>CM063506.1:152896831-153296831 GCA_032207245.1 Pardosa pseudoannulata | reverse complement strand
AAACAAAACTGAAATTGCGAAAAAGTTGTTAAGGTTCGTCTAGGGTTAAATTTTTGTTATATTGCATGCACACATTCCTGAATGCCATCACATTCCTAAAATTCTAAAACATAAATTTACACACACCCGCATTTACCCATATGCAGCTGACTTACTTAGGATGACACTAAATGACAAACGTTGCACCTACCAGTTCATCGTACAGATATGCTTACAGTAAAGATTTTTTTTCTATTTTACAAACCTTTTTCGTGACTATTCGTACTTTTTTTAATCATCCGTACAATTGTACAATCATCTGTAAATCTTAGACTAATGGAATAATCAGACATGATTTCAGTTATATATATATATATATATATATATATATATATATATATATATATATATGTGTGTGTGTGTGTGTGTGTGTGTGTGTACGTACAATATATGTATATGTACATTATAGGTATGTATGGGAATATATATGTACAAACTGTATAAATGTATATGAATGTATACACACACACACACACACATATATATATATATATATATATATATATATATATATATATATATATATATATATATATATATATATATATATATATATATATATAGCATGCATATGTGAGCATTTATAAAGGTATAAAACTAAAGAGCAATGTTGGATTAAGTTACGAGTCTGTATAAGTAGCATACATGTAAATTTACTTTGCAGTAATAAACTATTTATAATTTATCAAAATAGTGAATGGTCAGAATAGAGAGAAAGAATGTCTGAATACAATTTTACAGAGATCTTAGTGATTCAATGTACCGGTAGCATGAGTTCTGTGATTACATCATCCATTTTGGAGGAACACTAATAAAATTTCTTTGGCAAAAGAGAGGGAATTTATAAAAAATGGGCAACGGTTACGCATTTGTTATGCCCTTCAATGTCTTCAAAGGTCTGTCCAGTCCCGGTCATTTCACCCATCTTTTAAAGCTACATTTTCTACATACAATGTGGGGGAATTATGCCTCTTTAACTGGCAGACATGTCTCCTATATAAACAAACCATGTTTTCACAGTTTCCAGAAAAAGAAATCAGCTGCCATCTTTGCACATATAAGATGAGATTTATCGTCAAAGAATTTTCTCATATTTAATATGACATTTTAACATGGGTCAAAATTCTCGATTCTGATTGGTTGTCCTGGGACCAGAAGGATCTCAAATTTTATCAAAACCACTCATTCTCACATGAGACTTCGGCGTGAACGGATATTCCTGGCCCTAAAAATATGTTTTTTCTATCTTTAAACTCTCTCTTTTTGTGTCATAAACTCACGAATCTACCATTAAATTTTCTATTTATTTGTTTTATTTCTCGCTCGCTGCTATTCATGCTCACTAAAAGAAACTCAGAAATGACGGGCTCTACCCATAGTTTTCTGTTGACCCATTTTCTGAAGGTACTGCAGGTCAAAGAATTTATTCTTTCCTGTTTGTGTCTCCGTTGTGAACGGATATCTCCGACCACACAAAAATTGTGTCTTTATCCGTAAACTCTCTCCTCCCTAGTTATTTTGTGAACTCACGAATCTACTTTTATCTATCCTTTCACATCTTTTAGTTGGTAATTTCTCCAGCTACCTGCTATTACAAGATCAGTGAAAAAAATCTCAGGATTGACGGTCTAGACCATAGAATCCTCATAGAATTAACCGACTTTCTGAAGGTCCTGTGCTGTCATAGGAATGTTAGAATACTGATGTATAAAATTAAAGTTGCAAATAATTAATTTATTTATTTCATCAATAAATAAAAATATCTGTATCTGTTATTTTTAAAATTAATGATGTATAGTGTAATTTGGGAAACGATTGTAATTTTATATTTTCCAATGCCTGTTTAATAATGAAGAAGGGAGTTAAACCGCAAATGGAGTTTGAAGCTGAAAAGTAGACGTTTTCTGATCTACCAAATTTAAGAGATCTCATTTTTGACTTTCTATAAAAAATAAATACTCATCACTGAGTGGAAAGTATTGAAGAATTTAATTCAATTTCAACAACATATTTGTGGAAGAAAACATTTTCATGTGTCACAGCAACTCGATATCGCCCTCGGCTTGAAATTAACTCAACTCCGCCTTGCAGTGACTTGGTTGTAGCTGAAACTCCACGTTCGGATATTCGATAAGCAAGAATATATATCACATTAAAAATGTGTAATGCATAAGCAAAGTTTTTTTAAAATTACGATATAACTTTTTTACTTTTAATATGGGCATTTTGTATTAATAAAATAAAAGTTTCTGATTATTATCCTATAAATATATATACTACTGTTTTTATTTCATATTCATATAATTGGTGGTATGCAAAAATAAAATTACATATGCTGTAGTCTTTGAAGATCTAAAGTTTGGCTACTGATTGTTTAAACAATAGATTACAATGGAGAGCTATTGGTAGGCAAGCAGCTGAACAGTTACAAGTGGAAGTATTTTATTAGCTACTATTGTCGCTTATGGTGGTCTCCACATTATAGCAACAATTTCATACAAAGGGTACTATCTCTAAGAGGACTGGATAAGATATCCCAAGAGTTTACATTGAGTATATGGTAAAAGCCACACATTTAGATGTTTGCTATGTGGCTTAAAAATCCACTTCGACAAAGAAACATGACTGTTATTCTCTCAATCTCGGAAAAAGTGAACAAAATGGTGCATGATAAATAGAAAATTTCATACTAAAGATACAATATCAAGTGACTTTAACTATTTTCCAAAAACCCTCACGGTGCTTTAGTGTAGCACACAAGTTCAGAATTATTACCATATAGTGATAACTTGTAATAGTAGCGACACAGGTGACATGCAGTGTAAACATCAAATTCAATTTACTGCATTATCTCCTGGTCAATTTAAAACATGTTAAGTATCAACATATTAATGTGCATTAGTACCATCAACACATTTAGTATCAAAATATTAATGTGCATTAGTGCCATCAATACATTTAGTATCAACATATTAATGTGCATTAGTGCCATCAATACATTTAGTATCAACATATTAATTAATATACCATTAACACATTTAGTATCAACATATCAATGTACCATCAACACATTTAGCATCAACATATCCATTAATGTGCCGCGGCACACAAGTTCAGAATCACTACCACACAGTGACAGCTTGTAATACTGGCGACACAGGTGACATGCAGTGTAAACATCAAATGTAATTTACTGCATTGCTCTTGGTCAGACATTAGGTATCAACATATTAATGCGCATTAGTGCCATCATCACATTTAGTATCAACATATTAATTAATGTACCGCGGCACACAAGTTCAGAATTACTACCATATAGTGACAGCTTGTAATACTGGCGACATAGGTGGCATGTAATGTAAACATCAAATGCAATTTTCTGCATTGTTCCTGGTCAGTTTAAAACACCTTTAGTACCAACATGTTAAAAAATTTGCAATAAAATTGCTAACACAGATAATAAGGTATCAATATTTAAAAGATTTTTTTTATTTATCACTTATTGGATCGAAATAATGACTCAAACCCATGTGGATTCATAATTTTTTTCCCAACACGATAAATATCTCAATATTATGAAATCAACGTATGAAGGAAGCCAGTACTTGATTATTCTTTTGAATGATTTTCTGACTCGAAAATGGTTTTGACCGTATTTACTTTATCTGTTATAAATGAACCTATATAGCTAAAATATTCTTTTCCAGGCACTGCCTACTAACTACAAAGTAACCAGAGAAAATTGAAGATGATTAGTAGCAATTATAACTTGATTAATCCCAAGTCCGTGGCACTTCTCTGACTTTTGGCCAAATTTACACTAATATCGTATAATAGTTTTGCTTATGCAAAGTTACATAGATTTTATGGAAGAAAAGTAGCTTCATAAATCTATACATAGGAAGTAATGGGCACTGTGTCACAAATTTCAAATTTTTCAGGAGAGCATAATAAAAATCTTTTACAGATTTGTTACAGTTGAACTGTTTAAAAGCTTTATAAACAACATTGGGGCAATAGGAAACACATAATACCTGCAAATATATTAAAATAGTAGAAATAAGAGGTGTATGACCGAAAAGAGGTGTTTATCTCGAAACCATGTTGGTTCTTAATTTTCTTTTTATCACTTTGCTAAATCTCTCAATTTTAGTAATACTTATACTTCTCAATAGGAAATATAAGTAATGCTTTCATTACATAATAGAGGAGAACAAATTATGCACGAATGTGCAAAAATCTCGATTACAAAAAATGCACATCGTGCACTTTACTTCCGATGTACAGCTATACGTGTATACTTTAAAGATTGGGCTAAAAGAAAAAATTTCATTTTTTAAAATTTGTAACGGTGCAGCTGAAGAAGAGAATTTGAATACCATATACTTTTACGGCAAGGGATATAAAAGACGTCGAATAGTGGCATGTGGCACAAGAATAGCGTGACAGAAGGATGCGCACGAAGACCGTTTTGTGCAAATGGTTCAACGACATTACGAAAAAATTACTAAGAATACAAAAAGAAAAAACACGAATCCTTTTTTCACTCTTGTCCAAAAGACCTGCTTAAATTAACATTTTTATAATACATTTAACTCGACACTCCCGAAGTTTCACCGATTCCGAAGAGAGAGAGCGAGCGAGAGAGCAAGAGAGTGAGAGAAAGATCGAGAAAAAAAAAAAGTGTCATTCACCAAAAATTGCTCAGGGGTATCAATGGAGTATTTTTTCACCTAATATTAGTTTATGCGTCAGGTTCCTAATGGCGAACATTTCGACGCTATTCATGTCATCGCGGACCGGCCTTTTCAGAGCCCGCCGCCTCACAATATCACCAAAACCGCCCCATTTGCAGAGAGACTGGGCGGAATAATGAACGAAAGGGGCAGATAAAATAAAAATGAAAAAAAGCGAACATTTTTTGGAAGGAAGCGGAATGGGGGCCAAAGGACGAAACCCTTTCACGATCGGCTGATGTGTCAATCAAACCCTACAGCACGAAATGGAAAAAGCCCCGGGGGGAGGAAGCCGCATACAGAATTATAATTCCTATCGCTTCCAAAACTCCCCCCTATTTTCTGTGACTTATTAAATGCTCCGCATTTTGGATTCGCACAATGGGAAGCGGGGCCCCCCCGAAAAAAAAAAGAGAGGAACATGTATTTAATTTTTGTTTATTTATTTTTTTGCTCTCCAGTTACATTCTCCTTACGTAAAAGCTACTGCTATCTGCTTTCCTTTTTGGGTTTTCTCCCCTTTTTTTTAGACTCGACGCTATTTTCCTTCCCCCGGCGTTGGCATCGAGTCCGTTAAGTTTCCGGTTCGGAGACCGGAAGTGGGGTATTATACCACTCGGAGAAGAGTTTGTTGTTTTCTGGATATCGGACAAAACGATGAATCTTCCGATATTGGACGGAAATGTGTTGCCAGTTCGTCATAGATTAGACAAAATGTCATTTTATGGTGGCTGTATAAGAGATCGTTATAAAAATGGGGAAAGGGGGGGGGGTAAAAATACAGATATTTTTCTCTTCCGTGTGTATGCACTAGTGCACTAGGAATGTTAAAAAATATATTGAATAAAGAATTATGACACACCCTTTCATTGTTCTTTTACAAAATTATATAGCTTGTATGACAACAAAATTCGAAAACTCAATGACCTAATCAGTAATTTATAAACTACCGTTTTATAGTAGTAAAGTAATTCTTCTAACTTTCAAAGCCAACTTGTTCAAACCCCATTTATAGTCATCCCCACTTATAGTCATGCCTCTATGCACCGAAAGTAATGCTAAATTGGTCAAACTTTTTGTGGCCAGTTCTTATGCGAAGACATATTTTTATGGGAAACATGAAATGAAAACTATTAATATATACAAATTTTAATCAGTTTTAAAAATCTTGCATGTATTAAAAATATTTCGAGGGAGATCCACACACACATTCTCACTTCCATATAAATAGTGCTTTTAACATTCAATTTTAAACGCTTTTGTTTCAATATTCGGTTTAAAAGTGCTTTGATAAAGTGTTATGACGCTTTACCAAATAAAATATTGACCGAATGGTTAGGGCGCTGATCTTCGGGACCGGAGTTCTTAGGCTCGAACCCCATTGCGACATGTATGTTCGTAGCCGTTCGGAATTGGCTTTAAGAAAAGGTCCCGGTCTCAATATCCCTCGTGTTGAAAAAAAAAAAAAAAATATATATATATATATATATATATATATATATATATATATATATATATATATACTGTAACGCTTTAAACCAAATAAAGTATTCTAACTTACCTATGCTTTCTATTATTCCGTTATTTCTTACACAGAAAAACTGGCTATTTCCTCAATTTTAGTTCTAATTATTTAAGATCATTTACGTATGACGAGATTCGAGTTTATTACTGCAATCAATTCCATAAATAATTGATACTCTAATGCATATAAAATTACCGAGAACGGGTTTGTTTATTATGTATGTATGCAAATTACTTTAGGATAATAAACGAAGCACGCGCTGTTTGTTTTTTCTTTTTTGAAAATGATTGGCATTTCATGCATGCGTTCAAGAAATTATTTATCTCTAATATATTGCTGATCCTCTAAATTGGAGATGCAAGTTAAAAATGACCGCCAGAGAGCACTTTCAGGTAGCAAATTTTCTTTCTGCTGCTGGCTTTTACTTTGAATTGTTTCCTTGTTCATTACTGCTTCGTCTCCCAATCTAAATATGATAGTCTTTAATGTACAAAAAATGACTTCTGAAATTTGAATTGAAATCCTGAGCAGGTATTTTAAAGAAACTACAAAGATTAAAAATTTAATCGAAGCGGAAATTTGAATATGATATCTACGAATGGTTAATAAATCATACCAAGGAAAATTAATGGAGCAGAAGCTGTTTAACTTCGGTGGCAAACACATGTGTTCAAAAAATGATTTATCTCTGATGTATTGCTGATTCGCTAAATTGGAGATGCATGTTAAAAATGACCATCAGAGAACATTTTCAGGCAGCACTTTTCTATCTCTTTCTGTTTCTCTTTCTGAATTGTTTCCTTGTTCTTTATTGCTTCGTTTCCAAAGACAAATATTATAATCATTAGGGTAAAAAATGATGTTTGAATTTTTTTAATGTAATCACCAGTTGTTATTCTAAAGGAACTACAAAAATTAAAATTTTAATAAAGCGGAAGATATTGGTGCGGTATCTACGAATGTTCGAATGGTTAAGAAATCATACCAAGGATGTCTAACGGAACAGAAGCTGTTAATTCCGTTGGAAAACACACGTGTTCAAAAAATAATATATCTCTGATTCTCTGAACTGGAGATGCATGTTAAAAATGACTGCTAGAGAGCGATTTCAGGTAGCACTTTTCTTTCTTCTTACGTTCTTCATTCGGAATTGTTTCCTTGTTTTTTACTGCTTTGTCTTCCAAGATAAATATTATAGTCTTTAACGTAAAAAAAAAGGCTTCTGGAATTTTTAAAAGAAATTCCCAGCTGGTATTCTTAAGAAACTGTAAAGATTAAAAATTTAATAAAAGCGGAAAATGCTAGTACGGTATCTACGTATATTCGAATGGTTAATAAATCATACCAAGGATGTTCAAAGGAACATAAACTGTTAAACTTCGGTGGTACTTTCTGTTTTCTTTCTTCTTATGTTCATTCTGAATTGTTTCCTTGATCTTTACTGCTTCGTCTTCCAAGATAAATAGGATAGCCCCTAATCTTAAAAAAAAAAAAAGAAAAAAAAAAAAAAAAGATCCCTCAAATTTTTAAAGGAAATCACCAACTGGTATCCTAAAGAAACTTATTAGAAACAGAAAAAATTGTGATTATGGTATCTACAAATATTCGAATGGTTAATAAATCATACCAAGGATGATTAACGGAACAGAAGCTGTTTAACTTCCGTGGCAAACACGTGAGGGGAATGATACCTGGTGTTGGAGAAAAAAAGAAAGATAACTTACTGCCTGCTCCGGGTCGTTATCTCTGTATATGTATATGCTAACGCCTCTCATCACACGAACTTTTAATCATGTTTAAGTCACTTCTCTTTTTATGTATGTATCTGCCTTGCAAATTCTTTTTAAAACAGCCACAGACCTTGAAAAAAAATATATGTGTTCCAAAGCGTGCGGAAGATGCAGGCGACAGATTATGAAGAGTGTGCTCGTGTTTTTTGCCTAATATTCATGAAGCAGACAGAAAAACAGTGTTAGAGAAGACAGAGAAAAAATCAGGAAAACGTGTATTTTTCCCCCGAGCAAGATGTTTTGCATTTCGATGTGTGCTTGTGGACCTGATGCGATAAGCGATATATGACAGAAGTGGAGTAAAGCTGTAATTAAAAAATTCATCAAGATCTTTAGCGAATGTTTGAATAATGTTTTTCAAATGAATTATTTATTTTAAATGCTTCTTCAACGGACTTTGAATATAAAATTAAGTTTCTATAAATAAAAACGCATAAGAAAATATTAACATTAATATTATACATCGAGGGAAAGATTACAAATATATTATGCAATAAAATAAATAACAAAGATTTGCATCTGCCGTTATATAGTATATATTATGGATTAAAAATATTCTTACAACTATTCAATTCAAAATAATGAACTCAAAAACGAAGATTTTGTTCGCATGTTTAGAAAGCAACCACAAGCAATCAACAATACTGCTTGTATATTTACTAAATATACACTCGCATTAAGAGATTTGTCTTAATAAAATATACAACTAATTTTTATTGATCTATAAATTTAAGTTATCGAAAATTAAGTCTGTTATAAGCTAATTTATATCAAATATTTTTTTTAAATCCCCATATTTAAAAATTGATAAAATATGTTAAAATAAATATCTATTATCATGACTGTTTTTAATCAGATCTAGTGATGCAACAGCTATCAAACAAGTTTACTTAAAAACTTGTTTGACAACTATTGCATCACTACATCTGAATAAAAAAGCAGAAAAGATATGTTATTCAACAGAAAAATTTTAAAAAGAAAGTTGAGTTAGTTTTGTCTCATCAGTAAAATAGGCGTTTCTTACAAGACAAAACTTCGTTAACAACTACATCAAGTAAAATTCACTACAAATTAGTGATTTAAAATGTTAGTAGAAGTTCATCTATTCTTCTTACGTATTTGTTTTCATTTATTTGTAACAGAAATGTGTATAGAACATATACTCTTGCCTAGTTTTTTATAGTTTTATTATGCCTTTGCATCAACATGAGTAATAATGTAAAAAATATTTAAGTACTCTTTTGTTTTAGCATTAAAAAATAAACCACAATAAATAATTATGCATTTCAATCATAAAATTAACTTATATGCCTAGTTGGTACCCAAAACCACAAATAGTTTTTTAATTCACTATTCATAGAGCTGCATATATATTTAAGGCTATCCTAAATTTTAACAATTTTGAATATTACAACATGTTCTTATTAGTAAGCAGCTGTCGTTTTAGGTATATGATGCCAATTATATAAAAATAACTTAGTGATATGAAATTTATTTAGTATAGCATATATACACATTACTGTAAAGTGAAGATTTATGAAAGATAAAGCCAAAGCTGGCCCAAGGGTGTACGGTACTCTAGACAGTTTTCAACTTCCTCCCTACAAATTTAAAATTTAAAAATATATTTGTTTTATTGATGCATATGGATTATTTAAGAAACATGAACATTCTACTGCAACATTTAAAAAGTATCAAAATTAATAGACATCATTTAGATTTAATTTAAATTTTAATTAAATTAAATATTAATTTAATGCTAAATAATTAAATTAAAAATTAAATTTCAACAATTTAAAAACTGGATTTTTTTCTCGTTGCAAGACCAAAAATTTGCCTGATTTAACCAAATTTTTCACCCGAAAGCATTTTTTCCAGTCTGATCTAGTTTTCATTCCGTAATATTCTTTTTTACTGTAGCTATTGCAAATATCAGTTTTAGAACTACTAAAAATATTATTTATTTCAAGTACAAACCAATTTCTAATTTGTTAAACTAAACTTTTCGCATTTCTATTTAAGGCAGTTCACCTCGTTTAGGCAGTTTACTCATAGTACACTAAAAATTCACCTGTGCCAGGAAAATGTAACCGCAACGGACTTTGCCAAAGGAGAAAAAGGTTGTAAACATAGGAGCATGTCGCTCACCATCACCTTCTAATTGTACATAGTTTTTTCTCCTTTTATCTTTTCTAAATGTTAATTGCAATAAATTCTCTCTTCTGGTAAATTAACGAGCATTTAATTCGCAAAAAAAAGAGGACTTGACAGGACTATAAGAGGGCTGATAAGAAAGTTACCTTACCCTCCCATTCAACAAGAAGATACGTCTATCGAAAAGGAAATTAAGATCTTTTTGCCTCTCTGATACTGCATCGTATAGGAGTTCTTATTTTGACAACCTGCATATCCTAATGTCTACCCTATTTTTCCCTTTTCATTAACCGTTTCAGAAAGGTTAGGCAAGTTAGGCTTTAAACTTAACACAAAACTGCGGCTTTGCCAAAAAACAAAAGAGGTCTTATATTCAAATGGAAAACCTTTGTGCCCGAAAATATCATTCGATCTTATTAAATTTTCTTTTCTATATGAACTTTAAAAAATTGTTGTATTTCTTGTATGGTCTTTGAAATTTGCACTAAAGCTGTCTTAATCGTGTGAATGTGGAAATTTTGAGCAGTCCTATAAGTTTATAATACAATGTAACTCCGCGAGGGTTTGGAAAAGGAAAAAAGAAGTGAAAGAGAAATAAAAAATAACTACTATGATATAAGGAATAAAATGAGAAACTCCTCACAAGAATGACATAGGTGGAAATAAAAATGGCTGCGGCTCGCGCCCCATTTTGAGGGTGCCTCTAGAATGAGCGAAGTGCACTGTAGCCTAGTGAAGGGCTGGATAAAACTAATTATCAGGATTTAGTTTATGTACTTACCAAAAAAAAAAAAAAGAAACTAAATTTAAGTATGAGCCTTCAAAATTAAATATTGTAGATCCAAATGACAAAATTATAAGTATTATTAGGAGGCACTCGAAAATTTGGTAGCTTGTTTATAGGATTGCCGCCTATCTTCGCACAAAAAAAGGACACTGAACATTCAGGATTAAAACTACTATTTCTCATTTTTCCCCTAATTTCCTAGAATAAGTAGATGCTAATAGCTAACCCCTATCTAATCAGATTCTTTTCTCTATATTACCAATTTTTTTACTGAATTAGTTTATTTAATCTAACTCAAAATGTATTCTTAGTCTCTGTAATTAATCCACTACATCTATAAGATGATTTATCTTTAGGATAGACAAATTGAAAATATTCGTCTGATGCAGGCATATTTTCAGTTCGAGCTACATATTTCTAACCCACGTGCTTTGAGGGTCTCCTATTTTTTTTCTTGGCCTGCTGAGAAAAAATGCAAGTCAGCTGGAAATGACATATAAGTGAGGCGTTGGGTGCTGTTTTAATGACAGAGGGGTCTCCTCTTGCTAGAAGGAGGAATTTTCATCACCTCATCTCATCCATCACGACGAGGCTTTCCGCACCTCCTCGACCGGAACCATTTTGACGAAAGCAATTACCTGACGAGGGGACAGTAAGCTCCGGAGAAGTCTCTCCCAGGATGAACGCAACGGTCCTCGGGGAACGTCACGTCACTCCCTTCTGATGACATTCCCTTGAATATGCTATTCCTTGCTACCAGTCACTTGACGCTCATTTCAGTTTCAACAGAGACGGCTCTAGGACCGGACAAACCGGATTCTTACACGGGGTGGCGTTTTAACTCGATTTTGCTAACTTTATAATTAGGAAAAAAATTGTATAAAAATATTTTATAAAATCTAACTCATAGTTTGAAAGCGTGGAACATAATTATTTTATACTAGCATATTGCTAACATAATTATTTTATACTAGCTATATTTATACTAGAGCTATATTTATACTTTAGCTTTTATACTAGAATATAATTATTTTATACTAGCAATTGCCAGTCATATGACAAGATCAGTAAAATTTTTAATTTTCTAGAATTGTAAAGTACCCTATAAGGCAGGAAAAAAATGGTTTGTTTTTTGTCTGAGAATTATCTGGTACACGTTCAATAATTTGTTTATTTTTACTGATCGCATGTTAGTTGCCTGTTAGCACTTTAATTTATCTTGTCATATTACGTGATAGGATGGAGAGCAGAGGTTTTAATATTGACAGTGATTATTTGGCCGTATATATGAATGATGTCCAAAATTGAGCGAATCGATTGCAAACTGTGTGGTTATGTATAAAAAACAAACACACAAACGATCAAACTTCTTAATTTTCAAAGTTATATAACTTAAATGCTGGATATTTATTAGTCCGTGAAATAGACTCCCAGACTTTTATGAAAAGAATTTGTTACCGGTGATCAAATTTTCGTTGCAACCAAAAATAATCGACGATTAAATTTAAAATTATCACAAATGTACCTAATCTGTTATTTAATACAAATATAAAAGAAAATTATTTACGCAATATCTAAGTGCAGTGATAAAACGTATGAAATTAATGCCGACGATATTTAAATAATTTAAAATAAGAAATAATTAAAGGCGATGGTTAAAGGAATGACGTCATAATGTTAGAAAAAAAATGTTACTTATACTCTTTATTATGTGATAAATTGATAAATTTAATGTTCTGCTCTTAACCAGAGACAACAGAGCTTGAAATAATGGCATTAAACACTCGAAAAGGGGGGGGGGAGGGGAGAATTTCGAACGTTTTCGAACTCGCCTTGAATTTTGATAACCCTAACTCATCAAAAATACGATATGATGCCTCTATCCATTCCAGGTACAACCGCTTCATAAATTGAGGACAGATGGACAGAAACTTAGGCTATTATTATGTAGGGGATTATTCTCAATCTTTACTGGACCATCACCCCCTTTACGAAGATAAAAATATTCGAAAAACCCCTCTTCCATAATTGTTAATTGAATAAAATATTAAAATATTGTTGCATATTAGCTGTATTTATTTTACCGTTCAACTATCTATTGAGAATAATAAAGTAAAAAATAATTAAAACGATCGTTAAATGAATGTTTATTAAAGACTTAATAAGCCCAAAATTAACAATTTGTAAATTTCCCCGTTCGGTGATGTTCCTTTCCTTTAGACAGACAGTCAACTAGCTACTGCACTGAGCCCACGTTCACCCAAATATCATGAAGGAAATGCAATTAAAATTTCTGTACTCTAGCCAGGGCTGGTCAAGCGGGTACACGTGGTGAAAACATATAACGAAATTTATCATTGAAGAAGTATCGCATTTATTATGGTAAATCAATTATTATTCGATTAATTTATTGATTGCTTTAATAGATATTATTGTTGGCTGCCCCCTTTTGACTATTTGACCCTATTTGTCTCTGAACAAGCTACCGCCCCCCATGGAAGGGTTCGGCACCCAATAGTGGGGGACGGTAATGACCCTGTTGAGAAACTATGCACTAGATTAATCAATATTAACCAGTTAATACCCAAGTAATTGTATTTAAATATATATTACAGAATATAAGTTATTATGAACTGCACAGAAAAAATAAAAATGAAATTTAAACAACTTCAAATATTATAACCTGTCCTTCTCAGTGATCATCTGTCATTTTAAACATCATAGGAAGTCAATTGAAAAAAGAAAAAATTCATGATAATATATTTACTCGGTATCCTCCGTAAACATATTACTCTATGTAACAGACAAAGCTATTGCCCATATTTTTAGTTTATATACTTGGCAAAAAAGTAAATTTCTGTTCAAAACACGAAAAATCTTAAAATGTAAATACAAATAAGAAAACTATATAAATTAATAGCATACACTGGCATATGGTTCATAGAATGCTAATTTGGCATAAGGGAGAGTAGGGCACCTTGGGACTTAGCCCACTTTGGGACACCTTTATTTTCAGGCTTTCATTTGCAACCAGGAATTAGTTCTCACGTGTATTGATAGATGGCCTTCCTCTTCACTTCTCAAAGAATTTTGATGAAAATAGTGCTTATAGGTAAGGAACGATTTCATTTTCTTTGTTTTGAATAACCCAATATTACATCAATGTGCATTTTAAAAAGTAATTTTTTTGAAAAAAATTAAAATATTTAAAAAAAAGTGTATTGCTATGAAAGAAAATTAATTTTTTATTATTATTTGTATGCTAATAAATAAATTGTATGGTTAAGTCTAACTGTATAGTAGTTACCAAAAGATACTATGTAAAATGGGGCAGGTTGGGACACACGTAGATGGGGCACCTTGGGACATTTTAAAAAGTGTAAACAAATATCAATTCAAGCAAAATAATTAATATTTTGATGCCTAATTTTTAATTGATTTAACATGTCAAAATATTAATTTATTAATCTTTTTTTTTTTTCAGAAAAAAATGGTGCGAATAAGAAAAACAAACAGAAAGTATTCTGCTGTAAATGCTAATATGCTTGAATCAGCTGAAAATATAAGATTTGTTAAAAAATGTATTAACTTGGACAATTTTCAGCTATTTCTCTTTTATAACAGTTAATAAAAATAATTTGAACAGTATTTTGTATTTGTTGCTTAGTGTCCCAACCTACCCCTTACAGTGGGGCAGGTTGGGACATTGGAAAGGTATTTTATTTCTTTTATTACTCTTTAACTAATTGAGATATTAAGTAGGTTTAATGTTTATAAGAAGCAGATATGATGACAATATATGCATGCATACTTATTTTTTTCAATTAGCTTTAAAAAAATTCATAAAAATGTTTAACTGAAAAGTGTCTCAAGGTGCCCCGGTCTCCCCTATTGTCTATAAGATTACCATCTACCTTTACTGCAAAACTCATTTCGAGAAAACATAAAATTTACAAATATTTTTTTAGCTGTGGCTAAAATGGAGAGTTAAGAATAATTAGGTAAATGTCTTACTATGTAGATTTGACCTAATAAGTACCTACTTAAATTATTTTCAATTTTTTGTACAACATTACGGTTTAAAAGATAACCTTATAAATGGAATAATTAAACACACTAAGGATTTGAAAATAATGGACAGACGGAAAAGCAAGGGATATAAACGCTTTTGTAAAAGGGCTCTAAAACTTCAATTGGGTCTTCTATCTTTGTTTAATGAAAAGAAGGAAGGCCCAATTGAAATTTTAAAACAAATTTCACTTCCAGACTTTGCACCAAACCTTACAAGTGCTTTAAGAATTTTACTTTCTTTGCCAATAAATATATAAATAAACCATAATATTTTTTAAAGTCAAATAAAAGTTCAATAAATATTATCTAATTAGGATTTTCTCCGTATCACAAAATACAAGTAATCGTTAGAACACATCAGGTTGACTTACATACATAAACATTTATCAATAACTGAAGGAAAACAATTAAATAATTTACCCTGTGGTACCATGGAAAACTATCTCGAAAAGCTTAATAGATGAAATGATTAAGCTTTACGAGATTTTATTTTGAAAATGAATCCTGCTTCGATAGTTGAAGTTGTTTTCTAGAATTTCATTCTTCATTCATACAGGAAAATTGTTAGTATAATTAAAAACCTGCATCCTGCCAATTTTTCGGAAATTAAAACTGGTTTTTAATGTAGTTAAACAAGAACTAAATTTAAAAAAAACTTTAAAAAGAAACATCTGAAATATACATAATAAATTGCAATAAACTGTTACAGGTAGATAATTTTAGGCTTCAGTAAAATATACATATAAACAAATAAATACGTATATATTTGTACATGCCCATAAATGCATACTTAGAAATGTATACTTATATGTGTAAGAACATATATAAATGTTTCAGAGTTGAAGCAAGTAGGTGTGCAGAGTGCACATGAGCATAGGCTGCCAAGTTTCTTGAGCCGTCGATGGAATATATACCATTAAAATTTACCAACTTAAAGTTGTCGTTAAAAAAAAATAAAAATAAATAAAAGAGGATTTGGCTAAACATATATAAAAATATAAGTTTTTTTTTTTGTGTGTGTGTGTCTTTTTACGTCTGGGAATAATTATTGTCATAAACCTGGTTAGTTTTAAATAAACACATCTTTACATATATATTTGTTTTTAAAATGACATTGATTTGCAATGTATTAAGTCATTTTTGAAAGAATTTTAACTTTAAATTTCACAAATGATAAACCAAAGAAATCCAAACAGAAGTAAAATGTAAGTTTAATAAGAACAGTTTTCAGACTATCTCTTTAGGTAGTATTATTAGCACTTGATACGAAATTTTGGAAAATTCGAGAATCGTCGGATATTATTAAAAACAGACAAATGAAAAACCAAAAAAGAATGCAATTTATTTTGTTATTTTTGTTTATTGGATGTCGATTTTAATAAATTCTATATAAATTTATGATGTATAATTTATTAAAAAATTGTTTGATCCCTCATCAATTATATGGAGCAGCCATAGAAACATAAATCGTAAATTTCTATGCATAGATTTAAATTATGAATCTACTGGGTATCGGTATTAATCGGGGGTGGCCAAACACGATCTGGTACACAGGCGTCTGATAATCCATTACTGACCCTATATATAAATATACATGCATGTGTGTGTGTGTGTTTGTCGAGAGAGAGAGATTTCAAGAGGGAGATTAAAATACAACTAAGTCGAAAGAGACAAATTTTCCCGCGAATCAGGTAGGAGAAACTGAATTATAACACTACATATTAGTAAAGCAAGACTGGCGATAAACTTTACTTTATAAATTCACGGTCAAAAGACCTGTCTGCCTCCTCCCATCGAATCATCCACGTCATTCCCTTTAATGCGTTTGATAAATAGACGAAATTTGTTGCAAATAAAAAGCACTAGTCTGTCCAAATTTATTCTCTCCTCACTGATAACGAGAGTAATAGTTCGGCTGTCGAACTCTCGGGTTCCTGGTTAAAAAAGAGAGATCTCGCCAATTTATTTGCCGTTACACCGCGAGCCTGTAATTATCAGAGCGATCGCCCGTTTTCCGAATGAAAAATGGGGATTTTGAGACAAAATTAGAGGCGAATTTTTATTACGGACTATGGTGGCCGAGATCAAGTGCCGGGAGATGTTTCCACTCCCTACAATTAGCGAGGCGAGAACTTGTTTGTGGAAGAGGGACGGGACACACTCACTTAGACGAAGTATCTTACCAATTATCTCATTCGAGAGGGAGGCACCTGACGCCTCTGGTTTTATTTATTTCTGCGCAGTTTATGACACCGTATTTTGCATAGACGTCTGCCTTCATTTCCGGCTCACGCTACAATTAATGGCACTTTTAACAAGTTCCGACGTCGCCAAATGAGCTACTGTACCTTGAGAACGGAACTTGCGTCCCGTTCGTGCCTTCGGTAGATTTATTTTTAAAGACACTGTAAGTAAAGCTACTCATCGACACCACCTGTTCATAATAGATCCATAAACATTAATGCAAAGGTCCATGTAAGTTGTAAAAAATGTATTCAAATATTTTAAAGGAAATTTTGTAAATGTTAGCTTTTTCTCAATGATTTCTACAGTATTTCAGTGTAGCTGATGGGTCATTAATTTGATATGCATGCGTGTGTGTGTAATATTCCAATTTCCTTTTTTCCGAAATCGCTTTAATTCCACAATGACTGAATAGTAAGGCGCTTCTGTTCAGTATTATAGTTCGTGGAATCGAAATCCACTGTAAAATAGATATTTTTTAACCAGTCAGAATATAATAAAGTAGAATATAACAGGTTAATGATAACAAGCATACCTCAGGAATGTGCTTGTGTTTTTTTAAACTACACAAAGAACTGAAATCAACCTCTATAAATGCTATCTTTAGGCCCATTTCGCGCTTTGCATTTTTCTCCGATATTTCGTTTTTGGTGCCACATGAGTTAAAAACAATTCATAACATAAATGGTTCTAAATTGTATGAAAATAGTAAAGGCTATAAATTCTTAGAACAATGCCAGTACGAAATGTTGGCCGCCGACACAAAACTTTGTTTCATAGAAGTAAAGATAATAACGTGCAACGTATTGATTTAATATATAAGTATAGCATATTTGTATTTGTTTACATTTTATAAAATCGCACGCGGCACCCCAGTGTATCGTAAAATCCAGTTTAAAGACTACTGCCTTAAATATACCAAATATCATTTAGTACTTATTTAATTATTATATAAAAGTATCCGACATATTGGGAATTTTCTACAAAGTGCATTCGTTTTTGTAGTTTACATCAATTTAATGCAGGCAAACTATTCCAGTATTTGAAGCATCAAATAGCGGACACGGTTTAAAAAGGAAAAATGTGTTGCAGTTTAAAATGTTCATAGCATATATAGCAATGCATACAGTACATATAGTATTTAGTACAAAAATATTTAGTACAAAACTCCGTCTATAGGTGGCGCTGTGCTGCATATAAACACATTTAATATGCTTTATAAATGTCAAATGATATTAAAAAGTAGCATTAAACGTGCTGGATATGTCCTTCTGTTCAACAATATGCTGTAATCGCAAAACCATATTTTCCACAGCTGACCGGAATAAGTCTGACGGAATATCATGAGCATGCTACCCTACATATCTGGCACAAATGCTGGTATTTGACAGTAGATCTTGTCCTTCAAGAAACCCCACAACCAAAAGTCGCTAGGAGTGATATCTGGCTAATGATCATTTTGCGTAAAGCACTTGCAGAGATTGGACCTCTTTACCCGCTTTACCTCTTTTAGGACTGCAATGGAGTTCTGCTGGTTCTGGTTTTACCAGCAGCACTTTTCTGGAAACGAAGGCATGATGTGCAGACAAGGAACTAATGCTCGACTTAACTTAATGAAACTAAATAAATACCATATGTGTTACAGGGCCACCTATAGGCGGGTTTTTGTACTATACATTTTTATGTAATAAATGTCTAGCGCATCCTTTGAATTATCTGTAGTTCCAATAGTATCTCATTTGGACCAATAGAACGTATTCTAGAGTCCTCAGAAGTGGGGAACTCATTTATTGCTAACCCTGTATATAGTAAAGTAGTTTAGTAATATGTGTATAATATATACATACAGTGCATGTAGTATAGTAATGGTCATATGTATATAGTAAACCAGTATAGTAATATGTGTACGATATATATATATATACATTATATATAGTATAAAATACATATGTATGTAGTATAAATATTATATACTATAGTAATGGTGTATAGATATAGTAATGTAGTATAGTAAGATATATATATATATATATATATAGTATATTTAATAAAAATCCCTTATCATCCAGCTTCTTTCTCAAAGTTACTAAAAATCTTCTCAATAAATTGTCTTTATCTTTAAAGATTAAATATTTTTCATAGCTCAAATCTCATCGAATATTTAGAGAATTCAGATCCTTAGCATAATTATTCTTTAATTTGAAAAGATTTCTGCATGATTTGTAATTTGTAAAATTAATATCACAATAACATATGTAAAAAAGACATCAACCTCCCACCCCCTTTTTTAAACAATGCTTACATTACAGTTTCGTACGGGCTTATTTTTTTACTTTTGCACAGAAAATTTCCAAGGCTGAATAATGATGTCTATAAATTTATTCAAAGATGCATTTTAAGAAATAGAGGGGGTCTGGACCTGCACATCCTCTAAATTATTTTGAAATGTGTGCATAGAAAGATTTTTTAAACTTATAAAAATTTATGTACATTTCTAGATTCCACTGCAAGCGTTGAAAGATAGTTTTCAATCATGAAAAGAGAAAAAGCATTTTTTCACGTTCGAATTGGTCGCAGGCGGTTGGCAAATTTAGCATTACTTTTCATGCACAGAGGCATGACTATAAATTCAGATGGAGTTTTGAACAAGCTGGCCCAGGCCCGTAACTAGGGCATGGCAAAGGTGACATTTGCCACGGGAACATCAGTTATAGGGGCACCGCATCTATATTTCTTAAGTTGAAAAGTAGTTTTTCTTAATTATAAAATCCAATGTGTTTAAAAAATTTTATGAATTTTCTAATTTTTTAAAATGCTCTTAGAGACTAAACTTGTTATGGATTCTTGCAAAATGTTTACCAAACATTACTAATATGCTTTAATATCAATCCGGGTACTCGTTTTAAATTTTACATTTATTCATGTTATGAAAACTAAATTTAAATTTAGAAATTCGTCAGTTTTTTATGAAAATTCTATGTCTAAATTTACAAAAAAATAATCCTTTCAAATAAACTATTCAGCTCCTCAGCAAAATAATACCCCCAAAGTGTTCAAAAACATTTTTAAGTATTAATAAGGTAAAAATAGAAGGAACAATTAAAAATTAATATACTAGAAACATTTAAAAATTAAAAAAAATTGTGAGTTCATTCTGAATATATGATATAGTAAAAAAAACAAATTTATATATTTTCTCGCTCTATTTGGCGATACGGGCGCAGACCAGCTGTTTGCCACGGACGCTAAAAGACCTTGTTACGACCCTGAGCTACCCTAAGCTAAAATTAATTTGCTACTATAAAACGATTGTTTAAGAAATTACTGATTATGCCATACTGTTTTTGAATTTCGTTTTCACACATGTATGAAATTTTGGTATGAAATTTTGGAATAAAAGGATATGTCACAATTCCTTTTACGATCCTTTTTTATTATCCAAGTTATACTTAAAATTACATTAGTTTAGTTTAAACTTGTCTGGTAAGTTCTAACACGTAAATTAAACAGGCTTCAGTACATATCCAGTAAATTTAAAGCTGGCAAAAAACTTGGATCGTAAATTAAACTACACAATGTGGTTGCAAATACTGTGATATACGTTTAACACAAAACTGAGGGGGTGAATATTTTTATTTGTGTGTATGTATGTGTGTTAAAAGAATTTTGTGTTAAAGGAAATTACAATATATATATATATATATATATATATATATATATATACACATATATATACATATATATATATATATACACATATATATATATATATATATTCAACAAAATTAAGTTTATTATAGCACATTTTATTTACATAGATGTGCATATATGCATGTATTAAATAAAAATTAAAGAAATATACATGTTAACCCCCTTACTTGAATAACCTTTTCGTATTAAGCGATTTTTGTTTTATGTTACATGTAAATTCCCCGTATGGCGTAAGCTGGGTCGGGTGTAAAAGTTACTTATGTTACATGTAAAAACAATGTATGAAAATACATAGTAATTTGTCGGGATAGTTATATTATTTCTTGTTAATCGATATTTCATTTTGAGCTTTTTCGCGTTAAACGTACTTCACTGTATGTATTTTAAGATACAATAAAATCATGTACAGCGTTGCTGATCCGTTTAATGACGTATTTCTGCATGCATGCAAAATTATGGATGGATATTATTTACTTTTTATGAGTGTGTAAAATGATATTTTAAGATCGAAAGTTCGTTGTACTTTGGATTGAGACTTTGAACTCTACTAGAAATTAATTCTCTCTACGTTGCTGATTTAATTATTACCGATAATTCCTGTTAAGTCGTAGTCTTAGTTTAAATGCAGTTCAACAAGGCAAGGCAATTCCAATACACAGAACGCTGTATTGATCTATTGGTGCTCCCAGTATAATGTGATTTATGCTTTCTCTACTTTATTACCATCTACTAGCCTGAAATTCTGTTTGTTATATTTATGTATATTCTTGTTAATAATTCAGTAGCGTTGCCTCTAAATATTCTGGAACCGTAATTTCGAGCAGATGTGTTGGGAGTTTTACGACTCGTTGCGCAGTGTTTGGAAGAGGTAGACAAGTAATACGTTTAATCTTAATTTTGTTATCAGTTTTTAACAAATGTATCTCGTACGCAACGCTGTCTGATACATTGTATATAAGAAGATTAATATGCAACCATATTTGCGAAAAGAAAATCGTAAAAGTTAGAAGAAGTGGATTAATGTTTTTAAAAAAGAGATAAAAGAGAGGTTTCCTTATTCGAAATGCTCGACAACATTTCTCGGGTAGTCAAGAAAGTGACATAGAGTGATATATACAGCAGGATAGACTAGCAGACCTTCAAATGAAAAAGCAAACAGCCGTTTAGAGAGGTGATGGATAAACAATTTGAAAGCTGGGGAAATAAAGAAAAAATGTTGACGAACCAAGACTATTTTTTAATATAAATTCGTAATCAATATCTTTAATTTTTTTTCCAAAATCTTGTTTCTATTTTTTTCATTTAAATATGGAAGAAAATAAGTACATTTTTATAATTTCACGCATATTTATTACAGGGTGTTTTTCAGGTGCAAAAGTTTAAAACCACTTTCAATACAATTTTTCAGAACAATATTTCGTATATGCAATAAATGAATAAAATATTTCCAATTCTAAGAAAGTTCGAGCAAAAGGCAAATCAAAAGTGCAAATGCAATTCGAATTTGTGCAAAAATCGAACATTCTCTTATGCAGCCACTATGGCCAATTGTTCACCACTTCCTGGTGGTGACGCTGAACGATGGTTCACGGGCTGCATCCACACACTTGGCCCCTAAATGATGACCACGCGTGGATTTGTCCATAGGGTCTACTGCTCACTTTAGTTGCGCATCTGGCTGCCTTTAATCTGTAATGTAGTCTCCACACTATGGCCAGTTGTTCACCACTTCCTGATGGTGACCTCGAACGATGGTTCACGGGTCGTATCCACACGCTGGGCCACTGAATGAGATGAGCGCATTGATTCGTCCATAGTGTCTACTGCGCACTTAAGTTGCGCATCTGGCTGCCTTTGATCTTTGGAGAAAAACCGCCTCCGAAGCCATCGTCCGCCAAGGCTATTTTATCGTCTGCCGCCATCGGCCACGGTAAGCCAAAGCCCCTCCAGACGGTGGTGATGGCTTGCAGTGGACCATAGTGTGGAGGCGCCTTAAAGAAAAATCGCCTGTGAAGCCATCGTCCGCCAAGGCTATTTTACCGTCTGCCACGATAAGCCATACCCCTTCCAGACGGTGGTAATAGCTTGCAGTGGACCATAGTGGGGAGGAGTTTTTAAACGATATTTTTCAAACATTGGCAATGGAATATTCTCAACTATTGATTCAATTTCTGAGTGGGCAACATCTGTCCTGAGGGTCGTAGTTTTCTGTTCTTGGTTTAGAGATTCTAGTAATATATTAAAATTCAAATTGCAATGTTCTTAAAGGAATTAAAATGTGGTTTTGTCGTAACGGATAATGCCGCCAACAATATCCCTATAACTGATAAATACCGTAAAATAATATAATAAATGTAGTAATTATAATATGCACAGCAAATGCAAATGAGTCTCAAAATTTAATAAAAAAAAACGTTTTCACATCTTTTTGCGATTTAACACTGTCCTGGGTTATACTTTCAGTTTTGGATCCCACTAGAGAATATTTAATTGCATAATACATGAGCGGAGTCACACCCCCGACCCCGCATTTTAAGGGACATGTTTACGTTGGAATACGAAAGTCGACTAAAGAACTCTTCCTTTTTAATATGATGTTCGAAATAATCAACCTCTATGTAATTTTCGTTTGAACGATCTGACAGAAATACGAAACTTTGTTTCTGTCAAGTGTCACTAGTAAAGGTGACAGATAGAAGTGACAGACGTTTCAATGTCACACACCAGTGTCATTTTTTACCCTCAGAACATGACTACAGAATGAAAAGAATATAAATGTAGAAATTGGAATGTTTTGTCAAATCTCTACCAAGTGTGAAGAAGGAAACTGTCTTCGAAAGAAAAACGATAAAAAAAGAAGCTTTTGATCACTCCGAAATAGTTCTGAGTGGCATCATTAAATGAACATTCTTGACACATGATAAATAGATAAATATCTAGCATACTTCGGTTATCATTATATTGTAGAAAAGCAAGATTCTTTCTGCCTACATAGATTATTCTTATATGCATATCAAGCAGTCTATCTATATCTATGTACACACATATATGCATACACAGTAGAATATATATATATATCTAACACGGTGAAATTAATCCGCCGGTCTAACTATGCCCGTATGATATTTGCTTTCCCGGGCTTGCAGGGCAGCTAGAAACCTAGGTAAATAGTTTATTGAAGTAAACAGTCTTGGCATATTGAAAAGAAGCAACACAAGTCCGAGTGGAACTTAACTTTTACCGAAGAGCTTCTGAAAATGACATGTTACTCTTTCAAAGACATACAAGGAAAATGACCGTCAAAATGTGTGTGGATTACAGGGTTGGACTCCAGAGCGCTTCGAGGAAAACTTTCCCAAGGAACCACAACTTAGTCAGCGAATTTAACAGTGAAAATGAACTTAGATCACTGTAGGAGTGAGCTATTTTATTGAGACAGCTGGAAAATAGGGAGAGTGGGCAGAAAATTTGCATTTATTGCAGAAAAAGATTTGGGAAATAGGTTAGAAGAATTTTAAGTAGCGGACATTCCTTTAGTTAAGATATCTTGTCGCAGGGAAAATAGATTTGAAGGAATAAGAACGGGAAAGGGTTAATTTTTAAGATGTATTAAAGTGTAATAATTTTGCTATATTACATATATATGTAAGGAAAAGTAAACTAGATCGGGGAACTAATGTAGGTGTTTGTATAAAACCCCAAAGATAACCCGAGAAAATTCTCAGGGGTTTTCAAATCTTAAGTCAAGAGCAAAAAACCCCGCGTCCCTGTGCTTTCCCCTTTTTAACCGCTAACCTAAATTGAGTACTGGGGCTACAGTTAACGCCCTCAGAGAAGGGGGTCTAACCAATCATAACTCTACATTGCCCTAGCTGCCAATTTAGGAAATTCCCAAACAAAAGGGAGATGCTCGCTATCGGAGGGACATTTTTCTTGAGATTTTCGCAGAGATTTTGACTGAGATGTTGACCCAGGTGTTAAGGGTCTTTTACGTATAACTTCATGTTAGCTGACCCCTCAGTTTGTCTTGTCCCTATGATGAAATGGAACCCGTTCTCAAACGTTCTGCTAATAAAGGTCTTTGACTAAAACGGTATCATTTTTATGGGCCTTGACTGCAACCACCTATCTTATCACCCCACGTCTTATTACCCGTCTTATTACATATATATATATATAACAAAAACTTATTATATTATTTTAGTAATTATCTAAATAGTTTTTGGAAATGGTAAATGTTTTTATCACTTTAGGAATGGCAACACCTGGCTGAACGGATGAATTGCTTTCAATTGTTAGTATGGCTGCTGTTATGAATTATTTCTGATTCCACTCGTGTGCTGGGGGTAATTTTTCAATCTTGTAAGAAATTTTTGTTTAACTAACTAATTTTTCTATTCTTGTACCGAGGGTGAGGGTTTCGAACACATCAAAACATTTTAAGCCTACGATGGAGTCCCAATTCTCCCACGGTTTTAGCAAGCCTAGTATCCATTAGCCGTACCTATATGCACGAAAGTAATGCTAAAATTGTCAACCTCTCGAGACCAGTTAGGTTGAGAAAAGATGTTTTTATTTTTTTTCATGGCTTAAAATTATCTTTCAACACTTGAATAGGAAACTAGTAATGTACACAAATTTTGATAACTTTAAAAAAGTTTGTAACCATGCATTGAAAATATTTCGGGGAGGGTCGAAACCCCATGGGCCACCTTATAAATATGTTCTTGATACAGACCGTTTCTTTTCCTTCAATAGTGAGGTTTATTCATGTCGGTGAGTAACTGAGGTCAATGATTCTGAAAGTTCTAGGATGCAATAACTCTCAATATCGGAATTTGAAGTTCGGAAAATTATGAGGATGTTCTAGAAAGCGATAGCAGGGCTTTATTTGAATGTATGCAAATAATTGTGCAAGAATAAGAGAGAATTATATTGCATGAAATATAAACTGTTGTACATGATAAAAGACACTCCTTAAAATAGTGCTTTTTATGGAGTAAAACATGATAAGATCTGGTATATTTTCTCTGGTAAATACAGTAACATGATATGAATATTACATGGATGTAACATACAATTCCTTATCTTTTAGGTGAGTAATTAATGAAAAGAATGATTTATTAGATAGAATCGTTATTTTATGTATAAGTTGTAGAGCGAGAAGTGGTGTTGACCATTCGATACAATCAGGATTGTTAAAAATCCTGATTTTTTTCAAATCTTATCAATCTATTTTTTATTTAAATCGGATTTTGGGATTTATATCAGGTATTTTTAAATTGCAAATTAAACATAACAAGGGATGTTATTTAAAATAGGGTTAAAATTATTATGATTAAAGATTAAATTCGTTTTCCTACTTATTTTCTTAATTTTAATGTTTACAATATAATTTTTTTAAATATAATTTGGATTTAAAAAACTTAATCAGGTTGTGGTATCTAAATCAGATATTTTAAAATTTTGTTCTTCAAATTAAACACTACAAATGAAATAATTTAAGTTAGGATTATGATTAAGATTTGATGATTAATTTGACAATGGTTATCATTATGATTAATGATTAAGTTTTGGTTTTTCTATTCATTTTCTTAAGTATAGTGTGTATTATAATACCTTTTAAATGTACCAATCAAATGTTTTTTAATTTAATTTTTTAATTAAACACTATAAATAAAATTATTTAAGTTAGAATTAAATTAATTATGATTAGTTATTAAGTTCCGTCCTCTGATTTATTTTCCTAATTGTAATGTGTGTAATATAATTTTTAAAAATGTAAATCGGATTTTGTTTTTAATTTGTAAAATTCTTTTGCTAATTAAACACTGGAAATGAAATTATTTTAATTAAAACTAAATTTATTATGATCAATGATTAAGTTTTCGTTTCCTTATTTATTTTGTTAATAATAATCGATGCAATGTTATTTGCACATAACAAATTATGTGTTAACACATGAAATAAAATAAATTATAGTTTGTATTATTTGTGAGCCATTTTCGTATTATCTTTTTCAAGCAGAAATAGAAGAATGTATGTAACAGATATAAATTTAAAAAAGGGGAATAAATAGCATTTATGTATTATTTTCCCTTTTTAGCAAATTATGTATTGGCACGTGAAATAAAATAAATTATAATTAATATTATTTGTGAGACATTTTGGTTACTCTTTTTCAATTATAAATAAAAGTATTTAAGTTACAGACATAAATTTAAAAAAAGGGGGGGGAATATATAGTATTTATGTATTATTTTCCCTTTTTAGCAAATTATGTATTAACACATGAAATAAGATAAATTATAATTTGTATTATTTGTCAGACATCTTGGTATACTCTTTTTCAAACACAAATAGAACTATTTAAGTAACAGACATAAATTTAAAAAAAAGGGGGAATAGATAGCATTTATTCATTATTTCCCTTTTTTAACAAATTATGTATTAACACATGAAATAAGATAAATTATAATTTGTATTATTTGTCAGACATCTTGGTATACTCTTTTTCAAACACAAATAGAACTATTTAAGTAACAGACATAAATTTAAAAAAAAAGGGGGAATAGATAACATTTATTCATTATTTCCCTTTTTTAACAAATTATGTATTAACACATGAAATAAGCTAAATTATAATTTGTATTATTTGTCAGACATCTTGGTATACTCTTTTTCAAACACAAATAGGACTATTTAAGTAACAGACATAAATTTAAAAACAGGGGACGTAGATAGCACCCTAGGGAGTTTGCTGTTCTATCACGTAGTGTAATAAAAAAATTAAAAAATTAAAAAAATTTTTTTTTTCAATGCAAGCTGCCTAAAGAGAATTTTATTTTTCCCGTAGGTTAACATTGAGCTAGAGGAATCCAATATGGCAGGTATCCACTTTAATGCCTGTGGATAATGTTCATTTAAGTTTGAAAAAATAGTTTAGATAATAATCATGTAGTGATGAAAAAACACGTGACGCACTTAAGTTGTTTGTTGAAAATAAAATACTTAGAACTGGTTCCAGCTCGAAATGTAGAAAAAAAAAGCAATTTGGAAGCTGATTTAATTTACATTATGCGTCAAAAAGAATTACTATATTTGGATCAACATGCGTAAACTTCATTAAACATTCAAAGCATTAGATGCATCTGGCTCACTAAATTACTCTAACAAAACTGGAATGAGTTCTTTGGAAAAATAAGATTTACTAGTTTAGACAGTTTATTCAGATTTACTCTCTGATTCCAAATAGAACAAGAACCCCCAAACTAGAATGATATACTCTAAAAATTAATTTTCATGTAGAAAGGGTGTTTCTTAAGGGGACATAGTGACTTTCGTGATTTAAAATCTTTATTATAACAGCCTATTCTTTGATTCATAACAAAACAAAAATCTCCTCCCCTTTTTAAAATGAGATTTTTTACAATTTTTTAAACACTATAGCTTTGAAAAAAATATTTATCTTTGTCATTTCAGGTGGACTAATTTTTTAAACAATGTAAAAGATAAGCAGGATGTGATAAAAATAAGGAAATTCATTTAATAAGGAGCCACCCAATACTACCTTGCACGCTGCCAAGAGCCCAGAACAGGCCCTTCTGGCTGCAATATTCAACGTTGTTTAAACATCATATTTGTTTTAAAAGCCATGAATCCATAGTAACAGATTTAAGATATCCATTAATATATGAGGAGTTCGCGTAATCAAATTTAATTCTGTCTGTAATATTCAATTTAAGACCTCCTGTTTTATTGTAACGATTATTATGTTAAAACATAACACATTGTTAAATCAATAACTATTATGTATACTGGAAATGTTTTAAATTAATACTGTATCAACGTGTCAGCGATTATATTGTTTGAAACTGTGCTCAATATATTGCGTAAATAACTACCACGTTTCTACGGTAACACTGAAATAAAAATTGCAACTCTTCGTAGTTAAAAATTGTATGGTAGTTTCAACCCAGCCGTTTATAATAGCCGAAACTGTAAATTATGATGAAGACCGTTTTCTCGTCCCCTCCATGGCCCCATGGTCATAAATCTTGCACTAATTGACTGAAGGTATAAGCCTGCTTTCTGATTCAGAATTAACTAAGTCAGTTTTCACTATTACTAAAAGAAATCATTTGTCGTGGTTAAATAAATGTTTTATATGTATGTATATGTACATATATTAGAAATACCCTTATTAAGAATTTTCTATAGTTAATTAAATCCCCTATATAATAATAGCCTAAATGATTTGTCCGTCTGTCCTCGAATTTATGAAGCGGTTGGACCTGGAATGGATAGAAGCATCCATATTGGATTCTTGATGAGTTAGGATTAGTAAAATTCAAGGCGAAAAAAAGTTTATCTTCTCCTAAACTATCGATCCGATTCTAAAATAAATTGGTATAAATGCTTCGTTTACAGCCAAAAATGCTGTCGTCTTAAAAGCTACAAAAATTCAAAATCCACCCCTTTCCCCCTTTTTGAGCGTTTTATGCCATTGTTTCAAGCCCCATTTTCCTCGGTTAAGAGCAGGCGATTAAATGTATCAATTTATCACAAAATAAATAGGTAAAAGTAACATTTTTTACAGCATAATGACGTCATTTCTTTAATCGTCTCTCTTAATCATTTCTTATTTTAAATTACTTAATATCGTCTGCATTATCTTCATAAGTTTTTTCATACTTTTATAACTGAAATTAGATATTACGTAAATAAATTTCTTTTACATTTGGCTTAAATAATAGATTAGATACATATGGAATAATTTTAAATATAATCATCGAATATTTTTTGTGGAAAGATAATTCTCAATTACTGATCCGGTCATATGACGGGCTATGTGCTAGTTTTGAGATATTAGTTATGATACAGAAACTTTAGAGGTATTTTTTAAATTATTCCAAATGGGTTTGATTCAATTTGATTACGCACTACTCATATATTCTACAGAAATAGCTCGGGCATTAAAGCGGATCTGTTCCTTCCAGATTAGATTCCTCTCGCTCAGTTAACCTATCAGAAAATTAAAATTTCCTCTGGATGGTTCGCATTTAAAGATTTCTTTTAAAAAAATATGTAACACTTCATAGAACATAACAATTCTCTAAGATGCAATCTTTTCCCTATTTTTTTAAATTTTAGTTTATTAAATGTTCTTATTTTTCATTTGAAAAAGAGTATGCCAAAATTTCTTGCAAATAATTTAAATGATTCAAATGCAATCTGACATGATTTTATTTCGTTGTTTTTCATAATGAAGGTGAAAGATTGCATGGCCTAGAGATACATTTGTGGTCATGGAACATACTGTAATAGGAGGGGAGGGGAGGGGGGTAAGAAGTATGTACTTTAATATTTTTTTGCTGTTAATCCGTTCTTTTGAAAGGCAAGGGTCAAGTGACAGGAGCGTGTTATCCCGAAGTTGAAATCCATTGACAAAGATATATCCCCGATAATCAGTGAGCAGATGTCACGACCTTGATTTTCACCTTTTTGACGTTCGGAATCGGCCACCCGAATTGGATCTCATTCCGTGCCATCTGTCATTTCTTTGGCGGGGCGTGATTCTTCATTCAACTAACTCTAACCTTGCCTGGGATTAGAGAAGGAAAGGATGCAGGTCTCACGAGGTGGAAAACAGTTGGTGGAGTTCCTTACTCTTCTTTCTATGCCAAGTGCACCCAGAGGAAACCCTAATTTGAAATCCTGGAAGTCGCCTCACCACTCACAAATACATATGCACCACTATATCTACCTACATACGTCTATATATGCATGTGTGTATACATTCACATATGTATGTATGCGTATATGTCTGTATATATACATATACAGTGAACCAAAAAAAAAGTTGGACAGTAAGGTTACGGCATTTCGACGTTTAATAATTTTGCATCATTACATTATGCTTTTAAACTAAAATAAAATTCCGAAAAAAAAAATTTCAAAAATAAATCAAACAACTTGTTTTAATTTCAATAACACAAACATAAATTATAAGTTTAAAGAACATTATAATATCCCTTTCGATAGAGAAAAAAAACTTTGACAAAACCTGGATCCAAGGTAACAAAAACTAACTTTTAAATTTTAAGCAGAAGCATTTAATACTTCGTGTGATATCCTTTGGCTGCTATAACAGCTTCTAATCTTTAGTTCATCGAGAGGACCAACTTTTCAGAGAAGTCTGTTGGTACACTGTCCCATATATTCTGAAGATCGCTTTTTAGTTCATTTTTATTTTCTTAATTTTTTTCCATAAATAGCCATAAATGTTCTATAGGGTTCAAATCCGGGCTTTGTGAAGGATGGGGCAGTAATTTTTGTACTTTATATAACATAGTTGGTACTTAAACTATGAGCTCATCGAAATTAAACACCAAATATTACATTATAGATAATCGTCGATTATATTTAGTCAACAAAGGTAAGACAGGCCTCAGTATTTACAATAATAAATTTGGATTTGAATTCACTGCAGACTATTTATTCGCTTCATTATTGAAGAAAACATGTATTAATTAACCTAGCAGTTATTTATAGCTTATATATTAAACATGAAGTCATTAAGAGCCGGCCTCACCGAAGTCATTTAACGGCTAACCGCGATTAACCTATAGCGTCAACCAATGGTGGGACCCAATTCATGTTTAAGCATAGATTAATCATGGTTAGCCGTTAACAGACTTTGGTGATAATAGCCCTACATAGTTTTAAATAATAACCGATTAAAAGCGTGGAAAAATAAATATTTAGGGGCTTACTGTTTGAAAGGAAAAGGTCAGCAAGTTCAAAAACATTAAAGTTTATTTTTCCTTTATCAAAAAAAAAAAAAAAAAAAAAAAAAACCATTTTGGCAAATGTGGCATAATGATGCAATTTACCTGAAGGGGGGAAAAGTAACAGGCATCACCATGCAATAGCAAAAACAGAAAAGTGAACGGTAAGTGCCCCCTTTTATACTTCTTGATCTCGTGAACTTTAAAAATTATTTGCATACTGGAAAAAAAAACCACGGAGCATACAAAAAAAAGCGAGATCACGTAACCAAGATTAAATTACGATTAAAAAATTACAAGGAATGAGATATATGGTAACATAGCGCCTCCTCCCATTTCTTGTATAAAAAAAATCAGAAACTCGACTTGCCAGAAGTTATACAAACATACTTTGGAAAATTATAACATTTCAACTACTCTTCAATAACAAAACCCTTAAGGTATAAAAAAAAACAGTATTAATGCATACATATAAATTAAAAAATCAATAATCAGAATAAACACATCTATGAAAAATTCAAAATACAGCGATAAGCTACTTGCATACAAGAAATCCAAGTAAAAATTTAAATCGTATAGAGGTGTATTCTAGAACAAAATTATCACAGTCCTTAAGTTCAAAGAATAAAAAAAAATCAGTTTCTCCCGCATGCTTGATCAGCCAACAATATAAAAAAAGTTAGGAATCAAAAACATTAACACTTTAAACTCTAACATTTAGAACTAGAAAGAAAAATTTACTCACCTCCATTTTTTACCAAAACACAAAGATATTACATCTAGTACAAAAAGTTTGCGTATAATATCACATTGAATTAACATTTAGATTTATAATACTGATTGAAAATAAGTCCTTAAACCTCTATAGAAATTTAGTAAGTTATTTTGCCCATGTAGCCATTCATGAACAAAACTTATACTGATTGAAGTAACTAATGGTTTTAACATAAGTATACAATGAAATTTAAAAATGAAACACAAGACATAACATAACCCATACCCGACGTCAGGATTTCATACAAAACTATAAGAATGTTAAAAACTTTATCAAGTTGTGAAAGATAGAAATATATACATACGAGAACATGATTATGAGTACACAATGAGATAGTAAATTTGCTGATATAATATAAATTTCAAAAACACTTAAAACTTGGCAAATGGAGATGCAGTAAAGAAAGACAAGTTAGTAAAAAACTCTGAATTTGGAAAATTTTCAAATTTTAAAAACAGTATTCCAAAACATTTTTCACAAACTCTTTTAAACCATTTTGAGTTTAAAGCTTTGTAAAAACATCTGCTAAATTTAATTTACTCCTCACATATTTTATGCTCAACGTTTCATTATAATACAGTTCTTACATAGAAATATTTTATATCGATATGTTTGGTTCTATAATTCTCAAGCGGTGATTTTAAAAATTCTATTGCTGTTTGGTTATCGACAAGCAAAAGTGGTTTACTAACGTATTTAATGATTTTCTTTTCACCACATGCTTTTAAAACATTATCAAGCCACGTTAATTCCTTTACACTTTCAACCATGCTTATAAATTCGGCCTCCATCGTACTTAGTGTTACAGATTTTTCTTTAAAAGATCTCCATACAATAGGAGCATTTCCCAAGCAAATGAATTGTCCACCCATAGATATTCTATCATCCCGATTTGACGCAAAGTCAGCATCAGAATATCCTATCAAATTTGTTGCATTACAATTTAATCTTACTTTATAACCACTGGTTTTCCGAACATAACCTAGCAGCTTCAACAGACCACACCAGTGTTCCATTCCCGGATTATTTTGAAATTGTGAAAAAAATTTTACAGCGTACGATATATCGGGGCGAGTTCTGTTAGACAAAAAGGACAGACAACCCAAAATATTACGATAAGGAAATTTTTTCATTTCCTCTTTTTCACATTCCGATTGAGGACATTGTCTTTTACTATAGATGGCTGATTGAACAATTGGTAGGGACGAAACTGGAATATAAAATTTTTCAAAACGTTTAACAACATCATTTATATATGTATCTGGTGTATTAACATACCCTCACTTGTCTCTTCAAATTCTACACCAAGTAACCTTTTAGTTCTACCCAAAACTTTCAGATCAAATTTCTGTTTTAACTTACTTAACATATCTAAAATTAAATTGTCTGTTTTTCCGAAAATCACGATATCATCTACGTATACTAATAACAGGATATACTTTCCCGAAAAGGTACTGTTACACCAATCCAACTTTTCTAAACCTATTTCCCCAAAACTCTACTCAATTCAAAATACCATGCACGGCCGCTTTGATGCAGACCGTACAAAGCTTTAATTTATAGACTTTATTCTCATTGCCTGCTATTATATAACCAGGTGGCTGTCTAATGTAAACGTTTTCATTTAACGGAGCATATAGATAAGCACAAGTGATGTCACACTGCATACGTTTCCATTTAAGTAAAACCAGGATTGAGAAAAATAAAGTTATGATTGAAAAATTAACTACGGGGGAAAACGTTTCCTCGTAACTCTCCCCTTTAATTTGGTTGTAACCTTGAGCTACAAGACGGGACTTATATCTCACTATTTTTCCCTCTTCATCTTTCTTCAGATTATAAACCCATCTGCAACCCAATATTTGTTTATTTGGGGGTAAGTCTGTTAAAAACCAAACGTTTCTTTCCTTTAAGTTTTCAATTTCATCATCCATGGATTTCTTCCAGTTACTGCATTGGGATGATTTTGAAACTTGGTTATACGTAATCAGAATTTCTGGGTCTAGTCAGGATTTATTTTTTCTTCTTTGGATACCACTAGTACTGTTTCACGTCTGCTGGACCAGTATACAGATTTTTACTTGAAAAACCAAATAAATGTTCGAAATAATTTAAATTGCGTTTCTTACAATGCTTTTCTACATCAGTTTTCGATCTTAACCGGCCTTTATTGTTGTCATCGTAGTAAAATATGTCGATTCTACTGCCGTCAGATCTTGGTACGGCCTTTATTTTCCAGGTAGTGTCTCGTAGATGAGTAGTCCCCTCTTCACTAGTTTCTTCATCAGTTTCAGAACTAGAGTATTCTTCCTTTGGAGTAATGGTTTCAGGAATAGAGCTAGGGAGGTTTTCCTCATTGCTTTCCTCTTTACTTTCATATCTAATTCCAATATCTCCAAAAGTTGTACCTTCGGGCGCCAGCACTGCTCCATTGCTACTCTGCTCTAATTTGGGAAATGATACATTGCAAGTTTCAATAATTCTATCTACATCGGGTAACGATATTTTATATCCCTTAGTTCCCAAAGCATATCCAACCAGTATACCTTTTCTAGCCTTAGGGTCCAATTTATTTCTTAACTGTCTAGGGACTTCTACGCATACTGTGGATCCAAACTTCTTTAAGTGTCTGATTGATGGTTTGGTACCCGTATAAAGTTCTATTGGGATTTTTTGTTGCCCAGTATAGCATAGTCTATTCCATACGTGCACGAAAAATAAAAGTGCTTCAGTCCAAAAACACTTATCTAAATACTTCTTTCATTAAGAATTGTACGAGTACCATTTAAAACAGTCTGGTTTAGGAGTTCCGCTGCACCATTTTGTTGAGGCGTATAAACATTTGTTTTTTCGTGCTTTAAACCTCTTTCTAAACAAAAATTTCGAAAGTTTTCATTTACAAACTCAGATCCGTTATCGGTTCTAATTGCCTTAACTTTTAAATTTAGGGACCTTTCGGCTCGATAAACATGCCTTGAAAATATATCAAAAATATCCGACTTTTCACATACTGGCTATAAAGTCATACGTCTAGAAAAATCATCTAAAATGGAAAAGTAATACCTCTCCCCTCTTTTACCTGGTATGTTTATAGGTCCCCACGTATCGAGATATAGTAAATCTAGGGGTTGACTAGAACGTGTACTTTCAATAGTTTGGAAAGAAACCTTTCGGTGTTTATTTAGTTTACAGGGTTCGCAAGAAAAATTTGTCAGTTTTTTCAAACAAGGCATACCCTTTACAGCACCGAGTTGACTAGTTATTATGTAATCTATATTTGCATGAGCAAATTTATCATGCCACATACGTAATTTATCGTTAGTTACTTTATTTTCAATGTTGTGAACTTGTTTACTGTTATGTGGGTAAATGTAGTATAAACCTCTTTCAAGTTTGGCAGTAAAAATTATCTCATCTCCAGACAAAGCCTTAACTTCCCCATTTTTACCTATAAAAGAATATCCATTCTGATCAAGCATAGGGCCCGACACAAGATTTCTCCTTAATTTACTAGAGTAAAATACATTCTTTAGCACACAGTCACCATTTCCAAAATTAACAAAAATATCGCGTTTACCTTCTATTGGAAACTCGACACCGTTAACGGCCAATATCATATTTTCATTCTTAACAGATTTAAAATTCATATACATGTCTCTATTTCTACAAAAATGATTGCTTACCGCGGTGTCGAATATCCATACATATTTATTTGCATGATAACTCATAAAGGCTTCAGCAACAAAAAGAAATTTTACCTTTAGAATCTTGTAAATTGTCATTAGCCTTACTGCAAGAATTGCCTGACTTGCTAGGACTCCGTCGACGGCTACCGTAATCACGGCATTCTCCCCTGGACTGATACTGTTTTGATGCCTTCAGTCATCTGTAATATAAGAACTCGTGGTCTTGGATGAGGAATTCCACGATTTCCTGTATGGGCTTGGTGATCTTTAAAAGTATCTTCCATTAGGGAGAAATGTTCTCGATTATATCTGTCGTTGAAACTTCGTTGATATTTATCCTCTGTCTTTTTCCCACAAAACTTCATAATGGGGCAATTCTTCCCACAAAAAAATCACATTTAAGACAAGGTTTTTCTATATTAAAAACTTCTTGGTTTACAAAACTGGATACCGATTTATCAGAATCTCTAAAAGTTAACCGGGTTTCTTCTGCGACTAATTCAAGCAAAATGTCTTTATAACTAAATTTGTCATCAGACCATCTGAGAATGTTTTGAACTATTGCATCATATTTAGACGGTAAGTGCCCTAGTAGTTGGTAACAAAGAAACAGTTCATCGATTGGTTTGAGTGATTTAAGTTGTTCTGCAATTTGTTGAACTCGGGAAGCGAAAAGATTGATTTTCTCTTTAGATTCTATTTTGCACGAAAATAATTCTGATATCAATTTCATATGATAAGAACGATTGTCCGGACGGAAATATTTCTCGAGTGTATCCCACACTGTTTTAGGGTCATTTAAATTGTCTAATTTTTTGGTACCCTGGACTTATATACAGATACAAAATTGAAAAAGCTAAACGTTTTCTAACTAATACTCGTCTAAAACGGCTTTAGGGACAGTTCCTTCTATATTTTGTGTTACTTTCTCCTTTCCGGTAACAATATCGTAACAGTTTTTCTCATAAAGTAAAAATTTAACGTCAACTGACCAGGTTGCATAATTTGTAGAAGATAATTTATCAATTTGATGAATTGGGTTCATAATTTCACTTAAGTACAAAATTTTCTTTAAAAATTTCAAAAGGCTATAAAAAATATTTTCAAAACTCACGAAAGTTTCTTCAAACTAATTATAAAAAATATACTTGCCCCTCTATCACAAAGCCAGATTTAAATTATACTTCAACAATAACAAGGTCAGGGCCCATAACCCTTGTTTGCAAGGAAACGGTCAGCAAGTTCAAAAACATTAAAGTTCAAAATAGTTCAAATCTCATACTAAACTAACGCTTCAAAATCAACATTCTGGTAATTGTTGCATAATGCAATTTACCTGATGGGGGGGGATAACAGGCACCACCGTGCAATAGCAAAAACAACAGAGAGAAAAGCGAACGTTAAGTGCCCCCTTTTATACTTCTTGATCTCGTAAACTTTAAAAATTATTTGCATACTGGAAAAAAAAAACCACGGAGCATACAAAAAACAAGATCACGTAACCAAGATTAAATTACGATTAAAAAATTACAAGGAATGGGATATGTGGTAACACTTACTATGGACGTTGCGAGACGTTCGCACGTTATGTCGGCAAGCTGATGTCAATGTGACGTAACAACGAACTTGCGAACCGACTCGCAACGTCTAGAGTAAGTCCCTTACTGTTTAAGGACCAGCCTCACCAAAGTCGTTTAACGGCTAACCAAGATTAACCTATGGCGCCAACCAATAGTGAAACGCAATTCTCCGTTTAAAAGAGATTAATCGCGGTTAGCAGTTAAATGACTTTGGTGAGACTGGCCCTAAATGATTGATCGTATATTTCTTTCAAAATCTTCGAATATCTGTTGTTACTTTCTGTGCCTTTAAAGGTTCAATGATTCAGTTTCACTTTTCTTAATATATTGGGGTGGAAACACACAAGATTCACTTGCATAATGTAATGATATTCCTCGGAGAGCCACGCGGACACAGCTGGGTATTCAATTTACCAGTACTTTTAAAATAGAGTAGAACCTCGATTAACCGAAACTCTCTCTTAATCGAAGTCGGTTTCTTCTTCACTTTTCTTTCACTTTGTACTACAATTCAAGATTTTCTCTTTACAAACATACATTTATAAAATTTCCCTTTTCCCACATTTCTTTTGTATGAAAACCGTCCTTTCCGAACTCTGAGTGTAGATAAATATTTTGGAATTCCCTTTTTTAGAATTCCTTCTCACGAGCACAATTCTTGGTATGAGTGTACTCTTCCCCACTTTCAAACATCCCTGTTCTAAACAAAAACCCACCTAATTTCGAAATTTGGAAGGTCATACTGCCGAGTTCCTGAACACTCGAATGTTATTGCACCAATGACGATACTACATATTAAACTAGATTATTATTGATAAATTCTCGATTATTCGGAAATTTTGATTATCCGAAGTAAGTTCAGTCCCCAATTACTCAAAATAATCGAGGTTCTACTGTAGTATGGAAAAGAACCATGACCGGTTAAAAATATATTAAAACTACTTTTTATACTACAATTCGAAATTAATGTTAATGTTAAAAAGAGTTTTAAAAGTACAGAGTAATATAAATTTGCTTTAGTTGTAACACCGGTATTTCCATTTTTAAATACAGTAAATTTAATCTGATATCCATAATTCTAATGGCCACAGGAGAGAATGTGTAATGTGATTGGTCGTGACTCTGACATCACTTTCTTTTGTTTGAATAGTTAATTAGCTCTCCGAGTATCGATAAGCGAACGGGAAGTTTACGTTTGTTCTGTGTGTTATGCTAAGTTAACGGAATTTTATCCACACTTCAAACTGGGATTGTTAAGGTAAGTGTACGCTAGTTCTTTTTAAAAATTGTTGGTGAATTCTCATGTTGTTTTGGCGCGCTAAGAAAGTTTAAGAGAATTAGACAAGCCCATTCTTGTAGTATACACAAGCGAACAAATTTAAGAGATCGAATTTGATTAATATCCTGTAAAGCGGAAGTCTATCTAATGATTTTCTTTTGTCCAGTATAAAAGCAAACGAACTGGACTAATATATTATTACACTAATAATATAAATTTTCCTATAAAGTCACTTTTAGTGAATATTATTACTTTATATTCCTGACTAAATGTAAATCGCAGCTATTCTTTATACTTTAAACGTTAGTGTTTTCTTTTTTTGTTTATATTCCTAATATCCACTGTTTATTTAGCCTAAAATCATTAAATAAACTGTTTAACACATGTTTTCGTTTTTAAACCTATGTAAGGGTATACAAACAAAAAAAAATGCAGCAGGCCTGGTGTAGATGTGTTAAATTATACAAAGTAGAAGGTGAGTGTTGTGGTCTGCAAATCCGTCAAGTTTATAAACTAGTTTATTTATGCTGGCAAGGGAACTTTTTAAAATGAGAGAATTTAACAAAATAAATTTCTTTTAGTCCTGAAAGATAACACATAAATGTACGCTTAGTAATGATATGAAAGAAAAAAAAATCTTATGCATATTTATTTTATATATTCCAGTTTTTCTAAGTTTTAGTGATTTCATAATGCTTCATGTGTATTATTTTTCTATCTGTAAAAATTTTGTGTATTATCTATTAATTTATGTCGGATAAAACTAGATATGCTCTTTTTAAGGATAAAAGTACTTTGTTAATTTAATACAACTAAGAACATTTGCTTAAATATCGTATAATTTGAAATAATTGTTTTATATAAATTGTTTTTACAGCCAATGAAAATACAGTTTTGTGTCTATATAAACGCTAAACATACAGTAAAAAAATTAACGTAATTTCTTAAAATGCAATGTCAACACTTTTAATGTACGTATTTGGATATCGCAATTTTTTAGCAAATGTTAGTATTTTAGTAAAAAAAAGTTTTTATCTTGTATATTTTACGGCTTATGTTTAATGTAACATCTTGATTTATGTTTGTTACAAAAATAATTCAAAAGTTGAATATTTTAAAAACTGATATTCTAAGCCTCTTGACTTCTTCACCCTTTCGAGCCGTCTATCACGATTAAAATTCCACTGTATAAAGTAGTTTGATTTAATGGTTAAAAAAAGTACACAATGACTTAAATTTTTAATTTTTCCAGTTTCCTGGGAATCACCCGGGGGAAATGTCCCAATCGTCCAGGATGTTGTTTAATACAAAAACTTTACTTATATCTTTCATAAAATACACATATGTCACATGTAGTAATTTTTAATTTGATCACTGATGGGGCGAACGAACGAAGGGGACAATATATCTCACAAGAATTTATTCAAGATTTCTTAAATCTGATATTAAAAATGCTGATTTTCTATTTAATAAGAACAATAAGATGTATTTCATACCAAATATACCTTAAATATAGTTGTACTCACTACAAAATTTAAAAAATCAACAAATCGAATCTCCAGTGGGCGAGCTGAAAAATGTAAGTGTATCATTTATGGGAAAGTGTTGCTAGGTTTTTTAAGCCACATTCTTTATACCTAATTTCTTAAGAACATTAGAAACGTAATAACGTATTAAAAATGGGTTTTTCATAACCTATAGGGAATGATATCTAATGATGGACTGTATATCGCCATTAGGACCGAAAGTAATAAAAGTATATTGTTATTTAAGCGCTAATGGTGTATGTTGAACTGGAGGGGAGGGGAAATATCTGCAAGCAGATAATTTTCTAGCATCTATGTGATTAATCATATCAATAATCTTTGTTTTTTTAAGCTTTACTTGTTTTAGAGATGTTATCATTTGATTATAAGGCGTACATATATTGGGATTTTTAAAACTATTGCTTTATATGTCAGAAACAGCATTTTTTTTAAGCTAGAAAATTAAGGTTTAGGAAAACTTTTATTCTAAACTGAGCAGAACTTTTATATTAAAACAAATATAGGGTATTCAAATGAATGAATTTAAAAGGTACTTTCCCCTTAAGTTCAGGTTAGAATTTTTTATATTGCGGTTTGTTTTGAAATGTTTCATACTAATCTATGATCTAAGAGGGGGGGGGGTCTTAAATTTTCCCTTAACACACACACACACACACAGAGAAAAAAAGAAAAAAAACAGTTTTTAAATCTGGTAAGTTTTTTAATATCTTTGAAATGTTCTAGAATTATGCATTTCCTTACAATTTCCTGGAAATGTACTATTTCCTTATAACAAAAATAAACTGTTTTACCACTGCAAAACTGAAATTGTTATAGTTTTCAGGAACGGAAAACTCTCTATTGTATTCCAGTGCATTTCTTTTGGAAGTTTAAGGTAAAGTTAATAAACTTAACTTTTTTATTTCTCTTTTTCGCTCTTTGGTGGGCAAATTTGCATCTCTAAATAAATTAGAAAACTGCTTAGTGGTTAGAAATTGTAAACACACATATTCGTCATAAGGAGCCTTCCACAAATGATGTCCCGCTTGGAGGAGGGGAGAGAGTAACAAGAAGTGTGACATCACATACTTTGGCTTAAATCAAGTATGTCAAAAATCAGCAGATGTCTTAAAACTTAATGAAAACTTAAAAATTCAGAAAATTTAAAGGTATTTACTTCAGTGAGGCGAAAACCTCTTTCGTGTGATTTATTTTCTTGTGATTTTTTTTTTCCATTTTCTTTTCTTTCCGAAAAATGGCCGAACGATAGCCGATTGGTTAGGGGGATGGCCTTCGGAACCGGAGTTCGTGGGTTCGATTTCCACTGTGGCGTGGATGTTCGTAGCCGTTCGGAATCGGCTTTAAGCAGAAGCTCCCGGTCTCATTAGCCCTCGTGTTGAAAAAGTAGTTCGTAGCGCTCCAAACCAAATCTTTCCGAAAAATGGCATTCGGAATATGACTTTAGAAAATGACAGCAGCATAATTTTTTTACTTAGCAAAAAAAACTTTCCCCCGTCACGTAAAATTCAGTCTATTTTAGAGTAATTTGTGTTTATAGAGATAAGATGTAAAGCAAAATTCGTTTAAAATTCCAAAATACTGTTTACAACTGCTCTTTGATAATATTTTATTGTATATGATGCTTCTATTGTTTATGCGCGATATCTCAATCGGCGAAGGCAGCTTTCTTATAACTGGAGGGTTAGGGGGTCGAGGCCAGAGAAATTATACAAATTTCTAGGAGTTTTCGTTGTTTCACGGCATTAAAATCTCTAACTCGACAAAATATTGCGTTTTTAAACAATCTACTCTATTTTGAACAAACCTATCAAACTTACAAGGAATTTTGGTTCTCAGTTTTTTTTTTATTCTTAACGATATTCTTATGAAGCGTGTGTAATGTTACCTAAAATATATGAAACTTAAATCTATTTGGAAATATATTTTGCTTTAAAAGAGAGACCATTTGACAAAATTCCTTAAAAATGTTCCTTCTGCACAAACTTCTTTATTTTTTTTTTATCTCCAGAATCTGGATTGAAACAAATCTGGATATCGTTTTTTCCTTATGTTAAATATTATTTATATAATACCAAAATTTAAAGTCATATAATGTTTTAGAAGATGTTTTAGAAAATAATTTGAGATTTTCAAAAGTATACTTAGCTTGACGAACACATAAATAGAAAAATCTTAAATTTTAAGTAATACATAAATGCACTTGGAACATTTCGAAATTACTAATTCAATACACAATCATCAAACTCGAAGATATTTTTAAAATAACGATAAAGAAATAATTTTATTCGAGTGCAGTAAATTAATTCCTGTTATTTGAAAAATGTCTTTTAATAATAAAGGGTATATCTAGCTTGATTTCTCCAAAAAAGAAAATAAATCCTTTTATATTTTTGGTCAAAATCTGTCATTTCTAAAGATCTTTGACCATTCAACATTAAAATTGGTTTTAATTGAGAAATTAGCCACACTTCCATGACTATGAGGCCGAACGATGGCCGAATGGTAGAGCGCTGCTCTTCGGAACCGGAGTTCGCGGGTTCGAATCCCGCTGCTGGCATGGATGTTGTAGCCGTTCGGAATCGGCTTTAAACTGTAGGTCCCGGTCTCATTAGCCCTCGTGTGCAAAACAGTAGACCGTAGCGCTCCAAACCAAACCAAACCAAACCAATATATGACTATGAGTATTATCTTAATATAAGCATTCGTCTGGTTCAAACATTTGATAGGTTCATTCGTTAAAACAATTGAATAAAATTTCCTTAAAAATAAAAAATTCCCTGGAATTAAAATAATGCCGAATCTGAGGCCTTGTGTGTTTCAATCTTTTAGAGGGTTACTAACTTTACGTTTACATCTCAATTAAAGATCTCAAAAAGGATGTGTTAATTTTAAATGGTAAAACTTCCTACCCCGTATAGCATGTCTTTTCAATAAATAAAACGTATAAAAGATTGAAAACATGTCATTTTTCATAAATCCATTTATATTACTATTTAAAACATATATAAAAAATATATATAATACAGATAATATATAAATATATATATATATATATATATAGTGTTTCATTCTCTTATAAATTTATCATTGTTATGCACAACTTGTAGAATTCAGTTTTTTATTTTAAACATGCCAAACAATGCTACCACTACAGTTATTGCTATGACACCGAAAACAAAAATAAACTCACGTTTGGTAAAAACTTATTTCGATTCACGGTATGACATCACTTATAATTGCAAAGAGGAGAAAAAAAAACATTACAATAAATAAAGTTCAGTTTATGGCAAAAATATATCTTATTTCCTATTGAAATTTTATTTTACATTTCTTTTAGATTACATATAAAATTTTCTTATTACATTTTATAATTGTATGTATGTATGTAACAAAAAATTTCCGTTAGAACCTAAAGTGCACTAAATAATAAGGTAAAAAAATTTTATAAAACCTAGTTAACCCGCATATGAAGACAAATTTCTATTCTATAAACAAAACAAAGCTATAAATAATAAAAACATAGGTTCTCTAATAAAATTTTTGCGTTTCCTTCCTAGTATTCTTAGTGTTTGAATATTGCTATGTTGTATTATTAGAAGACAGATGCAATGCCAGATTATTCTAAACAAATGTGTACTTATATTTAGTGCACTCACATTAAAGGTTAAGGCAGTCATATTGACCTTAGAGCAAAGCAACTAGTCTTCCCGGCAACTTAATCAAATTAATAATTGAAATAATTTTTAATCGCAATTTTGCCGGTTTATAATAGTATTTTTTACACTGCAATACTTGTCATTATTCATATATTTCTGTTACCCTGTATAACTAGAAGACAGTTGCAATGCCAGATTATTCTAAATACATGTGTACTTACATTTAGTGCACCCACATTAATGGTTAGGGCAGTCATATTGACATCCATGCGGAGCAACTAGTCTTCCCGGCAACTTAATAATATTGATAATTGAAATAATTTTCAATCGCAATTTTGCCGGTTTATTCTAGTATTTTTTTACACTGCAATACTTGTCATTATTCATATATTTCTGTTACCCTGTATAACTAGAAGACAGTTGCAATGCCAGATTATTCTAAACACATGTGTACTGATATTTAGTGCACCCACATTAAAGGTTAGGGCAGTCATATTAACCTTAGTGGAAAGCAACTAGTCTTCCCGGCAACTTAATAATATTGATAATTGAAATAATTTTTAATCGCAATTTTGCCGGTTTATTCTAGTATTTTTTTACACTGCAGTATTTGTCATTCTTCATATATCTTTGTTACCCTGTATAACTAGAAGACAGTTGCAATGCCAGATTATTCTAAACACATGTGTACTTACATTTAGTGCACCCACATTAATGGTTAAGGGCAGTCATATTGACATCCATGCGGAGCAACTAGTCTTCCCGGCAACTTAATAATATTGATAATTGAAATAATTTTTAATCGCAATTTTGCCGGTTTATTCTAGTATTTTTTTACACTGCAGTATTTGTCATTCTTCATATATCTTTGTTACCCTGTATAACTAGAAGACAGTTGCAATGCCAGATTATTCTAAACACATGTGTACTTACATTTAGTGCACCCACATTAATGGTTAGGGCAATCATATTGACATCCATGCGGAGCAACTAGTCTTCCCGGCAACTTAATAATATTGATAATTGAAATAATTTTCAATCGCAATTTTGCCGGTTTATTCTAGTATTTTTTTACACTGCAGTATTTGTCATTCTTCATATATCTTTGTTACCCTGTATAACTAGAAGACAGTTGCAATGCCAGATTATTCTAAACACATGTGTACTTACATTTAGTGCACCCACATTAATGGTTAGGGCAGTCATATTGACATCCATGCAGGAGCAACTAGTCTTCCCGGCAACTTAATAATATTGATAATTGAAATAATTTTCAATCGCAATTTTGCCGGTTTATTCTAGTATTTTTTTACACTGCAGTATTTGTCATTCTTCATATATCTTTGTTACCCTGTATAACTAGAAGACAGTTGCAATGCCAGATTATTCTAAATACATGTGTACTTACATTTAGTGCACCCACATTAATGGTTAGGGCAGTCATATTGACATCCATGCGGAGCAACTAGTCTTCCCGGCAACTTAATAATATTGATAATTGAAATAATTTTCAATCGCAATTTTGCCGGTTTATTCTAGTATTTTTTTACACTGCAGTATTTGTCATTCTTCATATATCTTTGTTACCCTGTATAACTAGAAGACAGTTGCAATGCCAGATTATTCTAAACACATGTGTACTTACATTTAGTGCACCCACATTAAAAGTTAAGGCAGTCATATTGACATCCATGCAAAGCAACTAGTCTTCCCGGCAACTTATACTGATAATTGAAATAATTTTCAATCGCAATTTTGCCGGTTTATTCTAGTATTTTTTTACACTGCAGTATTTGTCATTTTTCATATATTTTTGTTACCCTGTATAACTAGAAGACAGTTGCAATGCCAGATTATTCTAAACTGACGTGTACTTATATTTAGTGCACCCACATTAATGGTTAGGGCAGTCATATTGACATCCATGCGGAGCAACTAGTCTTCCCGGCAACTTAATAATATTGATAATTGAAATAATTTTCAATCGCAATTTTGCCGGTTTATTCTAGTATTTTTTTACACTGCAGTATTTGTTATTTTTCATATATTTTTGTTACCCTGTATAACTAGAAGACAGTTGCAATGCCAGATTATTCTAAACACATGTGTACTTATATTTAGTGCACCCACATTAAAGGTTAAGGGCAGTCATATTGACATCCATGCGGAGCAACTAGTCTTCCCGGCAACTTAATAATATTGATAATTGAAATAATTTTTAATCGCAATTTTGCCGGTTTATTCTAGTATTTTTTTACACTGCAGTATTTGTCATTCTTCATATATCTTTCTTACCCTGTATAACTAGAAGACAGTTGGAATGCCAGATTATTCTAAACACATGTGTACTTACATTTAGTGCACCCACATTAATGGTTAGGGCAGTCATATTGACATCCATGCAGAGCAACTAGTCTTCCCGGCAACTTAATAATATTGATAATTGAAATAATTTTCAATCGCAATTTTGCCGGTTTATTCTAGTATTTTTTTACACTGCAGTATTTGTCATTCTTCATATATCTTTCTTACCCTGTATAACTAGAAGACAGTTGCAATGCCAGATTATTCTAAACACATGTGTACTTACATTTAGTGCACCCACATTAATGGTTAGGGCAGTCATATTGACATCCATGCAGAGCAACTAGTCTTCCCGGCAACTTAATCAAATTAATAATTGAAATAATTTTCAATCGCAATTTTGCCGGTTTATTCTAGTATTTTTTTACACTGCAGTATTTGTCATTTTTCATATTTTTGTTACCCTGTATAACTAGAAGACAGTTGCAATGCCAGATTATTCTAAACACATGTGTACTTACATTTAGTGCACCCACATTAATGGTTAGGGCAGTCATATTGACATCCATGCGGAGCAACTAGTCTTCCCGGCAACTTAATGAAATTGATAATTGAAATAATTTTCAATCGCAATTTTGCCGGTTTATTCTAGTATTTTTTTACACTGCAGTATTGGTCATTTTTCATAGATTTTTGTTACCTTGTATAAGTAGAAGACAGTTGCAATGCCAGATTATTCTAAACTGACGTGTACTTATATTTAGTGCACCCATATTAAATGTTAGGGCAGTCATATTGACATCCATGCAGAGCAACTAGTCTTCCCGGCAACTTAATGAAATTGATAATTCAAATAATTTTCATTGGCAATTTTGCCGGTTTATTCTAGTATTTTTTTACACTGCAGTGTTGGTCATTTTTCATAGATTTTTGTTACCTTGTATAAGTAGAAGACAGTTGCAATGCCAGATTATTCTAAACTGACGTGTACTTATATTTAGTGCACCTATATTAAATGTTAGGGCAGTCATATTGACATCCATGCAGAGCAACTAGTCTTCCCGGCAACTTAATGAAATTGATAATTCAAATAATTTTCAATCGCAATTTTGCCGGTTTATTCTAGTATTTTTTACACTGCAGTATTGGTCATTTTTCATAGATTTTTGTTACCTTGTATAAGTAGAAGACAGTTGCAATGCCAGATTATTCTAAACTGACGTGTACTTATATTTAGTGCACCCATATTAAATGTTAGGGCAGTCATATTGACATCCATGTAAAGCAACTAGTCTTCCCGGCAACTTAAACTAATAATTGAAATAATTTTCAATCGCAATTTTGCCGGTTTATTCTAGCATTTTTTTACACTGCAGTATTTGTCATTTTTCATATATTTTTGTTACCCTGTATAACTAGAAGACAGTTGCAATGCCAGATTATTCTAAACACATGTGTACTTACATTTAGTGCACCCACATTAAAAGTTAGGGCAGTCATATTGACATCCATGCAGAGCAACTAGTCTTCCCGGCAACTTAATGGATAATTCAAATAATTTTCAATCGCAATTTTGCCGGTTTATTCTAGTATTTTTTTACACTGCAGTATTGGTCATTTTTCATAGATTTTTGTTACCTTGTATAAGTAGAAGACAGTTGCAATGCCAGATTATTCTAAACTGACGTGTACTTATATTTAGTGCACCCATATTAAATGTTAGGGCAGTCATATTGACATCCATGTAAAGCAACTAGTCTTCCCGGCAACTTAAACTAATAATTGAAATAATTTTCAATCGCAATTTTGCCGGTTTATTCTAGCATTTTTTTACACTGCAGTGTTGGTCATTTTTCATATATTTTTGTTACCCTGTATAACCAAAAGACAGTTGCAATGCCAGATTATTCTAAACAAATGTGTACTTATATTTAGTGCACCCACATTAATGGTTAGGGCAGTCATATTGACATCCATGCGGAGCAACTAGTCTTCCCGGCAACTTAATAATATTGATAATTGAAATAATTTTCAATCGCAATTTTGCCGGTTTATTCTAGTATTTTTTTACACTGCAGTATTTGTCATTCTTCATATATCTTTGTTACCCTGTATAACTAGAAGACAGTTGCAATGCCAGATTATTCTAAACTGACGTGTACTTAGATTTAGTGCACCCATATTAAATGTTAGGGCAGTCATATTGACATCCATGCAGAGCAACTAGTCTTCCCGGCAACTTAATCAAATTAATAATTGAAATAATTTTCAATCGCAATTTTGCCGGTTTATTCTAGTATTTTTTTACACTGCAGTATTTGTCATTTTTCATATATTTTTGTTACCCTGTATAACTAGAAGACAGTTGCAATGCCAGATTATTCTAAACAAATGTGTACTTATATTTAGTGCACCCACATTAAAGGTTAGGGCAGTCATATTGACATCCATGCAGAGCAACTAGTCTTCCCGGCAACTTAACTGATAATTGAAATAATTTTCAATCGCAATTTTGCCGGTTTATTCTAGTATTTTTTTACACTGCAGTATTTGTCATTCTTCATATATCTTTGTTACCCTGTATAACTAGAAGACAGTTGCAATGCCAGATTATTCTAAACACATGTGTACTTGCATTTAGTGCACCCACATTAAAAGTTAGGGCAGTCATATTGACATCCATGCAGAGCAACTAGTCTTCCCGGCAACTTAATCAAATTAATAATTGAAATAATTTTCAATCGCAATTTTGCCGGTTTATTCTAGTATTTTTTTACACTGCAGTATTTGTCATTCTTCATATATCTTTGTTACCCTGTATAACTAGAAGACAGTTGCAATGCCAGATTATTCTAAACACATGTGTACTTACATTTAGTGCACCCACATTAATGGTTAGGGCAATCATATTGACATCCATGCGGAGCAACTAGTCTTCCCGGCAACTTAATAATATTGATAATTGAAATAATTTTTAATCGCAATTTTGCCGGTTTATTCTAGTATTTTTTACACTGCAGTATTTGTCATTTTTCATATATTTTTGTTACCCTGTATAACTAGAAGACACTTCCAATGCCACATTATTCTAAACTCCTGTGTACTTATATTTAGTGCACCCACATTAAAAATTAGGGCAGTCATATTGACATCCATGCAGAGCAACTAGTCTTCCCGGCAACTTAATAATATTGATAATTGAAATAATTTTCAATCGCAATTTTGCCGGTTTATTCTAGTATTTTTTACACTGCAGTATTTGTCATTCTTCATATATCTTTGTTACCCTGTATAACTAGAAGACAGTTGCAATGCCAGATTATTCTAAACACATGTGTACTTACATTTAGTGCACCCACATTAATGGTTAGGGCAATCATATTGACATCCATGCGGAGCAACTAGTCTTCCCGGCAATTTAATCAAATTGATAATTGAAATAATTTTCAATCGCAATTTTGCCGGTTTATTCTAGTATTTTTTTACACTGCAGTATTTGTCATTCTTCATATATCTTTGTTACCCTGTATAACTAGAAGACAGTTGCAATGCCAGATTATTCTAAACACATGTGTACTTACATTTAGTGCACCCACATTAATGGTTAGGGCAATCATATTGACATCCATGCGGAGCAACTAGTCTTCCCGGCAACTTAATAATATTGATAATTGAAATAATTTTCAATCGCAATTTTGCCGGTTTATTCTAGTATTTTTTTACACTGCAGTATTTGTCATTCTTCATATATTTTTGTTACCCTGTATAACTAGAAGACAGTTGCAATGCCAGATTATTCTAAACACATGTGTACTGATATTTGGTGCACCCACATTAAAAGTTAGGGCAGTCATATTGACATCCATGCAGAGCAACTAGTCTTCCCGGCAACTTAATAATATTGATAATTGAAATAATTTTCAATCGCAATTTTGCCGGTTTATTCTAGTATTTTTTTACACTGCAGTATTTGTCATTCTTCATATATCTTTGTTACCCTGTATAACTAGAAGACAGTTGCAATGCCAGATTATTCTAAACACATGTGTACTTACATTTAGTGCACCCACATTAATGGTTAGGGCAGTCGTATTGACATCCATGCGGAGCAACTAGTCTTCCCGGCAACTTAATAATATTGATAATTGAAATAATTTTCAATCGCAATTTTGCCGGTTTATTCTAGTATTTTTTTACACTGCAGTATTTGTCATTCTTCATATATCTTTCTTACCCTGTATAACTAGAAGACAGTTGGAATGCCAGATTATTCTAAACACATGTGTACTTACATTTAGTGCACCCACATTAATGGTTAGGGCAGTCATATTGACATCCATGCAGAGCAACTAGTCTTCCCGGCAATTTAATAATATTGATAATTGAAATAATTTTCAATCGCAATTTTGCCGGTTTATTCTAGTATTTTTTTACACTGCAGTATTTGTCATTCTTCATATATCTTTGTTACCCTGTATAACTAGAAGACAGTTGCAATGCCAGATTATTCTAAACACATGTGTACTTACATTTAGTGCACCCACATTAATGGTTAGGGCAGTCATATTGACATCCATGCGGAGCAACTAGTCTTCCCGGCAACTTATATTGATAATTGAAATAATTTTCAATCGCAATTTTGCCGGTTTATTCTAGCATTTTTTTACACTGCAGTATTTGTCATTTTTCATATATTTTTGTTACCCTGTATAACTAGAAGACAGTTGCAATGCCAGATTATTCTAAACAAATGTGTACTTATATTTAGTGCACCCACATTAAAGGTTAGGGCAGTCATATTGACATCCATGCAGAGCAACTAGTCTTCCCGGCAACTTAACTGATAATTGAAATAATTTTCAATCGCAATTTTGCCGGTTTATTCTAGTATTTTTTTACACTGCAGTATTTGTCATTCTTCATATATCTTTGTTACCCTGTATAACTAGAAGACAGTTGCAATGCCAGATTATTCTAAACACATGTGTACTTACATTTAGTGCACCCACATTAATGGTTAGGGCAATCATATTGACATCCATGCGGAGCAACTAGTCTTCCCGGCAATTTAATAATATTGATAATTGAAATAATTTTCAATCGCAATTTTGCCGGTTTATTCTAGTATTTTTTTACACTGCAGTATTTGTCATTCTTCATATATCTTTCTTACCCTGTATAACTAGAAGACAGTTGGAATGCCAGATTATTCTAAACACATGTGTACTTACATTTAGTGCACCCACATTAATGGTTAGGGCAGTCATATTGACATCCATGCGGAGCAACTAGTCTTCCCGGCAATTTTAATAATATTGATAATTGAAATAATTTTCAATCGCAATTTTGCCGGTTTATTCTAGTATTTTTTTACACTGCAGTATTTGTCCATGGTTCAGCCGGGTGCTTAAAATCCTTAAAAAGTGCTTATTTTGTAGATCCATTTATAAGGTCCCTAATAAGTCCTTAAAAAGTGCTTAGTTTTCTTTTTGTAGCCTTAAAATTTATAATTTTTTCTGAGTGCTCAAAAAGTGCTTATTTTTTCCCAAATATTGGTTGCTGAATTTTTATTTCCCTTAGTAATTAATCGTCAGTCCATTCAACAAAGCTAAAGATAAGAAAGAAGAGTTAAGACTAATTAAAATGTATAGAGGAAAAGAAAAATTAACTTCAAAATTAGATATATTTTCCTTCCTATATTTTTTGGTTCTCATCTTCTATTATGAACGGAACTAGTTCTTCAGTTACATTTTTAAAATGGCACTGATAATTTCTTGAATCTTGTTTTGAGTATGTCATAATTAAAACTTTTTTAGAGTAAATACTGCATCTTCTTTTCTCTCTGTCTCTCTGTGTGTGTGTATGTGTGTGTGTGTGAATATTATATTTACCTGTTTATAATACAGAAGTACTTTTTATTATCTTATTTTACATCTATGTTGCTGTAAAAATATTGTTGCTATGATGTGAAACTTGTTGATCTTCCACCACAGATAGTACTTTAACTTTACAAATATTTCAGATTTGTTTAGAGAAGGGGGAGGGGCATTTGGTCAATAAGGACTATTGCTGTTCTAAAATTTATGTTTGTGAAAAAAGATGTGTTAACATAAAGTATGAGATATTAACAATTGTGTTTAATAAAATTATCAAATTGTCTATATATATTATTTAATGTCATTTTACAAGTCATAAAGCTCATGAAAAGCTTCATGAAAATCTTCAATTTTTAAGCTTTAGCTGTAGGTTGATCATAGTAGAATGAAAATTTAGGTGCTTAAAAAGTGCTTAATTTTTTTTTCTGTGGAAAGAGTCTGAACCTTGTTGTCATTCTTCATATATCTTTGTTACCTTGTATAACTAGAAGACAGTTGCAATACCAGATTATTCTAAACACATGTGTACTTACATTAAGTGCACCCATATTAAATGTTAGGGCAGTCATATTGACATCCATGTAAAGCAACTAGTCTTCCCGGCAACTTAATCAAATTAATAATTGAAATAATTTTCAATCGCAATTTTGCCGGTTTATTCTAGTATTTTTTTACACTGCAGTATTTGTCATTTTTCATATATTTTTGTTACCCTGTATAACTAGAAGACAGTTGCAATGCCAGATTATTCTAAACACATGTGTACTTATATTTAGTGCACCCATATTAAATGTTAGGGCAGTCATATTGACATCCATACGGAGCAACTAGTCTTCCCGGCAATTTAATAATACTGATAATTGAAATAATTTTCAATCGCAATTTTGCCGGTTTATTCTAGCATTTTTTTACACTGCAGTATTTGTCATTTTTCATATATTTTTGTTACCCTGTATAACTAGAAGACAGTTGCAATGCCAGATTATTCTAAACACATGTGTACTTACATTTAGTGCACCCACATTAATGGTTAGGGCAGTCATATTGACATCCATGCAGAGCAACTAGTCTTCCCGGCAACTTAATCAAATTAATAATTGAAATAATTTTCAATCGCAATTTTGCCGGTTTATTCTAGTATTTTTTTACACTGCAGTATTTGTCATTCTTCATATATCTTTGTTACCCTGTATAACTAGAAGACAGTTGCAATGCCAGATTATTCTAAACACATGTGTACTTACATTTAGTGCACCCACATTAATGGTTAGGGCAGTCATATTGACATCCATGCGGAGCAACTAGTCTTCCCGGCAACTTAATAATATTGATAATTGAAATAATTTTCAATCGCAATTTTGCCGGTTTATTCTAGTATTTTTTTACACTGCAGTATTTGTCATTTTTCATATATTTTTGTTACCCTGTATAACTAGAAGACAGTTGCAATGCCAGATTATTCTAAACACATGTGTACTTACATTTAGTGCACCCACATTAATGGTTAGGGCAGTCATATTGACATCCATGCAGAGCAACTAGTCTTCCCGGCAACTTAATAATATTGATAATTGAAATAATTTTCAATCGCAATTTTGCCGGTTTATTCTAGTATTTTTTTACACTGCAGTATTTGTCATTTTTCATATATTTTTGTTACCCTGTATAACTAGAAGACAGTTGCAATGCCAGATTATTCTAAACACATGTGTACTGATATTTAGTGCAACCACATTAAAGGTTAGGGCAGTCATATTGACCTTAGTGCAAAGCAACTAGTCTTCCCAGCAACTTAATAATATTGATAATTGAAATAATTTTCAATCGCAATTTTGCCGGTTTATTCTAGTATTTTTTTACACTGCAGTATTTGTCATTTTTCATATATTTTTGTTACCCTGTATAACTAGAAGACAGTTGCAATGCCAGATTATTCTAAACACATGTGTACTGATATTTGGTGCACCCACATTAAAAGTTAGGGCAGTCATATTGACATCCATGCAGAGCAACTAGTCTTCCCGGCAACTTAATCAAATTAATAATTGAAATAATTTTCAATCGCAATTTTGCCGGTTTATTCTAGTATTTTTTTACACTGCAGTATTTGTCATTTTTCATATATTTTTATTACCCTGTATAACTAGGAGACATTTGCAATAGGGCTGACCTATGACACTCTCGCGGAACAATTGGTTTGACAAATTGAAGGAAATCTACAATTGAAATTTTAAGATTTTTGTCACCTAAATTGGTTTTTTTTTTCATATTGTATTTATAAAGTGAATTATAACTTCTGTTATTTCACTCTCTGTGGTTTAAATTCCTTCTTTCAATGTATGAATGTCAGAAATTAGGATAATCTTTAACTTATTAGTGCACTTAAGTTTTTCATTCATGTCTACAGTCATGTTTTTTCTTGTGTAAAAAAATAATATTTGCCGGTATTTTTTTAATGCCTAGTTTTTTTTGAAGTTTTTGTTCATATATTTAATCCGTCATAGCAAAATGGCCTTGAATAACTAAACAGACTTTAGAAAAGACCCAACATTTGTACGATAATATTTTACGTTGCAACAATGTTTACTTTAATAAAAAATTAAATTTTGAGTTATACTCAAGAATAGACAGTTGTATGGGAATTGCCGCTTGAAATACCTATTATTCTAATGCATATAAATTATGTGTATAAATCTTTTCAATTAAGTGGGACTCAACTATCTAAATGTACGGGCATATACAATGGAACTTTTCTTGTCCGAAAACAGTTTCCACGAAACTACTACCATTTCGAATACATAATGCTGTGCTGCTTTTCATGTTTTTAAATAAATCTTTTAAAGATATTGGCATGAATATCTGTGAACTAAAACAGCAAAGTTTTTTTTTTCGTCTACAAATACATCAAGTTTCTGTACTTATTAAGCACACGCATAAATACCATAAGGTTTTATAACATCCTATTTATAAAACACTTAAACACAGAAACAGAAAACGTGAATTAGAAACCCACTATATTTTTTAGAATAACAAAAGCAAATATTGTGCAAGAAAATTTTTAGAAAAAACAGATGTTAATATGCTGAGCACTTCTGTAAATATTGAAAATTTAGTGAAACTGATTACAAAAGTATACTTACCGAATTATGAAGAAATGATAGAATTTGTCTTGCCACATTTTTGAATTCCTGATGTATATGTTAGCCGTTCAAGTATTTATTTGGGCAGTCTTAGTCTTCCTATAGCAAAACGGTAGGCCTTGAATAACTAAAAAATTATTTTAATTGTTTAGTTTATTATAATTTTTATAACTATAGATTAGTAACAGAAAAAAAGAATTAAATATTGTTTCTTATATATGTATATACAGCAATGGAATCTCACTTATCAATTAAAAATAAGTTTCTTTATGTTAGGAATTTTTTATATATATTATAGTTTTTGCCTATGGAAAATTAAAAATGCACTGTTTTTTCAATTTATAAGAAATAAACTATTTCTTATGAAACCAGATGGGTGTTAAATCTTAAAAAGGCAAAATGTATATTTATAATGATATCTGCAAACTTTAACAAATTATTTTTTATGCAAGCACAGCTTGTTTCTGAATTCAGGAAACACATTCACAGAAATTAATTATAAAAAAATATTTAAAATTTTTTTTTAAATAATTTTTTTACCAATTTGTTAATATATTAATAATTTGAATGTATAAATAATAAAAATAGAAAATACGAATTTTTTTATTTTTAGGAATACAAAAATTATGTAAGTGCTAGAATTCCATAAAATGTAATATGCAGCGAACTTAGTAAATAATACTTAAATTTAATATTACTAATTTTTCTTTAAAATATCGCATTTTTTTTGTTTATTTGTCTAATAGAATTCATAATTTTTTTATAACTTGAACATGTAACTCTTATATAACAAGTCTTTAGAATATATGAAGCATTTTTGAATCTCGAATGCAGCAATCGTTTGAGCAGATGTTGGTGGATAGGATAAACTTAGTTATCAAGTATTCAAAAATATTTTTTAAAAATAACTTTAAAAATATTTTTTGTAGTCCCTAGCTTGTATTTTAAAACATCGATTGATTTTTAATAATATAGATATTTTTGCTCTTTTTATAAAATTGACATTTAAAAATTATGTAAACTTGAACATGTAATGAACTAAACAATTAACTGTACGTATAAGTAACAATTTATTATAGTTTCACAGGGATCTAGGCGTACTTCGTATAACTGAATAATTCGTATATGTGAGTTTCCATTGTATATATTTTCGAAATGTAAATACCTTATATTTAATACTTTAACCTTTTTATCTTCCATGTTTAATGTTATGTTGGACTTCTTCACGAGCAAATATGCGGAACATTCACTCTTTTGGTTATTGAGATAGAAAGTTCCTAACGGATTTCTCTCATTGGGTAAGTACATGCAGTTTTATTAATGCTAATTTTTTAAAATATTTTTTATAAAGGTTAGTATATTTTCCTGTAAAATATCGAAGAATTTACGGATTTGTTCGCTGTACGTTGTGTTGCATAGTTTTGAATTAGCTTTAAATGATCCAAAGTAAAATTGTCGATAATTTTCATCCAAAATGTGTGTATACGGACATATGTGCAAAGAAATTGTCCATTGTTTTTAACAGTCTAATCCACTAATTTCGAAGTATTTAAAGGCTTTATTACACGTAAACAGGGAACCGCGTTAACTCAGTCGACAAAGGCAACGATCTCCTAACTGAAAGGTTGCGGGTTCGGATCCCGAGTCGGCATAAGATCTGCCGTGTTCGTTAAAGGTGACTGGGACACGCAAAATAGGTTTGTGGTCACAATGTCTTCCAAGTTCTCAAACGATACCTTGGGGGGATGGCAGGCCAAGCTTATGAGTCTTTTGCTTCTAAAATACGAGGATCCACTGATTAAAAGTAGTGCTTCCAAGCTAGCGGGCTCATTAAACGAACGACTAACCCCTTTGCCTTAATAGCGTATGGCTCCAATCGTGCTTAGTTTTTCCAGGTAGCATCAAAAACAACAATACGTCATCATGTACGTGTTGATAAAACAGCAGATTCAATTTAGAGTTTCTTTTCCCTGTTGAAGAATACGCGGATTTTTGGTATGATAGCGAAAGATTTTTAACCAATTAAAGGCCTTTTCTCACAAGTCAACCTGAACTGAAATAAATCGGGTAAAAATACTTCTCTGTAAAGCGAGAGATCTGCTCGTTCTTCGCCAAGTAATTATAAACTAATAAGGCGATTTCACTCAGTAGGGCAAATCTCAATTTTTGACAATTCTGACTTTAGTTTCAAACGGAAAGGCAGTTTATTGTTTGTCTATTGGCTGCTGTAAACTTGAAAATGAATGAAAGGGCATTATAGTAGTTCGTGACGTTGCGACAAATTGCTCTATACGTGCATGTTGACGTTTGATAAGGCCTTTGAACTTTGTTTTTGTATCGTTATTACAAATTACCACTTAATTGTTAATTTTGTGTAGTTTGGTTTGGTTTGGAGGGCTACGGTCTACTTTTTGCACACGAGGGCTAATGAGACCGGGACCTACAGCTTAAAGTCGATTCCGAATGGCTACGAACATCCATGCCATAGTGGGATTCGAACCCACGAACTCCGGTACCGAAGGCCAGCACCCTAACCAATCGGCCATCGTTCGGCCATTAATTTTGTGTAGAGCTTTAAGTTTACCCTCTTTTATTTATTTTTTTATTTACACGAACGTTAAATCGACAGTGGCCATTTTGAAAACGAATTTCCGTCGTTTGATATCAAATATAGACATCAGCTGCATATGTCGCTAGATATATACTTTTGTAAGTAAATGGGTTCAAATTTTTTATGGAAATATTATTTCAATTCTTAATTCTTTTGAGAATTTGTTTCACGTGCATTCCTCCCATTTTTATTTATAATATACTTTTTTTTTACACTTGTTTGACATAAGAACAGGGTACCCCCGCCAACTTGGCGATAAATCTCTCAGTATGGTAGCCTTAGATTTTCTCCTGATGTCTCCGTGTGCTTACAATCTGTATCTATATTTTGATTTATATTATATTGGTATCCAACTCTCCTTGAGCAACCCTTTTCTTATTAAATGTACTTATAGCTTTAAAAATTAGGTATAATGATCCATTAATAGTTTTAGTAAACATCGCCAGTAATTTCACCACATTTACCAAAAGGTACCCTATTTTGAAGTATTACCAGTTATTTTAAGCATTCGCCGAAAATGTTAAGCAAAAAATAGAAATAACTTTTTCATGCGAAGCGTATATCAGGTATAGGAAAACCGTGGCCCACTCTAGACATTTTGCAACCCGAAGTGAAATTCCCTTAATTTATAACTGCAACAAATAACGCATTTATAATATTAAATACATTATTCAATTGATTTATCATCATAATAAATATTTAACCTATTTGTAATTTATTTATAATAACTAGCACCTCACCGACACAGGCGATAAAGTCGCCAAAAATGGTACAACCGACGCCAAACGGAATATTCCCGGTAATAAACTTTTACTGCCACACTTTCATAACGAGTAGCTGCTATTTCTGCCAAATCTTTTTCTTAATACGTAATAGTACCATTGAGGAACAAGAATAATAATAAATTGTTTGTCGCCAAAAAAGTTTGCCTGGCGAGATTTGCTCCGGAAAAATAGAAAATACTTAATAATAATGTATTTTTAGTATTCACCTCTAAACATATGGTTTGCAGGAACAAAATTACCTATGCAGCTGGCTAGCCAAGGCTTTTGATTGGCCAGTTTTGGTTGTGCAGAGTTTTTAAGCACATAATTGATAAAATGTGTATCTCAAAACAAATTTGTTGCAACTAACTTTTATTTTATAGGCTACTAACGGTGTTACTTAACAGAGTACCCCTTGGCGAATTTGGCGGAAATACTGACGATGTCTACAAAACACAATTCATAAACTAAATTCATTTGTAGTTTTAACTACCAAACGTAATGGAAGTGAACCGCAAACTAGTTAGAAATCACATATAAACAGAAATGGTTGAATACTATTTTAACTGGCTTGGATTTTCGGTAAAATCTTTGTTTATCATGCCTTTATTCAATCAATTTAATTTCACAAAATTAATAACAGATAAGAATTTCCTTTAATATCCTTTAATATGTAACAAAAGGATTGCACTTAGAGCCGGATACTAAAATAATAAAAATAATAAAATATAGACTAGGGGTGCCTAACCCAAATCGGTTGGTGGGCCAAAACAAAAAATAAACTGAATTGAGGTGGGCCGCACATATAAAAATAACAAATTATTCAAAATATTTTACTATCGTGCAATATTCAAAATATGCATTTTTACAGTGCCAGCTGCGACTGTACATAAAAGTTGTGTTATACATATATCATAACTACAACAAAAATAAACGGTAACTATACTGTATTTATAACCACCCCCAACACCTTACCTTCCTTCCTAATCATGAGGGTTAAAATATTACATTTATACTATAAGTATATATTGTAGTTTATTTACAAGCACTACCACATGTATAATTTTAAAATTAATGTGAGATTTATTTTTTATTTTATTAGGGATTTTGTTAATATCAACGGATAATGTTGATCGACGTGCATCATAGCTGGTTGGTCATGTTTTTATCAAGCAACCTGCTGCAACATTTTGTTTTTACCAGGTTTAATTTGGAAAAAAAAAATTATTCGAAGCGATAAATAGTTCCAAATGCTGATATAATTGCACATTGCCAATCGTCTTAAATTTGGAAATTTATCTTCGGCGACATATTTTTGATATTACTCAATCTTATTCCTTTTGTAGAGGCATATTTTAGCTTAATGTTTGATTGCAATTCTATTAGCTTCATTTGTAAATTTGGAGGCGCTGATTCAACCTCTACTTTAAATGGAGCTAAGAATATTACTTTCTTTCCATACAACTTCCACTGAGCAGTCGGACAGATCACGTGCACGTAACGCGAGTCAGCTGGTTGTATAAATAATGGACAATTGACAGAATATTCTAGAACACTCAAATATCAACGCATCCTGTACAACCCTACTCAAAGACCAGGTTTACGTTGGTTACTATTAAGTCTTAACGTACATAATATGATATTTATTATTGAAAACTTTAATAACTAAAATTCTGTTTCAACTATATATAGTCAAAAATGACTAAAATTGTTTAGACAGTTGAAAATTTCAATTAGGCTGCAAAAAGTTTTTAAATGGGCCGCGGGATGGGCATGCCTGCTTTAGATGCTGCAAGATCAGGAGGAAACTATTAGTTGCCATGATTACAGCTTTATAGCCAATTTGGTAGGGGTACCCTGTTCTTAGTCAAACTGCTACTAGCCGTTTCACACCCAGCTATCCAGCTGAAGTTTTCCAAATGGAGGTTATTTCAAAATTCAAACCAGTTTCTATATATTACACTAATAACAAAACTAAATAACTCACTGTCATATCCAAAATAATGACAATTTATTCCACACTCTTCTAAAATACTTAACGTCTTTATTACGCTTTTAAATAACCACGCTCAAAATCAGTAAAGTTTGGTAAGTTTTGTGTAATGTCAAAATTTGCGAATTATTATTAAGAACTTAGCTAGCTGAATCATTGAGTGTTGGTTGCTTGTAATTAAAAATTAGAATAACTTTTTGACCCGTTAGAAAAATAAATTAAAAATAATAAAAACTTTTAAGTACAGCCTTATTATAGGACTCCATTGCCGACTTTTAACATTTCCGAATTTGAGCTTTTTAAAACTTATTTCTAGAAATTATAAGCAATGTAAATTTGGCAGAATTTAAAAATGCTTATAATTTTGGATCTACAAAATTTTCGTTATCTTCCCTATTGTATTAATTTTTAACTTATGTTTTACAAAATCAAATTTCTGTGCAATTTTTACGATGTTAACGATGTTTAGCTAGGTGGCAAAAAAGTTGCTGGTACAAATGGAGTCCTATATAGGACTCCATTTGTAAAATGCTGTTTAAAATGCTGTTTTTAAAATACAAGGCATTTGAAAACTATTTATATAATAAAACCTTCATTAAAATACAGCAATAAAGAACTTTAAATCTTTAAAGAATAAACTTATTTAATTACGAAATAAATCGTATTTCTTACCAAAATATTTCTTAGCAAAGGAGAAAAAAAACTCTTTAAATTTTTAATCCATCATTTATTCTTTAATGGCATATTCTATTATATTTAAATACGAAAGCTGTTTCACTTTTCCTCAGTTTTAAAAGAGATTTCAAACGATTTTAAATATCGGTATTCTCAGTTAAATTTGGATTTCATTAAAACAGAAACAACTAATACTTATTTATTAAACTAAAAAAAGGGAAAAGAATTTATTAGAATATTGATCATAGAATCTTTATTGAGCAATAAAAATTAAGCAGATTAAATTTTAAATTAGAATAGTACGAAGTATAGAGTTAAATAATTTGAGAATATGGAATATTTTAGTGATTCGTGACATATACGATATATGATTAATCGCGAGATATCTTAATTTGAAAAACTAATATAAATGAATTATTATTTCAAGGAATGACGTCACAGATAAGAAACATTAAAATAATGCTGAAACCATGGAGCTATTGTGCATCCGTAACGTCCTTTATAATTTTGAAAACACAGTTACTGGCTATTTTATTAGAGCTAAATTACGATAAATTTATAGTCTGCTGATGGTTAAAAATGGCTTAAAAATAAAATTATAAAAAACTAACTCAAATAAAAAAAAAATGACTTCACAAAGTATTGCACTGTTTCGTAAAGAATACCTGTTCCCATTTGGTGCATGTAGCTCTCACTGGTTATATGCAATCATGTTTACAGACACACACAAACACTTCACTTTATTAATAATCTATAATTATAATATATCTAAATATAATATATAATATATCTATCTATCTTAAATGTAAATAGTTGACTGACTTAAACGATTTGAATATCGCATAAAATTACATTCAAATCACAGTTGGAAGTAGTTAGCAGCATTAGTTGATTTGTTGATTGGTCAGCACGAGCTGATTTTTTGGCCTTAGAATCTAAAGCCTCAAAAGCGGCATTTCTCACCTTTTTATTAATCAAGATTCTAAGGCTTAGAAATTTGATTAATTAAAGTGTCGAAAATGCTTATTTTTGTTTTTTCAAACTGACATATTACTTCTAATGATATACAAATTATCATAAATTAGCTCGAACAAAAAAAAAAAAGATTCCGGGAGAACAAATCCTTCTCTTTCAATTGATCATTAAAATAATGCTATAAATATTTAATGACATGCGGAATATTTAAATTTAAATAAAAACGGCTAAAACGTAGTTGCCAACCTAATAGTAGAAGTCAAGGTTAACTATTACAGTAGAAAATTTTCAAAAATGGAATACCTAATTTCCTTAACAGATACGGCAGTTAAAAGTGTGTCCGTATATTAATAAAAGCCAAAACAATTTTTCTTTAAGAAAACGTATGAATTTGTTATAATTAAATATTTTTATGAAACTTAAAACATCTGTACACCTTCGGAGGTTTTTTTTTTTTTCTTTTTTTTTTTTTTTTTTTTAAACATTTTTCTATTTTAGAGAGAAAAATAGGGTGAAATTTGTTCTAAAATTAGGCATTACTTAAAATACGATAACTCCAAATTAAATCTTATTATCACTTCTTTGTAAATTTGATAATGTTTCTAATTATTATTTCAGGGAATAGACTACAATAATGGCGATCACAAATATATTTGTGAAGTTATAGAAACTTGAATACAACAATATTGAAAATTTTTCAATTTTCATGCAAGTCAGGGATTAAAGGGCTGTAAATCCTTAAGTAATTAATTTGACCATAATTGTAGTCTATTCCCTGGATATATATTTATATAACACACACTTAAAATATCTAAGCATTAAAGCTAAAAAAAATTTAGTTATGTTTTGCGGCCAGCAAAATCCCGAAAAAATCGATTTTAAGGAAAATGAAACAAAAACAATATATTAGATAAATTATATGTAGACTCTTATAAAGCCTTAATAGACACCTATTTTTTAAAGTTCACCTTTTTTGTGTGAGATAGTGGTTAATTTCTTTCTGAATACTTTTAATATAATCTTGGGCTTTATTTTGCAAAGAGTAGACTGCTGTTTTTAAGTAGGTAAAATATGTTAGACCCTATGTAAACCACTATAATTCCAAAATGAGTAATTATATCCTTATTTTAACACTTATAAAATGTTTCTAAATATATTCTTTAGGTAATGGACTTTTATTATTGTGATCATAAACATGTCTGCGAATCTGAGAATTCAAGTACAACTTACGAAAGTTCCCAAAAACTTCATGCATTGTATGAATTCAAAAGCTGTAGTAAATCACAATCTCTTAAGGCCTCTAGTTTCAAATTTAATATATTTCTGTAAGATACTATTTCGAATCTCGATCTGCACTTCATTGTTCGACTACAATCTTCCACGTAAATGTTTCTTGTATTTTCTAAATGTATGAGAGTCGCAGGGAGGCACGTCAGGATTGTAGAGGGAAATGGTTAAGAACTTTCATTTAAATTTCAGCCTTCAGACAAACTGGTATTTGCTTGTGAAATTCCGCTGCTTCACAACCTTCTTCTCCAAGGAAAAGCACTACTCTTGTAATGTATCTGGCAACAGCCAGAATAAAAGAACTCTGTATTAATTTTAAGGGGGGGAAAGATGTAATGTATCTGGCAACAGCCAGAAATTTTTTTTTTTTTTTCCCACGAAAACACATTTATTCACAAATCACGTTATATGTACATTTTAAGCTTGAAGTTATTGTTCTGATGTTCTTAACCCAAAAACAGAATTCTCTGTTGCCAGATTCCCATTAATACAGAGTTCTTTTAATCTGGCTGTTGCCAGATACATTACAACTCTTCGTTGTCCCTCTTTTGATACTTAGATCTTTTGTCCATATTTTGACTTAGATATGACAGCCGTCTCTCTTGATATCAATAATAACAGGAGTTTGAAGTTGTTAATGTATATTTTTTCATCAGTAAATGAATGTGTTTAATTTAACCAACGTTACATTTGTTGAAAGTATATTGCGCCTAAGTATAGTTCAATGAATTATTCTATGTTTATACCATAATGAGGAATTTTCACGTTTTATAATTTTAATTTTAAACAATAGAAGACAAAAAAGTAAGCAGGGCAGTACCTATTTTTCTTTCATTTGGGGGCCTAATGAGTGATTTCTAATGTGTTTTATAGCGGACTCTTTAACGTCTCTCAAAAACGATACTTTTCCTCCACCGAATTTGTGACGTCATTGTTCACGAAGACACCGACCGCTTATATTCTTTACATGTTAAAAGGCGACTTTTAAATTAATTTCTGTGTAAAGTATCGCATATAATAGAAATTTTTTATAATGTCTGGCATTAAAAATCATATATTGTATTGTGCCACTCTGTAAAAATACAACAACTAATTGCAATGAGAAGATATATTTCAGCGTTAACAAAGATCCACATACACGTAAAATCTGGACAAATGCGTTGAAAAGGGGTGGGAAATTAAACCTCAAATTATCATATAAATCATCTCTATGGGTTTGTGAAGACCATTTTTTGGTAAATAAATGCTTGCTTTTGTTTAAATATCACTAATTTAGAACAATTAAAGTATATAAAAATACATCTATATTCTTAAAAGGACTGTTGATTAACCAGTGCTATTTAATTTTTAAAACTGCTAATTTTCGAGTATTATCACAGAGTTCAACTACAATGAATGTTTGATAAAGCATATAAATATCGTAAAACATATAAATATCTAAAGCATATAATTATCTGATAAATAACTCGGGGGAGGGGAAGATTATGATTTTCAAGGTATTATAAATATTTTCTTCAGAGATGCATACTTTCTTATGTGTATCAATTCACAGTGATATTTTTCGATTAAATTGGTGACTAATTTGAAAAAAGTATAATATTTTTAAAATACTTAATAATATTACTGTAAAAATTAAATTTAAAAAACTTTATACATTTAACATTAATATTAAAGGCAATAAAATTGTATTGCTATTTAAAAATGTATAAATAATTAAGTAAAGCCTTTTAAAGATTTTAAATTTCTTTTCATCAAATTTAAAATATCTAAGAATTGGTTCGGTTTTGGTTTGGTTTTGGAGCACTATGGTCTATTTTTTGTAACACGATGGTTAATGAGACCGGGGCCTCCCATAATAAATACCTCCTCTAATTTTTATTTTAATATTACATCCATCTATATTTATAAAAAGCGAGGCTACTACAAATGTGTGTGTATATGATATATGTATATTTATTTGATTAGTCTGTATCTACAAACAGAAGAGCTGGTATTAGCATGAATAAAATATTAATACATGTTGAGTAAAACTGGATAAATATATAAATGATTTTACATACCTTTGGGTTTTAATTCGAAAGTATTTCTGCTCCCATAAAATCCGGGTTTTTTCCCAAGAACGAAAACATTGACATGTCAATTTTGGGAGGTTGTCCGACTGTCCTTTGGTAAATCCAGGTAGAAGAAACATTTATAACAAATTGAGATAATTAAGCTATCGAGATCGATAAAATAAACCTTCAGATTTAAATAAAAATAAATTATGATAGCTAGAAAATTCCCAGAATTTGCAAAAACAAAATCTGTAAATAGTGCGCGCTTAGAAGCAATAAGAAAATATTGGATAACGTGAATAATGGCGTCACAAGCAATCACGGAGCGTTTTGATGTCACGTGATTTTCGCTTAACTTTAAAATTAATTTTTTAAATGATGGATCCAGTTTTTTACATTTTTGAAATTTACGAGTCTGAAATTATCAGAAAAATACTAAGTTGTTCGAATCCCCCACATGTGCAAATTCCTCTTTGAAAACAAAACTCTCTCGATTTTTTTTTTATTCCTATTTACTATAAAGATCAAGAAATAATCTTGTAACATAAAAGTGAAATAAAGCAATTTTTCTTCTCATTTACAGGCATTACTTCTTGGAAGAGCAAGTAGAAAATAGATTTCCAACATATGCTAGTAATAATAGAGTGTGAAATGCAGCGCTGCATCCACTGCGTAGCCATGCAACCAAGAATCGAAAGGTTTTTTTCTCATCAGTAGAAGAAAGTCATCATTTTCTGATTATTATTACCCAAAGAGTGCAAGGATTGCTTAGTGCAAGGAAAAGTCAAGTAAAGGTTAAATTCGGCAAGGTTAAAACCAGTGGTTCCCCAAGTAGTTCCTACGGACTCCCAAAGGGTCTGTGGTTTGTTCTTAGGGTTTATTGGCGCAAAAATTCACGTAAGACAAAAACTATGGCAAACAAGTTGTAAAATGTAAGAACATAACTTAAAAGTAATACCAATTTTGAGAAAATTAAACATAATTACAGACATTAAAAAAAGCATTCAATATATATGTATATACGAAGTAAAAATTAAGATAAAATATATTTACCAAACAGATTAGAAAAGAAGGATTAAAAATGAATGTAAATTGGAAACAAAAATTAAAAACTGGAAAAGTAATAATTAAAGACTGGAAATTCAAAATTAAAATCAACATAAAAATACTTAAACAAATTCAGATTTCAAAATGAAAGGGAAACCAGCTAAATGCGACATTTTCCCGATGATTAAATCAATATTTGGCGATAAATTACTAAAACATTCCTCGCCAAATCGGTATTTACCAAGGGTCCGAGGTAAATAAAAATCTGGCACAATCTGATTAATTTGATGCAAGAAAGGATTAATTACAAAGTAAAATAAACGTGACTCATTCTCATTTTAATGAAAATTAAAATAAGCATGCTGCCATTTTTCTACCCTTCACGTATTTAATTACTCCCCCCCCCTCCACTCAGGACGACGGCAAGAATTGACTACTTTGACGTTATTTGGACTTTTATTCGAATCTCGTTCTCTCTTTCTTTCCCTTCTTTTCATAATAACCCCTTTTCTGATAACACTGTTTTATTTCTTACAAACATAGAAACATAAGTGATTTCATAACAGATCCCTTAGATTCATCTCATTTGTAACATTTAAAAGTAATATTTTTATGATTTTAATACATGAGTTATAATTTCGATAGATTATTTTAAATAACTAAACGCTGAATTTATATTTTATTTTTTTTCATTACGTACCTCAAGTAAATAAAGGTAAAACTGTAATTTTGTTAGGTAGTTGTACAGAGTTATTGCACTAAGTTTGCGATCTGACATGAGTAGGTTCCGTAGGCATAAGAGCCGAACGGAATGGTAGAGCGCTGCTCTTCGGTACTGGAGTTCGCGGAAGGGAATCCCGTTGCTTGCGCAGATGTTTGTAGTCGTTCGGAATTGGCGTTAAGCAGTAGGTCACGGTCTCATTAGCCCTCGTGTAGTGAAACAGTAGACTGTAGCGCTCCAAACCAAATCATAGGTATACGAAGCTACGGGAACCACTGGTGAAAACTATTGCTTGAAAGATCAAACTTGGAAACAATCGTTTTTTTAAACTAATTTAGTAGACAGTTCTGGGGACTTCTTTGAATTCCCAACGTTTCTATATATACCGAGAATAATTCTTAAGATATGTCGTCTTAACCGAAATGTCTGTTACAGTTATACTGATTGCTTTTTTTTTTTTTTTTTTTTTTTTTTTTTGTAGCAAAAATTTCAAATCTTTTGTGTCTGTCTTTATTTACACACGACAGTTTGTCTATTGTCGGAGAGAACTCATATTACGGCACACAAATTCATTATTACATCTTTGAGATGTAATGATGAATAAGCCTTCAAGCTTCTAATCTAGTTCACGTGATTAAAACTCCTGTAAGGCTTTTAATATATGGCAGAAACCAGCACAAGGTTGATGATATATCACTGTAATTCCTAAAAGGGGGTACTGCCTTTAGGATAATAATACATTGCAAACTATATCATACCCAAAGCCATAGTCTATTATAAATTTAAAATTGGTCATTTACTTTTTATCTAACGTTGCAAACATACACCTTCACCAAGGCCTTGGTATATAACTAAACAAAAAATTAAATACACAGTTGTCCCACACTTTTCTGGCAATAACAATTTTGATCCAGGCATCTTGGCACTCACCTTTTAACACACAGTGAGAAAATTTTTTGGCTTTAATTCTATAATCAATCATACCACGATTGATAGTATTAGCTATCGAGTCTGTTAAAAAAAAAAAAGAAACTCATAGAAAAGGGTTTTGAAAGATCTCGAATTGTATCCGAAATAGAAAGGAGGAAAATTGCATTTCAGCTCGTTCAATTAAGTGAATTTAGTTAATCAAAATTCAGATTCAGGAGTAGCAACGCTTGATTTCTATAAAGTCCAACAAGATGACCACTACAATTAATATTCATACAGATAAAAAGGTTTTATCTGTATGAATAAGCTTCTAAAACATTACTGTTTATGCGTCTTATTGTGTTCTCTTAAAACTAGCACACTTTAATAATCGATTATACGACAATGATTGAGCTACACGAGATATGCTACACGAGGAATAGTGAGACCGGAATCTACCCGGATATACTGAAACCAAACCTTATGAAAGCATAATTGGTGCCAGGAAAAGCTGAATCTAAAACATCTCTCTCTCTCTTTTTTTTTTCAGTGTATTGTGCGTTCTAAATCTACGAAAAGAGTAATTTAGCGAAGGCGTGAGATAGGGCAGTAGCAAAAATTTGACTCGGGAGGGGGAAGATATATTTCTGTCAATGAATAAAACTATATTTTTCTTTTTTTTTAATTTATAATTTAATTAAAAACTTCATATTTAAAAATGAACTGTTCAGACAATTCAGGCTTATATAATATAGTAAACTAAAAGCTCGTCGAGACTTCCAAAACTACGGCCCTACTTTGAGCAATTCTTCAACCGTAAAGGGCCACATCATGTGGTGTCACTTAGGCTGCAGCCCACACTCATTTCATAAAGATGTTTTTGGAAAAAAAAAAGGGGGGGCTTTACATTTTTCTTTTATTTCATATATAGCTATATTTAAAACATATAACAATTTGGATGAGGCATATTTGAAAGCAAACACGAATCAAATTTTAACAATTCGCGAATAAAAATGTCTAAACAAACATTTGAATATCTGTTAACGTATTGTTTTTCGAATAAATTGGAAATAATTCACGATCTATTTCTATTTTGGTAGACTATTCTGCTCAAAAGTTTAATTGTGTAAAACAAGCTCTATTTAATGCTGTCTGTGTATGAGATGATTTTCTGGAACTATTTCCTCGAGCTATACAAAATCATGATTGGTAAATGCATGTTACGCTCTTATAAAAGTCAAAATCTTCACAATTTGGCAAGCCCCAACCTATGTCACCCTCATTTAACCAAGTTTAATAGAAACCAAAAATACTTTTTTACCATGTATTCAGCATACTATTCACTCGAGTAATATAATGGACACGTATGTAGAAGAATAAGGTAACCGCACTTTGCATTGGACATTCACCCCTTTAAATAGATAGAAATACCTGAGCCAAAAAGATTATAAGGTCACGAAACTAGTTCATTTATCCTTTTTTTTAAATGCCATGAAAAGGCAATTAAATACAATTATGCAAAATATAACACTTTGAATAAAACTACAGTTACTACTTCATGATTTCATTACGTGAGGAAGGAAGAAATATGAAGTTTGCATCCCCCCTCCCCATGAGCATTAATGTTTACGTATATTACTGTGTATGAATTGTTTTATTAATTTTTGAGGTACGAGTTGAAATAATAACCCAATTCCCTATGTAAAATTTCTCGCTACTGCCCTATTTAAAAAATATTACAGCTGTATGTTACGAGGTTTACATTAAGAAATGAAACATACAAGTTAAAAAATTAAATAGAAAACGAGAAAAATGGTTCCTTTTTATATAAAACGTGTTTAAAAACTATCTAGTAAAATTCACCTGTTGAATAATTTATCTCTGACGTAATAACACGTAACTAGGTGGCTTTCTTTCATACGCGATTTTTTTTTTTTTTTTTTTTTTTTTTTTAGCATGGCAAAATGGTTAAGGCGCTGTTATTCGATACTGAATTTCGTGGGTTCGAATCCCTCTGCAGTCATGATTGTTGTCGCCTCTCGGAATCGGCATTAAATCCCGGCTTCATTGGCACTCGTTTAGCAAAACAATAAACCTTAGCGATCTCAACTAACCAACTACTGTCAACAAAAATGTACCAGAATTTACTCATTCCTCGAAATCTGTAAGGCATTCGTTTGTTACCTCTAATTTCAAGAGGTTTGCTTGTATACGATTCAGTCTAAAATTGATTTTCTAATCGTCTTTTCTTACTACTTAAAACTATATTTAAAAAAAAAGTCATTGTTATAAGAAATATTCTGCTTATTTAACTCTTTAAAGAACAGTGGTTTCGTAGTGAAACTACCTATTAACATTTTTTAAATTCTTTTTAAAGGTATAATAATGATTTTTTTCGGTGTTTTTGACACTTCAAACTATTAATGAATGGTAGCACTACATACAACTATTTTTCTTTTTAAAATATACTTGTTTAAACTGGGTAAAAAGAATCGGGTATTTGATATCCTTCCATCATGACCTCAAATAAATATATCTACCCAAGACATCACTTTAATGATAATTATACAGTGTTCTTTAAATAATATTTAAATTTTAAGAGTGTGTTATTTTCGAGCTGTACAAGCGTGGATAGTTTCACAGTTAAAACCCACCACCCTACTCAAAAAAATTTTAATATTTTTCACACATTTCACATATGTAATGTTCATAGATAACATTTATAACCTAATTCCCTAAAATCCCAAAGAATTTTCAGTAGTGACCTTTAAAGGGTTAAACTACAAAATATAAATAGATTTCAAATATGCATTAAAAAAAATCCGCGATTTTAGAAAGAACAAAAAAAGGTTAATCCCAGTTTAACCATGGCCGCGTGTCGAAGATCATCCCTAATTAACTCCGTAAACAAGTGCTGGCAAAACTCAATCGTTGTTTGTTTCTGTCTCGTAATCCGACACACATCTAGGCTCTTTTCAACCCTGCCTGGAACAAGAAAAATTCTAAAAAGCATCTTCAAAAATATTTTTTTTTTTACCTCCTGTGCCCTCACATCCATTTTTCACTCCAGAATGGAATTCTCCCTGAAGAGAGCCAAGTGTCTCTCAATCATTATCGTCTTCATCTCGGAAATCGAGTCGAACGTGGTAAATAAAGTTCTAAAATCGTTCTCTCTCTCGGCATCTATGAGGCCACCAGGTCTTGTTTGTATAATTGCCCGTTTCGTTGGCAGCGAAACCTTGGACCCTGATGGGCGGAATCTTTCTTGCTCTCTATCTGCCCCCGGGGCATGCGGGACCCGGATGATAGACCGAGTCTTTTCTTCGCTTTCACAATTTTTTTTCTCTCTCTCTTTAACTACTTTTCCATGTTCTCGAAAAACTAGCAAAGAAAAAAATACTTAAGAATGAAACATGAATGGAAAATGTACGAAATCGCATCTCGTAAGATTTTTTAAATTAGATACGGTTAAGGTGGGTTTGTACCTGCTACATTGGATTCCTCTTGCTCAAAGCTAACCTATAAGAAAAGTAAAATTTCTTCTGACCAGCTCGCATTGGGCAGTTTAACCCCACAAATGGAAAAAAAAAAATATATATATCCATTTTGAATCGGGTGCAATCGAATGAGTGAAAAATTAAAATGCACTAAAATTTGAGAATAATAACTTGAGTTTATATTAGCATTTTGTCTTAAAAGCTTCTGGGATCGAACGATGGCCGAGTGGTTAGGGTGTTTATCATCGGTATCGAATACCACTGTGGCAGAGATGGTCGTAGCCATTCAGAATCAGCTTTAAGTGGTAGGCCCCGGTCTCATTAGCCCTCGTGATGAAAAAAAGGGTAGACCGTAGCGCTCTAAACCAAACCACAGCTTCTGGGTGCGGAAAAAAGATGCATGTTGTAATATAGGGGTGTGAGCCAGCCAATTAGTGTGTTAATCGTTAGTTATGTCACTACCGGTCAAGCTGAATTAGTTCTAAAGCATTATGTTCTAGAACTAAAGCATTATGTAAAGATCTCTGGTGTATGTAAAGTTTACCAGAATAAGAAGGAAGCACTAATGATAAAAAAGGGGGTTTCGCCAAGATTGTAATTTTCTTAAAAATAGAATCACCCGGAATTTATTTTAAAATACAATTATAATTAAGTTGGTTAGTTTCAGATTAATATATATATATATATATATATATATATATATATATATATGTGTGTGTGTGTGTGTGTGTGTACATAAATACCGCTTTATTTACAGCGAATTTTCTGGGATGCTATCTTTCCCTTTAAAAAAAAATCAAGAAAAAATAAATTTATTTTCAAAATTATAAGTAAGACATTTTGGTTTATTCTTTTTCTAAAGCAAATAAGAGAATTTAACAGACATATTCCTAAAAAGAAAAATATAGCATCTTAGATAATTTACTGTGGTAATGTTATAGCGATGTTCTTTTCTGATTTATTTCCACAGTTAAAAGTTAGTTATCCACTATAAATATTCAAAAATAGAGCACTTCAGAACTACTCGAGATTAATATGCATTTAATCAACCAATCCAAAAAGAGATACAGGTTTCAGGTAAGTAGGAGGGATGATAACAAATATCCAAATTTATGCTTTAAAAATAGTTGTTGTTCTCAACCAATGAAATTTTAAACTAGTTTAGGGTTTAAATATAGAAAACAGTTACGTCAGAATAAAGAGGTCTTTTAGAATATTATAAATAAGTGACACAAGTATCAAAATAAAGTTGCATGCTTTGCAGCAAAATAAAATTCTTAAGAATGTTACAGATTATTGATACAAATATCAAAATTTTGATATTTGTATCAATAATCTGTAACATTCTTAACATTCTCGGTTCATAAGCACAATACAAGAATTCAAAAACTTCCCACAAACAACAGAAATTGAGGATCGTTATTGATTAATATTACAATGATGTGGTGTTTCTCTTTTTAAAAGCTTTACAATCATTCTCAATTTGACCTCATACAATACCGTTACTGGTATAGACCATCTATACGTAGTAACAGCTAATATTTTAAAAATATTTTTATAATATTAAGTATCTACTCGCGCACTCTGTACAAAACAATTTTTTATAGAAAATATATATATACACATGTATATATATATAACTTAGAAACCAAGCACACTTCAGTTATAAATATTCATTTTCTTTAATTTCGATTGTTTACCGAAACAAGATAGCAAATCCTATTAGCCTTTGACCTAGGGGAATCATAAATTACTTCCCGATGTAGTTTCAAATAACTTGAACATTGGCAGTGTGCTGCCATCTATGATAAGTATCGCTAACTAAATATCAAGAATTGCCCTTTTCTTTTAGACATTTTATTACAAGTTTATTAACTATCTCAAATTCAAAGTCTGTATATCTAAAGTCCTAATCTAAAATTAAAGATATGATAAATCAAGAAATTTACGAAAATTAATACGCAATCTTAAATTTTCTTGATACCTTGAGATAAAAATACAATTCCTGTATTTGAAAATAAGTTAACATATATATATGTGTGTGTGTGTATAACTTAATTTTGATAAAAGACTGACATTGGACAGCCATTTCTGATGCATTTTGCTAATTAATGTTCTAGAACTGTCTAAATGTTTATAAAATATCTCAGAGATCATGTGATTAAAGTCGCTATCTGAAATCAAAGATATGATTTATCAGGAAATTCTCAAAAATGACTACGCAATCCAAAAAAAAACTATCTTGATACCATTCAATAAATACTATTTTTAGATCTGAAAATGTATTTTCTAAAACAGGACTTTTATTGATAAATAGGTTTATAGATATGTGTGTGAGTGTGTGTAAAGAAAAAGTAAAGTAAAAATGCAAACAAATGTAGATTATTTTGTATACCGGTAACCTGATACATAAAACATACCGAATTTAATGTTATGGCCAAACGTCATCATAACGTCTACAGAATATTGTGAGGGATTTTCCCTCTACGACCAGTGGTGAACACATTGTGTAATTTATTTTAAATATATCCAATATTTTAATTTAATATTTTAAAACAAATTTAAGAAAAAAGGCAATATATTTGAGAATTTATCATTGAATTTAGATTTTTTTTTTGTGTGTGTGTGCGTGTGTGGGCTAAATTATTTAAAAACAATCAAGGTAACTAAAACAAGTGTTAATATAATATTAAATCTCAGTCTCACAAAAGACGATTAGAAAGATTTCTTTCCCCAAATATTTAAAGGAAAATTTACAATTACGAATTTGTGTCTTTCACTGTTACCATGGATGTGCATACATACAGACAGAGTTTTATTGAATAGATAATGCTCCTTTTTTAAAAAAGTTTAGTTTATAAATTCTTTTTTTCAAGAAAATAAAAGTGCCTAACTAAATTTTATAAAAAACATATCATTCAAAAGAAAGTTATCAATTATTACTTGATACTTAATTTTGATTAGGGAAATAATTCTTTCAATAATCACTAGATGGCAGCAGCAATCAGATACCCAACATTTGTTTGAAAAAGTATTCAAATTTTTTCAAGTGAAGTTTTTAATTTTACACATTTAAACAAATTTTAGTTTAACTTTCATTACGTCATTTAAAATGATTGTTATTTTTTTAGAGTATTTATGTAATTTCATCTCACGTTTATAATTCTCAAATGATATATTACACACATATGATCTGAGATTATCATGTGTAAAATTAACTTCATTAACAAACTTGTTTCAACATGGTTGTTGTGTTTTAAAGATTGTCTCGCTGTTTCTTTTGAATAATATTTTGAAAGCTAGGAATAGTTTTTTATTTAAATGAACTCAGTAAAGAGGATCGCTTGTACCCCTTGTTTAACACCGTAAGTTACTGATAAAATGCTTTTAGTTGGTGTTGTTTGAGCTTAGTCATTAATATTTTTTGATTGAAAATAACATACTGTCTACAAAAAAGTGTCAAATATTACTTGATATTAAAATGAGATGAAATCTGAGAATTTTCGTTGGATGATACGGGATCAATGAATTAACAATGATTCAAAGATTAATCCGAGTGTTGAAATCGTGGGACATACGAGTTCAAAGATAAAACACAGGGCTTGGTTGTGTAATCTTTTCAAGGTGTCGATAACTTGTTTCGATGCTGCCTCAAATGTGTTTTTCTTTACTAGTTCTTTATTGGAACGCAATAGGAATATATAAGAACTGAACTCGTGCAATGCTCGAAAAATCAATGTATTGACGTTTTTACTGTAATAGAAGTGTGTTTTCCTTCAGAAAACTAAAGTTGTTTTTTTTTTCCTTTAATGGTTATTCACTATAAAACTTTTTTTTTTTTTTTTTTTTTAAGAGTAGAGTGGATTAAGACATCCAGTTAGCTGCTACTAAAAATTCAGAGGAAACTACTTGTTTCACTGGCGCCATCTATTCACGAATATATACACTAAAACTGCTCAAGTATTTATGACACGAGTATGAGCTTCAATTATATGCTGTATCGTATGTGAGATCTAATTGTTAGTTTTTCTTAATACTTTATATTAAATAACGGAGGGTGAAGTGAATGTGATTAATAGAGATTTAAGCTGCTCATTTTGGGACAAAGTCTCGTCCCTTCAGTTTAAAAATGCTATTAAAACAATAACATTCCCAGTCATCAACATTTAAAAGAAGAAGAGATAAATGAGATGTGCTTGTTTTATTTGTATGATCTTTTACTTTTTTAAATCATTAACAATTAATTATTGGTAAAAACATGCAATGAAACTGCATTATTCAATTATGTTTGTTCTCAATTTATTTTAATGGGCAGTAAATAGTCTGATTTAAACATAAAAAAACTTACTCATTAAAATGTCAATGAATATAATTATTTAGAAGCTTATATTTTTCTGTCAAAGAATATTGATAATCTTAAATATGTATACGTCTCAAAGTTATAGAAAAATATTAATTATTTCTCTTCATTGCAACTGCATTGCATCTAAGGATAAATATTCTATTTCAAGTTTTACTCTTCATTAAATACAGTTAAAAATGAATTGCGTCGATACATTTTCGAAGATGATAAAAGAATTTACTGCCTGTTTTACTCTGCATGAATTTCATTATCAAATTAAATTTATTAAGTGAAATTATTCAATATTGCTGTATACTTTTTATTTTTTGGAGGGGAGGGGGTGAATAGTAAAATTTAAAATTATGAACTTTCTTTGATAGAACATGTAAGTTTCTGAATTATCATATAGAATGATATTTTTTCAGACCAATTTTTTTTATCTTTAAAAGTCCGGCTGTTTACTGCCCATTTTGGACAACATGAAGAATAAATTTTATAAAGGCAAATTAAACTTAAAAAAAAAGAGGTGATAATAAAAAAATTGACAATTAAAAACAACAAACCAACATAAAATCAATTTTAAAAATTGTCAAAAATGTAAATAAAATATTATAAAGAGTACAGAAACTGCCCAAGTTCAGTTCATGGCAAAAAATTAATTTTTTTTTAATTAATTTTTTTTAATTAATTACATAAAAGACAATTAATACACATTATCGCCACAAAAATGAGAATAAAAATTTACTATTAATGTAACAAAAAAATAAGAAAGAAAAGATTAACTTAAAATATTATCAAAAATGGAAATAAAATATTAAAGGTCATGCCAAAAACTGCTGATGCTCATTTCATAAAATAAAAATTATTTTAAAAAACTTAAAACAACGAAAACTAACAAAAGTGATAATAAAATTTTACAATACAAGTCACAAAATATAAAAAAAATAATTATCAAAAAAGTAAATAAAATGATAAAAGATGTCCAAGAAAATACAAAATTACTGGAATAGCTTTAGTTTGTATATTAGTAAATAGATGGCGCCAGTAGATCAGCAATTTTTCGCTGAAACTTTGGCAACTGAGTGGCTGTTTAATTGTAATATCGAAACTCTGGATCTTTCGACTCAGATCATATGCCAATACTCCTGACAATTGACCTGCAGCTGATGACCCAAGTTTTTGAGCCCATAGCATATACTAATTAGCGCCAGTTCCAGGAAACTCTTGCTTCTGCTAAATTATTCTGCCCTAGTAGTTTCCAAATAACTGCTTAGAAAGTGCTGTAAATAAACTAACTGAAACAATAAATGAAGCAAAAAAAGTACTCTTACCATAATATTAAAAAACCTAGAATTCATAAATTGCCCTCTGGCATTAAGAATCTAATTAACAATAGAAATGCAGCACCAAAACTTTATCAGTTTCTTCGTACCCCTTCGTCTTTGCTCTCAAGCCGACTGTTAGAGAAAAGATTCAAACTTATAGACAGAACAGTGGTCAGATTTCATAGGTAGACTTACTACAGAGGACAATTCTTTGTGGCAGTTCCAAAAGCGGCTGAGGACTAACGGTTACAACAGCATACCCCCCCCCCCGCCATTCATGTATTAAACTGAGAAGCATTTGATCCGGCCAGTAAAGCAGAAGCTATTGCGGATGTGAAACTCAATTTGCGCCTAACGAAGATTTAGAAGATGAGGATCACGATCGCCAGGTTATAAATACTGTTAGAAATTTTCTAGATAATCTATCTACTAATGAAATAATTCTGGCTACTATCTCTAAAGTAACTCTAATTATTAAAAACCTTAAAAATAATAAATCACCCGGTATTGATAAAATCTCTAATACATGCATTAAAAATCTTCCACCTAATGTAGTAATGTATATAACTGCAATTGTAAATTATATTCTTTAACTAAAATACTTCCCTAAAGCGTGGAAGACTTCAATAGTGTGTCTTATACCCAAACCTAAAACTAACTTAACTTTTCATGAAAGCTACCACCCCATTAGTTTACTTAGTTGCCTCAGTAAGGTTGCCGAGCGAGTAATCAATAACCTTGTCCAGTTCTTCTTTCAGGGAAATTGGGTTGGAACTGGTTAATTCCGGAGCAATACTACTCATCAATTGCTTTGTGTAGTAGAACTCGCTAACGAGGAAATACAATCCCGTGAGCCAACTGGTGCACTCTTTCTCGACATCGCAAAGGATTTCGACTGCATTTTGCATGTTGGCCTCATTTACAAACTCATTCAGCTTAAAATGTCTGATGCTTTACTACACTTTTTACTCAACTACCTTTGTTACCGTCATTTCACAGTCTGCATACAAAACACTTTAAAATCTATTACTGCAGGTGTACAGCAACGTTCCAACCTAGGTTGTATCCTGTTCAATATTTATGTAAACGACATTCCTAAGAGTTAGTTTACTTCCCTAGCTCTGTATGCGGATGACACAGCTATAATAACCTTAGCCCCACACCAAAACTTAGTTGCTATCTTTGGAAGATTGGTTTCATAAATGGAAAATTAAAGTAAACCCCTCTAAATGTCACACAATTTTTTCACCCGTAGCTATAAAACTCTTCCAAAATTGTATTTACTTCAAGAGGTAATCAACTGAGAAGACTCTGTAAAGTATTTGAGAGTAACCATTGATAAAAAAAAAATCTAGCCTGGAGTAAACACATAACTGAAACTAAAAATAAAATGATAGGAAAATTAAGTGACAATAGTTTTCTCATCTTAGGGCCGACACCACCAAAGTCGTTTAAAGGCTAACTACGATTAGCCACGACTAACCCTGGCGCCAACCAATGGGGAAATGTAATTCTCCGTTTAAACCGAGATTAATCGCACTTAGCGTTAAACAACTTTGGTGGGATCGGCCCTTAATTACCCAATGCTCTTATTACTTCATCCCTTGTCCCCTTTGTTATATGTTGTGTTGTAATGTGATGTGTTATGCTAAAAAAATTATGTGTATTTTTATTGTTATAAAGCAGAAAGTGTTTCTTACGGTGTATTGGTATTTTTTTCTCGTAAGACTCTAGTATCTAGTGTTTCGCATCGTGTCTACTAATAACACTTTCCTTTTGCTAATTTTCTTCTAGTATCGTTTCACGTACAAGACAGAAACTACACCATTTACACCAACTACAAACTACACCAACGTTTTCCCCCTTACCTACCTTCTAATGAACGGCATCTCTAAAATTCTGCTTCTCAAAATTCAACTTAATAGTATTAACAGATTTTACCTTGCTTACTCTTAAATGTTCGTTTATATTGGAAGAGGTGACTGGCTGTTTTGATCCACTCGGCTTTGCTTTTTTTGTGACTAATCATCGATTAGCTTCAACCAAATGTAGTGGGGCTGGACTTTAATTCGTAAATAATTATGATTAGCTAGACGAGGTACACGAACATAAAGTAATAAAAAATGTTTAATTTCTGTATGCTCATTTTTCTCTTTGAATCTGCATCTTTATTTATTTTTTAATTACATTTGTTTCTGTAATATATACAAAATTTTTATTGGCAACAGATACATTTATACCATGCGATATTTTTTCAATTATTATTTATACTATATTCCCTTTTAATTCTGTTGTACAGTCTGTCCCTTCTCTCGAAAAACGATGTAAAAATAGTTGACTATTATGTGCAGTTAAATAATGTTCTAGTTTTATTCCTCTAGTCTGTTAATCCTTATATGTCTTAGATAATGCTAAGCATATGATTGTTTATGTGTATGTAGAAACAAGTAGTCAAAAATTTGAAATGTCATGAATGATAAATGCACCCTTCTGTATTTTAAATTTTTATTTCATATACACCGTCTTACTTTAGAGATTTTAGTGACAAAGTGATTATCATGTTTTCTGAGTGTGGAGATAAAGCGGTTTGGTAAATTTGAAAGACTATTTTTGAGAGAATCTTGCATTTTATAATTTTAAAAGGTAATTCAGTATTTAAAACTTTACCTCTTTTTCATAAAAAAATAATTTTGTTCAAAGAAAGTAATAGTGTTTCTTATGTTAGTAATAAATGTTATTTTATGTTTTAAACGAATACTGCTTCATGTTAAAGTTTATTACAATACAAACTTAGCAGACGATGTTAAAGTGCAGAAAATTCAAAACTGTTCTACAGAAGACAAAAAATTGGTGGGGGTTAATTTAAAAGTATGTTTTACATTGTAAAAGTCTTCAAAATATTTAATACAATTCTTGTAAGTAATTTTTTAAAAGACAATATATTTTCATTGATATTAAATTTGTTCTGTATTAAACATGCTTCTTTTGCAATAGGAAGTCTAAATTTGCTTCACTACATCTTTAATTAGCAGAAAATTCAATAATTCCGGATAAAATTATGAATTTAAATTATTAATGATACAGCTTTCATGTAAACTTCACATTTTAAATTTTCATTGTTATATAAGATAACTTTTGTATAAAACTGATAAAGAAATCATACAATTTGTGTGAATTGTTCTATTTTAAATATTTTGTTTCTCATGAGCTAACTAATGAATTTTTTTTCTCCCTTATATATTTTTTGCTATATTCACAACTTCATTTCATTTTGTTTCATTTAGTAAAATGGTTAAATGCCTGCCCATATCATTACTACAATTAAAGATTTTTCATGCCAATTTTATTATATTATGTGTTTTGTAAAACATTTGTTTCAATAGTAAACAATGTTTTTTATATTCACATTTTATTTTAAATTTTCATTGTTTTTTTGTTTAACATTTGTACAAAACTGTTAAAGAAATCATACAATTCATGTGAATTGTTCTATTTTAAATATTTAGTTTCACATGAGATAACAAATGAATCTTTTTTCTCCCTTATATATTTTTTGCTATCTTCACAATTTCAATTCTTTTCATTTCATTTAATAAGATGTTTAAATGCCTGCACATATCATTATAATAACTAAAGATATTTTTAATGCCTATTTTATTATATTATGTGTTTTGTAAAACATTTGCTTCAATAGTAAACGAAATGTTTTATATTATATATAAAATATTTGAATGTTTTACTAGATGTATCAACGCAAGGAGAAAATTGAAAGGAACGTTCCTAACTGTAATGAGGATGTGTTAGATTTGTTTAAATTATTAGAATCATCTAACCCTGAAGATTTTGAGAGTGTTAAAAATATGATTTATGAAAATCTTTCTACAGGTATGTTTTGACTAAGAGTTTAAAATAATTGTTTTAATATAATTCTTATTCATAAGATTTTGAACTAGTCGTCATTTTGCATGTATTTTTTTATATATGTGTGTACATTTATTAAGTACTCAAGTGAAAATGGTTAGTATTTTAAGAATTTGGTAATTATTTGCTGAATAATTAGTGTCTTGCATGTGTTTGTGTTTCATTTAAACACTTTAATTTTGGCTTTATTATTTCTAATATTAATTTAAATCAATGGCACAATTATGAAAAACTGAAAAATGTCTTTAAAGCTAGTGAAATTTTTTAATATTTGTATGAGGCAGGGGAGCGATATAGAATTTTCTTGTAGGTATGCAGATTTTTCTGATTTGGTTTGTTTATATGTTTTTTATCAAATATTTTTCTTATTTTGCTGTTTATTGAATTTCGGCCATTAGCAAGCATCTATATAATATCTTAACTTTCTAATGATAATATACAAGGCTTATCATTATATGCATGCGCAATTTTTTACTACACAATTAATAAAATTGTGTTACTTATAATAGTTGGCAGATTTTTGACATGTGATAGTTTTATCTGGTTTTAACCATGATTTTATCCATTAAACTCCTGCCTGTCATATATGTCAAAATTAGTTTTATATTCTACTGCAGCAAGCTATTCACTGTTTTATTAGTTATTGTTAATTACTTAAATAATCATTTTTCAGTAATTATTTTACTGTGAACAATATACTATTTAATTATTAAATAATTTTATTACTAATTCACAATTTATTAACTTTTTACTATAGACAAATTAATATGGTAGAGCAAGTACTTTTATCAGAATATGGTTTAGAAACATGCTTGATTTTAAAACTTTTTACTATTTATGTTCAAGTATAATTTCATTTATTGATTTTTAATAATTAAAGTATGAAAATGTCATATTTATCATAAAATATTTCATATTCATATTATATGAAATTTAAATTTTATATTATACTAAAAATAAAAATTCTGCAATTGTTAACAATAAAAAATATTACTATTATAATATTTAATATATTTTATGTTTTTGAGTGGGGAAGTTATTTGAAATGCCCTTTATGTTTCCAAATGTATTTTAGTTTTATCAATCTTGATTACTACCTCTATATGTTGTAATGATAGCAAATGAAATGTCTTTTGGGTGCTGTCATTGTTTTATTGACAGTCCCTTTAAAGTTATGTAAAATTCATATAATAATAGTGAAAAAAAAGTAATTACTTGTTATAATATAAGAAACATATACAATGTAGCCCAAAACATTTTGTTTACCGGAATGTTTTTTTCTTAATTTTATGCTAGATAAAATCATGCTGGTAGTACATTTTAGGGAGCATAATAATTTTCAAATATACGGTTTTATCCTTACTAGTGAAATTGATTTGTTTATCATTATTTGTTTTTTTTTTGTTAATTCAGTAACTTTTTCAATCAACTATCTATATTTTATCTAATTAGGTGGAGAAAAGTTATTTTGAATATAGAAATAAATGTTTTTCTTTACTATATAAATGTAAGTATGAATATAAAATCCATTTCAGCTAAAGATTCTAGATTGCTGAATAGCATTGTTGATTATTATATGGCTGTCCATTCTGAAAGATCGTTAGATATTCTTGTTCGTGTAAAAGATCCACATGACAAGGTAATTATTAAATGTTTTTAATAAAATTTAAAACATTTTAACTTTAACCTTTGGCATTGCATTTTATATTTGTCATTTTAATGTTCTAAATAAACTTTCAGTAACTTTTATCTTATGTATATTTTATAAAATATTATTCTAATCTTATACTTATAGAAAATTGAAAAAAAGAGAAATTCTCTGAATTTTACAACAGTTTAAAAATTTCTATTTTTAATGTTAGTGCCTTATTTTCACATTTAATGACTTAAAATTAAAATTACTGATAAACCATAAATATTCCTAAATAATAAAATTTTGTAAATACAAATATTTTTAAGGTAAGTTATTTTGTATGGTAAATAGAAGGGTAGAAAGCAATAAATTGGAATTTTATCAAGCTTATCTACATTTCTGAAAGTCGAACAATGACCAAATGGCAGAACGCTGTATCAGTTTTTGTACCAGTGTTCATGGGTTTTAATATGCTGGCACAGATTTTGTAGCTGTTTGGAATCAACTTTAAGTAGTTTGTTCTAGTCTCATTAGCCATTGTGAGTAAAACAGTAGACTGTAGCACTACAAACCAAACCTTTTTCTATGAAAAGAGATCTTTTCAAGTTTTAGTTCTAAAACAGGATCTATTTATTAACAGCTTGAAGTCAGTTACTCTTAATCTTTTTTAATTATTATGTGTGTAAACTTGTTCAGATATATGGGATATCTCTTATAATAATAGCCTTTGTAATTCTGTCAAGAATGCTTCTGGGTGATTCTCTCCAAAAATCTATTATTTTGTCAATATATAATGAACAAAACACATTATGTACTGGAAATACCAGAAAAGTAATACTGCAGGTAAAACAGTTGAGGATGTTCTTGCAAAAATAAACTTATTTGTCCTTTAAATGAACACCATTGCAGCAAAATCAAATTTTAATTTCATTTTGTTATTATCTCTTGTTTGTAATATTTATACAATTTTCATTAGTTACTGAATTTTTATAATTGTATAAAAGTGATATCTGAAAGCTATTCTGAACAGATTATTGATATTTTAACTCTTTGACTATCCTATACATCACATATGATTTACACATCTAATGCTTTATATGCTTGTATAGCACATGAAGTACACAATGACCTATATTTTAAGTAGAAATTATATGGTGTAATACTTTAAATTTGGTTATATTTTTCAGTTGCATTTCAAATTTAAATCTTTATATCTAATGTGCATCATAATAAAATGGTCAGCAAAAGGGTTAAGGTATCCATCTATGCTTGGAGAAGTTTTTTCTTTAAACCTAGAAACTAGTTCAGGTTTTTACATTTTTAGATTTTTTTACATTATCATAGAGAATTGCTCTTAAAAAATTTATTCCTGGAGAAGTTTTTATAAAATTTCTAATAAAGAAAATTTAGTAAAAAAAATCAGGTTTTTTCAAAAGGTCTAATTTTTTATTAAATTAAATTATTATATTTTTTGATGCAACACATTTCTTATACACTGGACTAGTGAATCACCTAAAATCTTTGCCTGATTTACACTTGGTAAAAAATTTTGGTCCTTCAAAATCATACACATTGAATTTTTAACGAATTTTCATTACCTTTATGTCTAACTATAAGTGTAACATCATAAAAAATTATCCAAATTTAAAGCTTTTAGGTCATTTACTAGTAAATACTATCAAAAGCATTCATAATAATTTTCAACAATATATTTTAAGAACTTTTTGAGAAATCACATTTCAAATTTCAACATTTTATTAAAAATACCATTCTGAGAAAAACGCATTTGAAGTTTTTGAAAGCAACTTTAACTATTAAAAAATTAAAATACATGTTTAAAATTCCCCACACTTTTTTGCTTCAAAACTTTCTAATTTCCAAGTTGCTAATTATTAAAAATATTAGAAAAGTATTTAAACTAATCTAAAGAAAAATTTAAAAAGCTTTGACCAAAAAATGCTCTTTAAAAGGCTTTAAACTTACAACTTCTTGTTCCGAAGTCACTACTTCCGTTTCGTTTTGACTGCTGTCACTGATGTTTTAACTTTTCTTTAAACTGCCATAGAGACAAAACAAAAACATATTTAGAAGTCTAAAAGTTGAAATTTTACAATAGAGAAATAAAAAAATTATGATTTTTGGCAAAAAATGACATTTTTAATGTAGACAGATACCTTAAAGCAATTTATTTGGCTGAATCCAAGTTTAGAGGGACACATTTAAATTGTTATCTGTATTATGACAATTTTTCATACTCTACCTAAATTTATCATTCTATAGAATGTCTAGGAAAAATATATAATAATTGAAATACCTCAAACTTTGCTTAAAAATGCCAGAACCTCTGCGTTATTGGTAGCGTTCATTAAATTTTTTATAAATTTTGGAATTTCTTCAATTAATCCTTTTTTAATATTTGTTTTTAGCATCTGTTTGACAAACTCAATGAGCTTATAAAATCAGAGAATACTTGCTACCAGTCACTGCAGCTATTATGTAGTCTTGTTTATAAACAACCCTCTTGGATTTATAAAATTGCCAATCATCGTCTTATGAACAGTTTGTTCAATTTGCTGAAGGTAAGTTATGTAATTAGATTTGTCTTTGTTTTTTAAATACCTTTTGTAAAATTTTAGAATTTTAAATTATTTCTTTTTTAAATTCTACAGTGAACCATTTCAAAAGAATATTTTTGTTATTAAAAATATCTCTTTTGATTTTTAATTTCAAAACTATTCACAAAAATAATAATTTTGAAGATCTTTATATTGAATATTTATTGAAGTTATATTGAATACGTATCTTATATATGTATACATATATCAAATATACAATATCAATAATGTGCATCAAATTATATTGAAAATTATATTGGATACTTACTCGGATTATTTGCTTTAATTTTTAGTACCTTAATCATTGTTATATTACTATTTTAACAGTAAGTATGATTGAAAAGTTCCTATCTTAAGGGAATTATCTTAAAGTATTTTTATTAGTTTTTTGATTAATAAACAAATTATTATTTAGTAAATAAAATATTCAATTTTATATACAAGTTAAATGTTTCCTCTTGAAATTTTTTAAAACCATATGCATTTTTTTCATATTGATGTTCTTTTACATTTCCTTTTTCAGAATGATGTCCATGCTCCTAATCTTATAAGTGCATTGCTTATAATTGTTTGTCTCTTGCCCATGATTCCTTCTCAGTTTGGATCATTTTTATCTGACACTTTTGAAGTATTTTCCAGATTAATTGCATGGAATGTAAAAAAACCAAGTAAGATATATTTTGTAAAATAAATTATATAATAATCATACTGCTAGTTTTCATAATGTATAAATTAAATGTGTCAAAAGTTGCTGACTCAAATTCAGGAGTCTGTTTAGACAAAATTCAGTTAACAGACCCTTTATATTTTATCTTGTTCTTTATATAAATTGTGTATTTATAATATAAATTGCCCTTTCTCAATATTTTCATCTTGAAAGAAGGTCATTTACATATTTTTTTTTATGCAAAATTGTTTTTTCTCAAATCTGTACTTAAAAAATTAACCTTTCACAAAAGGAACGAACCCTCTCTAAAACAAAAACATCAAGCTTTCAAGGTAATTTTTATTCAACTTTGATCTTTTTGATTGTATCTATTGCTACTGATGTTGAATCATATTTTATATATATGCCAGAAACATATTTTGAATTGTGAGGATTAATGTTTATTGTAGTGATGAAATGGATATCTACTATCCAATATCTGTCCTATATGGATAAATTTCAGATATCTGAGTTAAAAATCTGGATATCCAATCGAATATTTGGTTTTGGAAATTTTTGCTAATTTAATGAATTATAGATTTTTGAAAATTTAGAGAAAAAAATATAGGTTTTTTTAATACAGTCAGCAAGAACATGTAGACCTTCTCTTAATCTGGAGGGATGGGAAGTTATTACAGGGTTCCCAAGGTCCTTAAAAGTCCTTAAATCATTAATTTTAGGTTTCATCTTTAAGGGCCCTTAAAACTACTTAATTTTTATCAAAGGTCCTTAAAAACTCCTTAATTTTTTAAATTGGAATGCTATCAGTTTTTCCATCGACGTAATCTGCTGTCGTCATATGATTTTCTATCTGTTTTCGCCATACTGTCTGAACTTTCTGGTTTTATAAGTTCAGAGTTAAACTTGCCCAAAACTGGTTCTAAAAATGCCAGTACAGGTGATGAGCACTGGTCAAAGAATATATATACTAAGAATATATAAAATATTTGTTAATGTTCATAGTACTTTTTATAGTCATGAACTAGAAAACTTATTTGACAAATAATCTATCGCATACTGGAAAGATTTAAAGTATAAAGTCAGCTACCCTTTCCTACAACTTAACAGTCATGCATATTTTAATTAAACGAAGCATGGAGGTTGGGGGAGTTGTAGATATTTAAGTTACTCATGGAAGTTTAACTTTCCTTGCATTGAATGTAATAGAAAAGTCTAAATCTTTCTTCTTTTCCAGGGAATGTCAGTTATAATCAGCTGGTATATAAATACATATATATATACTGTCTACCAATAAGTATTTGGACACCTGTGATAGAAAAAAAAAACTAACTTTACTCAAAATCAATAGTTGGTAGAGCTTCCACGAGACACAATTACAGTATGAACACTACGGGGCATACTTTCCACAAGTCTTTGTATTACAGCTAGTGGTATTGTCTTCCACTCGGCTTGGAGTAGACATACTAGTTCCTTCACCGATTTTGGATGGGTTGTGCACACCTTAATTTGGCAATCCAATTCGTCCCAAAGGTTCTCGATAGGGTTCAGGTCTGGGCTCTGGGCAGGCCAGTCCATTCGATGACCTCCATTGGTCCCATACCAAGCCTTGGTTAACCTCGAAACATAACTGGCATTGTCATCCTGAAAGTAACAGGGGTCCAACCCGTAAAACTGCCACAACGTAGGAAGCACAATGTCATCCAAAATAGTGCAGTAGGCATCGGCATTGAACTTACCATGAATGGGGACCAAGGGTCCAATTTGATACCAGGAGAAACATCCCCAGACCATAATTCCACCTCCGTCGAACTTGACTGTTGACTCAATATATTCTGGCAGGACACATTCTCCAGGCAGACACCAGATCCAGATCCTGCCATCCAAACGGTAAAGGGTGAACCTTGATTCACCACTCCAAAGAACCCATTTCCACTGATCTATGGTCCAACTTCGATGTGCTTTGCACTACATTAACTGAGCAGCACGGTTGGACTTTGTGATCAAAGGCTTATGGGCAGCAGCACGATCATGAAAACTAAGCAGATATGCTTCCTTACGGATGGTATTCATTGAAACAATACTCCCGGATGCCTGTTGAAACTCCTCGCGAATGAGGCCATCGGTTGGGTGCAGTTCTTCCGAATTTCTCTGGACAGTACTTGTCAGTCTCTATCTCCCAGTTTCGTTGGTCTGCCGACTCTGGCCACATTCTGACAATCCCCGCTCACCCTCCACTTTTTAATCACATGGGCCACTATCGATTTTGGGTACTTCAGATCGATAGATATGTCCCTTAAGGATCGACCACATTTGTGATACCCGATAATTATACCTTTCTCGAAATCAGAAAGCTCCAAACTGCGCAGCATCTTGCATGCGACTAATGCCGATGCTGTTTCCTACACGATGTATACCGGCAGAGGCCGTGCCGTACTTGAGAACTGCAGATATCATCATTTGCATAGGTGTCCAAATACTTATTGGTAGACAGTGTATATATATATATCAGTCATTTTTAAACCCTCAGAAAGTACTGTTTATAATATTGTAATTTATTCACAATTTATTTTTAGTTTGATCTCTCAAAAAGCTTTATATGTATATTTTTCAAAATAAGTTTTTGTCAAATAGATTTCTTATATTTATTTTTAGGTATTTTAAAAAACTTTATTCTGAAATATTGTGGGGCATTTAATGAACATGCCTTGTCTGGTTCATAGTCTTTAAAATATATTCCTCAGGAAATAGGGTTTATGTCGTTATGCTGTGTATTTCAAGTAGGTCCTTATAAAAAGTTACTTTGCTCCTTAGAAAGTCCTCAATTTTTGTTCTGGAAAAAGAGTGGGAACCTTGTATTAAGAGTACAGAGATTGTCTCCTCTTTCTGAGATATTTCTTTTAATATCTTCTAACTAAATCCCAATAAAAAAGGTCATAGCACTCTTCTTTAGGAAATTTCTTTGTTGTTAAAAGTTGGGGAGCCTTTAAACAATCGCTCATTTCTAACCAGAGTGCTCTTTCAGTTCCTGCGCTTATTCAGAAATTAATTTTATTGAAAGTGACTTAAGACATATATTTTTTTAAACATGTGAACTAAATTTGGTAATTTTTTTTTCTGTATAGCATCATTAATAAATATATATTTCAAAACAATCTTTAGCTAAATTTTGATGTATTTTACAGATTTTTTAATGATGCATAAAAAAAGCATAAACGATGAAAAAAAAATGCCAGATATCCAGCAGGAAATGTAACAAAATTTAGTGTCAAAAATCTGGATGTTCAGTATCTGGTAAATCCACTATCTGCTTCATCCATTGTTCATTGTATTATAAATACAAAGTGTGAAATGTATTTATGAATGAAGGACTCAAATTGATTCATAAATGTAGAAATTTATAAAAAAATTTATATTTCAGAATAAATTAGTTAATTCTCAGTTTGAATGTCTTTTTGCCCCAAAATGTATTTCTTTTTTAGAATTTTATTTTTAGCTGGTTTTCAATTTGTTTTAGGTGCCATATCAGAGACATATGTACTTCACCTTCAAGTTGGTGTTTATTCTTTGTTTCATCGTTTGTATGGTATGTTTCCATGTAATTTTTTAGCATATCTACGATCTTATTATGGAGGAAGAGATTACAGTGAAGAAAATTTTAAAGTTTTTACATTATTTATCAAAGTAAGATATTTAAATAAAATATTCCTTATTCATATTTTTAATTGTACGAGTTATAATTTTAGTATTATTTAAATTTAGGCCAAAAGTAAACTCTTAATTACTTGTACAATATATTTTTTTAGCCAATGCTGGAACGTGTTAGATTGCATCCTCTTCTTGTAACTGCTTCGAAAGAGACTGAACTTAGTGTAAATAGGTAAGCTAATCTTCATGTGTAGACTTAGTATATAGATCAGGGGTGGCCAAGATGTCGACTGCGGTTGACTGGTCGACCACAAAGACATTTTAGGTAGCTCACGTGACCAGATCGATAATGACCTTGGATATTAACAATTTAATTTATGACTTATGACATAGAATTAATGAATTATTTAAAATAAAAATTTTTGGAAATTAATTTCTGAGGAAACGTTTCCAAATTGATTTTGTATTTGAAATCCTACTTTGGATCAACGTATCTTTGCGAATCTGCTTTTTCAACCATGAATGCCATAAAAACCAAACATCAGTTACATTTAACAGATGAACATTTAATTTCATGTTTATGCATTGCAATAAGCTTGTGCCAGCCACGATATGATAAACTTGTCGCAGATATACAGTGTTAAATTTCAAATAAACGAAGTGAATAGGATGGTCGATTTTTGATATATGAATACTTTGATTATTTTCGTCAGTAAATTTTTATTTTGTAAATATTAAGTTTTTTTTAAAACAATTAGATAATTTACCATTTTCCTTGTTACCGAAAATAAATATATAAACATTAAGTTACGTTAATTTAGCTCTGCCATTGGTAGACTGCCTTTGATTTATTAAATGTGGAGTAGACCACGGATCCCAAAAGTTTGCCCACCCCTGATATAGATCTAAAACAATAACTTGTAGCTGCATACTTATTTTTTTTATGTGTAATAAAATGTAGTAAAATAAATCTAAATGTTTTAACACATTCACAAAAGACATACTGCTACTTAGTGCGACTTACTTAGCAACAAAGTGCTATGTGCTCCCCGGTATTGATGTACAAAGAAATGCAGCACGTCTAATAAATTCTAGGTATAGAAGTTTACTGTCTGAGCAAAAGCCATAATATTATGAAGTATCCTGTACAAGGATACTTCATATCTAAATACTTGATCCTGAAATAAGTGCTTTGCTATCCTCAGAGCAGCTTATGCTGCCATGACTAGACTGTTTTATACAGTTCTTTAAAAAAAATCTTGAATTGCTACTTGTGTGCCACTTATAGAAGTATGCCAAAAAGTAATATCTAATGCAACAATATCCAACCTTTATGCTACTAAGCCTCCCAATTTTTCCTACTTTATCTTTTATAGGTATAATAACATAAACATATTTTAAGTAATGCTGTATTTAAAAAAAAATACAAAAGTTTACAATTAACAGAATAATAAGTTTTGCTATAGCATGCATACATATATAAATTTATTGTTCCATGTGACTAATAGCTGTTTTGTGCATTACTGAAACAGCATTTGAGGTGCAATTTTTAAAATCTACTCTGGATAATTTTTATATAGGAATTGTATGGACAAAAATGTATAAATATTCAACTAGGTCTCTTTTTGTTATATTTGTAATAAAGTTTTATTTACTTGTAGATATAGTATTCTAAACATTTTTTTATATAAAAAAGTTTTGCAACCTCCCCTGGCAGTAGTCTGTTTCTCAGGTTGGAAACTGCTGATCTAATGTATCAAGTGAATGGTTTTCAGTATTCCAAAAATAGAGTGTTGTAAATAAATTTAGATATTTTTAGGTGAATAGTTATACATGGGATTAAACAAAGTTGCTGTATTCCCCTGCATTCATTACTGCAATTTTATAATCTAAAATGTAATTATTTTAGGTTAAATGTTTTTGTTTTCGTATTCTCATTGTTAATTTCATGTATTTTTTTTTCGTAATTTATTTTTAATTATACTTTATTTTTTATGAGGTTCATTTGATACAAGGCACATCCAGAAAGTAAGTTTCCCTACTTAAAAGAAAAAAACTCGCACTTTTATGAACATATTTATTGACAACAGGTACAGCAACATTTCAGCTATTTTTCAATATAGCCACCACCAGAATGGAGACACTTGTCTTATTGTGGGATCAGCTTTTATATACCTCTGTGGTAGAACTCTGCCACCTATGAATGGAACCAGCCTTCCTGTCCCAGAATGCTGTGCACATCCCTACGTACAGACAGCGTCTGTTTAAATTTGGTCCTGACCAAAGATCCACAATGCCAATGCATTGACTACTGCTTGGTGTCTGGGGTAAAGTGCGAAATCAAAGTCTCATTGCCTGTGACAATTTTGTCGAGGATTTCTTCGCCGTTATTGTGATACCGTAGCAAGTGCTGCTAATAAGCGTTGAATTTTGTGTTCAGGTGTCAGTTTCAGCTCATAGACCTGACAGGGCTGATGATGAATTTCAATTGGTGCAATGCTTTGTGCATTCAAGATCACCGACTGAACCTTGAGGCAGTGGGAGAAAGAATTGGAGCGGGGTAGCATTTCGGACTACTGCTAATTTGCTACTGGCATGAATCGGGACTTGTCCAGCTGGCATATGATTAATACTTCATAGATCTGTTATGCACACACAATTGACACGGCTAATTAAGTTTATTTTAAAGGGGAAAATATGGGGAAACTTACTTTTTGGAAGAAACTCTTATTATTAAATGGGTGACTTATTGATCGACAGGTTATAGGTGACACATGATGGTCATAAGACTGACACCTACATTAAATAATACCTTCTTAAATGGAATGTTAATTTAACTGACCCAGTTTTGCAATTTCTTTTAACATCTGTGGCATTCTTTATTAGCGTAGTTTATTTTGTAAATTTCTTTCAGATGGAAGAAAATGGAATATCATGATGTGATTACTGATTGTGCTTCCATATCATTGGATGCCATTGAAGGAACACTCGAAGGACTGAGAGGAAGAAACTCAAATCTCAGTGTTTCTAGGAGACATGGCAATATTAGTGCCCAAAGTAATTTTACAATGTATCAAATTGTGATTACTACATTTTATTTTAAAAAATTTCCAAATTCAATTCTTTATTTTAGAAGGAATGTAATAGTGCATATTTTCCTTAAAAATGTCTGAAATTCATTTAATGTTTAGTTCATAATCAAGTGAAATATTGTCATTTGTAAAGTCACATAATCTTTGGTAACTAATGGATTAGTTTTATCAAGAAATGCATTGAAAATGCTCAAAACTTGTACTAAATTTCAAATTCCTTTTTAAGTTTGAAAACTGAATTATTTTTTCAATAGGGAATAAAAACATGTTAAGTTTTACTGTTCATGGATTTGTAATGTTTGAATAGTTTATTTAATCAATGTTAACTGTATTGCTATTAAGATCTAATATGTAAAAATACATGCATACAGTCAACTCTAGATATCTTGTGAAGCTCTAATTCTAAATTTTTATCACTTTGCTTCAAAGATATTTTTTCATACAATCTTGAAGCAAATGTCATCTTTAGTTATGCAATATTGATGTTCATCCTTGAACTCAAATCTGGTGAAATCTATTAAAAGATGCAATTAATGCTTTCTATTAAAGTTTTTTGTGGGATTTTATACATAAAATAAATATTAAAAAATAGTATAAAAATAACTTAGTATTTCATTCCTAATTAAAATGTAGGGAAATATTTATTTTTATTCATATCACATTGTTTTTGCTGTACCACTTCTATTTCAAGGTATTCTATTATCTGTTATTTCAAGGTAAACTGCATACAACTGAACTCTAATTTTGGTCATTAATTTAAGTTTATAAAAATATTTTTTATTAAAATTGTATGGGATATTTTTACTCTAACAGTCGACAGTACTAACAGTAATACCCCAGAATAAAATCTGTATTTTTTTATGTATATGTCTTGAACTTGAATGGGTATTTTAAATATATATATGAACTTAAATTATCTCTAATGCTGTAATACCAATACTATTAAAAACATTTGTATTTGTTTAGCATTTTATTCAATAAATGTTTAGCGTAAAGTTGTTCAACTGTTCATATTCTTAATTCATTTTGTAAAACACTAAAAGCTACTATAATTTAAAATTAATTTGAAAATTATTCTTAATATTTATGTAAAAACTACTTAATTATTGCTCCTTAAAGAGGGAATCTAAAAATTAAAGTCCTGAATTTTTATGTAAAGTCTTTAGTGAACAAAATTTTTTAACAGCAGTGTAATTTGAAATATATCACTAATAGTGAAAGCTGAGAAAGTAGCACACCAAATGATATTGTATTCCTCATCATAAAGTGAAGTTTCAACAAGATGTGGGATATTCTACTGCAGAAGATATTTTGGAGGAATTTTCTGGGAAAGTCAAATTATTAATCCTTTCTCTTCCAGTATCAATGGATGATCAATCTGTCAGTTGGATCTTTCTAAAGCTTTAGAAAAACAACTACAATGTACATGCATTGGTTGTGGCTTCCATATTTTAAATAATGCTTTTAGAAATGGGGTACTGATTGGGATAATTCTTCAGTGTTAATTGACCTGGATTGCTATTTAAAATTCTACGAGGAGAGATTTTATGAAAATTTTAAATTTTGTAATTATGTAAATTGTGTAAAATTTTGTAATTAATTCTTAAGACCCAGACACTGAAATTTCAAATGTCAGCAGGTTCTCAGGCCAGTAATTGAAAGTCCCCTCCCCCTCTGTTTTTCCATCAATCTAGGAAAACAAGTTGTCTCTCAAGAGGAAATGACCCTCTGTACTCTTCTTTTTGACACACTTTCTGGGTTGTTACATGCCATTATTTGTTAGTGCTCTGTAGTGTAAAATAAAAAATAAAACGAGAATACAATTTTTAAGCACTTGACTGCAAAGCTGATAATAAATTGCCATTTTATGTGACAAATGAAAAAGATGTGTAGAACTAAAATGTTTCATGTTAAAAAGCAACGAAAAGATTTTTTACCATGTTGTAAACAGAGAGGAAGAGGAGGTTGTTTCCCCTCAGGTGTTTACAATAGAGTTCTGTGTGCACCATTATCAAAGTATCCAGGGAGAGAAATAATTTTCTTCGATTGGGTTTGAGTGCTCTAGGATTTAGAGGTCATGGCTATCGTAGGATCCCAAAGGTTAAGGAGTGTTACCTAAATTATAAATGTGAATGAGTTTCTGTGAACTATAATTTTCTTTCTCAGAGCTTCTGAACTTTGACTCCTTAAAAAGTCTTTTCACCTTCTAAAACTTGTATAAACCATTTTGAAGGGTCAAAGTGTTGAAATATATTATTCTAATTCAGCTCAAAACTTTAGTATTTTACTGTGATAATTTCATCAAAGTTTTGTTCTTTTTATAGATAGTTTACATTATGTCAGCTTAAGTAGTCAGAGTAGTATTACATCTGTGACTCTGGAACCAGGAAGTATGATAAATAGTGCATTAGCTTCGCATAGAGGCTCAGTGTGGTCTCCATCACATTCATATGGTTCTTCTGCTTTACACACTACTACTTCATCTCTGAGTAATAAACGTAAGTACATTTTATCCTGCTTTATAAATCTTTCAACTGTTTCAATTATCTTCCTTTTTTAAGATGGCAATATTATCAATATATTGACACTGAACTTAAATAGCTGTTTTAAAATATTAGTTAAATCTAAGTTAAAATAACACAGGCCTACAAAATTGAAATTTTTGTAAAATACAAGAGAAATTTCTCCTTATTTTTAAGTTATTTGGTAAGCTAATTTCAAAAATGACTTCCATTTTTTTTTCTATCACGTCTGGATTTTTTGTAAAATTGATATACATATTACTGGTAATGTCCTATATGAAAAAAATGTTTGGTTATACTGACTGGCAACTGTAGGTTTTATTTATTGATGCAAGTTTATTTTATCTGTTTATGATGAGGCATATTAATTTTTAAACAACAATTAAAATAAAAAATGTATAAATTTTGTATATAAAGAATGAAAACCATCTTTACCAGAATGCTTAGTCGCACTTGGATGAGACAAAAAATCAATCCCCTCGTTATTAAATTTTTTTTACATTAATTTTATAAGAAAAACACTCCTAGAAAAAACCTCAACAAATTGTTTTTACATGTTTTATTAAGGTTTGTACATGAAATAAATGTAAGGTTGATTTATATTTGAAACTGAGGACGAAACAAAGACATTTCAATTTAGTTACATGCTTTTTCTCTGTTAAAATTTTGTTTTTAACGTTCTTCTTTTATTTTCAATCTTATCCTCATCTCTTGCTAACATCTAACATTAGTCGGCAAGCATTTTCTTGTTCCCTCTTCTTTGATATTTTTGCTTCATATCCTTGATGTCTTGGTGGAACCTTTCTTCCTGTTCTTCTCTGACTAATTCTAAATTTTTGAGAAAAAAAGTGCGAATGCGATTGAAGAAAATGCAATTTCACACTCATGGAGCAACCTAACACTTGAAATTTGTCCAGCATGTTGTTAACAATTCTTTTAAATTTGTGATTGCCCAGAAATTTCCGACAACATGCTTGAATGCAATCCAAGCTTCTCTTTCCTTTGATGTAGTGGTTGTCTCAAATTTGTTATCCCTCATAAGTTTTCGGATGTCTGGTTCTACGAAGACTTCCTCTTCCAATTTGGCTTCAGATAAACCAGGAAACTTTTTGCCCATATATTTAAGGCAATCACCATCTTTTGGAAGAGCATTAAAAAACTGCTTCATAACACCTATGTGTAGGGAGAGTAATATTTTTTTGGATCAACCAAGCTATCTCAAATTACAGTTTTGGTGCCTGGCACAAGATTCTGCCTTTTTGGATAATCTTTCCTGACCCAATGTTGTGTTTTGTCAGAGCTGTCCCACTCACAAATAAAATACGGAAATTATGTATACCCGTGTTTTTGACTGAGAAGTATGGTAAGGATTTTTAAATCATCACAAATGGTCTAACCGTGGTTGTCATATTTTATTTTATTGAGCATGAGAGCTAAATTTTCATATCTTTCTTTTAAATGTACCAAGTGTTCAACTGGCAGAGACCCTCATTGGTTTCTTTGATGAAGAACAGCTTAAAGGCTCCTTTTTGACGAATTTATTAAAAGCTTCCATTCATCTTTATTGTAAGGGATCTTAAATTTTGTCATCAGTCCAGGAACATCTGAACAATAAATGAGATTCTCGTCTTTGTCATAATACTGAATAAAAATAACACATTTAAACTCTTACCAATGACCATCTCAGTTTATTTTAAGAAATATTTATAATTTGATGTTAAAATGGGACTAGGACTTAGAATTACTGTGTATTAATATATACATATAGAAAATTAGCTTAAGGTAAACTATGTATGAAATTTTAGTGCAAAATTAAAAGGGTTCATTATGTTTTAAAATGAATAAATAAAATATGAATTTGCTTTCCTATTTTAAATTGGTATTGTCTAAGTAATAAATTAGAATATTTCAGGTAACTTACATTTGATGAGCATTTTAGCAGTAAAAAAAGTATATGAACTTATTTTTCATTGTTTTAAAATTGCATAATTTTCTTGTGTATACATCTATATGATGATAGAGGAAAACTATATATGATTTTATGTAAAAAATGTATACATGTAATAAAAAATTATTTCTTAAGTGTGTTGGAGTAGACATCACTCAAACTATGAAATTCTGCTATTTAAACTGTGATATAAGATTTTACAAATTGCAGTACACAGAAATTTACCTCTTATACAGTTTTCTAAAGCCATTTTATTTTTGTTTTAAATGAAAGGTTAAACTTACATTACCATAATCAAGGGACCAGTGAAACCAGAGCATTGTTTACTCTCGTATGTTTAGAAAATTTAGTTAGAAGTACTATTAAATACTAATTTGTGTGGATTGTATAACTGTTATTTTTATTTGTAACATATAAGACTTTGTGAACGGAGGTATCTATTTAGTATATTTACATTCATTCAATTTAATCTGTATAGAAGGTATTTTTTCAAATTATTTACACTTCTCAAAAAATTCTTATTTTTCTTTAACACCATTGCCTCATAGAGTTCTATTGAAAAAAAATACATTTTTAAGTTGCATGAAAAAATTACCATTGTCACAAACTTTTACTGAAATTTTCTAATTGCTAAAAAAAATCTTTTAATCCTTTTGCAATCCAGTAGATTTAAAGTTTATACAGTAGAGCCTCAGTATATCGACCCCCTTTGGGACCAAGATCATATGGTTGTTTTGACTTATTGAAAAATAATAAAAAAAATGAGTAAATAAATTATACAACAGTACATACCTAGAGAACACTTCTATTTATTTGTATTTCCAATACTGAATTTTTGAAAAACAGTCTTTGATAAAAAGTCTTTTGCCTGTTTCAGGTTCATTTGGGAATTTTTCATTATCACTGATTCCATATTCGATAGATTTTGAAGGAAATCTTCAGAAATAAATTGTCCTTCAAAATATTAACGCAAGGCATTGATTGCAATGAAGGCTTCTTTTTCATTCACTTTTTCAAAAGCTTGGACTATTTCTTCTCCGTCATTGGAATTGCAGATTTCTGCATTTCCGGTAATACGAGCAATAAAATCATCCCCATTCAAATTTTCTCTGCAGTACTGCAAAGTTTTGTCTACCTCAACAAATTCATCAATATATAATTGAAGACTTAGTTCTCCCCTTTTTGTCATGCCCCCTCCCCTCCTTGAAGCAAACATGAAGAGAGGAGTACAGGTTTCTTGAAGTTGCACCACAGTACAATAATTTTGAAATAGCCCACTTGCTCATGAGTTCTGTGGACTATAATTGGCAGTCGTTTTAAGGAAAAATAATACACTTGGGGTCGTTGTAATGATTCAAAATTAACATTATTCCTATGGTAAAATAATTGGGACTTTTTAAGATGTTTGTTCTAATGAAGGGGTCATTGTATCGTGGGGTTGTTAAAGAGAGGTTCTACTGTAGTTTAAATATCCTAACTTTTGCAAGAGCAGAGTGCAAAAGGAATCAGCATGCTGGTTGTCAAGAATGAAACAGCAGCCATCCAAGTCTTGCCCTTGAAGACTGACAGAGCTGAGATGCCAGCATTGTTTTTTACACTTTGTGGCAAATCATTCAACCATAATAAACTTTTCTCTTGTGACTTAAATCAACAATTGCTTTGAAAACTACCATGTAAATGATTAATGGCAATCAGTTTTTGTATAAATTCATTGAACAGCCATTGTAAATTACCCATGCTAGTTGATCTTTCATCTGATATTGAATTTTTAAACTAATTTTTTACTCTTCACAAGGAAATGAGTGGTTCCCTCTTCAAATTCACATGGTTGATAAAACTTCCAAAATAATTTCCAGATTTGAAAGAATTGTTTTCATTCAATGCTCTTTCATACATATTGACTTTTTGTCTTCATCTCAAGTTTAAAAACTGTTCCAAGTCCTCTTTAAAAGTATTTAAATCAGTGTCATAACTAAACAAGGAATTAGCACATTTTTTTTTTCATCTGTATACAAAATAATTTTTTTTTAATTTTTCAGCTTCTATTCAGTTTATTATTAAATGATATTTTATGTTGTACAAATTTAAATATACTTAGTAAAAGTGTTTGCATTTTAAAATTTTGTAGCGCCATTAAACATAATAAATTTGTTTAAAAAATGCATATGTATTTTATTGAGTTTTTTGCTTAAAAATCCTTTCTATGTACAGTAGATGAATCACAGATAAAGCATTTAAGTTCGCAGTTATCTGCAGAAGAAAATTTACCTCTTGATTTAGCAGTTGAAGCAAAACCAGAGGTAAGAATTTTATAATTAGATCCATTTTATCAATGTTGTACATTCATTGGTAAAATTAATTTCATTATAAATGGATTTCTTCAGGTAAATTCATATACTTAGTGAAAAATCGTAATCTGTTTTAGTTGATATTTAAAAATTTTTATCTTCTACAGTTTTCACAACTCTGTAATTAGACAATTACTAATAAATACTTTAAAAATTTCAAAAATCATTTTCGATATATTTTCATTGATTTTTAAAATTTTATTTATTAATCAAGAAATTTTAAATTCTTGGTTGTCCTTAATAACTTTCATAGTCACAAATTGTTGTAATTGGAACTTAAGTGCCATTAAAATAAAAGGGTGGGGTAATACTTGATAAAGAATAAATGTTTTCTCTGACTTTCTCACTCTCTGTTTGACTGTTTTTTTTTTTTACATTTTGTTTCCAGGAATTAAAAGAAGATAGTAGCCCTATTAGACAGAAATTGTCCAAAACTCCATCAAATGGTATATAATTTTGACTTTTTATTACAAATTTTCACAGATTAAACAACGTAAATTTTCATCTTAACTGTAAGTTGTTCTTTCAGTTCTTTTGTTAACTCTGTTTTGTTTTGTTTTTATTTCAGAATCAAAATCTGAATTTAAGTTGTGTAATGAAGAATCTGATAAAATGGAATCAGTTTCCGTTCACGAGGATGTTGAAAAAAAGACTGTTGAATTATCAGCAGAGTTACTTAATATGGACTCTGGAAGTAGTATATTACAAGGTGTAGAAGCAAAGGAAGAAGGTAGGCATGATTTGACTTATTTTATTTATACATTAGCCACTTCATGCCCAGCCTTTGGTCTGGGGGGTTAAGGTTTCCAAGTTTAGGATAGTAATTTCAAACTTTAAATTAGTTTTTAGATTATATATTCATACCAATAATATAATTGGTAGGAAAAGAAACTAATTTCTCTCAAGCAAATACAAGATATCCAGCAAATGTAATTATTAAAAAAAAAGTGATAAAAAAATTTTATCAGAATTTTTCAAAAACAATTCCCCTGTCAATTTTTTTATTTTTTTTCTAACTTTTCTTCTAACTTCATTTTCTAACTTCTTAAAACTTTCCTAACTTCTTAAAAAAGAAAAAATGTTTGTTTGCAGTTAAATAAGAGTATGGAGAAACAAAAAAGAAAGAAAGAAAATAAAAGGAATGTTCTGAAAATGAAAGCAATTGCAGCTCAAAAGAAAAATCAAAATAGATGAAAAAGCAATTGGAGCATCAAACAAATACAGGGTGTCCAGAAACTGGAAAATCTGGGAATTATCAGAAAATTTGGCGATTTTGGAAAAATTGGAAGGGGGGGGGGTCTGCAAAAGAAAACATAAGAAAATAATGAATTTTTTTAAAAATGTTTATTCACTGTTATATAAGAATATGAAGAAAGGACAAATAAACAACTTGTTTTATATATTGTAATCCAAAAATCAATTTGTGGTAAATAAATTCCTAAAAATTACAATTAAATACTTAATTTTTAATTATTTAAAACTGATTTCTCTTTATTTACTTGAATGGATGGATGGATGGACGGATAAATTTATTGTTCCCAAAGTTTTCTCTATTCGAAAGTTTCACTGCATAAATGTTTTTAAAAAGCAATTCATTAAAACAAAATTACTTAATTTTTTTTCTTTTGCAGATATTGATAAAGAAGTGTCAGAATTAACATCTGTTTTAAATAAAACATCCAATGACTTCTCAAGTGAAGAAAGGCATGATACTCCTTTTTGTTCAACCACTCAAAATTTAACGGCTGATCCAAAAAATCTTCAAAGCTGTGTAATAACAAAATCTGAAAAATTAACTAAAAGCCATGATGAAGAAGTGGATGAAATGTACAATAGCCTGCATGATGCTGAAGATGAAACTTATGTACCTTCCTATAGTCGCTTCAGATATCTTAGCCATTGTGGACCACCACCTGTTATTCCATCCGATTCTGTTCACAAGCCAAAAGTTTTCCGATCAATGTCATGTCCTGCCAAGATCTGTCCTACTAGTCAATTGTCTACGGTACCTGAAAAAAATAGTATTAATGATAGTGTATCAAAAACTGGGGCTGTTGTGGCTACATGCACCAACAGCATTTTAACAACTTCTAGTGCCTTTGTGTCAATTAGTAATAATGTAATTTTATCTGCTTCTAGAAATTCTACATATGAACATATTATACCAATGGCTATGGAACCACTGCCAGATATATGCCGACCCCAAAACGCTAGTTTAGAATCAAATTATCATAGCTACAACTCATTGTTCAGTAGTTTATCCCCACCTGAATTGTTAGATAATTATGTTCAACTTGGAAATGTGACTTATGCTAATCAGCTAAGTCCTATTCCTATAACATCCACAAAAAACACAGATTGGACCCATTTTGGAGGTAAGTCAACGAAAAAAAATAGTTTTAGAAAATTGAACTTTCTTAGCATTTATATCTTCATTTAGCTTTATATATATTTGTGTGTGTGTGTAGAATAAAATAGATTGTAGTCATTATCAGGAGCAAGCAAATGGCAATCAAAAACAGAGTGACAGTAATGAGAGTCAACACTATTCAGACACTCTCCTTGTAGTTTGTTATAAAATTAGTACTTTTATGCAATAAACCTATGGTAGATTTCTGAATATAAGCAGAGGGTACGATTTTCCTTCAAAAATGTACTTAAAAGTTTAAAACCCGTATATAATCTAAAGTGAAAAAACAATTTCTAGAACGTTCAAATACGTCGCTAAGAACCCAAAAATATCGCCAAGCAGCTAAAGTGGGGGAATTATTTTTCAATCAAATTGCTTTAAATTAATTTTTAAATTAACCTTTTTTGCTACAGCATCCAATTTAAATACTACAGAAGTAGAGGATCAGTCACACTTCAAGATAAATACAAGGACATATCTTAGCATGTTTTGAAATTGAAAAGCAGAAACAACTTACAAATTGTAATTAACTTCATGTGTCTTAGTTAATTTCACGATTTACACTAACTTATCTAGATTACTGCTGTGGAGCATGTTTTGTTAACCCTTTGCCTTAAAACAACATATGGGAGACTGGATTGTACTACTGTGCCTAAAATGAGAACCTTGTATCACACACGTGATGATTCTTTTTGGCCAAAAGTGAAAATCTCGTATCAGTAATAAAACAATGCCCCTTACAAAATTTGGACTAATATATTATTAACTTATAGGTTCTACGTAGAAAATATTTAAACGACTGAATTTTTTTACTTTTGTTAAATAACCAAAAACATAGAAATATTATGCAAAATAAAAACATTAATAAATTTTTTTAATATAAATGAAATATTATCAAATTCTTTGGTTTTATTAAATAGAAAATGCAGTACTGGTTTGCTCACAATTTAGCCCATGATGAAACTGCTTCTGGTCACGACGCATGAGAAAAGCTTTCATTGAAAGTGGCACACATAATCCTCGCTTGATTCATAAGGCAAGAGGTTAATCATGGCTCTAGACCATGTAACCAATGGTATTTTTACTTAGACGCTAGCAATGTTTCATTTTTGGCAACCCTATATAAAGATAAATTTAAGCTTAGAAAAAAAAAATAGAAAAGATGTTTGGCAGTTCATAGATTGCTTCTGGATTATGTAGAACTGTGTTTATTAGATTAACTGATCCGCTACCGATATAGTACTGTTGTTTTGCAGCAATTATAACACAGATAAGAGTCATTTTAAATTTATTTTTCAATTTTTGTTTGGTAGGTTGTAGTATAAACATACAGAATACATTAATATGACAGTGAGTTAATATGCAATTGAAGTTTCATTTTAATTTTTATTTGTATTTCACAGAAAATAAAATTTTATAGGAAAGAATCTGTATAATTTCATAAATAAACTAGCAACCTTTACAGAAACTTTAATTGTACATTTAAAATTAATAGGGGGACATATATATTATGAAAAGGGTGTTTCTACTTCAATTCTAGATGCAGTAAACTGCATTCTTATATTTTTTTTCTTATATTGATGAACAAATCGGATAGTAGGATGGAGAAAAATGAAATTCTAATACAAACAGTAAATTACACTATTCATATGACATTGAAATGTGTGATTATGTGAATAATAATGAGAACAATTTTAAGTGCTAAATACTGGAAAAAGATATGGAATAATTGACATTCCTGGAGTTATTTAATTACTTATATTTATGTGATTTGTCGCTCATATATATATATATATATATATATATATATATAATTTGTTAAAATTTTAACATTTTTATTTATTTTACAGTCAATATAAATTTTATTTAAGATGACACCAGTTTTCTAAAAACAAAACCTTTTTTAGTATCACAAAATTTTTACTGTAGAGGATTCATTTGTAATCAGCAATTACATTCTGTTAATTTGAGCATATAGAAATTGTGACTTTTTATGAATTAAGTGAATTTAGGCTTAACCCTTTAAAGTTCACTATTGAAAATTCTTTGGGATTTAATGGAATTAGACTATACATGGTATCTATGAACCTTACATATGTAAAATGTGTGAAATATTTTTTTCACATTTTTTCAGTAAGGTGGTGGGTTTTAACTGTGAAACTATCTACCCCCTTGTACAGCTCAAAAATAATCTGTTCTTAAAATTTAAATAATATTTAAAGAACACATAATTAACATTAAAGTGATGTGACAAATAAATAGCTAAACTACAAGTGATGTTTTGGGTAGATATATTTATTGGAGGTCATGATGGATGGTTGGTTGGTTGGTTAGGGTTTATTGGTGCAAGATCCAAGGATAGTAGTATAGCATAGTTATACAAATTTAGGTAAGAGAAAATAATCAAAATTTAAGATAAAAGAATAAACAAAATGAAGATTCACATTAAAACAATTGTTTTTTAAATTAAATGTGTTTTAAAATGTAAATACAAATGATAAATTCAAACAATTTTGGATGAGTTTCGCCCAAAAGTTCATTTAAATTAGAATGAAAAGTTTTAAAATATATATTATAAAAACTGTATTAAAGCAGTATATGAAGTTAAAATATGAGGAACAGTGAGATAAATATGACAAAAGGAACATTTTGGAGCATCCTGAGCCAGTAGTAAATGTTTGAGTTAGTCTACTATGACGGATAGGAAGACATCCGAAAAATCATTACTATATCTTTAAAAAGAAGAGAAAAATACTTTAATAGGTGGTTTCTCTACAAAACCACTGTTCTTTAAAAGGTTAATGGGGAAAATCATTTGATCCTATATGCATGCACTTTTTATTTCCAATCACTAGCATCCGGAGAAGAGTTTTTTTCCTCCTTCTGATGGTTCTGAACAGACTATAAAACAAATATTGTTTTATGAAATTATCAAAAGTATCTCAAATTCAGTTTATTTGCAGTTGTCAAATTTTCAATATCTATTTTAATTCATTTTATAAAGCTCTTGCTGTGTGTCAAAAAAGTTTGGTGAAAGTACAAGTTAAAAGCTTTTTAAATTTTCTCTTACTATAGATATACACTAATAATGTTTATAAAATTTTAGGAAAACCACCTCCTGATGAGGTTGATATTTTAAGAAATCAAATACTGTTGCTACATAATCAACTGCTTTTTGAAAGGCACCGAAAAGATATTCATAGTGAGAGGATTCGTAGGATATTGGGACGTGCTAAAAAATCAAAAATGCAAGAAGAGCTTATCATTGCACTTGTAAGTAGTGTTTTTGTCTTTATTTTTGATAAACATGGCTAAAACTTAAGCACTTAAAACTTTTTCACTTAATTTTGCTATATTTTTAACTTCTCAGCAATTTTTCATGAGTACTTGCATGTCGTACTTTTTACAGCAGTTGTTATTTTATCATTTTTGTCACAAATATTTAAAAGTAAAATTTAAGTATTTGTTAGTCATGTAGAAAGACACTGATGTATTTCATTTTAGAATATTAAAATTTTATTATTTAACAGCTATATCTTAAAATCCAAGATAGTTGTAATATTCATATAAGGCAAATATAGATTGGTAAAACAAAGAAAATAATCACCCTGGTAGGAAAGAATATAGATTTAGTATTAAATGCTTCCACAGGTAAATTTAAGTCTATGGAACAAGTAAAGAAAATAAAATTTAATTTTAATGTCTTTATTTCTGTAAAAATAAGAAAATAATGGAATGGAAATTTTCTTTACTCAAATTGCCATTGCTCTTAAATCTAAGTGTTTCCTTCATTTTTCTTAATCAGATAACTCTTGAAGAAGGCAGGAAAAATCAGTTATAAAATATAAAAATTATAGATTTGACTTTATTTTGTATTATTTTAATAATGTACGTAGATTATTAACGCAAAACTATAAAACAATTGAGCAAAAAATACTTTTTGCATTTTCACCTATGACAACATACATGTTGTAAATTTTATGAACTATCTACCACAAAGTACAATAGCCCAGTTAAAAATAGAAATTGTCCTGTGAATTCCTTCTTGCACATTCCTTGGTGTGAAGAAGGGTGAAAAGAGAAATAGATGACTTTCAAGCTTCTCTGCTACTATATGGGTAACAAGTGCAATAAAAAACAGATTTTGTTGTGAAATTCACACAGGTGTGCATGCTGGAAGGTTAAATATCTTAAAATTATTGTAGATTATACTGCACTATTTCACATCTGAAATATAAGCAAATTTTTACCCTTTACAATATTTGTTTCTCTTCATTAGAAAAGTTTGTTTTAGGTTGGTAAATTAAGGGGAAAAAATTACTGTAATTATTTGTTAAAGTCAATTAGTTATCTTACAAAAATTGCTTTTATTTTTGTTACTGCATCATATCTAAATGGTTCACCTCAAATTTTGAAGGCAATATAAATAGCAGGCATGTAGGATTTTATTTTTAAAAGTTTATTTACAATTCTTTTTTTATTTAGAAAGAGCAGATCAGTTTGCTGGTAAAAGAAAATGATGAATTGAAAGCTGAATTATCAATAAGGACTATGTCTCGAGAGCAGTTTAAACTAGAAAAGAAACAAGCAGAAACTGATCTAAATGGCCATATAAAGTAATTTTATTTTATGTTCTTTAGCAATAATAATGACTTTGATAAAATGTTTAGTAACTTGCTCTTTCTGATGCACAACTCTAGTTTTCACATTGTCGTTTTTGATTAATGATATATGTATATATCTCTTTGGAGACGACTTCAGCCTATAATGGCTGAAGCACCTAAAGACAGGCTCAGCTGGAAGAATGAAAAATAGGGGTGAGACATATGTCTTTCAGAGGTCATCTTTTCCCCTACCCTGTCTTTTGACCAGTTGAGAGTTTGATTGATTTTCAGCCTACAGCAGAGCTTGACTACTGTTTGAGGTGTTTTCTTAGCAATGAGAACTTTTTACTTTTTTTATATCCCTAAGAAGATTCAAAACTTATTTTATGCTTCGATTAATATTTTGAAGTTTAGTTTAATAGTATTTTTGTTAAAAATTAATAGTTAAAAATTATTAGTTAAAAATTATAGTTTTATAATTAAAATTTATTTTTATTACTTATTCAGTGCATATTTTCTTTTTAATCATATTTATTGATAACGTGGCTAAAAGGAAAGAGCCATTGACTCAGAAATAAGTCATTATTTGTACAGGATAGTGAAAGTGAACTATTCAGTATGATTTACATTTTTGTGTTCTTTGATTATTCAAAATTTTATAATTTTTTTTGAGAACTTTTGTGTTGCAGAACTATTAGTTTTACTAACATTTATACTAACAATTGTAAGTTCGCAATTCTTAGAATTAAAAAAATTTACTTTTATTTATGAACTTCTACGAAAACTTGCTATAAAAATGGAGCTTAAATCTTGTTTGCTTTCGATATGAGTGTGTTTATTCATATTGTGTAAACTAGTATACTAAATTTGTGTTTAAAACAAGGTTGGTCTTTTCTATACTAGATGGGGGCTAATAACATTACAATTTTCATCCAAATGGTATAATTAGAAATATAGATAAAATTTTAGTTGGATTAGAACATTCGGACGCTGCTAGTGAAATGCAGTACCCTACTTATTCATCCACCATAAGGCTGTTTTAATCATATATTTCAGATTTATATTTTTGATTAATTTTATAACATTGAATTGAATTGAATTGAATTAATTTGTTTTTAGGGAAACAGGTCATGGGATTTATTAAGAACATATGCTTGAAACACCTGAAAGAGCTTTCTTATTCACACACCTCACACTCAATACTCAAATTTTGTTTAAAGTACATTTTTCACAATAAGCATCTGTAAATATTTTATATGGAATGATAATTGATACACTATTAAAAATGTGTACCAAACTATGACAAGTAAAACTGAGTGACCATCCCATTGTTTTGAGACAGTTAGATTAGTGTTATTCTAAATCACAATTTCAAACAGGAATAACTACTTTAAAGGTGAATATATTTCAATGTTCATACATTCTCAGACAATTCAGGGGATGTAGATGAGATATTTTAAATTATCTTAATATTTGGTTGGGGGGGGGGGCAGAGTGACAAAACAGTCCTCATAAAAATTTGATCAGATTTAGACCTGTTGAGGCTGTAAGCTATGAAAAACCAAGACTATATTTGTATAATTAAAAAGGTTTGTAAAAAAAGTAAAATAAAATAGGAAGTAAATTAATATAAAAGCCAAGATAGTAGTTATATTAAACAAATTCTTTGTTCTGGTTAAACCTTTATTTCAGTAAATATATAAAATTATTTACTCCAAATATTCTATATGAAATAAATGTAAATATGGAGGACATAAATTTTAATAAAGCAATATTTAATTAAAATAATTGTTATAAAATTCTATAAAGTTATATACTATTAAAATCTTTATCGTATAAGATATCATCGTAATGCATTTGAGCTCATTTGAATAACTGTCTAGGGTTTTATTTATAGACTCATACATACATACACATACATACTTGAGGACATGGCAAATTTCGAGGCACTTAGTTATAGCAATTTTAACTTATACCAAGATATTGGTTACTAAATGTAGAATTAAGCTTTGATGGCAAATTGTATTTTAGGGTCGCTCAATTTTTCTGAATGCAACTAAAGTTGCTTTATTGAATGTTAAGCTGTATTTCTTTACAAAAGGTTTTAAAACTTCCATCATACACCAACTAAAGTTACTTTCATCTTCGTACTCCGTGAGAGATATTAAAAACGTGAGCATATTCTAGAAGTACAGTTTCTTAGTTCTTATCTTGTAGCTTTGGGACTCCTGTTACCAAGTGGTGATGTAAAGAAACATAATTTAAGTTGACATCTGTGACCCACTACCTCATTCATGGCTACAAAGTCCTTTTTCCAGGAAGAGAGGAGGGGAGGGGGGAATTGGATGGTCCATTTTAAATTTTCACCTACTTTTTAGGACTTTAGGGTAATAAAATTTTCTGTTTCATCCTTAAAGAGCTAAATATTCTTAACAATGTGTATACACACATATCTATATCTATCTATCTATATATATATATATATATATATATATATATATATATATATATGTATGTATGTATATGTATATATATATGTATGTCTGGTTTAAAAATGGGGGTTAAGAATTAAGCGAGTTATAATTAAAAATAGTTAGAATTCATTAACGATAACATAATAGGAGAAGACACCCTCGAGCAGAACTATACAGAGTAAAAAAGCTGACACAAAAGAAGACATAGGTATTTTGCTTAGGTAGCAATGCCATAAAAGACATTTCTGAGTGGGAACTCTAGCTGATAACATCATCCATGCTTGTCATGGCAAAATATGAGAACAAAGGATATCTAAATGGCATAGCCATGGACAGAAGGATTACAATAAATAAGTTTTTATATATGAAATTAAATGTGTCTTCATGCTTTAACCACTTTTCTGTTGCCATATATATAACATAAACACATAGGTACATGGCATCAGAAATATAGATTTTTCTATATTCCAAATGATAACAGTTGCAATGAAATGTATGTATGCAATGAAATGTAGCTGCTTTCCATTATTTGTAACCTCCTGTGTTACAACGACCAATTTGCAAAATAGCTTAAGGGAATGAAATTGAAATGCTCAAAAACAGGTTTAATGTGAGTATGTTTACTGCAACATATAGTGTACATAAAATATAAATTGTACATCTCTAATTGTTTGGATGCAGAGTAATTAAAAAAATATTAGATTGCAGTATGTACTATGCTTTTTTTTTCTCTCTCTCTCTCCAAAATTTTAGATAATCTTTAGGGTGTTTGTATTTTTATTTAATTTACTAAGTCATCCGTAACTTTCATACTTTCGCAGTAGTGTATATTGTACTTTAAATATGAATTATATGTATGTAATAGTTTAGATGATCAGTAATTAATATTAATTATAGGTATTTATTTTTATTTTTTAAATATCTCATTTTTTAGACTTTGTGGCAGTGTTACATTTGAATCAACGTTTTAGAGGATGAACAGTAGCTATAATTTTTTTTTCTGAGTTTCCCCTACCACTTAACAATATATTTTTATAATGACAACAGGTATTGGCAATATTTCCTACATCTGTTATTTTCATTTGAGTCGTTTTATAAAGAAAAAAGTACTAAAAGCAACCATGCTTGTCTCAAAGCAGCTAGTTTTTTTGTTAAAACCTGATGAAAGTTAGTTTCTGCATAGGAATGTTATACCAAAATCGACAATATTTCTATACTCAGAATGGCTGTGGCTGTAACGCCCAGCTGTAAACACAATTTGTGACCATCATTTGTAACACCACCAGCTGTAATGATCATTTGCATTTGCCAATATTCTATCTTATACTTTAAATATGAATTGTATGTACTAGTTGAATATTTCATTTGAGTCATTATAGTTATATTTATCCAGTTTTCTTTAACATGTTTTGGCTTTGATAATTTCATAGTAATAACTGTTACTTGTGAGGCATTCATAATTTTTTAATTATTATGCTTTAAAATCATCCTAATGGAGAATTTAATAAGTTTTATTTGTTTTGTTGAGCTCCTGCTCCTTAATGCAATGGCTAAATAGGTAGGACACTGCTCCACAGTACTGGAGTAGGCAAATTCAGATCCCGAATTTAAATAAAATGTCTTAAAATATAATACTAAACAAGTTTGAAAAAGGAAGGTAATCTTGTTTAGAAAGTGTAATGTATTAAATAATTCTTATGGTTTTTTTTTCATACATGTTAATGTAATTATAATAAAAGTGAAGTTTGTATTGTCACAATTAAATTTAACTTAATTACATTTTGCTTTTTTTTTTTAAATTTAATTTTTAATTTTTAGGAAGCTCAAAGGAGAAAATAATCATTTATTATTCTCAAACAAGAACATGCAAAACCTTTTAGTATCTCAGAAACAAGAAAATGATGACATTATTGCTGTAAGTCTCCATTTTTGTTAATAGTTAATAAAAAAAATTTATGTAATATATTACCATAGAATGAAATTTAATCACAAGTAGGATTTTTGTGTCCTGAATGAATTTAAAAATATTTACATAGTTTATAATAGAGATAACGGAAAATTATCAATGGCTATCAAAAACATTGTGGTGCACACAACAACATGCAAATTTACAAGGGTTCTTTGTTTTCTCTCAGAGAATTGACATCTGGTAGTTGAAAAATCACACCCTTGGTTTACTGTGGATATCTAAGAAAGTTCATTTTTGAAAAATAAAACATGAATTGGGAGAATTTTAAAGACCTAGAAGGGCAATAATTTTTTTCATATTACATATAATAAAGCATATACATTAACTTTAATTGTCAGAAATAAAACTCTATATTCTATAGGAAATTGAAACTATCTGTAAATTTTTAGATTCATACAGCATTATTGCAAAGTTGCAGGTATTTTTACTTGTACGTAGAAAAGGGAGCATTGTAATCACAATGAATTTTGGTTTCAGATTTCAATGGAAATATCTTTTTTGATTACTCCTGAATTCATTTTTATTAGTTTTGATAGTGCATATGAATTTATGTGTACCTTGCATAACTCGAAAACTGTCAGTCATAGGAAATTGAAATTTTATATTTAAGGCTTGTAAAATCTAGGTGTGCATTTTCCTTTATGATTGCAATTCATACTCTAACTAAAACTTAGTGAAATTAATACTATTCTGGTATTAAATAGTTTTTAGCTTTTGCCCTAAGTTTTTGATATGATGAAAATTGTTTTCAATATAAACTAAAGAATAGTATAGAATAACTAAAGAATATTTATTCTAGTTCATGAATCTAATTGTTATTGAATTTTAGAAAATTTTATTTAATTTCAAGTGTGGTACAGTATTGTTTACTTTATTGTGTAAAATCTAAATTTTCACATTCTTAATTGTTACAGGAATGCAAATTATCCCAGAAAAAAATAGTTGATTTATTAACAGAATTAAGTCTATGTAAGCAGGAAGTTGAATGTTGTCGCAAGCTTAAAAAAGAATCTGAATTTTTATCAAAGCAACTGTTTCTTCTGCAAGAAATAAATAATTTATATAAGGAAAAAATTAGCAACCTCAAGGAACCTTCAAATCTTAATAATATTGGTGCTGAACTTTTTAATGAAGCTGCTACTATTGAGATTCATGGTAAGAAACTTTATTATGAGATTATTTATAGTATTTTGTATTTGTTTTTATTAATATGTTGAAAGTTTTGATATTATCTTGAATGTGTATATATATATATTGTACTTTTTATGCTAACTTCATTTTTCTTTTAATCAATACATGCATGTTCATTTTTATGTAAAAGTAATTTAAACAATTACAAAATCAGTGGAACAACTTATATAACAACTTGTCTATAAATTATGCTTATGTATAGATATTAATGTGTATTTGATTGAAGATCTTCCATTAAGTGTTTTCTTTATTTTCAAAGTACTTTCTCTGTAGCTTTATGGTTTAGAGGTATTTAAATGCTGTCAAAACTATAAAAGTGCCTTTATAGATATCTTTAATAAAACATGAAACAAATATTTCAACACTGAATATTTTTTCTATTTAAATTGGACCAAAAACATGTCTTTTATTTTGATTTATTAACAACTGATATTGAACCATTATTTATTTTCTATATTACGTGTATTATATTTATGTGACAAATACTCATATAAAAAATATGTATATGTATATATATTTTTAATTGTTAGACCTAAAAATGAAGCTAGAGTCTACCTGTTTTCATCTTGATGCTGCTAAATGCAAGATTTCAGAATTGGAACAGCTGTTAAATAACATGGTATTTATAGATATTTTTTCCACTTTTTTAGAAAAATAAAGTTAACAGGTTGTGCATTATATACTCATGTATATAATGTATAAATATTCGTTTAAAATTTATATTTAGTGTATTGCCAAAAAACTTGAGTTATAATCAATTATGTTTACTTCTATTTTCCTCTAGAGGGAGGCAGTCTTTTATAAAGTACTAGCTATATGTAACCCTCATTGCTTTGTAAAATCTTATTGGTACTAATAAGTAAAAGATAGATTGTATGTCATCAGATTTTGGTGTAGGCCTACAATAAAATTTTGTGTGTGCTAATATATCTTAACAGATTTAATCACCGAATGATGGCCTATTGCAAGGCCGTAGACAGGGAGAGGGATTTGGGGGACCTGGTTTCCCCCCCCCCCGAAATTTTGAAAGACCATTTTGTAGATAGATAATGTCCCATGTTTGTGTGTGTGTGTGTGCTATCTACCTAGCTGTTCATGAAAATAAACAGTTATTTTCTTTAAAAAAAACCGTTCAGATCATGTCTTCCTGGGCCGCTGGCCGGAAATACAGTACTGTATTCTGGAAATGCAGTGCTTTTCCTTTCATTAATTGAAGTATTCACAAATAAAGATGTCTTTCTCCCTTGGTCCCCCTCCAAAAATAATTTCTAGCTACGGCCCTGGCCTATTGGTTAGGGTTCTGGCCTTTTGGATCCGGAGTTCATGGGTTCGAATCCCACTATGGCATGGATGTTCGTAGCCGTTTGGAATCAGCTTTAAGCAGTAGATCTCGGTCTCATTAGCCCTCGTGTTACAAAAAGTAGACCGTAGAGCTCCAAACCACAGATTTAATCTGTGTAATAGCAATTTAAGGAACAAAACATTTGTTTCTACAATTCCCTATTAATTTAAGAAACAATATCACTTAAGGGTTTAACCATGTTAATATATTGAAAAATATTTTTGGATATATATGTAATGTATTAAAAATTCTATCTAAACTATTTTTCAGAATTTTAATTCCATACCATTATAGAAAAAAGAAACTTGATTCAATTGCACAATCTGTTTCATTTTCCCATGAATAAAGACCTTGACTCTTTTATCCATTTCAAATCTCGTAGAATTTGTGTCATGCAATTTGAAACCTAAACAGATTTTGTAATTTTTTTTTCGGGAAAACGACTTGTTACACTGCCAAATTTTGTCTATTTCTGTTATGTAACATAATTATATATATATATTTAAATTTTTGTTGTTTTTACCTTTAAGAAACAGAAAGAAAAAGAACAGTATCAATTTATTGAAAACTTGAAGTCTTATCAAAGAGATGAAATAAAAGTGAGTAGATGGATACAATTTTACATTGATTTTTTGCTTGGAATTGTTAATTCATTTCCATGGTTTTAAATTTTGTATTCTTGGTGATATTGTACAGGAAAGTTAATGAAAAATTCAGCTTTAAAAATTTAGCTCTATGTATGTGAACACACAGGGTGTTGCTCTTCAGCACTGTAGTTCTTAGGTTCAAATCCCATTACGGCATGGATGTTTATAGCTGTTTGAAATTGGCATTAAACTTTAGGTCTCAGTCTCATAAACACTTGTGTAGCTAAAACGTAAGCTGTAGCTAAGCCTGTTTCATCAATAAAAGCTGTATATGGCAGGGTGTGATAAGCAACTTAAAATGCAACTACTTCAAATAAAAATTAATATAAAACAACTATTTTTATAATAAAAGCAATTTTTTTTATCAAAGTTTAGGTGGGCCTGTACTTGGACTTTTTATTATGCAACTACTTTTATTTCTGTTGCTCTCGTGTTATATATGGGTTATAAACTATGCACACAACGAGCAATTGTTTTCTGATGATGGAGCTTTTTGTTGCAGAATCAAAAAAGGCTTGTTGTTTAAAATGGTTTTATGAGAGTATATGTGCTTTCTTGAATTAGAAAAATATTCAAAGAAAGAATTATTGGGTTCACTGAGGTCTGCATTTAAACTTCTAAAGATCTCAAGTTGTACAAAACCCAAAATCCCTTATTGTTTTAAATTCCACCAGCCACTCAAAAAAAAAAAAAAAAAAAAAATATATGAAATTATGTTGAACAAAATGTTAAAAAATGTTTACAGAAGGTCACAGAAATTATCTAAAGGGTTTTTAAAGCAAGGGAAAGTGCATATATATAAATATTTATGCATATATGTGCTGAAATTAAACAAATATTTACACATATATTGATACGAAAATTGCAAATGTGCTTATTTTTTGGCCTTTTTTTCTTATGGCTTCACTAACCTTTAAGTAACTATTTTTGGCAAGATACTTGGCACAACCAAATGGTTCTTGAACCGTCAGAGTTCAGAAATATCTCGAAATGTTTGTGGGCCTCTAAATACAGCTCAGTTCATCACTTCTTTGCATTCTATTAGCAGACTTCAGAGTCAAAAGATGTTATAGTAAATTGCTCCCTCTTTGTTTTCGTGTGCATTGAATGTAATCTATGCTATGTAGATGTATCCAGAATGTAATCTATGCGATTTGTTCTGGACTGAGTGGTACTAAGTTGTGAACTTTTTAGGGTTATTCCATGTGAAATCAACACAATTTTAGAACAAATTCTACCTGACCACTTACAATTTTGATTAAATTTGGTATATTAAATGATTTTAAAAGCATAAAAAAAATCCCCAAATCTTATGTTCAAATAATAACTGGTTTGGAAGTTATAAGGCTTTAAAGTTACCAGATTTTTCTAAAAAAATACACTATCAGCATACCTTTCAACTGCACTTGCTACTCACCTAATTAAGCTAGAGATATATGCAAGGTGTTATTTTAAAGCTTTTTTAATGTATGAATGTATATTCTTCTGAAGTAGAAATTCTCAAAACACATGAAGCTTTCTACCAGTTCCAACTAAATAAGTAGCACCATCCATCAAAAGTAATAAACTTAATGATTTTTCTTTATTCTAAAATCTCCACAAATGTTAACTGTACTATTTACGAGAGTATGTGTCAATAAGGTATTGTGTAAACATTAATGCCAACCTATATAGCTCAGTTAAATTAAAAGTAATGAACGCATGTTCTCATTTTCGTTATTGTAATAATTAATATATCAAACAAAAAACTTTTGTAACTTGTGATCCCATTATAATCCCAACATGAAACTTTGAGAATTAATTAATAATATGAGTAAATCTTGAGATTTTTTTTTTTTTTCAAAATTTTAAGCTTGGCTAAGTTTAAATTTTAAATTTAATTAAAAAACAATTTCAAATCATCATGTGTTGCATATCATATGAAAGCCTATTAAAAAAGTTTTAAAATAACACCTTCCACATATCTCTAGCTTAATTGTGTAGCAAGTGTAGTTTAAAGGTATGCAGATAGTGTATTTTTTAGACAAATCTGGCAACTTTAAAGCCTTATAACTTCCAAACCAGTTATTATTTGAACATAATATTTGGGGATTTTCTTTATACCCTTAAAATTACTTAATATACCAAATTTAATCAAAATTGGAGATAGTCAAGTAGAAACCATGCATTGATTTGGTATGGAATTACCCTTTACTAATAAGTCAGTGTTTCAAAATCCATTCATATGTCAAACTCATGAAAAGGAGGACCGAACAATAGAATTTTGTTCCTTTTCATGTTAAAATTAACAGATTATATCAGGGGCCTACACAAGGGGGGGGGGGTTAGAGGTTTAAACACCCCAGTTGAGCTGAAACTAAATGGCTAAAATGAAAATTTTAGTAGAAATTATGCAGGCTATTATTTTTTAGAATTATGACCCCCCCCTCCTTGAGAAAGTTCTGCATACACCACTGGATTATATAAATATATGAATGTGCAATGTTAAACTTGTAAAATAATGAACTTTTTCAAAACAATATTGAAATTTGTACCTTAAACTAATGATATTTGAAAAGCCCACAGTGAACAATTCGTTAGAGTTTTTAAAACTTATTCATTGTTGAGATTTTATCACATTAACAAGTTCTTTATCTAATTTTCCATTTTATCAAACTTTAATGATGTTTTGAATTTAGTAGCCTACTAGCTGTTTGAATGTGCTTAAAAAAAAAAAAAAAAAAACTACAGTTTTTTGTCATGGTCAAAATTTATTTCAGGTTTGTGAAGAGCACTTAGCAGAATTAAAAAAGATAGCTGTGCAGAAAGATTCTTTTATTTTGCAACTTTATAAAGAGAAAGAAATTCTATCTGACAAATTAGGTAAGCTAATATATTCAGTTATTTTTATATATGACTTCTGACTGCTTATCCCATAATTTCTACTGGTATACATTTTTCTACAATTAACCATTTCTAATGCCTTATGTACCATCTTTAGTGTTTGAATCAAATTTTGGTAAATTGTTACACAAAATGCTATGCTTCCTTGTACAAAGTAAATGAGGTATTGTATACCTACCAACTTATATGGTTTAGCCATACATTGTACAGATTTGGGTGATGTTGTAAAGTTGTATGTTTGCATGTGAAAATAATACAGTTTGAGTGAGTTTTGAAAATCTTGATTTCTACAATCTGCTATGATAGGAAGTTGAATACAAACATTCTGTTTGCAATGCAGGAGATAATTCTGCATTGCAAACAGAATTTTTGTAAGAAGAAACAGAACAGATATTTTATTTATTTAAAGATTTTGAGTATTGATTATGATACAAAGCTTTTTATTGGCTCACATGGAAATGCAATTTCATAAAAAATAAGAATAATGTTCATGTAAAATTCTTTATTCATATTTCTTTGTTTTTTAGAGAAAAGAGGAGTAAGCATATAATAATATAACTAATTGCATATTTATAAATTATTTACCTTGAATATAATTAAGATGTTTTCTTGAAATAAAAATTTGTTAAAGTATTATATTAAAACTATATTATATATAAACATATAACATGCATATATTTTGTGCCTAGATTTTTAGTTACGCATTTAGTCTGTGACATTGTAAGGTTTTTAAAAGTTGCTGTGTTGGCAGTTATAATATTATCTCAAAATTAAATGCTAAAATTTTAACAAAAATACTTTTATTTACCTCTGACTTAATTTTAAAAATTTTCAGCATTATCACTGTATGCAGATACAATGAACCTTTTTAATTTTTAAAAACATTAAATATTCATTTCAATAATTCCTGAACTTGTTATGACTAGTTTAGTCTTGGCATCATCTCACAAAATTGAAAAATGATAAGCAGTAAAAAGTCAAAATTTTATAACTATACCATTTAGTTTTGCACATCCTTTTTGATTGCATTCTGCACTCTATATAATCGAATATATTTAGTATATAAATTCTGTGGTGCATAACTCAAAAACAATAAGTTGTAAAATGTTCAAATTTTGCATTTAAGACTGCTATAACATCTTGTTTTACAATCTGCACTCTGTTTTGGTTTTAAGGTATACAATCAGAATTATCCTTCTACCCACCAATTGTTCTCATAAGGGAACATGTAATTGAAAATTTAATAAAAAACAGTTTCACTAAAACTGCTTTGCAAAAATTTTTAATTACATAGATATGCTTGATTTTATATATATATATATATATATATATAAATATATATATATATATATAATTATTCAAGAAATAAATTATGCATTGAACAGAAATTGATAAAAACATCTTTCTGTAGCACATTTTCACACAGCACTATTTAAAAGTTCCCAAAATATAGAAAATCAAACGACATTTATTTAAAAAAAATATCATAAATTTTTAGTTTAATGATTTATAAAAAAATCAGATTATGGGAACTAATATCCCTTTTTGATGGGAGTGGAGGTATACATATTCCTTACAGGGTACATGGGCATTTTTTAAAATCTAAATTAACATATTAATGTTCCCTAATAAAGCAGTCTAAAAACCTTCGACATTTTGTTTTTCAGAAATTTTTTTCTACTGCTGCATATAAATGAAACTAAGAAATAAATATTCATGAACTACAACCATAAAATATTACCAATAAAACTAAATATACCAACATATTCATATGCAGTTATAACAAGTTTTAAAAAGTCCAATTTTTAGGGTGGAGAAGATAAAATTCTATTTGCAGAAAATAGTTTTGAAATTTTTTATTGCTTTCTGGTATGGAGGAATAAAAGTATTGTATTTGCAAAAAATTTTGGTTTAGGACAAAGTGTTTATGTAACTAAAAGTCTTAATACAAGGAATATTAATGTTTCATCTTTCTGCCAAATGGCAGTACTTGCGCTATTGAGGTAACCATAGTTACCCGAGAAAAATGTGCAAATAATAATTCTGAAGAAATGATACATGATGCAAAATAAATGTAATTTTCCTTCAAAAAAATAAGTTTCTTTAAGAAATTTTGTACTTTCATTTTTTTAAAAACCCTGTTATCTTTTTTTTTTTCTAGGTTCATTAGAGCTAAAAATTGGTGGTGCTTCTAATCAGAAAGAAACCGTTTCCATTTGCCATGAGGAGGAAAATCCAGAAGTACGGCAATCTATTGATTGTGAGGAAAATAAAACTAGTGACAAACCCAGCAGCCAGTCATGAAATTAGATTATCATATGGTGCTCTTTCTATGGTACAAATGTTCCTTCAAAGCCAAATTGAGACCATGTGTTGTAAATCTTTTAATCATTAATTTGAATTAAGTTTATTTTATTTTTTTGTATATAACCTTCTTTACTTAGTTCTGTTTGTGTTCACGCTTTTAATGTCTGCTTTTGAAAATGAAATGATTGGTAAGATGTCTTTACTTATCAAACCAACATTCCTTCCTAAGTGATTGCAACTGTATAATTCTTTGCTAATTATGTTGCCAGATGTTGTAAAATATTGTACATTGTATAAATTAATATTAGTAAGATTTCTATTTAATTAATGTAACAGAATATTAAATAATTCATATTTTTAAGTGATTGTTTATTTTATTTCCAATAAAATGGTAACCGATAAATAGTTTGACTATTTTAACTGAACATATGAAATTAAGCACTTTATTAAATGTGGCATAGCACTTTTTATAAGTGAATATTACAGCTAGTTCTATTCCAATACCGCCTTATACTTTTCTCAAATTTCATAAATTTCCAAAATTTGTAGATTAAAATAAGATATTTAGTTTATTTAAAGGATTTATTTTGCATTACGTGGTCTTGAAAACATGTACTTTAAACATAAGATTGAATTTATATACATTTGCACATACCCGAGTTTGTAAAATTATCCACTTTTACATTTACTGGCCATTTGGTATATGGAAACTTGTATACAAATTTACTAAAATATTTTTTTTTAGAAAATAACAATGAAGGTGATATATTTAAAAACAAAATTGTTATATTTTTCATAAGACAAAATGCAGATTAGAACATATTAATGTAAAATATTTATGCTTAAATATTGGTAAAATATTCAATAAACTTATAAAAATGTAAACATACAGATATAAATTAAATCATTACTTCAGGATTTTTAACAACTCTGCAGTTCAAACTATATTTAATAAACACTACTATAGCATCTATATTTTTACATCAACAAAGTTAGTTGTATTTTGTTCTTGTACAAGTGGAAGACAATTCATAGACCAATCCTGGACTATTTGGTCTTGAGGACCTCCAAGCTTATCCTGGCAGTAGTTGGTAGATTACGAGTACTGGGTAGACCCCCCCCCCCATCAAGAACCTGTTGTGTTTGGTGCAATAAGCGAGTGACCTCTGCAGCAGTTCTGTGATCAGTAATCAGGAGAAAAAATTTAGACTAAGTCTGTATGATCTAGCTCAGGGCTGTTCAACAGCAAAGAGCCCACGGGCCAGAATTCCGGTCACTGATCACCTGGTGGGCCGCAGTTTGGAAAAGTTGAACAATAACCTCTTACCTCTTATACAATAACAATTAATAGTTGAATTATTAATTATAAAACAATGGAACAGAAGGATTATAAAACAATTTGCGATCAAGAGGAAACTTCGGGGACCTTGGCTTGACCAAGAATGGTAGTCTCGGATGCTTCTTGATATCATAAAATTCTGAAAAAAGAAATATGCTGAATAAGAAGTTGGCAGGCCGCACAATTTGTGCTGGTGAGCCAGATGCGGCCCGCCAGTTGCATAGCCCTGATCTAGCTGATTTTGTACTTATAATCCCACAATTAGAGAGAGTTGTATTAACCTTGAAATGGAGCAGAAGAATTGTGGGATTTGCACCTCTCAGGTGATATCCTGCAGACCAAAAGAGAACAGAATCTAGTAATGCAACAATTATAACCCTGGGCCTCAGAACCATTGTTTGAGGGTTATTACCAAGGGTTGTTGACCCATCTTGCAGAACTCCTGTTACCCAATGTGCTCGGAAAAATATACTAGAAATTCACATTAGTTCTGGGAGTGAAAAGAACCTGACCAAATTAAAACATTGATTTGAAGGAAATTAATAAAAAATGAGGGTGATGCTGGAGGAAGCACTTAATCAGGGGTTTTATAAGTTACTTAATACTCCCGACCCAGCAAACGCCATACAGGTAATAGGGGTTTTATAACCCCTTTGACAAGATTGCAGAGATTAGGTCATGGCTCCTGGCTTATGCAAACTATATTGTCGATTCAATCACTGCTCACATTAATAAATCACACACTTAAAATATAATTGGGAAATTATCAGGTGATTTCAAAAATTACATAAATGCCCTTTCCATCCCTCCATTTTAAATTTCTTTTCTACCTAAATTGCAGTTTCTTATACAAGAACAGCACTTTCTCCCAAAGCTGATACATATTCCATATATAGCTGTAATTAGTTTTCTTGAAAAAGTGAAGCTATCTTTCTAGTAATATTATGAATTAGTCTTTGCACTTTTTTAATTTTAAAAGGTCACTAAAATATTTTCCCAAACATGAATTCTTTTAAAAACATTAGTGTATTTACACACATTTCTTTCTGGGTTTGCTTACATTACTTAAGTGAAGAGAATCATTTTTTGTATGTTTCACTGGAAAGGGACAGTAAACTGATAAATTATTGCCATTTGCCTGTCCTGTATATCACATGACACACACATCTAATGCTTCATATGCTTGTCTTTCAAATGTGATACACAAACTATATTTTATATACAAGCTTAAGATACACAACAATATATATATTATGATTTACTCAAACAGGCAAAGGGTTAAAAATGGCATTTTTGCTTAAAATGTTGTAATTGATCAATTATACTTAGATATTTCCAACTAACTTAGGTGTTCATCATGTTATTTTTTTCTTTGAGCATTATACTTAAGTGCTATAATTAATTAATGCTAATTTAAGTACTTAATAAATTCACTTAGTTTTGTTAGATCTCTTTGGCTATGATTAAATGGTACAAGTAAGGATTAGAATGACTTTTTAAATATTTTCAATAGTTGGTATGGATGTGGTTTGCCTTTCCCAATTAATTCATTATATTTAAAATTTTTATCCCAAGAATAAACATTTATAACACTTAATTTTAATGACTTAACTCTGAAAAAAATTAATGAAATATGAATTCTAATAACTATTGGTCATTTTGGTTCATCAGCATTTTATCAACTTTTAGTTTTTGGGATGAAACAAAAAACAATATAGCAGCACAGCAGTTGAAAATTGTCCCCAGACCCAGCGAGGAAAAAGGATTTCTTCAGGTAAATTCTATGCAAATGCTGAAACCAACTCTTATTACTTGTAGCATTTTTGGTACAATTTCATGGCAGATAATTTTGAAAGAATTTTTAACTATTACTAAACTAAAGTATAAAAACTAATGAAATCTTGGAAAAAAAAATTCTAAGAAGAAAATTGGGTGCATGATATTATTGAAATATACTTAAGTTATATATATATATATATATTGGTTTAAAACATATAAAATTACAATAATAAATGCAGGCAATATCTAACACAATCTATTAAGCTGTCACAGTTATGTTTTGCCGAAGTTTTGGTTTAAGAAGTATTTCATTCATTTTCTTGTGTATATCTTATGTAAATTTATCATGTATGAAAAGCTCTCTTCCACAATTTGAAGTAATAAACATAACATTTGCTGTGTTATATACTTTATACTATATCTGAGACATTAGTAACTTGCTACAGAGTTAGTAGAAATTTCCTAGGGAAGGATTTTTCCCTCATTAATCTCTGATCCACAGCTGCATTTTAAGACCCATTTCATACAAAGTGTCATAAAGCCAGTGAAAAAGGGTGGACACAGTCATTCTAATACTTTAGAACTTTGACTTAATTAAATATTTTTCATTCAGAACTTAAAGTATTACTGTAATTTCTGGAAGTAATGCTGCAGAGTTCATGTATTTAATTTACACTTTCAACAGTGCAGTGTTTCTACCGATGTGGCACTTACCTGTGATTAAAGTTGCCATTACCTCAAATACCTTAAACAAGATCATAAAAGAATTGCATCGTTTCATTGTTTAAAACAGCATTCTCATCAGTTTAATGTACTTGCTCAGTTTGATTTGGAGCATACTGCTCTAATTTTTTTTTGTTACATAAGAGCTAATGAGACCAGGATCTACTACTTAACCCTTTGAGGATGAGAATATCATATATGCAATTTCTATGCATCAGAAAGTGGTTGTATGTATATTTTATATAGAATATTTAATTAGGACTACATCTATTGGTAATAAATATGTTTGTTGAAATTTGTCAATATTAGAGAATTGAATGAGAAAATGTAAATGATGTTGAATGTAGGATACATCCATTCTATCCTGTAAAGTTAATTTTGAATGGCTATAAACATTTATCTCAGCAGTATTCAACCTAAAGACAGTGCCCTACCATTCAACCATTGTTCAGTTTCAGTACTTGGTGGTTAGTTAGTAAGCGAAGACAATGTGGAAAAAAGGTCACCTAAAAGGCATAGAAGTCTTACTGCTAGTTTTAAGCATAACTTCCTATACTGAACAAACTGGAAATAGAGCAGCAGTAAAGTAGAGTAGCAGTACCAAATTCGATCAAGATTTTGATAGTGATGCTACACCTAATTTAACTTGGTGTTTCATTTTTTTCTGGAAATTACAATACAGTACATATCCAGAAATTAAAGTTTGTTGTTACCATTAATGTATAATCTGATTATGTTAAATATAACACAGAATAGAATTAAACACAACGCAAGGGTTAAAACAATTTATTAATTGTACTTGTATATATGTACAACAGGAAGCACAACCATGCTGACTTAAGTTACTGGATTCTTGACACAGAATTACTGAAATATTTAATTTAAATGAAAAGTTAATTTTACTCCTAGGCAGATCATTAAGCCATATATCTAAGCACAAAATAGGTTGTAGTAGCTTGTTATACACAAATTTTTTTGAGTAAAGAGTACCTTTTAAAACTTAAGTTAAAGCTTCAAAACTGTGAAGGTGCATATGAATTAAAAGAGGCAGATCTTTTTTTAGTTCAGTTATCATTCATTGGACCCGTATACCAGCTGGCTCTGCTTATGAAATACCACACATCAAATGTTTACCAAAGAACAGATATTTAGTGCCTAAAAGCATGTGAAATTTTGATACCATTTTCTTTGGTACAATAAAAGGTAAACTAAGAAAAAATAAATGGAATGTTGCAGAATTGAATGTTTAATTCTTTCAATCAGCAAATGCATATTCACAAGTCTGAAGCTTTATAGTCCAATATAATAATGAAAACTCAAACAGATATCACACAAATTCATTTTAACTTTGGTGAATAAAAATGACTAGGTGACAATACATATTTTCTAAATGCATATTTTGACTACATATTCAGCTTAACAGGAAAAAATTCAAATGACTAGATGCTCATTAAAACTGATATAATTAATAAAAACAAATGCCCAGAAATGTCTACCACAAAATGTGTGTATTACAGGCTATTTTTAACAAGGAATATTTGTTTCAGACATTATTGAAATCATAATGGTAAAAAGTTTCAGTGTGAATACAAATTTTTGCCTTAACAGCATTAGTGTGATTAAAGTAGTACTACTGACCTCTTCCCAAACAGTTTTTTCTTTGGAAGAATTATTTCAAAAATGTTTCATAATTAATATTATTTTGCTTTTCTATAACCAGTAGTATTAATCTATGCATATTTTTGAATGTGAAATGGTTCCTTTCACCAAAATATCTTTAGGGTATAAACAATTAAATTGTCAAATGTAAGATAATTTAAATAAAAATATAATTACAGCAACTAAATATAAGGAATTTACTCTAAACCCAATATCAAAACTAAGGCAATTTATATTATTAACAAGGATTACTGTACATATATAGCGTGATTTAATTCAGATTGATTAAACAGATTTTAAAACTGCATACAAAATCATTAAATTTTGGCAAAATTGTAAGAAGTGTGCAGTGACATAAACATTGTAACTTTCCATTTAAAAATTCTTTCATCTATCAATAAATAAATGCTGAATCCATAAATATACAACAGATTTAAATTCCTATAACATTTAAAAATTCTGCAACCTGTGATAATCGCAAATATGGATTACCAGTTTATAAAATATTCCAGAAGAATAAACTGTACAGTTTCCGTATAATAAACAAAAAAGGCTACAATTACAATAGAAATAACAATTTTATACAGTGTGCATTTGAATGACTAGCTCTTTAACAATGAGGCTATCTTTAACCCCAAAATATTTAAATAAAAAATCTAATAAATGCACATATCTGATCCGACTAGACATACAGGTGTAATCAATTATATATATATATTACATCTTCAATAATTTGCAGACGGATTTGAACAATGCAACAAAAATACTATTAATAACTATTATTAATCTATATCTTCATATTTCTGGCACTGGCATGTCGACAAATTTTTAAAACTCGGTAGGATTCAAGTTCATAGCTACATAGCAAGCACAGAGCTATTTTTTAATTGAAAAAAGGATTAAATTAGGAAAAAATTAAAATATGCAAGTTAAATGAGCAGCCAAATATAAATGAACAGATGATAATAAAATTAAAAACAACCACAAAATATGTTTTAAATTTAAAGTATATTTCTGTTTCAAAGAATTTTTCACCTAGTGCATTATTTGAAGATGTGAAACTTGTGCAAATACTTACCTTACCCTGATTTGAAGGGAAAAGTAAAATATTAAAAATATTTGCTTCAGGAGAAAGAACTAAAATATTTATTGGAGTTTTAAAATCCTTTCGGATCCAAAATTTAAAATAAATAAGTTTTCCAAAACATATTTCTTAATCATAAAATAACTAAAAAAGAAGACAACAGAACCAAAAGTATTTAAAATTTAAAGAAAATATTCTTTATAATGATACCCATCCTTCTGTATGTTTATCTCCCAATTTCTACATTGGATGTATACCTTTGGATTAAAAAATATTCAGAAAAAGTAAAATATAAATAACAATTCAGGAGGAAAGAGCAAATACTTGTAAAAAGTAATGTTTGACAACTTCACACAACAATCTCTATGTTCATTTAAAATAATTTCTCTAAAAAAAGTAAATGTCTCCTTTTTTCAGCAATTTTTCTATTCAGTATATCTCTTCGCTAGTTTAGCTGGTATGGAATTTAACATGAAGTAAAAAATTTATATCGATAACTGTACAATTTGAACAATGAGTTGTGCTATTGACACTTTGTTTAAAAACCCTCTTGGAAAATATTTTTGCACAATGAAAATAAAGCTTTTTGGTCATACATCTACCAATCAATATCTGTATGCTTTTGGACATAAGATAATTCTGATTTAATTTTACTCACATACCTCAAATAGTTTTCTTTTTCATCAAGTACCTTCAATTTTGCAAAGCCAGTAAATGCTGCTAAAGAGAAATATTTACCCATTCAAAAGGAAAGAAAATCATAATTCATTTAAATTGCAATATTAGAGGGATTAGGAGGGATGGGGGATATTTCTGTGCTTGCTCTGAATCCTACAGAGCCAGAGAGTTAAGCGTAATGTTTGAAGGATCTCATTGCAAAAATTGAAGGGAAATGTGAGGAAAGGGATCAATATAAGGATTTCATGTGAGCATGGGGGATACACTCTGGCAGGATAAGAGTTCAGTTATTTTGGTTGGTGTCAGATTTGGAGGTAAGGACAGGGGGAGAAACAGGAGTAGAGTCATCGTGAAACAGAGGATTTTTGACTTCCATCTCCCCAGTCTGAAAAACAATAAAAGAAAGTTGTATTCAAAAACAACCACAGAATAATAAAAATACTTCAGATATCAAACTTAAATACTAAATATACTTGTCGAAATTTGCATCCCTGACTATTTTTAACCCCCTCAAAAGTATATGTTTATAACAAACAATTACAACACTAATGCGAAAAGCAATAAATGCTGCAAAAATTCAATTAAGAAGCTGAAGTGCCAAGATTAATAACTGAATTAAACTGAATATTTTGCTGCATAATTAAAAGTTGATGTCAACTCCTACAAGGTTCCCGCTTGTTTTCCAGAACAAAAATTAAAGACTTTCTAAGGACCAAAGTAATTTTTTATAAGGACCTACTTGAAATACATGACATAACAGCATAACCCTATTTCCTGAGGAATATATTTTAATGATTATGAACCAGACAAGGCATGTTCAATAAATGTCTTACAATATTTCAGAATTAAGTTTTTAAAAATACCTAAAAATTAATATAAGATAAATCTATTTGACAAAAACTAGTTTTGAAAATTATACATCTAAAGTTTGATTGATCAAACAAAAAATAAATTGTGAATAAAAACAAAATTATAAACAGTACTTTCTGGGGTCATTTATATATATATATGTGTATACTAGCTGAATATACCCGACATTGCCTGGGAAAGAAGAAAGTTTTAGACTTTTCTATTACATTTAATGTAAGGAAAATTAAAGTTCCATAAGTAATTGAAATATCTACAAACCCCCCATCCATGCTTCGTTTAATTAAAATCTGCATGACTGTTAGATATTAGAAAAGGGCAGCTGACTTTATACTTTAAACCTTTTAAATATAAGAAAGATTATTTATTTATCAAATAAGTAACTAAGAAAAAAAAACTGTCATATAAGAATACTAATAGGAAATCACATGACGACAGCAGATCTCGTCCATGGAGAAATTGATCGAGTTCCAAAGGACCTTTGACAAAAGTTAAGTAGTTTTAAGGGCCCTTAAAAATGAAAGTTAAAATTAAGGAGTTCTTAAGCACTTTTAAGGACCGTGGGAACTCTGTCATAAAGAAAATAAGTATTCCCAAAAAGGTTAGATAAAACTTGAAAAAACATTTGTATCTTTGCACATTTGGGATAGCATATATTTAAGCAACAGATCTAAAAGCATTTTATTTAAATAAAATAATGCACAACGTACAGCCTTATGAACAGCAGCTTTGTGAAACTTATAACTTAAGTTTTTAATTAAAATTTTATGCATAATGATTCTATGAACATTTCAGGATGTATGACAGCTAAGTCAGTACCAAGGTTTAAACACAAAAAATATCTCTCAGACCAGTTATATATAGTTTTTCCTTTGTATAATATATACAGAAATTTTAGGTAAAATTCACTATAATTTTAAAAGTCAATGAATTAGCAAGTAGCACTTAAAACATTTTTAACATTAGAATGAATGTAATTATTTTTTTAAAATGTTCACATACCGGTGCTAATCCAGGACATTCATAGACAGTGTAGTCTCCTTCTTCATTTTCTTCTTCAGAGTCCACATCCGATGCTGATGTATTTTTTGTAGATCCCGCTCTATAAAAGATGATACATATATTAATGAGTATATTCAACAACAGAAGTAAAAAGTTGTACAGATATGCTTTAAATATGAATTTCAATTAAATATTTAACAAAATAAAATTTGAATGTGCTTAAATAGTTTTATCTCAAAATCTTAACTGCTGAAAGAAGCCACTTTTTTCCCTGCTTAAGTTCTAAATCAAATTTTCAGACTACAAGTACCTTAGTTCCCCCCCCTTTTTTTACAATAATTTGAATGGCCAATACAACCCAAAAGTAAATAGATAATCTCTTTAAACATTTTTTCATAGAACATTTTTGCCTTATCTACAAAGAAACAGCTAATACCAAATCAAAAACCAGTGGAATTGCAGTGAATTTTTAAAAATCTTTGCGATTCTCTTGTTAAAAATCACTTTTTTATTATCTTGTACAGTCAGTACTGGCTATATGGTCACCCGCTTATATGGTCAGTTTTCTAAAGTCCCGTCTAACTTAATAGGGAACATGGGTTAAAGCACACTGCTTATACAGTCATTTTCTTTTTCTTGTTACCGGTTATATGGTCAGTTTCATGTTTTCAACGATTATTTTACTAATTCCAAAGCAGTAGATGAGCATTTAAAAGCTATTAGGGACTTAGAAAAATGTTGTGTTAACAACCAAAAAAAGGAAGCAAACTTGTATATCTGATTTTTTTTAAATGCATTGAACATGAATGTATGTATGCATGTGTGCTCTACTTCAATTGGTAAGGTAAGCTAATAAATTCCCCCCCCTCTCCCAAAAAAATATTGCATATTTGTACTGTAGTTTTTACTTCTTGAATTATTTTTAAAATGTTAAATGTTAATTATTTGTTTATAAGTACTATATTCTGATAGGTTAATATAACCCTGCCATAATTCAATAGGATCGTATTGTTTCGCATATATGGTCATCCTGCTTACATAGTCTGATTTTTCTGGACCACTAGGCTGACCATATAACCGATACATACTGTATATGTTGAATAAGGAAAATAATGTAATTGTCTTAAGATCCTTTCAACTTTTTGATTTTAATTAATCTTTACATTTTGGACCTTTTTGAATCTTAAAATGCCATTTCCATATGTGACCACAATAACTCAAGTACATTTTGATTTAGAGAAACCAAATTTTGAATTTGTATACTATAGTGAAATAATAGGTTTCTATCAACTTTTGGGTTACTTCCAATAATCAGGAGTAGTAGTTCACCTGCTATTTCTGGCTACTGTAGTACATTTTGATTTAGAGAAACCAAATTTGGAATATGTACATTGTTGTATAATTCTAGGCTTCTAACAATTTTTTCCAAGGACAGGAAGTAGCAGTTAATATTCAATTACCGAAGTGCTACTTGTGATAACTATATGGTTTCCAATGCTGTTATTTAAGTTCATAAAATAATATGTTAGCATAGCATAAAATACACAATTGATGTGATAATGTTCACATGTTTTGTAAAAGAACAAAAAAATAAGTAATGAAAACAGTCATTTTCTTTTCTATAAATATAGGAGAAAGTTGAGTAGAAGTTACTCCTGATTTATTTAATTTGATGCAGCAGGCACTTCCCTTCATTATTCCTCATTTTGCTCATAAAACATAATAGAGTGACTTGCCATTTCAGTACAGTTATACCATGAATGCAAAAAGAAGTACATAATTCCCTCAAATATAAAATATAAATTTCTACATGCAATAAAAAAGAAAATAACTTCAAAACATACTTCTCGACAGCAATCATCTGTTGCTTCTGATGTTGGTAATGATACATTTGTGCACTCTGGGCTAATTTCCGATCTCCATTGGGAGAAGAAATATCCTTATTCGGTCCTGTTACTCCATAAGCTGGATAATCCACATCAGCAGCAGCTTTACGACTTTTCTGTAGTCTTGAAAAAGAATAGCAATATTAACAATGACTCAAAATTATGCTGCAGGGTGTAATTATAACTAATAATATCAGTATATTAAGTTACAACCTTCAGATTTTTTTTAAAGATTTATCATTAACTACAGGAATAATTTAAAACAGTGGATGCTAAACTTTTTTCTTTTATACTTTCTCACACCAAACATCTTGCCAAGTGAAATAACTCTATATAAACTACATATTAACAAAATTACTATTTAACTTTGATGTTAATATATAAATAATGCATTTTAATACATAAACATGGTGTCTAAGGGAAAACCCATTTAGAAATTTCCTTTTTACTTGCAATATTTTCCTTGACAAATTCATACTATCTAATATATATCTTTCAACTCTTTTAAAGACTAGTTTTAGATATTAAATATATTTAAATAAGATAACAAATTTTAATATAAACAAATAAAATTCAAATGCATTTAAAACTTTAAAATATTCTTTTCAGTCTTTGGGGTGTCAAAAAAACCTGCATGAGGAACAAAGGTTTAATCAATATCATTAAAAGAATTATAAAAAAAAGAAAAAGAAAACTTACAAGGCTTGCAGTTCTACTTTATCATAGGTTATTTGTATTTAAATAATTCAACCTAACATATTAAAACTTTTAAATTATTATTTTAAAGATTTAAATTGACCATGATAGCATCAACTTCCTTGTTAACATCTTTGATTACTTATATTTTTTTGTTTTAATTGCTTTTTAATCAATTTTGATTTTTTCTATTGAATTTCAGCTGTTTACTGAAAATTTCCTCTTTTGTTTCTTCATATTGCTGGAAAACCCCTTCTACATTTTAAGCTTTCTTTGCAATTGTATAATATGTGCCTTATGGTGTAGAGTCACACTACACCTGTAAGGTATAATGCAAAATTTTACAATGACATTCTATAATGTTGTTCACAAACCCCTTTTAGAAATTTAAGGCTTTATCCAAAAAGAAGGAAAATGCGGCATATGTGTAAGTCTGCCACACCTGGTAGAGAAAAAGCAAAAGTTATTATAAGAAATTCTCATTCTTAGAAATAGAAGTTAGTAGCTAGGTATTATGGAATTAAAGAAAGGGCAGTTTGAGTTCCGAGTTATATAAAATTGTGGTCAATACTTTAAAAGAAAACCGGCTCGTAAAACTTACGCAAAACCGCGAGCTTTTGAAAATAACTTCTCAATTTGAACAGAATTTAAGTCAGGTGTAATAGGTATAAAGATACCGCAATAAATAGGAGAAAGTATTTAGATTTAAGAATGAGAAAGTATTTTCGGAAAATCATAAAAGAAGCTGCATCTACAAATAACTTCCTATACCCCTTCAATACATAAAAGAAGGAAAAGTACAAAAAATGTTGAGAAAAGGGATCCAGGAAAAAAAAGAGTTGGAAGATAATATGGGCATGTTTTCGAGAAGGGAGTCTAGAAGAAATAAAAATATAAAATTGCAAATAAATAAATACGAGCGTGGGGTACTAATCCAATGAAACATCAGAATTTGAGAACTGACCACCTGAATTTTCAAGAGTGGATAATTTCCCAAATAGGACGGAACTAAGGAGGGGCTAAGGAAAAGGGTAAAGGATATATATATACGAGGGAAAAGAGGAGAGAAAGGTATTCCCTTTTATTATGTGTTTAGGATTTGAACTCCAGTAACAGGGAGAGTGATATGGAGAAGGAAGAGATTTCTCTTTTAATTATTTGCAGAGATTTTTTTCTAGTGAATGTTAGTGAGTGTTTAGATTTTTTTGAGCTTGTTAACATGAAGCAGCTTCAGTGGAGTAAGTTCTGTTTTTACTATTTTTTTAAAGCAGTGACAATTGAATTAATATTTTGTGTACATATGTAAATTGTAAATAAATTCTTTTTTTTATTAATTTAAATTTCTATGTCTTAATGAAATTAAGCATTCTGAGTCGTTAATATAAAAAGTATAGGTTAGAACCTGGGTAACCTTATGGGTTTAAAGTTAATTAAATTAAAATAAATGATTAAGAATTAAATGAGTAAAATTTGTAAAGTAAAGGATAATCGGCTCAGCAATATTTTTATTTAAAAGCAAAGAAGCATTAAAAAATTCTTTTTTTCTTTTTTTTTTTGAATAAATTCCCTGATTTTTAAAACAAATTTCACAATTTCTTTGAGAATTCCCTGATATTTCCAGAATTGTCCCATTCTCCATTAATTCCCGGTTGCTTGACACTTAATATTTACTGAAATTATTACTATCAGTTTTAAATCATAAAAATATTATTTTTCAAAATTACTAATGAGATGAATGACTCAATTAGGTTGACATGAGTTTATGTACTACAGTTCAATGTTTATGAAGAACATTCAAATTTCCCCACAATTTCTTTTATTCATGATGCGGCTTAAAACTGCAATAAATCCACATTCTTCTAAGCTCAAGTGAATTGGAGGCCATTGCAATTGCGAACCTATTTTGAATGCCCCTGCAATCTTTAATGAAAGTGATGGATATTTCACAGCTTGAGCTTTCAACTCGTAACCTCAAGTTATTAAGATAGCTGCCTTTGACGACTGAGCTGCTCCGACCCTTTCATTCGTTATAATTAATTTGTTTTCATCTTTAAAAAATTGATTTACACAACTGTTCCTGAAAGAATAGATAAATTAAGTCCATTTTCCAAACACATTTCTCATTTTCTGTACTTTGCTCACAATAAGACACATTCCGAAATATTTCTAAGTCTTCGATGCGATACACGAAAAATATAAAAAGAAATATATAGAATAATAACAAATATAAAAAATATAAGGCAGTATACGAATGCTGAGACAAACAATCTGATTTATGATTTGGTTTTAAATGCAAAGGTCCACATTTTTGCAACATGAGGGTTAACGCGACCGGGACCTACTTTTTAAAGCCAATTCCAAACAACTAAAAATATTCATAAATATTCTAACCCAAGGGCTCCAGTACTAGCTAAATTTAAAAACTATGATTTAAAACTTACTAACACAGAAACTGAAGAATTAACAAATAAAAAATTAAAATTAGGGAATTGAAAGATTAAAAGACAAAAATCAACAAACAATTCAGATTTCGGAATAAAGGGCCAATACAAAAGAAGAGAGGGGAAGAAGCCTGGATGTGACGCTTACCAGGATGGTTAAATTAGTATTAAACAATGAATTTCTAAATAATTTTATATACAAAGATTTATAGACACAAGTCTTAAGAAGATCTCTCTATTTAATAAACCATAAGTTAATATAAAAATCACTAACATAAAACTAATCTTAGAGAGAGTGTTATAACATGCAACTAGCGTATTATTAATCACTAGCTGTTGTCTACCCAGTGTGGGAAAAAACACACACCCTTGTCTTGCTTTTATTTAGGAGGAGGTAGTCAGTTGATGTTTTTAAATCCATGCATTCTGAAATCCATTATCTTTGAAAGATTTTAGGGGTGAAAGAAAGTGACATACTTATGAAAAAGTGAAATTAACTTTTCTGAAATTTAGAGATAGTAATGACAAAAATTATTTATTTATTTCTATTTATTTATTATCTATTTATTATTATTATTTATTTATTTGGTTTGGGGGTTAGGGTTAGGCCCGGGGCTAATGTTAAATTGGACCCTGACAAAAGTATGGTATAACTTAACTAATTGATCCGTTATATATGAACATAAAATATTAGGAGTGATTCACAGATTGCTAAAATAAAATAGCCACAATTTGTCTAAAAACATACATAAAGTACTATCTTTAAACATTTCGGGTGGTTACAAATAAATTACTTAAAACACCTACATTTCAATATCAGATTATTCATGTCTAGTTCAGTGAATTTTAAACTGAAATTTGTTCAGTATTAAGAAATTTTTTATTATTTTCTTAACCTGGGGGGATGCACATCAGGCCTAACCTGACAGTTATAAAAATATTCCACGCAAAATCACCCAATAGAAATAAACTTCTCAGATTTTCAGTGGCTGTATGATAGGTCTTTTATACCCGAATAACATGTATTTCCACAATCTTCTCTGAATATTTTTCTCAGAGATACTTTTAATTTATTCAGGCTCCAGATTCCCAGAGCACGAGCATATACTTTTGCATTTTTATTTAGTGTTTCAGAGAGATGCTGTGAAAAATATATCGTTATTTGATTAAAATTGATGAAAAATAAATATGAAATATAAAGATGTGATTTAAGTTTTTAACTTGTTTGTGTCTTATGTGCTTTCGGAATGCTAATAAAAGAAGATTTACACTTCAAAATTTTAAAAATTAATTTTTAAAATAATTTGAAATATATTTTAAACTTTTAATAAAGTACTTTTGGTAATCCAAATTTTCTGTTTATCATGAAAAGCAATTTTGCTGATATTTGACTTTAACTGAGAAAAGTTTCACCGCGAGTAACACACATCCTAGCGGGTTAAATTAAAACAACTATTTTTATTAATCTCCAAAAAAATTTACCTTTCTTTTTTTTGTTTTTTTAACCAAGGCATTATTATTTTGATGTGTTTGGTGTAGTATTATCACATCATATTTAATGTAAAAATATTTTAAATCAGAATTTAAACTATTAATTTAAATGTAAATAACTAAATTTAAAATGTATCAGTAATTGCAAATGTTATTTCGTAAATTTTTGTAAATCTTTTACTTTTTGTCTTTTGGCAACACTCATCATTATTCTTAGATATTTCAAAAATCAAAGTAGAATAAGGTTATAAGAGAGTTGAAAATAAATGTGTTGTAAGTGATTTTAAGGTCATATTCTTTTTTAATCGAGCATTGTTAAAATTAATTCATTTTTACATGCATCTTTTATTGCCATTCCAACTGGCAAGTCCAGTATACTAAAAATATGTGGTTAACGAATACTTCATGGGTGATTCAAAGTAAGACAAAATTTTCTGAAAAAGTAAACGCTACTAATTTAAAATAAAAACTATATCAAGGTTAATTTCTTGATGTCAAAACTAGAGCTAGAGGATATCTGAATTTTAATATTGCGATTTATCGTTTGCCAAATATCAATATATTAATATGTTTTAATATATATCACCTTATCATAGAGTTGCAAATACAAGTATTTTCTGTATAAATCAATACAAACACACATATCAACGAGTGTGTTGATTAGCTAGAGAGCAAATATTAAATTTCTTAATCTGAATATACAAATTTAAATTTTAACATATTGCTTTAAAAAAGAAAATCGCATAACTTATTATTACTGTTCTTCGGTAGAAAAAAGATTTGTGGACACGGCAGAAAAGGAATAACTCATTTATGTATTCATTCATGTATTTTTTATCTGAAACAGAAGATGGAAACTTTCTTTTTAATTTTCAGAAGCTGATTTTTCAGGAAATTCTATTCAAATTTTAAGGTTTGGTTTTGGTTTGGAGCGCTACGGTCTACTTTTTGCAACACGAGGGCTAATGAGATCGGGACATACTGCTTAAAGCCGATTCCGAACATCCATGCCATAGTGGGATTCGAACCCACGAACTCCGGTACCGACGATCAGCGCCCTAACCAATCGGCCAGCGTTCGGCGATAGATATATGGAGATAGATGAATAGATTAATAAATAGATAGATATATATAGATAGATATAAATATATAGATATAAATAGATATAAATAAATAGATAGACCATTCGGCCATCATTCGGCTTCAAATTTTAAGGGGAAAAATTTTTTTTATTTTAAAATTTTATTTAATTATTATTTTTTTTAATTTTGGAACACAAATATTCGGAAATTTCGGATCTGAATCACCCCTGCCCTCCGCGTACGGCTCCCGCGATTTGAGCGGGGTATCAGTTTCGTCCCCGACTAACACGTGAAAATAACGGGCTAAGAATTTTCTACCCTTATTTCAATTTTGATCCCACTATATTACCGTGTAGGTTAAAAAATCATCAATCGATGCTTATTTTTTTTTCTGTTTTATTACAAAATATCTACCATTTTTCCAGAGAAAATGTTTAAAAATTAAATTAATCTAAAAATAAAAATATCGCATTAATTTTTTAACTTATTAACCGGGAGCCGTATTATACATTTTTTGAAAACGTAGAAGCTATTAAAATTCTTGAATTATTTTAAAACAACTGATGAAAATGTGAATAGTAACGTATGTAGATAAAGAAAATATAAATAGGGTTAATAACGTTAAAATCAGGTATTCTAATATCAAATTCTTTACGTCAGTCAAGTTATATTTAAACTGAAATTTGTGGTTAATTGATATTATGCATGACATTATGCAAGACCTTTTATTTTTCGTTTTATTAAAAATGATTGAGAGTGAAGGAAAACCTTCTAAAAGCTTAATAAACGAACTTATAATAAATAAATATTAAGTCAGCTAAACGTTCAAAATAGGTATTGAAAGTTTGATAAAATCAAAATCACTGAGGAATAAAAATCAACAGGCCAACAAATTCAATATAATTTCCATTAGCCATTAATAATTATATTTAAAGCGGCAAGCTAAATTGCCGGAGACAAAATTTTAGTTTAATATGTAATGTCGTTAATATTAAAATAAACGGGTCGGCTCAAAATAAAGAAATGATATAGCATTATATTAAACAATTGATTACCACAAAAATATTCCAAAATTTCGAAAACAAATTTAGCGAAATTGATAAAATATTCTTAGTAATTAAGGTTTAAAGTAGTATATAATTAATTCATTTTAACAGTACAATAGAATTAAATATAACTATATATATATATATATATATATATATATATGCGTGCTTGTGTGAGGGATAAAAAAATGAGCTTGGTGTTATATAATACTGTAAAAGGTTTATATATATATATATATATATGTATATATATATATATATATATATATATATATATATACGTGTTTGTGTGTATGTATTATGTATTTGTATACATATATATGTGTGTATATAAATATATAAAGTCATAGAAATAGGGAAAACTATAAGTAAAATCTAAAATTTAAAAAAAAAATGAATTTAATGTTAGATAATAGTGAAAAAGATTTATATATATATATATATATATATATATATATATATATATATATATATATATATATAACATCATTTTAAACAAATTACCATCGCAAAAAATGCTTATATTTCGAAAACAAATTTTGCGAATTAAATATAATTTACTCTACACACACACTTTATATATATGCATATTTATATACATATATATAGCCAGATACTTGAGTGCGTTAAAGAGATAGTAAGACAAAATCTACGAGTTATTTAATTTTCAGCTAAACAAAAATTATCTATAAACAACGAAATCACTTAAACGGAAATACCTGAAAATTTCACCAAAGAATTAAAAATTAAATATATTTCTACAAGGGCTGTTTAATTGTTTGATAATAATGCCAGTAACAGCGGCAAAAATGGACCGCAAGAGAAACACGACAGCCGAACTTACAGGGTCTGCAAGTAGTCCTTTGCTTGCGCAACGAAATCCGGAGTCGCTCTTTCCATGTTGAAGGCTATAGACAGAATGACGAGAGACTTCCAATATCGCTGGAATGCATATCCCACGAAAAAGGAAGCCTGAGAGAGAAGGGGGGAGGAGGAGAGGGGATGCCCATCTATTAGTTCTGTCGTTCTTTAGACGACAGAACTTTAAAAAAAAATAAATAATAAATAAAGGCTGCGATCTTCTTGATTAGAGACTGGAACCTCTTGACTTACGGGTCAATTAAGTACTTCGGTCGCAAACAATTCTCAATAAATAAAGAGCATCCATCATTCAAATAGGTTTAGAGAATAAATAAATTGCTTAAGTTTGTAAAATATTATATAAAGTGCGAACCAATTTAAAGGCAATAACTTACAAGATTCCACCAATTATAACAACAGGGTAAAAGAGATCCTTCAATAAATTCCACCGAAATTGTACAACAAATAAAATGTTCGATTTTTTCCTTGGAGGAAGAAATATTTTGGCATTGTTTTGATCTTAGCATATAGAATTACTGGATCAAATTGCGTACTACATTATAGAAGAAATTACAAATACACGATTGCTGATGAGAAACTGCCTTAAGAAGAAAGAAAACGTATATTAGGCTAAATTAATTTATACATCTGTTTTGATGCAGTTTTTTAAAAATACATAATTAAATGCCTTGTTCTTCTGATTACAAATACAAAATAATTTTAACAAATCAAGTCCTTTCTAATTTTTATGCAAATGAAAATATTACGTTATATTTATTTAAGTACACTGTCTACCAATAAGTATTTGGACACCTGTGATAGAAAAGAAAAACTAACTTTATTCAAAATCAATAGTTGATAGAGCCTCCACAAGAGGCAATAACAGCGTGAACCCTCCGGGACATACTTTCCACAAGTCTTTGTATTACAGCTAGTGGTATTGTCTTCCACTCGGCTTGGAGTAGACATTCAAGTTCCTTCACCGATTTTTGACGGGTAGCGCACCGTTTAATTCGACGATCGAACTTATCCCAGAGGTTCTCGATAGGGTTCAGGTCTGGGCACCAGTCCATTGGATGAACTCCATTGGCACCATACCAAGCCTTGGTTAACCTCGAAACATGACAACTGGCATTGTCGTCCTGAAAGTAAGAGGGGTCCAACCCGTAAAACTGGCACAAAGTAGGAAACACATTGTCATCCAAAATAGTGCAGTAGGCATCGGCGTGGAGCTTACCCTGAATGGGGACCAAGGTTCCCAGTCCATACCAGGAGAAACACCCCCAGACCATAATTCCACCTCCGCCGAACTTGACTGTTGGCACAATGCATTGTGGCAGGAAACGTTCTCCAGGCAGACGCCAGACCCAGACCCTGCCATCCGAACGGTAAAGGATGAACCTTGATTCGTCGCTCCAAAGAACCCGTTTCCACTGATCTACGGTCCAATTTCGATGTGCTTTGCACCACATTAACCGAGCAGCACGGTTGGACTTTGTGATCAAAGGCTTATGGGCAGCAGCACGACTATGAAAACCAAGCAGATGTGCTTCCTTACGGATGGTATTCATTGAAACAATACTCCCGGATGCCTGTTGAAACTCCTCGCGAATGAGGGCCATCGGTTGGGTGCGGTTCTTCCGAATTTTTCTGGACAGCACTCGTCGGTCTCTATCTCCCAGTTTCTTTGGTCTGCCGACTCGGGGCACATTCCGACAATCACCGCTCACCTTCCACTTCTTAATCACATAGACCACTGTCGATTTTGGGTACTTCAGATCGCTAGATATGTCCCTTAAGGATCGGCCACATTTGTGATACCCGATAATTATACCTTTCTCGAAATCAGAGAGCTCCGAACTGCGCGACATCTTGCATGCGACTAATGCCGATGCTGTTTCCTACACGATGTATACAGGCGGAGGCCATGACGTACCTCAGGACCGCAGATATCGTCATTTGCATAGGTGTCCAAATAGTTATTGGTAGACAGTTTATTACACCGAACTCTTTACAACTGCAATTTTTGCCAAATGTAATTTAAATTTGCCTATCATGGTGCTACTATCAGGCGCGTAACTTGAAAATGTTATAAATTTCGTATGATAAACAAGATTCTTATTCAGTAAACTCCCGTGATTGTCAAAAGAATTCAACTCCCATCAATTAACTTGCTTTAAATGGTTGATTATTTAACAAATAACTGTATTAAATCTTTACGAATATGAGGAAAATACTAGTGGAAAATGAATATTAAACTGAAAAACCAAGAAAAGGCAAGACTGCAAAACAGTGCTCGGTAAATACCAGTCAAATCTAATTATTCGTCAAATAATTTATCTGTTAGAAGCGAATCGAATTTCCCTCTCATTTTCGACAGCTATATCCCCTTTACTATAAATGGAATATCATTGGTACTCTGCCAAAATATGAACAGAACATGCGAAAATTACTTCGTTGATTAATAATATATATAATTCATAGCTTAGAGATATGAAAATTCAGGTTAAATTAAAGCATGATTAAAAATCTGAAATCTTTGAAAACGTACTTATTTTAAAAAGTTTAACACACACATAATGAAACGTGTGTAACGATATTGTCTATAACGACAAACCTGCCTATAACAATATTTTCTTTGATTCCGCAGAATTCCACAATTACTCAATGCATTTTTAATCTCCCTACAACGATAATCACTTTTAAATGCACCTTTACGTAACTATAATTAAAAATTGAAAATGCGTATCCCCCCCTTAAAGGGAAACAACACCGCATGGTCAGTTAGATGTAAAGATAGCACTTAGACGTCTGATATCTACGTCGATTAAACGTTAGGTATCAGGCGTTTAATGACAGCTGATTACCAGTGACACTAGCATACAAAGTGTCACTGACATCAATTAGCATACAAATAACATTAATAAATTTTATTCCTATAATTTTGTTATGAAATAAAATTATCCTAGCATTTCCCTCCCCCCCCCCCTTTTTTTTAAAAAATACCTTTTATTGTAGCTAGTAAAAATGTTAACCAACACATTTTGTCGAATCACGGAAGAAAATGCAACATCAATATTTTAATTATTATACTCGTTCGTCATATCCTACTAGTTTAAGTCGAATGCGAAAGGCTAAGAATATCCATGTAATGGGTCAACATACGAGTCATTTTAACTAAGAAATTTGAAAGCGAAAATTAATATATGCGTTTATAATACATACTATTTAATTCTATGATGACAATTTCAGTAAAGTTTAAAAATTTAAAACTATAAGAATGGCGGGAGTCTGTATTTTAAATGTTTTACATAAAAAACTATATAAAAATTTTAAATATATGTGTTTTTCCTCAACCAGATATTAATAATATACAGTCAAACCTGTCTATGTTGAATTTTTTCAATTTCCCTACATTTTGAATAAAAATTTAAAGCATTTTCCAAACCTATCTCAAATTATTTTTTCCCAAACCTGTCTATCTCGAATTTTCATAAGAAACACAACATTCCAGTTTAGAACCTTATTGGGTTGAGAATCGCACAAGTTTCCATTTCCAGGAAATACATTTCTAGTTTTCTCTCTCGGAGGGTTGTTTGGTCGAGGACTTGGTAGAATTGTACGAAAATCGAGTTCTCTTCTCTGAAATAAGGGATCGGGGAATAGGAGAAGGGAGAAATTTCTTTTTGGAAATAGAACTGGTTCTCAGTCTATAGCCTAATAACTAAAGTATCATCTCGCATCTTGCTGTCTCAATTTTAGAGCTAAAAATGGCAGGTGTTAAAAGAAAATTAAATGTTTTAACCATAAAAAAAATGGAAATTCTGTCATTTTTGAAGGAAAACCCTTCTATGAAGAAAACCGTAGTCGCCACTAAATTTGGAATTCCACTCAGTACTATTTCCACTATCATGAAAAACAAAGATATCGTACAAATAAGAGATTTGAAAAAAAAATTTCAATTTTACAACTCCTCTTCAACCTCCACTCAAAATACAGTTTTTAAATTAATTTTACAATTTACACTAAATCACAAATTTGTGATGAAAATCACACTCAGTTAATTTAATTTGTGATTAAGTGAATGTTTCAGTCTATTTAGTATGAATGTTATGTGTTTCCTTTGTGTTTTCTTTGTTAATTCAATTAGATTTTAAATATTCAATTTTTGTAAAATTTTTCCTCAAAATGTTGTTTTTGTTTATGTATCAATTTGTTGAGTTACGATCCCCTCGCCAGATTTCAAACGCCACGCTGCAAGCACGCCAATTTCGCCCAATGTGGTTAAAGCACCAACAAGATCCATGATTAGAAACAGGAGAGTGGGCTAAGAAGAGGAGTTGAAAAACTTCGAAAACGGCTGCAAAATAATGAAAAAGAGCCATACATGTAAATATAACTAAAGGTAGTTCAAATTTTCAATATTTTGTATTGTGTAAAGAAATTTTCTTAGTCTATTTTCATAAAACCTGTGTATCTCGAAACCTGTTTATCTCGAATTTTTTTTTTACTCCCAAGAGATTCGAGATAGACAGGTTTGACTGTACATAAATGACCACCCATTATTGTGATTACGCGACAAATAGTTTGGTTTGAAGCGCTATGGTCTACTGTTTTGCTAGACGAAAGCTAATGAGACGAAGACCCATTGCTTAAAGCCGATTCCGAACATCCACGCAACAGTGGGATTCGAACCCATTAATTCCGGTACTGAAGGACAGCACAACGGATCAGACCAACAGATTTAATGTGTATGTTATCCAATTCTACGAGGACCTGTTTCGGACTTCTTAGAGACAACCCAGAATTCTAGACTTGCATTCTAATGAAGAGACCACCTCGGACAAGTGTAGTTACTACAAAAAATATGCATTTAAATAATTATGCATTTAATTTTTGTATTCTAGTGTTATATCCAGGTTGTTAGAAATTTTTAAAGTATAAACATGTAATGTTCTAAAAAATATAGTTAAGATACATTTGTCACTAAAATATATAATCATACTTATAGGTGAATAAATACAAACATACAGGGGTGTACGCAAGGGGGGTTAGGGGTTTAACCCCCCCCCTTGCGTACTGTATAAATCAATAAATTTTTAGCGTGTTTGTATACTGGTTTAATTCCCTATTTGCTTGTAAATTATATTTTCTTATTTTTTGGTCAAATTCATTGGTTTTCTATAGAATATTCACATTTATACGGTTATTATTTAGGAAGATGTTACATTATGAGTAGTGTTTTCTGGCTTTATTAATTTCTACTTTTTAATAAAAATAAAATATTTTACCTCTTATTATAAAAAATTATCTTCTTTAAACTTAAAAAATCAAATCAAATTTAACTGAACAATGTTGTCTAAATAAAAAGTCAAAATTGTCTAGCTGTCTAAATTAGGGAAATAATAGTGCTTTATTTCATACACTAATTTTTTTAGCAGTTTCAGAAAATTATGACATCCCCCCCCCTTGAAAAATTCTGCTTACGCCACTGCATACATATATAGAGTAAATATTACTGAATTTTATAAAAGAATATGCATGGTTTGGAATAAAAATGACTAATGGACATTCTAGTGTTAAAGTGCTAAACATCGTATTTTATACACTTACTTATAGAAACATATTCCAGCTGATATGACTCCAAGTATTCCTACAGCACAGCATCCAGCAACAATAGCTTAAACAATACAAAGATATCTCAAATTTATAAAGAGCTAATATATTAAAAATGAGCAGTCAGAAATAATCTAAGTAAAGAAAAAAAAGTGGATAAATAACCAAGAGATATAAAGAGACAGCAAAGGATTCAAAGAAAATTATACTGAGAATATCTATCAACATGATTAAAGGTACAACTAGTATCAATGCGACTAATAAAAGGTACACTTCTTTAATTATTACAAAGAACACCACAAGTAAGAAAGTACAGTATTAATAATACAGCTAATATTAGTAATAATAGTAATACTGTGCCTAGATCTATGATCCAGTAATAATTCCAGATGGTTCTGTGGCAGCATTAGCATCAAGCCACTCATTTATTAATATGTGAAATGCATCTGTTATAACTGGCAACAAGTGATAATTCCAGATAGTAATCGGAAAATGAACGATGCTGTTCACTCTGCCAACCAATTGTAAATTGTCTTTAAATAAAATAAAATAAAATGTATATAATTTACACAATCTATTTTCTTGAATGTACACTATTGGTACCATATCATAATTGCCAAAGTTCCACCACCAAAAACGTATTAATATTTAAAAAAAAAAATGATTTTATGTTTTCATTAATAAGATTGATTAACTGCTTGATGAATTGATGAATAATTTAAAGCTTGAAAATTTCAACTTTTGTTAATATTGGGGTTTAACCAATGAACTGGTAAATAAAAGAAATATTTTATAATATTCACCACTTAGTTCAATAGTTAAAATTGATTGTATGTTTTCATTTATATATTTAGTAAACTACTTGATGAAAGAAAAGAAGTTAAGAAGTGTTCTTTTAAGTTCAGACCTAGAAAATTTCAACTTTTGTTAATAGTGGGAGTTAGACAGGATTTAACCCCTTAACGTGCATGCTTGATTTAACTCAAGTGCACTAAACTGGCCAAACTGAGCACACTTAAGATAATTCGAGCAGTGTTGTACTTTATGTTGCTATAATTTTTCACACTTAAATGCAATCAAAAATTGAAAATAACAATGAAAAGGCAAAGAAAAAAACACTTGTTTTATTGATATTTATCATTTACATGGGATTGTAAGCTATAACACTTACTTATTCAAGTATAAAATATATTTTTTTTCTACTTATCACTTGCTGTGTGTTGTGCTAAAAGAGATAGCAAACGAAAAAGGAAAAGAAAAGAGAGTCGTTACATGTGTAATAGTTGTAATGTTGGGCTATGTGCTGCACCTTGTTTCAAAATATATCACACAAACGAAAAGTTTGATTAATTTTATAAATACTAGTATTGTTATTATTTATGTTTTAAAAGTATAAATAAATATTTTTACTGATAACAATATTTATTCTGAAATAATATTTGAAAAGAAATATAAAAAAGTTAATGTGCATGTAAAATTACAATAGTCAACTATTTTCTGCAATGTTATCAAAATCCAGAATTGCAATAAAAATTTTGCTTATTTTTGTATTTTTGTAATTTTCTTGGCAAGACATTGTTTTAAATTATGTTTTTTACATTAAAAAAATAATTTTTTTGGCCGGCCTTTAAAAAAAAAAAGTGCATTAAGGGGTTAAACACTGGCTGGTAATGAATTAGTCAATGAAAGAAATATTTTAAACTTCTTCAATTAATCCAACAATAAAAATTGATTTCATGTTTTCATAAATACTAAAATACCTGCTGGTAAGAAATTCTACCGAATATAACATAAACTTGGCAATTATAAGTCTGATGTTACCTGAATGCAAGTGTGTTACTTAAAAATTGAACATATTTGATTTTATAAACAACGTGTGTTCTGCAGGATCTCATCCTTTTCCTAATTATGTAAAGAATTGAAGTCCCATCTATAAACTATTTCAAATGTTTGATTACTTAATAAATGACTTACTGTGTTAAATCTTCAATATAAAACAATTAGAGTGTTTTATTCATTTTTATGCTTGCTTTTAAGGGATAATGCAATCTCTCATAACCTGACATGCTGATTCACTCCAATAAAACCAATCATTTCAGCAAGATTACTGCATAATTTTAAGCTTTCTTGCTACATCCCCCCTTCTCCTTTAAATAGCTGAATTGAAATTTTATTTGGCAGAAATTTTTGCCAATGAGTCTTCTAGTTTTTGTTTTTAACATTGAACTAAAATTTAATGAAATATCAGAATTAATGTATTTCTGTTTGATGAGAATAAAGAAGCAAGTTTAATTCTCTCAACCTCTATGGTAAAGTTTTTTTAAATTCTTTTTTTAATATTGTATATTTAAATATAGTGTTAAGATCAATTTTAATTTATGGAAATCAATAAACAAAGATTTTATTTCAGTCAGGTTTTATATTCTTGCACTACACCTCTTAATAACAACCATTGCATAAATGCATTTAAAATATATATATATATATATATATATATAACAGGCTCCCACTAAATGACACTAGAGTCCTGAGTATATTTTCATAGCTTTATTCAAATCTCAGAGCACACTACTCATCAATCATCTTCAGTGGCATCACACATTAGCGTCTAACTTTTAACAAAGGTAGACTTAGCTGCCTCGGGTAGCCACAGCTCTGTCTGCAGAATGTGCACACTGCTCTCTGCTACCGATCACTGCATGTGAGCCGTATTTATGTGGCTAACTCCTTACTCCGCATCATTCTCAGTAAGTAATCCATAATTAAAATCTTTTAAAATTAATCTACAATTTAAATCCTGACATATATATATATATAAAATATATATATATAATATATATAATATATATATCCCGTACCCGAGGACAACCACCTACAAGATGGCTAGACGATGTTGAAATTGACCTCAAATACTTGAAGATTAAGAACTGGAAAAGAGTTGCTCTAGACCGTTTGAGTTGGAGGAAGCGTGCTGTCGAGGCAGCTAGGACCTATAATAGGTTGTTATGCTCAGGAAGAAGAATATATATATATATATATATATATATATAATTATATATATATATATATAATTATAAATATATATAATATATATATATGTGTATATATATATATATATATATATATATATATATATATATATATATATATATATATATGGAGTGAATAACTAAACAAATATTCTGCCTTTTGTAACTTGAAATTTTGTGTTCTTTATAAATTCCAGTTGAAGTCTCTTCTTCAGGTAGTACCTCTTTTTAATTAGCTGTTAACCCCAACAAACTTAGAATTATTGCACCCAGTTATTAATATATATATATATATATATATATATATATATCCACTTACAATGGTTGCAGAATATAAATAATATGAACATAAAAACTTTTACAACAGCAATTATAGCATAATTACTGATGATTCACCCTCATTATATGTAAAAGTAATATTATAGTATTATAAAATGTAAATATATCAGTCTATACTAAAATTCTTCCATTCAAAAATTTTTTGAAAAAGTTCATAGAATAGAATAAAAAGAAAAGTGTGGATAATAAAAATGCATCAAAAGAAAAAAAAAATAATCATGTTTGAAAAATTGTGATTCTCAATTTCGATAATACATGTATACAACCTACCTACAAAATAAATATCACTGAATGAATCTTCCACTTTAAAAATGGTATCAACTTGCTGTTGTTTCATAGCTACTGGCTCCCCTTTTTTTGTTGATTCATCATCTGTACTAGCAGACACTTGAAGGGTAGAGCTTTTTTGATAATCTGAAGATGTTGAACTTTTACCAGTACTTTTAGCTTCAGAATCTTAAAAGACAAAAAAATTATTTTTCCTTTTTGTATCTAATAAATGCTTTAAAATGCAATTTTGATCTTGCTAATATATATTAGGTTGGGGAAAAAGAAATCCATTATTTTTTCGGTAGATGGCTGTAGTGATATCTCGTAAAGTATTGATCAAACAATTTCAAATTTATGCTCGTTGTCAAGGTGACATTTCACACTAAAAAATTTTTTTTACTGTTTTTTGTTTGGTCCATTCAATTTTGAGTTACATGGTGTTAAAAATGGAAGTTAACAAAGAGAAAATTCAGTACATTTTACAGTTTTTCTTTGATAAAAACAAAAATGCAAGCCAGGTGGATGAAATTGTGAATGGTGTTTATCGTGCCAATACTGTAACAGCTAATTATGGACAATTTTGGTTTTGTCAATTCTGTTAAGGCATTTTTGATGTTAAAGATGCACCTTGCACAGGCAGGATCATCAAAAATGTCGATAAAATCACAAAAATAATCGAAGTTGACTGGCATGTTAGTAGTCGTAGTATTGCCAAGAACTAAAGATCATAAAACAGTTTTAAACCATTTGCGCAAAGTTAGATTAAAAAAGAAGCTTGATGTTTTGGGTGCCACACCCATTAACATCAAAAAACAAGATGTATCAAATTTCTGTCTGCGAAGCCTTGGTCAAATGGAATGAAATCAACCCATTTCTTAAACGGATGGTGACTGGGGATGAGAAATGGGTCAAATATGACCAATATTGTGTGAAAAGGATCGTGGTCAAAGCACGATGAAGCAGCTCAAACAGTTTCCCAAACCAGGAAGGTTCTACTGTGTATTTGGTGGGACTGGAAGGAGATCATTTAATATAAGTTGCTTCCGTATGGCCAAACACTAAATTCAGATCTCTACTGTCAACAACTGGACAGTTTAAGGCTAGCGATTGACCAGAAACGGCCAGAATTGGCCAACAGAGGAGGTGTTGCATTCCATCAGGACAACACCAGGCCACACACATCTGTAGTGATTCACCAGAAACTGGGTTGAGAAGTTTTGGCATGGCACCTGGCACCAAGCGATTACCACCTTTTTCTTGCATTGCAAAACTTCCTGAGTGATAAGAAATTAGGATCTAGAGAAGATTGTGAAAATTGATTACTGGAGTTTTTTGCCTATAAGGACCAAGACTTCTGTGAGAGAGGCATTATGAAGCTACCTTAAAGGTAGCTTCATAATACCTCTCTCAACAAATTTCATTACAAAACGGTGCATATTGGACCCAAATCGGACAATCCGAAACATGTTAAAGTCATTAATTTTAAGCAAAAATAATGGATTTCTTTTTCCCCAACCTAATATAAACATGGTTTCTCCACAAAAATTTTATTTTATATAATATTATTAGATTTAATTCCTCCCTTAAAAAGATGAAAATTATATATGTTTTACACTTATAATAAAACAAAACAATAGGAAATATACTTTATAACTATTTAATATTCCAATTAAATGCTAGTTCAGAACCCACTAGCAATGTTCGTATCTTTTTTTTATTCCACTTTATAAAATGATTACTAAATTAAACAGAAAAAATTCTTATCTTTAATATATTTTACATTATTTAAAATTTTAAAATATTTCTTCTCAAAATGTTTAACAATTTACAATTTTTATTAACATTTAGACTTTTGTGTTAAGATAGAAATTTCATTCTGAGATGCACCAATATTTGTGCATATGTACAAATACATGTATTGAGTGTTTTTGACTAACTACAAAGTTAGACTAGTTTCCATGCTGGATGGAATGTAGTCATTACACTATGAAAAAATACAAAGTTTGATGATAAAAAATGTTTACTCAGACATGCCATCTTTGGCACTCTTCTGAAAAAACCTTTTACATTTGTTTATATAGTCCTGTGAACCAGCCAGAGTGTTAAGATTAATCACATGATGATGCTATAAATTAAACTAAGTTACGTAAAGGAGTTATATAAGAATAGTTGATCCAAGCAGATATTTATTTGATGTACTCAATGTCACCAAAGGCTAAACAATTGTAAAAAAGAAACTAAGATATTTTCCTAAAAATTTCAATTTTATGAATAGAATCACCAGAAATTTATTTTAAAATATAATTATACTTGAACTGCTTAGTTTGGTTAAAATATTATATATATAAATTTCATATTTCCCACAAAAAAATTGCAGATTAAAAATATTAGTACACAATCCATAGATTACTTTAGGTAACTTTGTTAGTATGCAATTTAATATCAAGCTACCTGTTTATATACCTGGAGTTTTAACATAGTAACACAGTATAAAACTAAGAAATATGAAGAAAATTTTTTTTTAATTCAATTAAGTTTTGGGGTAAAATTTGAATTCAAATATGTCATCCACTAATTTAAATACTTATCTAAAATATGTGTTAATAAATCAAATTTTTCATTCATATTCCACATTAAAATTACAAATTACCAAGTTAAAATTAAAAAATATAAAAACTGTTATTGCATATAATTGTTTAAAGTATTATACTGTACAATTAAGAAACTTTATTAATTAGGAGTTTGATAGCCTTTGCAAAAAGTGTATAAATTTTATAAAAAGTATATATTTTTCTCATATACATATGTGTGTGTGTATTTTTAACTTTTCATTTTAAAAGTGTCGCCTCCTCAAATAAAATCCTTGAAATAAAATAAAGAAACATTTCTGACAGTTTTAAAATAGATATTTGGCTGTTGAACATCATTTCAGATAGTGTTGATAGAAATTGAGCTATATACAAGAATGTTTACTTAGCAATAAAAGGAATATGGTGACATCATTTTAAACTAGATTTTCTACACATTAGTTTAGTTTGAAGCATTACAGTAAAATATTTTAAATATAAAGTTATTGAGATTCAGCGCTTACTGTTTAAGCATTTGTGTCATACATACAATGCCTTTTAAATTGACACAGCTGATTCTCCTATATTGACTAATAAAATACCATTATAGCATAGATCTACCTCTAGTGATAATGATAAATACTTGTTTAACCCCTTCACAACGAACGTCTTGTATACGCGATGCAGTGATTTCACTCTTATCAGTCCAGCGTTGCCTCCACTTGATGATCTACAGTTGATATTGAGAGACCAGCATTGCATATGCATAATAGGAAATCTGAACATTTTAATTTTTAAATTCTAGATTTAATAACTGGATTGCGTAAACGGCAACAGTTTTCACAATGGTTGACTCATATAGCATTTAAATGCGGTCCTCAAGGGGTAAATATCTACTCTACAATATAATATAATACATCTACCCTCTATCAATCAAAAAGATGTTGCATATACAATACATCTATCCTCTGAGGGTTAACACAATTTCAAATTGTTGCAAACATCCATACCATTTGTGGGATTCAAATTTACAAACTCTGGTACCAAAAGATAGTTCCCTCTTTATCTGTTAGGTCATTTTTCAGTTTCTTTTTATTAATAAGGATCTTAATTTAATTGTAGTGATTACAATATCAATTGGCTTATGGTGTATGTATGTATGTATATATATATATATATATATATATACACACTGGATCACGATACATATATATATATATATGTGTGTGTGTGTGTGTCGTGATCCAGTGTTAAGGCAAATGGAAAACAGTCTTTCTTGATAATAATAAGTTTATTACATCATCCTTTCATTTAAAGCAAAACTAGCACCATTTTGTTCATGACAGAGACACGTGTAGAGTGGGTTGACAGCTCCATATCCACACAATAACTGACTCTTATCTGTTTGCAAACTCATCAATCTTCCAAAATGCTTCCCCCTGACCAGATTATCCTAAAAGCCTACGCAAACATGGGTCTTTTTCATTAATTTTATTATCATAAAAGAGTTTCCTTTTTAAAATCGTTTGTAACTCACGTAATTACTTACTAACCCTTTTTTAGGCCTGACATATGTAATCACTATTATAGATGCTAATTATCACTACTATAGAAAATGACTGAATTATCAGATTGCAACTGATGAGTACAAAAAAATATAAACATATAATTAATAAACTAGGAGACCAAGCTTCATATTGTTCATCTACACTTTTACATTACTTGTTTGTATAACATATATTTTGAAAAAAAATGTACATGACAAGGATAGTCCTGTTCCAAACCACTAACAACATTTTGTCCCACCCTTTAGACAGTAAACTTTCTTAAATCAGGCTTTTACTAAAATTATTTGAAAAAAAGAGTTTGAAACTTACTGATTCTTTCTGCCATTTGCTCTTCATCATTAACATCTTTCACAGAGGCAAAAGCCTGTGCCTGTGCTTGTGCTTCAACATTGGCTCCAGCATGTGGTCGCTTTACCGAGACAGATGACGATGCAAAACTACGAGCGCCTCCTTCACTGCCAGTGGTACTTTGAAACGGAAAGTTAAGAAGTTTCAATGGAGAATCAGCTTCTTCAGATTGACTTGATACTCTGGGTCGCATCAGAGGAAAATTTAAGTGAGGTAACATACCAGCTTGCATATTTTGAGTTGTCTGCATCTGATGGTGTGTCAATCTTCTAACAAAATCTTGCAGATCTTCAGGTAAAACAACTAAAATAGATTAAAAATAAATAAATCAAAATGTACAAAGCAATAAAATTAACATCTGAAAGTTTTGTCCTGTCTAATTACAGCAAAACACTGATCTAAAAAATTCCAAATAATTATAAAAAAATTCATTTCCGCACTGCTAAGAAAGTTAACATTTCATCAGCAGAACATTTAAAATACTCTATTTACATGTTCTAATGATAAAATGTCATTACATGGTATGCAGGTAATTTATTTTAAATTAGTTATAAAAGTGATTTTTAAATAGGTTAATATATACCTTTACCTTCAATAAAATACTTAATTAAAATATTTTTGTAGTGATATTATTCAGTATGCAACTCACTGTCATAAATTAAAAATAGTATTTTGAAATTAATAACAGTAAATGAAATGATTTTCAATACTTGCATGAGAGGTTTAAAACTGAAATGATAACCTTACGGTACATATCTAGGACTTCAATACAAAAATTAGAGGGAAAAAAGAACTGTAAAGCCTTTACACTAGTTGAATAGTGTTTATTAATAAAAAATATTAATAACTAAAGAGTAGATCTAAAATTTGAGGTTTTCAAATTAATGCAGAATACCTAAATGTTTTTCCCACAGCTATAAACATTTTAGTACCATTCATAGCCCTAACATACTGAAGTAAAAAATCTCACTTGGCATATGAGGCAACAAAAACAAATAAATTAAACTCAAAAAAGATAACATTAATCTAGATAGACAATATGTGTTAAAAATAAATACAAGAGTACAAATCAATACTATTTATGAGCAATTTACATTAACTTTGAACTAAAACATTAAACTAAAAAAAATATCACTTTTCTTTAACTGTCTTTACACTAACCTATAACCTAATCTAGAACCTATACATATTGATCTACTTTCCTTATTATTTTTCTAAAAGAGATATGAAGTTCTGCGATAAAACCTTACAGTTGTATGGGTTCTGTGAGTTGACAAAGTTTGAAGACAACTGACCTACACTAAGTATGAAACAGTATGGTCATCCAAGCATGCGTTTCATATTAACCATTTAAAGTACAACCACTGTCCAGGCTATTTTTAGGAAGTTTCTAAAATTCCAGTATTTGAATTATTTCATGTCCTTAATTTTATTTAATATATTTCAATTTTTTTTTTCAATGTAGAAGTATTTGGGGAATAGAATAATGGAAGAACTATACGAATTGATTAATGGTAAATTTCACGTAACCAGTGAGGGCTGGAATATCGACGACCGTTAGCCTTGTTTGGTTTAGAGCGCTACAGCCTTCTTTTTGCTACACGTGGGATAATTAGATACATGGGTTGAAAAGCACTAGTTTACAATTTTTCTACATGATATTAATGAGAAAGAATCTACTGCATAGAACCGAATCCGAACGGGTAAAAAAAAAATAAATTCCAGCCGTAGGATTCGAACTCACGAACTCCGGTACCGAAGCGCACCGCCCTACCCATTCGGAAATGGTTCGGCTTATAATCAGACAGGTACCCACTTCTTAAAGCCGATTTCGAAAGGCTATGTACATACATGAAAACAATGGGATCCGAATTTGAGAACAAAAAGGCCCAATTTGCGACCGACCTATTATTCACAGTTATCGTCTGGCTATCCAACCTACTGGCAAAAGTAAAAATAACAACTTTAGAGAATCCTATTTCAGCGAAAGGAACTTTATTCAAATGATTCTATCCTTTCCCTAAACATGCTCTTTAAATTTTGGCCGTAAGCCCGGGTAAAACAGTACATAAAGGAACTTTAAGGAAGAAACTTAGTGATTTCAGAAAGGCCATAATCAATATATCCCATGGGATTCGTAAACGTAGATTATGTATCGAATGTCAGCTACAAAACGGTAATTTTATGTGGATTTTCGAGGACTGGAGTGTTCCAACTGATAAAAAATTAACTCTGGAATGTTGAATTAAAATTTAACCATTAAATGATTAACTAATGGCCAAAAAACTGAGCAGTTAAATGTCTAACCGAATTTGCCACAAAAGAAATCTTAGATAAAAGTAAATCATAAAAAATAATTTTAAATAACTATATATCGGCTCTGTTAAACTAGTCCTAAGAGTCTACACATGTACAGAATATAGTTAAAAAATGTATTTAAATTAATTTAGCAAACGAATTTAAGTAAGACTATAAATGCAGTTAACAAAATGAGGAAATACGTAACATGGTTTATCTCTCGGACTCAAGTTAAAAAAAAGTATGCTAAAACAGATAAAAAAGAAATAACAACATGAGACTGCAGATTTAATAAACTTAAGATGAACTGTAGCTGCAACATAGACTTATTTTCATAATTTGAAGATGTTTTCATAAAATTCGCAGATATTATTTTCAATATAAAGCTAAATTTCATTCCCAATCTCGGAATTAGAAGTCCGTTTTTTTAACAGTAAGAAACTCCTACAGAAGAAGAAAAATTCAAGTCTAAAAGCTAGAGTTAATTGGATTTCCGATTTTTTTTTCTTCCTTACATAAGATAGCTGGGATAACAGGGTAAATTTATTGACACAACTTGTTGACGTTTATTTATACAGCGGAAATTTCCAAGTGGAGATTTGGCATATAATTTAACTAAGAGTAATTTTCTCTTTACGAATAGCAGAAAAGAATGTAAGGGTATATTACCATAAGTTAATGATTCATATTCCTTCAGCTAAACAACTAAAAGTGAAGCAAGTTGGTTAAGAGCGCTAGTCTTTGGTTAATAAAACCGGGACCTCTGTTTAAAGCCGATTCCCAACAGCGACGAACTTGCATGCCAGCAGTTGAATTCGAGGTCTTGTACCAAAGAGCAGAACCCTATTCACTCGATCATCGTTCGGCTCATTTGCATAAATGCTTTTCCGCCTATTTATTATAAATGTCCTTTTTATTAAAATTTGTTTTACTTTTCACATTATTTAGTTTTGTTTTTCATTTTTTTGTGTGCTCTTAATTTTTGTGAAGGAGCAAAGGGACCGTTAAGTTCGGGCAAGGCAAATGCGCCAATTTCGGAATACCCGACCTGATTTCGGGAAAGAGAAAAATCGGTATTTCAATTCCGTTAAGTCCGAACTCAGTTAGTCCAGTGCATAATATGTAATTTGCCATTTTCCCAATAGATACTTTCTCGCGAAAAGTTCGGTAGTTTGAGGCCATTTGTCGGTTACTGTAAAGGATTTGCGAAATTCAGAGGAATCTGAGGGGCATGGAATTTATAACAGCTGATTAAATAATAATATTGTAATGTTAGTTAATAATACTTATCTTGAAAATCATGCTATTTAATTTATTTTGCTATAATTTGAGCAAAAATTAAAGTAATCCATTAACATTCCTCATATATGTGAAAATATTAGATATGGTAGTTATTTCCTTTATTATTTTTTAAAAATAATCTATTTCTAACATTTTGACAATAACGAGCAACATTAAAAAGAAAAGAATTTTTCATTTTTGGCACATTTTTCTCAAATACGCAGGCATGGGATTACGTAGAAAACGTCTAGGGCACAAAAGTAGTTTAATCCTTTGCCTATCCTCTACATCACACATCATATACACATCTAGTGCTTTATACGCTTGTATATCAAATGTGATACACAATAACGTAAAAGCTTCAAAAGCCTTAAAAATTCGAAAAGGGATTACTCATATAACATCCATTTAATACAAAATTATATGAAGTTTATGTAGCAAACTTTAACCCAAAGAATTCACAGATTACACAATATCACGCTAGATATACTTAAAATAAAACATTTTAAAAGAGGGGGATTGCGGGGTATTATCCCCTTCTGTATTGACTCGATCCCGGAATCCAAGCAAACAGTTGACACGCTATTTCGAAAATTCGGTCCAACTTTAATATATAAATGAAGGGCAAACTCTTTGAGTTAAGGGGATGGTGGGTATAAATTATTAATTCATAATTTAGAAAAATTGTAGACATATGAGTTGAAAAATAAATAAGTTCATATTTTTTAACCAAAATGTTTCAGGTTCACGTTTATAGATGGCGCTAATGTCGAGTGAGAATATCTTTCATTCTTTTGTATTCTTTTAATTCAGTAGACATCAAGAGCTAGTACCCAATGTTGTTTGGTTTGGCTACGGTCTACTTTTTGCAACACGAGAGCTAATGAGACCGGGACCTACTGCTTAAAGCCAATTCCGAAAGGCTACGAACATCCATGCCACTGTGGAATTCGAACCCACGAACTCCGGTTCCGAAGGCCAGCACCCTAACCAATGTTGTTTGGAGAGATGGTGTTCTAAGCTGTTACAGTCAGACTACTTATGCAAAAAAATGGGCTTTATAATAAACTGGTGTTTACAAGACTAGAGTATTTATTTGTTTGACATCAACACAATTAACACTTTTGAATAAATCAATTTTTCTACAATTTTCGTTAATTTTTAAAATACTACTTTAATGTTTATCAAACTTTCCTAATACATAGTAATAACCTGGCATACTAATACATAGTAATACATAGCAAAGCATATATGCATAATAGCATAATTTCCTAATACATAGTAATACATAGCAAAAACCTGGGTATCCATTTTAAATTTCGAAAGGCCGAATTTTTTATGACAATCCTACGCACAGAAGTAAAATTATTTCCCATAAATTAACTATTTCATACAAGGCTTCGGACAGTAATATTTTTCGTTCCGGTTCACTAATATATATATATATATATATATATATATATATATATATATATATATATATCGGTTCAGTTCCGATCTTTGTTCCACGAAAAATAACGGTTTTCGGTTCAGTGCAGAATGAATAATTTTATTTTCTGTATATTCTTATTCTTATTTATACTAAATATCAAATTCTATCAAAAACAAAAAATGCAATTTAGAAGGTTTTATTCTTTTTTTAAATCGTTACACTCTGTGAATGGATATAATTACCCAACACGGAGCCGCGGTAGCTCAGTAGGCAAAGGCAACGATCACGTCACTGACAGGTTGCAAGTTCGGAACCTGAGCCGGCCTAAGATTCGCCAAAGATTGTCAAAAAGTTCGTTAAAGGTGACTGAGACACATAAAATAGATTCGTGGTCACAATGTCCTCCAAGTTCTCGATCAATACCTCTTTGGGTGGCAGGCCAAGTAGTCTATGGGTTCCCTGCTTCAAAATTACGAGGATCTACTTGAGCATAAGTCGTACTGTCACCCTTGTGGTGTTCGTAACAAACGAAAGGCCTTTGGCCTGCCTTAAAACGAAGTAGCTTCCGGCTCAATCGTGTTTGGTGGCATAAGACAACAACAACAACAAACGAGCAAGTACGATGGGGAGGTTTAATTCCCCTTACGAATAAAGAAAAGAATTAATCGTTTACAAAACGTAACACAAGATTATAAATGCATAGAAACGATTGGGTAACTTACCCATCTCCCAAGGCTGGACACAAGAATAATCTGGACACATGGACACCAAGGAACAGGCCAATTTTCCAAACTTTATCTTTTAATGCGAATAAGATTGAAAGAATAAACGAATTCGAATACCGACCTTCTCTTCGGGCAATTTACACCGAAGTGAGTAAATACATAGGTTTTTCGTGCTTGAAATAAAAAAAACAAAAACCGCAAGTCTGATTGGCGCCTCACACCTCGGAATTAGAGTTCCGTTTTCGCCCATACGATACGAGCAGAGCACGGCGAGAACTGGCATTGTAACCCATTATCAAAATCGCATTTGACAGCTGAACATTCAACTGAATTAAATTTGCCTTCAACAAGTAATTTCATTCGAAACTGAAACAGAAATATACAAGCGAACATCAAAGCAGGAAATCGAGAAGCAATCAACATGTTATAACGATAATTATAAGGTTCACATTAAATTAGAAAATACTGAGTTGTTGGTTGTAGTAACAAAATGACGAAAATATATCGTACCGAAATAAACCGATTTTTTTTCGGTTCAGTTTCGTTTTTGTTCCGACCAAAATAACGGTTTTTTTTTAACAGTTTTCGGTTCATAGCCCTAATTCTATTTATATACAAAACAAAACCCAAATCTATTCGAAAGATACTTTTAAGCAATAACAATACAAAATAACAGGAAAAAATTGAAAATTAGCTCCACTAAACAAATATTGCAATAACGTGGCGAAACTAATTTTGTCAACGGAAAAGCTGGGCAAACAGACGCACATCAAAATAGTATAAGAATTGAAAGATAATAAGATAAAAATATATTGTTCGTGACAGTCAGCCCCAAGCTTTTATTTTTAGCTGCATATCCCATTATAACTGCCCTTAGGAGCTCCTCATGCAATTTCTCTAAATCAGTGCATCACACTTTTAATATAATTTCACACAATTTCTCTTTCATGCGCTGTTTTTAAAATTATTTTTCACCTCTTACTGAATTTTTTTCATCGCTCAATAAATGTAATTTTCGACATTTTATTCTCAAATTTTGTAATCAATTTTCATCTGTAATTTTAAATCAATTATTAGACATTTAAAATTTTCACAGTATTTTTTGTATTAACCCTGTGGAATATAATTGAGAAAAACGTGCCAAAAATGGAATTTTTTCTCTTTAATTTTGTTTGTTATTATCATCAAAATGTTAGAAATAGTTTTTTGTTTGTTATTATCATCAAAATGTTAGAAATAGTTATTTTTAATTAAACGAAATAACTATTACTTTGTGATATAACGAATTTAAAAGTGATAAGAAAACACAGATACTATTTAAGTAACAGAACTGATTTTAACAAACCAATAAATACGGTATAACGACTGTATATCGTTTATTTGATGTATAACGTTTAAATAAAGATCAATTAGCTTAGAAATGAAGAAAGCCCAGCTAAATAAAGTTCAACGCATGCAAGATTCAACACTACCTTGAATCAGAAGGATAAATATCCATAAATTATCTTCATATTAAAAGACTAACTTTCCTCCTGGTTCTACCTAATTATATCTAAGAAGGAGCAGAATAATAATAATACATTATAATTATCATAATAATACATTGTTGTTATTATTGATACAGATACATTTGTCCGAATAAATCTGAATCCTTCCAGACAGACGAAGTGCAATACAATATCTACAAAATTGGAGACTTATTAGAGATCAAAAGAGAATTAGGATTATTGAAAAACTTAAGACCCTGTCTAGTTCTAGCATCCTCCATTTACAATGAATTCGATCCCAAGTAAATTTAAAAAATAATGATATTGAGGATGGAGTAGCGAAGGAGGGCTCTACCATGACTCGGGTCATTGGTGATCCTTTGACGTTCCTTTAGCTATATTCACAAAGTAATATAATATTAATAATTCTAGTACCGGGTGACCGAGCTCCGCTCGGAGAAAACAGGTATCGAAGCTAACTCGAAGATTTAAATTTTCAATTGTGATTTATCAAAACAATACATGCCATAAGAAAATTTGTGAAACCATTAGTGAAAAGATAACCGGTTAAAGTGCACCATTGTAAACTATTCTAAACAAAGTTGTTTGGAAAGGGAACTATTCTATACAAAGGTAAAGTTTGAAAAGTCATAGAAAATAAAATGTAATTGATAACAAAAAAAATATACAATTAAAGAAATGGTACAAAGTGAACAGTGTAAAGATTGAAGTGTGTTGAATGGAGAAGCATTCTGACAATGACGGTATCTTCTAGTTGTCCATTTGCGGGTATAATTGAGTTGATCGCTTGTTGTTCCAAAATTTCGGCTCCTTGAAGAATTTCATGTAGAGGTGCGTTCTGCATGTTGAAAATGTAGCTTGAAATCTGATGAATGTTGAAATGTCGAACTTTGTTGACGGTGATTTGAAATCGAAATCAGTTCCTTAACACGTTCGCTGCCACCGACGCACTGGCGCGTCAGAGCGACACCTCCTGGTATGCCGACGACGCACTAACGCGGCGACGGACTTTGATAAGTTATATGCTCTGTGTTTAGTGTGGCTTTGGAAATTGAACGGCGAGGTTGTTTCGGCACGTTAGTGAAGCATTATTTTTTAATTTTTTGTGGTTGGTTTTCAAAATTTTTGTTTGCATTATTTTTTTTACTATATCGTTTATGTGTTATATATACTTTGCTACATTAATTTAATATTTAGAGTTGATAGAAAATAAAAATGGAAACCGATATCAAGGAATAAAGACAAATCAATAAAGACTTTTATTATTATTATTATTATTAATTCGTCAGAACTACAGCCAATCGATTCCTCGTGGTCGAAAACCCCCGGGTACCAATTTTCACTTGGTTTGGACGCATGAGAAAAAAGTTTGCCAGCACCGGGGTTCGAACCCGGCCCTATCTGTAGCGCCGAACTACGTGACCTTAGCGCGTCAAAATCGATGCCAATCGATTCCTCGTGACCAAAAACCCCAGATCCCCAAGTTTACTACAGTTTATTAATTCTGGGGCGATTTTCGACTTGACAACCATTCTTTGTATTATAGTATAGGATAAACATCTCTTGGAAGCAACCACCATAACATCCATGGCATTCCAGTGAGGGTACTGATGCTCCAATCGTTTTTGAGGATGGCAGGAGTGACCAAACTGAGTTGCCTCGACTGATTTTCTTCATGTTTTCCAATGGTACTAAGAAATTCCCTGTTTGCACCAAGTGCAATATTGAATAGGCCACTGCACAACACTTGATAAACTGCATTAACTTGGTACGCGGGGATTTTTGGAGGAGACCTACTTTTGTCTTGGATATACTTAAAGCGAACAATCTTATCCATCTCATCTGATTCAGATCAGATGGATAAACAAGAAGAATTATTAATGTCATATATTTATAAATCACCACAGTAGTTTTTAAAGCATTTTCAAAAATTATTTTTCAGGACATTAGATTACAGCAGTTTATTGCACAAGAAATTAAATATGCCACAATAATTACATAAACTGTTAAAGGAAAGGAAATACGAAGTAGACTCCCCTTGATTTTCTCGTATATTCATTGAAAATAAAAGTATTTTCGTTAGACAAAATTTTGTTCTTACTTTTACAAAGCATGGGAACACTATTACACGAATAATATCGTCTTACAGCTACACGAATATGTTATTTTATTAACTTTAAGGTTGGTCTGCACCTGCCGTATTGTATTCCCATCGCTTTCTTTTAACATATGGGAAAAATAAAATTAGTTCTGGTTGGCTCGCATTTTAAGAAATCCTTAAAAATATATACTATGTAACAGAATAGCGAATTATCTAGGACGCTATTGCTTTTTCTATTATTATTTTTAAATTTATGTTTGTCAAATGTTTTTATTTGAAAGGAGTATGCCAAAATTTCTCACATATAATTTAAAATTAAACATTTTTCTCTGGGAAAGATATCATTTTAGAAGATTTGCTGTTTATCTCGTGGATTATTTAAAAAAATAATTCTTGAAATGTGAGACGACCATAAGGGAATTTTACTTTTTCCATGGCTTAACACTGAGCTATAGGAATCCATTAAACAGTTACAGACCCACCTAAGTAAAAGTTTTGGAAACCATGTAGTAACCGGAAGTAAACCTATAGTTGATAGAAAACTATTATAATGTATTATACTATAATGTACATATTCAAAACAGTTTTTTCAAAGTCAAAATGTACTAGAGTTAACGTGTCCTACGCAGAGACAAACAGGCAATTCCCAAAATGGTGGTATTTTCCGACACACAGAAATGCAAAACGTGAAGAATCAAATTTCAAGGTCAAATTTTTGGATGATTGCGTAGTATATTTCTATATACTAAGCTTATATGAAATTATTAAAAGCAGGGGTTTTAAAGATTAATTTTCAGGTGCAATAAAAATTCAAAAACCATGCTTCTGATAGGCGGAATGAAACAAAAAAGAAACGAAGTTGTTTCCTCGGAGCACAACAAAGAGGTCATCAATGACGTCGACATATATAACTCTGCCGAACTTTAAATATGTCTGTGACAGATAGGTCGGAAAGCCTTCAGCATAGATGGCAGATACAGGGTCGAAAATGGGACACATTTTCGATTCCATCCCGGAAATGCTGTCATGTCTCATCTCCTACTTATAAAACGAATAATTTTGTCGGGAGAAAAGTAAAACATAACGGCTTTCGCTGAAGTTTTACCTGCAGAAATAAAGAAAATCAACTTCCAATCTACTAACACGATTACCCTTGACAGTTCACAACGGGCCATCGATTCTGATAGCTCATAATACCAAGTTGGAAAATCCACTCTATTTTGAGCATCATCTATGATTGGAAGGGCAGGGGAAAGTCGAGATTATCTCTCCGAATTTCGTACCTCTCTCCTACCTGCGTAAAGCGAGGACATTCAAACAAACCCATAGGTTTATTATACATTTATGCATTGAATTTTTGGAGGGATTTCCAGGTGCTTTTATTTCACATATATTATACAAGCGAAGCTCAGTCGACTGTAGCTCAGTATGCAAAGGCAGCGATCTCGTAACTGGAAGATTGCAGGTTCGGGGCTCGAGACGGCCAAGATATGCCGTGCTCGTTAAGACTGACTTGAGCACATAAAATATGTCACATTGTCCTCCAAGTTCTTAAACGATGCCTATGGGATGACACACCAAGACTGAGGGTTTTCTGCTTGGACCCTGCTTCGAAATTAAGGGCCTATTTTGAGAAAATCGTTCTTTCACCCTAGCGATGCTCTTCATAAAAAAAGAAAGGCATATCCCTTGACATAATTTGAGTAGACTATGGCTCACGCTCTTGTCTTGTCCAAGGGGCATAAGTGACAACAGCATATATTATACCGTTTAACAACAAAACGTGACTTTGGTTTGAAGAATGGTAGAAAGAACTAAGCCAAAAAAAATAATAAATTAGTGACCTATAATAAAGTTTTCTACACTCTGGCATGATTTTTATAATTCGGTTTTGAATCAATACCATAAATAAATTCTAACTCGCGGAATTCGTGATATATAATCATTTCTGCTGTGGGCAGATATGTTTGTATCTCTCTTCCTGGATCGGTTTTAAGCTTTAAGTTCTTTTCTAGTTGTTTAAAAAAATTATTGCTCCAAGGAAACTAGGTCATAAAAAGGAAAAAAAACTGGGATACATGTATAGATGCAATATATGTAATTAAATTACAGACACTCCTTTAATGCTTCAAAAGTGAGAAAATGAAAAAAAGAACCAACTTTAGTTTTATAATATTTTTTTCCCTACTGACTCTAGTACCGAGGTTCTTAAACTGAGCTCCGAGGCACCTACGGGTATAAGCAAATGCCAAGGGTGACACTGCAATAATCAAGTGAAATTGTAAAAATAAGGTATAAAGAAATATGAAAATTAAAATTTGTCTTCCCTCACCACTCGAACCGTAATATGTATTGCAGGGATGGGCCAGAAAAAATCTCCAGAAAATATTACGGACTTAAACGTCAAGTGCGATGCATGTAAAAATAAGTATTAGCAAACGCTATTTCGGACGGAAAATCAAACACCTTTTATATAAAATACTTTTAAAACATATGAAAGTACGCTAAGCACATTTAAAAGTATTGAATTTTACTTTAAAAAAATTAAATAAAGGCAGATTTTCTTAAATTACCAGGTTTTTAGGTTTGGTTTGAAGCGCTACGGTCTACTGTTTTGCACACGAGGGCTAATGAGATCGGGATCTACTGCTTAAAGCCGATTCCGAACGGCTACAAACATCCATGCCATAGTGGGATTCGAACCCACGAACTCCGGTACCGACGATTAGCGCCCTAACAAATCGGCCAGCGTACGGCCTTAAATTACCAGAGTTACTTCTTCAAATGAAGGTAAGCTTTCAGTATCTTTCGCCTAATATGATTCGAGCATTGCCTGCAGTTTCATCCACGTTCAATGAAACCAGAGTGCGTCCTTTTTACAGTTTTAACCTACTGTTACGCAGTCTCACAGACTCTTTGACTTTCAAAGCTATGCATTTTTACCACTCAAAATTGTACATGGCCGTTATCTTTTTCAGTACTTGCCTGCAAAGGGCAACCAAATTATCTTATACAATTTTAACCTCTTAATTTAAGATTCCGAGTCTAGCTGACCACGTTTACAACTAGAGAATTTTCTAAAAAACAGAGAACATGCTATATTCTTATATATACATGCTCTATACCCTTTCAAAGTTAGCAGAAAATAAATTAGTAAGGAAAAACAATTCATTAATTTATTTCTCCAGAAATCTGGAAATGGTTAAAACAAAACCCCTGGAATTCCGGGGTTAATCCGGAGCAGAAACACCTCTGGTACTGTAATGACATTTATTTCAAAGTGCGACCGATCCTCTACTATTACCCCCCAAAAAATTACTTCTTCGAAACTTGTAAATTAGAAATTAAAATTTTTCTATCAAATAAAAGCTAATTATTGTATTCTGTAGACCTCAATTAACTAATAACAGCCAAGGGCATACCGAGAAATGGTTCACTGGGAGAGGAGGGAGGGGGGGTTCTACCTCTTCTATTCATATCTAAAAAGTTAATATAGCAATCCTTATATATATAATACACATACAGAACGATTTTCATGGGGGTTACAACCCCCCAAATTCCCCCCTTCGCTATACCATCGATACTAGAAATGTATTTTACTTAACCCATATTGGACCGCTGTCCTATAAACAGGACAGCAAATAAAATTCCATTTAAAAATAAAGTTATAAATATTTTCTGAGTGGATTTTATTTTAACATCTTTAAAATAGACACATTTTAGCATAGTAACTAAAAAAAAAACTGAGAAATCAAATTATATTGTATTGTAAAATTTATTTTCAGCAACCTCTTCAAAATTGTCCTTTTTTAATCTTTAATTTTATATTTATTATTATTTTTTTAAGCATTGTGGAGGTTACTTTTAGTTTAAAAACAGAATTAATAATGTAGCTGAAAGTTTTTGTTGAAAAATATATTTTACATGTGTATTTTGTAAGTATAAAAAAGGTGCCCTAAAATTAAGACGACAGTCCAATTCTGATTATTTTTCTATGAATTCGATGTTGCATTGATAGTGCACATTCTTTTCTTATCTTTCAATGAAAACCAGAAAAGAATGTGCACTATCAATGCAACATCGAATTCATAGAAAAATAATCAGAATTGGACTGTCGTCTTAATTTTTCAATGAAAACCATTTAGCCCTCGTGTTGCAAAAAGTAGACCGTAGCACTCCAAACCAAACCAAACCAAACCAAACCAATGAAAACCAGTTCAAACACCTGTTCACACACCTGGGCACAAGAAGGGGTAAATAGATGTCTATTATATTCAGAAAACTGGAGATTTTTTGCAAGATCTCCAATTTTCTACCAGTTACTCTCTTACTGCCAGTTCAATAACTGCAAGAGAAAACCTACAACAGTATGCTTAAAATGTAATATTGGACTTTGTTTTAACTGTTTCCCTAAATTTTATCTATGAATCAGCCTAATGCAATGTAAGTGATATTTGTTAAGTTTTAGTAGTGTAATGGACCGTTGTCCTATTTATAGGACAGCCAAATACATAAAAATTTTTAAAAAATTGTTCAAAATTTTGGTTTTATATACTTAGTTACACCATATTAATGATATGAATTAAGTTTTAATAACTTACAGAAATATTTATTGTGTGTGGTACAATATGGGTTAATACAGCATTATAAAAGTTAATTTTTTCTAAATTTCAATTTCTTAAGAGGCTTTAATTTTTGCTTTTCTAAAATGTTATACATCTTTCACGTTTCAGGGTTTACAAAATGGAAAAGATATTTATCTTCAATTTGATATTAAAATTAGTTTCTAACATATTTCAAAAGTTATCTTGCGTGTAACGGAATTTCGCTTTTTCATTTGTTGTACTTTTTATTATTATTTTATAAATATAAACTACTTGAAATAAGCTAAATAATTTATTAAAGGACAAAGAAAAAAGTCATTTAAAAGGAGCAGACCTTTATTTTACGATGAATCCAAAACTGGCTATTTATTATAATCAAGATTTTAAATCTGGAAAGGTATTCTCCCCTGAATCTTCAACAAGAAAAGAAATATTCAAGACGAACTTGCGAAACAAAAACTAGAATGGCGAAATGATGTTTCCAGAACTATTTTTGCACTCAATGTGCTCATTTTAGCATAGCATGTTTCCATAAAATGGACTTTGATTTCAAATCCTGGCTAAAACCCACTGCACACACAAATCTTTGTCCTTCGTAAGCATATGTGATTATTCAGCTGTATGAATAATCCCTATTGCATTACGTTCTCCTCCTTTTATTCAATTGTAGACAAAGAGACCTGAAAATACGAGGCCTTATTGGGTGGTAGATAACAATGGAAAATAGAGAGTTATATTGAAGAGGATCCGAAACAAAAGCTTCTAGGTTTTAAAATATTATAATCGATTTGTAATGAAAATTTCCCCCAAAATATATATTCATACAAGAATAACTCTACACATAAACAATTGTTAAACGTTTTCAACTTTAAAAAAAATAAATTTGATGAGAATTGTGAACAAATAACTCTTAAAATATTTTTTAACTTTTATATAGTGGAAATTTAATAAATTATTCTAGCTTCGGGATTTGTAAAAATATTGCTCACAAATTTTTTAATAATTCATACAGTAAATAATTTAGATTTTTGGGGGGAGGAGAAGGGGTGATCTTTTTTGCTTTGGGAGCAATATTTTTTAACAATTACTTATCATTAAAAGTTCTTAAGACAAATCGAAGAAAGTATATCAAAGAGTATCTGTACAAAATTTCAAAACACAGTTAAAATGGTTTGCTTTGAAGTGCTACGGTCTACTTTTTTGCAACACGAGGGCTAATGAGACCGGGGCCTACAGCTTAAAGCCGATTCCGAACGGCTACGAACATCCATGCCACTCTGGGATTCGAACCCACGAACTCCGGTACCGAAGGCCAGCATCCTAACCAATCAGCCATCGTTCGGTCAGTTAAATTAGAACTTGAGGTATATTAATTTGAATTTTACAAATTTAAAATAAAAAAAATCTTTTTACGATAATTGGTCTTAAAAATTCTGGTACTCGTCTTCTAAGAAATACCTATAATTTAGTACATTTCACACAGTTTGATGTTTTTATGAAGATTAATTTACCAATATTAGTGTAAAATGATTGCAAAATTAAGTGATTATTTAATCAAAAAACTTTTTAATAGTAGCTTAACATAAAGAAAAATTTATATATAAGAACATTTATACTGAACCTTTACCCACATGAACATAGAGTAATATGCACAGACATCATAAAACAGAAAAAGTATCAGCCAATGTAAAAAAACAGGCGGGATTTTTAATTAGATTTATAAGAAATCTGTAGCATTTTCTAAAATGCTACAGATTCGAGATTTAAGTGTTTCGGACCTCCTTAAAACCAATGAGAACAAAATAACAAAATAAAATATTAAATCGACCTCCTTTTGCACTGACGAGCGGAAATTTGGAGCTGTATTTTAGTTCTCTAAAAAATCCCTCAGTGAGCGAGCAACCTTTAAGCCAGCCACACGACCTTCATACATTCTTATCAACACAGGAGGAAAACTTTTATAAAAAATACTTTTATATTTATAGTTTTTTTTAAACTTTATAAAAACGCTACTTCCGGAAAGAGAAAGCGACCGAACTGTTATTTTCTACTGACAGATGCAAGAAAATAAGATTCCGAAATTTTTCGATGAACGATGGTCGATTGGATAGGATGTTGCTCTTCAGTACTGTAGTTCGTGGGTTCGAATCCCACTACTGGTATGAATATAGGTTGCCGTTCGGAAATGACTTTAAGCTGTAGGTCCAGGACTCATTAGTCCTCGTGTACCAAAAAAATAGTAGTCCGTAGTGATAAGATGGAATGGATTTGCCGTGTGCGCTACTGCGACTACATAGTAATGTCAGAGCTCACATTCCGAATCATATTCTGAATATTAATACATCAGGAGAGAAAAATGAGAAACATCTGTTGTCCCATCACCTCATTCCGATTAAAGAAACAGATGTTAAACGTGCAACAGAGTCCCGGCCAACAAGAATATAATTATACCTGGTAAATGTTTCGCCAACTTTCCGCGTCTCGCCAAAGCAATAAATTCAGATGTATCGCTCCACCTAATGAAAATGTCATGTCGCCGCAAGTCACATTATTCCCACGACCTACCCCAAAAGACTTCGTGGGTAAATAAAACATGAAGAGAGATCGATGATAAATTTATCATCTGAAATATGTAGACTCACGCAAAGGAGGAACATCGCGTGAGTCCACCTTTGAATGGACGTTACGACACCATTGTCGATCACAGAATTGTTTTTAGACGTGTTATAATGGGATGTAGAGTAGGCAATAGAACAAAGGTTATGGCTACTGGAGAGTGATTACTTTACGATTACTGGATATCGTTTCATTTTTCCCCCAAAAAGAGAACTCAAAATATCACAAACGAAAAAATCGATGCAATACCATCGCGAAACAATGTTTGAGCGCTTTTAAATATAAATCCTTAAAACTCATTCTTAGCGAGCGTATATATTCATGAAATTAGCGTCGGTTTAAGAGATATTAATAAAATCAGTGTTATCTGCATAAATAATATTAACATTTACATTTTAAGTTAAAAAAAAAGATGTAATATTGAATTTTTCTCACTCAATGTTAACCTTAATTAAAAAATAAAATTACCTCTGGTCGGATAGCATTTAAAGAATTACTAGCTGCTTCGCACCCCAGCCTTCGGTCTGGGTACTAAAATATTTCACTTAAAGGTTTAAATCCACTTATTAAAGATAAACATATTAATAGAAATATTGAATAAAACTCGTATGCTGTAGATTGTTGACGAATATGAGAGTTTATTAACAACTGGCAATCAAAGTTAAAATATGTACGTGTACAGTATTGCCCGGAAACCGCAGTGTAATGATTCTAAAATCAACGACTTTCTGTACTACATGAGTCAATTTTCAACATGTTATGAATATGCACCATGGATAAAATCATGCATCTATGTCTTTACTATAAAAATTCTTCGGGATGTTTTTTTTTTTTTTTTTAAATATTGAGTAAAATATAATTCATTTTAAATTATACGTGAGAAATTTTGGTACAATCTTTTTCAATCGCAAATAAGAACATTTGACAAAAATAAATTTAAAAAGTGGGGAGGTAACATCTTACAGAATTTGCTGCTTAATCACGTGGTATAATTTTTTTAAAGAATCATTTAAATGCAAGCCGGTCAGAGTAAATTTTATTTTTCTCCATATGTTAACAGAGAGGGAGTGATCCAATACGTTAAGTATAGATCTACCTTAGGATTCTTCAAAGAATCACCATTTTCGTCTTTTTCCCCCATATCTCTTTAACATAAAAAAAATAATTTAAAAAAAAACCACATAGACATTTATTTGACGGGACAACCGTCTTCGTGGAATTCTCATGTCGAAAAAGGCGAGATTTCAGATCAGTGATTATGTTGAAATAATGAATGATCAAGATTGAAGGAAACCAGGTGTGGCATCATAAATCCCCTTACACTCATCAAAGTATCGCAGTCCGTTTCGAGTTATCAAAAGTATTTCAGTGTTATGTATATAAATAAATAAACATTTCCCAGATCAATACTTCAATAGGCTGTTTGGAAACGTTATTTGCTGAAATAGCAGAGATTTGCAAAAGCCTTTTCTTTGTCACACAATGACCGAATAGAAAAGGAGCTGTTGTTCGGTACCAAAGTTTAAAGGTTCAAATCCTACTCCTAATATGGATATTCTAGCTGTTTGGAATCGGCTTTAAGCATTAGGTTCCTGTTTCATTAATCATCGTGTAGCAAAAATTAGACTATCTCTCCAAATCAAAACAAAACAGTTATCATCTTAACCTCATAACGTTATCCTGTTCTTGTCGAATTTTGTTACTATTCTTACTTTAACAATAACTCTTTTAACCTATTAACGCCTGGCGTTCCTTTCTATAGATACTACTAAAAAATAGCTTATAGAATTATGTTTTCTAAACATCGAGTTTTCCTTTTGAGAGAAGGTAGAGGGCAATCTTATAAACAATCTACAAAATTTTCAAGTAATTTCTATAATTTATAAATTTTTCATTTGGATCGACACTTTATGATTTTTCGAACAGAGCACATTAATTTACGTTTTCGGCAGGTAAATAGACTGAAATCATGATAAATTGCTTTATCTATTATAAAACTCCACTTTACAATTCTTATATTACATGAATATCACGCACATCTTTTTTCACGAAGTTTTTTTTCTTTTACATAAATAGCATTCTATGGTGTTTGCTGTAGTATTCAAAGTTGTTTAAACTTCATATTTATTTTTCTGTGCTGTCCATAATAACTTAGATTTAAGATATGCATAGATATGTAAACCTCAGAAATAACTAAGGCATTATTAAAGGATTAAATTTTATTTAAAGCATACACTTTGCATTAAAAAAAAATATTTCACTTAAAAGAACAGTTAACTGTTTATTGTTTTAATCACAGAAAGCCATCTCAGACATAAAGATAGCTTTTAAGGTTTAAATAGTTTATTTGGGATGTCAGATGAAATTTTTCTTAAGAAGTATTCAGGCGGCAAGAAGTAAAATAACACGTAATAGTATTGAACGTTACTATTGTCATTAGCGTTATTATTGTTATTAGCGATAAGATCAAATGTCATGATACATATAATATTTATAAACGCTTGACTGTTGAAAAGTTTGGGTGAATATTTGAAACAATAGTTAACCCCTTAAAAGAGTAGTATAATTTTCAAGAAAACAGTCATAAAAGTGTCTATTTTCTATTTATAAAAATATATAAAAAAAATAGGTGCATGTCTAATATATGTATCCCTTTTTAACTTTTAAGATCGTTTTTTTTTAACCTGAAATTAAAGAAAATTCAATGTTTAGGAAAGCTTAACAAAGGTTACAGCAACAATGTTGGTTTTCTAGTTAGCAAGGAAAATTTAAAAAAAAAAAAAAAAAAAAAAAATGTTTTCAATATTAGAGAATTTTATTAAACTTACACATAAAATAAAGAAATGTTAGTAATTTTTTTCTTGTCTGGTAGATTTTAACGTCAAAATTTAATACCATATATGAAAATATATACAAACTAAAATATTGGTTGCCCATTAATATTTCGTCAAAATAAAGGTTGTAATAAACAATCAAATGAAAACACATACTATATTTGCAATAAACAGATATTGTATAAAATGTAGTTCATTATCAAATGGTTTCAGTATTAATCCTATTATAAAAGTGTACGATAAAAATTATGAGCGAGGATGCAAAAGGCAACAAAGAAAAAGCACTTTCACTTAATTTCATATAAAAAGAAGCCCTTTCACATAAAAGAGAGAGAAAGCAGTTTTAAAGACTTATCCATATTGGCGAAATAAGTTTTGACGCACTTTCAAGCATCGTACGAATCCTGATTATAATCAAATTTATGCCCAATTAACTTATTTTTTAAAATTACCTTACTAAAGCGTATCGTTACTGTACAATTTATACTTGAATCCAGTACTACGGTAAGCTTTAAGAATTGGCGAACTGCTTATAGTCATATTGCGTGTAACGTCGGCAGGGATGAAACTAGGTTTCAAATGGTCAGGTAATATTTCCAGAGAGGTGCAACAGTTGGTCGCTCGGATCTTTAATGGTCGTCATAAACGATATTTTCACTCCCAATATTCAGCAAAGTTTGTATGCTGAAAATACGCATTTAGAGTTTGGCGTTTAAAATATCTACGTTAGACGAGAAATAACGCAAAAGGAAATTTATAATTGGTGTACTATCTTAAAATTCATTAATTATTTTTAAAATTGAGAGAGATATTTATGTATTGCTGTCAGTAAATCATCTCATACTTACCAACTTATAAAAACTGGCTATCCCTATTGTTTTGGCAACAGTAAAACTTCTTGGGAATCATCGGTTAGTTAGTTGATTAGGGAGACAAATAATTGTAATTTATAAAAATTGCAATTTTATGTTTCCCAGGAAAGAGTCGCGATAGTTCAGTTGGCAAAGGCATAGATCTCGTAACCGGAGGGTTGCGATTTCGAGGATCTAGCAGGCCAAAAATCCGCTATAGTTATCCAAGACACGTAAAATAGGTTCGTGGTCGCAATGTCCTCCAATTTAAAACGATACCTATGCAAGTGGCTGGTCTAGCCTGCGGGTCTTCTGCTTGGTGTGTTTCTAAATTACGAGGACCCATTTTGTTTGTTTGTGTTACCCAAGGAATAATGTTGGCCACCAATATGATACTCCCATTAATAAATTGGTTAACAAATATCTACGGCTTGGTAGTGATGAATGCTATAAGAACAAGAGAACCCGCATTGGAAAAAACTTTAACAAACATGCACATTGCATTTCAGGGTCGGTTCATCGTACAGACAAATATCAAAGATCCCCCCCTTTTTTTTGTACTGTGGTTTAAATGACTTGCTATCACATCGCTTTTTTGTTCTCAATTCTTGCGCTTCTGACGTATTAGTTACTATTATAAACTAGCATATAGCCCGTCATATGACGGGATCAGTAAAATTTTTAATTTTCCAGAATTGTAAACTACCCTATGAGGCAGGTAAAAAAAAATTGGTTTTTTTTTTTGGCTGAGAATTATCTTGCAGCAAAAAATAATCGTTGATTGAATTTTAAATTATCACATACGTACCTAATCTATTATTTAAGAGAAATATAAAAGAAAATTAATTACGTTATATATAAGTTCAGTGATAAAAACGTGTGAAAATAATGCAGACGATATTTAAATAATTTAAAGTAAGAAATGATTAAATGAGATGGTTAAAGGAATGACGTCATAATGATAGAAAAATGTTTTTTTCATCTATTTATTCTATAATAAATTGATAAATTTAATCGCCTGCTCTTAATCTTTGGAAAATGGGGCTTGAAATAATAGCATTAAACTCTCGAAAAGGGGGAAGGAGTGAATTTCAATATTTTTGCTATGATATGAAGCTTATTTATACCAATTTATTTTAGAATCAGATCGATAGTTAAGGAGAAAATAAACTTTACTCGCTTTAAATTTTGCTAACCCTAACTCATTAAGAATTCAATATGGAGCCTATTTCCATTCCAGGTCCAACCGCTTCAAAAATTCGTGGACAGACGGACAGATAACTTAGGCTATTATTATATAGGGGACTAGACTTGTGAACTGTTACTATTATGTTATTGTTATTGTTGTGTAGTTAGTTGTAAGTTAAATTTTATGATAAAAGTTAACTTAGGTGGGAGAATGTCAAATCGTCTGTTAAAATTGATGTTCTTCCCACATATTATCTTTTTTATTTTATTTTTTCTCTGTAAGTTGCGAGTGGCAACGAACGATTTTGTTTAGTGAAAACATGGCTGTTCTTTCGTATGCGAGAAAAATGGTTCTTGAGTTGCTTTTGTGCTTTAATATGTTAATATTATTTACGCCATAAATTCTTCTATGTGACATTATCTGTGCATTTAAAGATCTCGCATACGTAAATATAATAAAAAGTGTTTTATATTAAAAGGGCGTCTGTTTTGAGTAATTAATTAACGCCATTGAGAACATCCTTCAGTATCACACTTCTGATTTCGAAACCCAAACGGGACAGTGATTATTTAGTGGTATATATGAACGGTATCGAAAATGATAAATTTAATCGCCTGCTTTTAACGGGGGGAGAATAAGGCTTGAAATAATAGCATTAAACGCTAAAAAAGGGGGGATGGCTTAGATTTTGAACTCGCTTTGAATTTTGCTAACCCTAACTCATAAAAAATTCAATATGGATGCCTGTATCCGTTCCAGGTACAACCGCTTCAAAAATTTGCCGACAGACACCTTAGGCTATTATTATATAGGGGATTCTCTGTAGGGAATAAGGGAGAAATTAAAGAATTATTTTTTGGAGTTTCTTTAAAATTTGGAGTGTTTAAAAATCCTTGAGGAACTCTTGGAGGGTCGTTAGAGAATCTTAGAGTACCGCGGAACACACTTTGAGAAACTCTAACATATGATACACCGAACGATGGACGAATGGCCCTGATCTTCCGAACTGGAGTTTGTGGGTTCGAATTCCTTGCGGCATGGACGTTCGTAGTCATTTGGAATCGCCTTTAAGAAGTAGGTCTGGGTTTCATTAGTCCTCGTGTTGCAAAAAGGTAGACCGACCAAAACCGAACATATGATATACACATCTAATGCTTTAAACGCTTCTATACACTGTGAGATACACGATATAGAAGCTTGTATAAAATATAGTTCATTGTGTATCACACGGGATATACAAGCATATAAAGCATTAGATGTGTATATTACATGTGATGTACAGGACACGCTGTATCTGAGATAAATGGCGCTGTTGAGCTTGATTTCTGTTCAGTTTTGGAGTTCTTGTTTTATCGTTATGTGTGCCTCATTAAAGTTATATTTTTTCTAATAAGAGAGTTTTAATTAATTAATATATGAATATTCACATCATCATTGGAACTTCGTACGTCAAATCGTGCCCTTTCGAACAAAGAATATGGGTTCCCAAAAGGAATATATCACCGGCCCTACGTACACACCAAATAAAAAGATACTTTCAACGTGAAAATGTTGACAGTATTTGAAGACATATATGAAGACATATATGAATCAGTTAATTCAAAATTATTATGAAGTACATTGCTATAAAACTTTATTTTCTGGACATAAACACGATATTTCGATAAACATACACGAAGCTTAACAAAGGGGTGACGCTGAATAAAGGCCAAACCCGCAGGGAGTTAGTTCTATTATTAAAATTTAAAATTGCTTTTTACTTAAATTTAGTTTTGAAAATCTAAAATTGCTTTAGTCTTAATTTTAAAACTCGTTTAAATGTTCTCTGGCTCTAAAGTTAATTAAGGTTTTCCATGATTTCAGCTGCTCTTCGATGGGAAGAATATTGGCTTGTTTAAGTACGTATATTTTGGCGATTTTTGATTTTTCACTCCCGCTTGGGGTACTAAATTTGAAGAAATGAAACATACAAGACTACAATAGGTCATGGGTTCGAACCCCATCTACAAGCATGTGTGCTCGTAGACTTTTGAAATCAACAATCAATCAAATCTCGATTTGCGAACCTTCTTGCTGCAAAAAGCAACTGGTTGCGGTTCCAAAATACAAACTAAACAGATAACCACCTTTATGAAAGCTTCGAACCAAGTTTCACCATTAAAGTCGATTAGTTGTCATAATTGTATACCGCTTAATTAACGATAAGCTTTAGTCAGTTATGGTGAGTGTGGAATAAATCAAGTTACAAGAGTTGGATGAATTCAACAGATGTTTGGGGCAGACGTAATTTACTGTCTGAATTATGCTACGAAACTAACACGGGATAAACATGAAACAAGTAACTCTTACAAGCATGCTCTTGCATTTACATTTAAAACAGGTTCAAACAAAAGCTTATAAGAAAAAACGACAATATCTGAAACACAATCACCAACAATACTAACACAAAGAAATGAAAACACGATTTGACATAATAATTGTAAATCATATTTTATGCCAAAATGAAACAAAGCACGATACATCAAAATGCGACTTTATATTTTCTTATTAAAACAAAAGAGGTGTATAGAGAAACTGGAATTAAATTTTAATGCAGAACAGAAAGAATATAAAACAGTTTCAATGCTACAACAACAGACTTCCCAACTGATTTTGTGCATTTCTTATACCATGTATAAAATCAAGGGAGAAAAAAGGCAATTAAAATGTAAGAAGTCAATTAACCATTGGAAAAATTATAAAATAATAAAAGGCATCTAATAGAAAATGCACACGAAATTTATCAGAAAGAGTGAATATCTCAGCAAATCATTTATTTCTTCCGCCAGTCAGCTGCGTTAAAGGAACACATTTTTGACACTTTCGGTTTATCATTGGTAGCGGAAAACTAAAATAAAATGGCCAAATGACAGTTGACACAAGCAGTTCCACAAATCGAAAGGATGAAACGTAACGGAAACGTAGCGAGAGACAGAAAACACACACACACACACATACATTTCCATTCATAAAAACTTTGAACTGCATGATGAAAGTGGCACTTTTTACCTGGAAGATAGAATCTTTCTCTTTGCTAGTATATCATTTTTTTTCCTTCTTTCAATATTTTCTTTGGCTAAATTTTTCTATATATTTTTTCAGAGTAAATTTGATATTTCTTTTATTAATTTTCCATTTTAGGGGTGGCAATTTGCTGTGCGGCGTTTCGGCTTTTACGATCAAAAAACACATTCGGCGCACTACTTATTATTTCCCCCGCTCGCAAGAAAGACTAGTTTTGCATTTTTTTTCTTTCTCTTAAAATTCCCAACAATGTATAACATGTATGCGAAATATAATCAAAAAGAAGAAAAGTCGATCCATTTTTCACACATATTTTTCAAATAAAAGGAACTGATGGTATTTGGACCAAACTCCTTGGGAATTCGCCAAGTGTTTTTATTTTTGCGCTACCAACATACGAAAAGTTTTTAAAAATATAATTGTATTATTTAAAATAAACTGATCGCAAAAAAAGTTACCGGAGGAAAATTGAAACGAAAATTCGTATACAAAACACTGAACCCAGTTCATTTTTTGGCAGAATCAGAGCGATGGTTGCCGGGGCAACCGCTAAGTCCACTTACAATCCGACGGGATATAAGAACATTCTCTTAGATAACGCCGTCTAACGACACACGGCGGCAGCTAAAAATACAAAGAGAACATTTTAGAGGAGGAGAATTTCAATATCAATTCGTCAGTGATTTGTTTACTAGATCGTGATAAATTTTAGGAGAAAGAATGACGATGAACCGTCGAAAAATAATACATCGTAATAAAGGCGGTAGATAAAGAATTTTACTACTATATTATATTTACCTATTGATTATTTCTCATTTATTTGATATTATTGATATTACCTATTGATATTGATTTAATTATTGATACCTAATAAGTTTACCAATTGATATCGGTAGAGAGCTGAATTAGGGATCCTTTTAAGCACAAAAAAGTCATTTAAATTACACAATAATAAAGAAGACAACAGTAAGTTAATAGACCTATAAATGTGATATAAATTATTATTTGGGCTTAATTGCATCAATTTATCCACTATATAATAATAGCCTAAGTTATCTGTCCGTCTGTCCTCAATTTATGAAGCGGTTGGACCTGAAATGGATAGAGACATCCATTATTACATTCTCGATGACTTAGGGTTAGCAAAATTCAAAGTGAGTAAAGTTTATCTTCTAAACTATCGATCCGAATCCAAAATAAATTGGTATAAATATGCTTCATTTCACGGCAAAAATTACTGTCGTCTTTAAATCCCATAATAAATAGGTAAAAATAATATTTTTTTCCTAGCATTAAGACATCATTCCTTCAACCGTCACATTTAATCATTTCTTATTTAAAATTATTTAAATATCGTCTGCATTTTTTTTCACACGTTTTCACTAAACTTAGATATTACGTAAATAATTTTCTTTTATATTTGGCTTAAATAATAGATTAGGCACATATGTGATAATTTTAAATTGAATCATCGATTATTTTTTGTTGCAATGAAAATTTTATTAATAACAAATTCTTTTCATAAAAGTCTAGGAGTCTGTTTCCCGAACTAATAAATATCTCGCGTTTAAGTTATATATCTTTGAAAATTTAGTAGTTTGTGTGTTTGTTTTTTATACATAACCACACGGTTTGCAATCGATTCGTTAAATTTTGGACATCATTAATATATACCACCAAATAATCACTGTCCATATTAAAACCTCTGATGTTCAACCTATCACGTAATATGACAAGATAAATTAAAGTTGGCAACTAACATGAGGTCAGTAAAGATAAATAAGTAATTGAGCATGTACCAAATAATTCTCAGCCAAAAAACAAACCATTTTTTTACCTGCCTCATAGGGTACTTTACAATTCTGGATAATTAAAACTTTTACTGATCCCGTCATATGACAGGCTTATATGATAGTTGCATAATATAGAAATGCTTCAAATAAGTCTTTCATTTATAATTTAGCATAAAAAGGGGCACCATAAAATATTTCTGCATTTACATTACAGTTACAGCTTGTTATAGGTTTAATCTTTAATTATTAATACAATGACCTCGGGAAACGAGAATTGTCGTTTTAAAGAAAAACGTTGTCGTCTGGTAACGAGAATTCTCGTTTTGTGAGAAGTGTGTGCTTTCCTGAGATAAAGTGATGGTACATTTGTCTTCAATCTTTAAAAGTCTACTTACACATTTTCCCATTATATATGATTTTGCTGCAGTCGATTAGTTAAATATCAGTGGTTAACACGCGAGTTTAATTGACGTTTTGTTTCTTACCATTAAGGAAAAATTGGAGGAATTTATGATGAATTATTAGACGAATTTAATATTGAATCTATGAAATAAAAGTACAAACTGTTATAGTATATATTTATCAGAGCAGGATGCTAGTTATAGTAATTGTGAATCGGAGAAGGGTGAAATTAGTGATAATAATCAGAAACTGATATTAGTAATGCGTGGAAAAATATCAATATACCACCGCCACGGATGATATGATTTGAATAAAATACAGGTATGATATTTATTCAAGAATTTTCTAATATTATCATCGAGCTATTTTTTATGGTGAAGTCTGTATCTGTGTAATGAAACAGATATAACAAACGAGTAACTAAGCATAAAGTTTCCATAAAATGTATTGAAGTAGACTAGTAAAATAGATTACAATAATTTAAATAATTTTCTTAGAATACCTTTGTCAAAAATACTAGTGATAATATGACAGTACGGTAGGTCTTTATCTGCCATATTGGATTCCACTCGCCCAAATATGTTAACCAATGTAAAAAACAAAATACCCTCTATCCCGTTCGGATTTCAAGAATTCTTTTTAAAAAATTGTACGACGTGACCGCGTGACAGAACAGCAATTCTCTGGGATGGTATCCTTCCCTTTAAAAAAACAACAACGAGAAATGTACATTTAAAGTGTTTAAGAGAAATTTTGGTATATTCTTTTTAAAATGCAAATAGGAACATTAACAGACAAATTAAAAGAAGGAAAAAGCATCTTATAAGATTTGATATTCTATCACGCTGCATAATTCTTTAAAAGAATTCTTTATAGACGAGCCAACACGGGGGAATTTTATTTTACTTCTTAGGTTAACATTGAGCAAGAGGAATCAAATATGGCAGGTAGAGACCCGCCTTCACTCATGATCTCTCATACTAAAGAAAAACCAGGCTGATTAATCTATAACGAAGCGAAAAGGGTAATCATCACATTCTAAAACAAATTAAATCAAGATTAATAATAAAAATCCTTGTAGTTTTTTATCTATTCACTTAAAAGGGAATATCTAAGCCGTTAAAAAACATCTCAACGGCAAGTGTAATTATAACGGATATTATCATAAATGAGAGAAAACCAATAATCTTCAAAAACGAAAATATGATTTGTTGCTGAGTTTTATTTAACTTCCCTTTTCTTTTTCCTCTTAATATAATACACAAATACGAGGAAAAGAAATTTCGTTCTGCGTTGCAATATCACCTGCAAAATTCACCGAAATGTTGTCTGAGCATTGTCGTTTGAATTTCTTCTTGTATTAGCATAAAAATCTGATTTATGTGATACATTCGGCATGCAGACATTACTTTTTTTAATCTAAATGTGATTATTTATCAAAAACCCACTTAATAACCGAAAATACACAAATGATAAATTCCTGTATCTCACAAGACATAAATAAATAAATAAATAAATAAACAAAAATGTACAAACGTTTTGTGGTGAATGGAACTACAATTGCATATTTAAGCGTTGATATTAAAGTTCGAACTGCAATGTACTAATTCCGCGAAAGTGATGCATGTGTGTCATGATTCATGCAAAAGTGTCCATCTGCCATTCTATTTCTAACAAAATTCTACCTAAAGTTCATAGAAGAAAACATTTGTTCCCATATATAAGATGGAGACAAAAGCACTAATTTTCCAAAAGGATAACGAGGGGTAAAACGGAACAATTCCTTCTCTATGGATTCCAATTTGTAATAAATAAACCGACATTTCATATGAAAGGAAAATGACTGGCACTACAACTGATTTATAGATACTTTCTTTTCTTAGCGTTAGAGTAATGAATAATATTTGCGGCGAACCGCATAAAACAGACGGGTCGTAGTTTGCCTATCTGCTTTAAAGCATCGTCTCACGTCAGTTAATTAAGAGTTAATCGAAGATTAAACTACATACTACGCCTGGCCAAATCAGAAGATTTAGCGGACCGCACTGTGTGGTACGTATATATAAGGGAGAATTTAAGGCAATATATTATAATTTATTATTATTATTATATATAAATTAGCAACAGAACATTTAAACATTTATAATCACATAAATAACTATAAAAACAATATTAAACAATCGATTATTCGTGTGATATGTGTTTCAATTCTAAATTTAACGAATTCCGCCACAGGCCGCAAAACTACGTGACGTACTGACTGTTTGACCACCCCTGCTTTAAAAATTGTATGACAGTTAATCCTCGATTAGCTATATATGGTTTAGCTAAATTACTTTTTTTTTTCAGATCAAGCTTACGCTGTGTCGCAAAATGCAGTTAGCATTTTAAATATTGGACTATTTTGCAGTTAAATCTGAAAAAGAAAAGTAGCACCTAAATTTAAAAGAATTTAAGGATTTGACTATCTAAATTACTTTTAAAGTTATAATGTAATCTGTTTAATAGAATTAGTCTAAATTTTGTCACCTTCCCGATACCATCAAAGTAACATTTATAACAAATTTAATATATCCTAATTCATCACTTTCCATATAGTTTTAGTCGTGATTCTGACGAAATATGAGATTTACTGAACAAATTAATCTTAGTATGGTACTGAACAACTGATGGTTTCTTTCAAACGAGACAAGGAAAAGGATATAACACAATATTTCGTTTGAACACCTGTAACAGATACTGAGTGAAAAATGTCATGCATTAAGAATGACGCAACCGGAATGATAGTTTCAGTAGCTGAAGGTTTAAACTTCAGCTACAGAATAGAAATTTAATATTTATTCCAAAACTTAGTAAAAACTAGAATTCAGTTTCTGATGGAATCAAGGAATTGATATAAAACCTGGAATTCCAATAAAGTTAGAAAGGAAAAAATACGAAGCAATAAAAATATTTTCGTGAAGAAAAATCTGATGCAGTAACCCAGAGATACAGAAGTACTTTCATAATAATAAGGCAATTTGTCGCAACGTCACGAACTACTATAATGCCCTTCCTATTCATTTTCATGTTTACAACAGCCAATAGACAAACAATAAACTGCCCTTCCGTTTGAAGCTAAAACCAGAATAGTCATAATTTGAGAATTTGCCCTACCGCGTGAAATCGCCTCATAGTATTCGAAGGCCAGTTACAAACCTCTCTTCTTTGGTCTGAAAAATCATATAGAGAGAGTCAAATTAACCGCATCTTGCATTAATTTTTAACATATACTAGCATACATTGCCCGGTAGGTGACTTCCAAAAAAATCCACCAAAAAAATTACCATAGTCTTACTGGCTGTTCAGAAGTATTTAAGAGCTGTAATAATATTCAACAAACTCCGTGGCTTCTTTCATGAATAATTTACGGCTGCTACCATATTACAGTCGACATATGTCACTAGTGACTTCTACGTCATTATGACGTCAGAAATCGACAAAGATTTAAATTTCGAACCATAAATTTCCCTCTCTGACATCATTATGACGCAGAAGTCACCAATGATATATGTCGACTGTAATATGGTAGCACCCTACCTGAACAGAAATCGTGAAAGCAGGAAAAAGTACATTTAAACTATAAGAATTTACATTTTGGGTGGTTTTTTTTTATATTTCCGTAATTGTCGACCTTCAAAGACGAAATCTAGTAAAATGAGTTTCCCAAAATTTTCCAAATCCATGTATACCTGTCCTGATCTCCAAATCCCGGCCGTTTTCGAAGAGCACAGGCAGATGCGAACATATTTTAAAAGTAGATTAGATTAAAATAAAATCTAACTGAACTGTTTGAAATGAGGTATTAAAATGAATAGGAATAATGTAATAAAAATTAAAATTAAGTAGAGACGATAACGAAATGAAAATGTGGAATAAGGAATTATCATGGGGAAATACAACTATATTTAGGAAATAATTTTAAATTAGAATAAAATAATTAAAATACGAAACATGGACAAAGATAAAAAAAATTGGATAACTTAACATAAAAAACACATAACATAAAATTTAAGGCAATGAAATATAAATAAAGCAAATTTAATAGAGAATAAAATATTCAAGCGAAAATATTGAATTATAAGACATTAAAGAAAAATAAGACCTTATATACATGACATCAATGGGGAGTAATTTAATAAAATTTATTAATTTTTATCCCCAATATCAGTTGATATCGTAATCTATTTTCAAACTTTCAGGCTCATATTCCATATTTTCCAAACATCAATTCGATCAAGTCCCGTCAGAGAAAGTAATTACAGTAGAACCTCTTTTTAACGACCCCTTCCTTAGAACGACCATCTTAAAAAGTCCCAATTATTTTACTTTAGGAATAATGTTAATTTTGAATTATTACAACGACCCCAAGCGTATTATTTTTCGTTAGAACGACCGCCAATTTTAGTCCGCAGAACTCATGAGCAAGTGGGCTATTTCAAAATTATTGTACTGTGGTGTAACTTCAAGAAACCTGTACTTCTCTCTTTGTGTTTGCTTAAAGGAGGGGAGGGGGCGTGACGAAAAGGGGAGAACTAAATCTTCAATTATCTTTTGATTAGTTTGTTGCCGTAGACGAAACTTTACAGTGCTGCGGATAAAATTTGAATGAGGACGATTTTATAGCCCGTATTACCGGAAATGAAGAAATCTGCGATTCCGACGACGGAGAAGAAATTGTACAAGCTTTTGAAAAAGTGAATGAAAAAGAAGCCGTCAATGCCTTGCGTCAATATTTTGAAGGACAATTTATTTCTGAAGATTTCCTTCGAAATCTAACGGATATGGAATCAGTGATAATGAAAAATTCCCAAATGAACTTGAAACAGGCGTCAATCAAATACTTTTTTTCAGAAATTCATTAATGGAAATACAAATAAATAGAAGTGTTCTCTAGGTATTTACTGTTGCATCATTTCTTTGCTCAATTTTTTTTATTATTTTTTCAATTCGTTACAACGACCATATGATGTTGGTCCCATAGGGGGTCGTTATATCGAGGTTCTACTGTTTATTATAGATTGCAATACATAATTACTTTATACTAAAATTGAAAAACAAAGACATGTTTTTAAAATTACCTCATTTAAAGTTATGAACAATATTAGTGTGTTGTTCAAAGTTTGATTAGCAAATATACAACTATTTAAAATAATAAATTATGAGGAGGTTAAATTATTTGATATGATGACGCTTGGTGTGTTACTATTTGGAGAGTCTAATGCGGCCGCAAAGCCTTTGGATTGGACAGAACTGCTGCTCTATGGGTAGAAGTGATGCTCAAATTATGGGTTAGGTTTGGTTTGGTTTGGAGTGCTACGGTCTACTCTTTTGCAACACGAAGGCTAATGAGACCGGGACCTACAGTTTAAAGCCGATTCCGAACGGCTACGAACATCCATGCCACTGTGGGATTCGAACCCACGAACTCCGGTTCCGAAGGCCAGCACCCTAACCAATCGGCCATCGTTCGGCTTATGGGTTAGGGTAACAACCCCTAAATTCTTGGAAAGCACATGCTATCTATTTACACTTATTTACTTATTGGTATTACTGTGCTGACTGATTCCCAATTCTCCTGTTTTTGGAATATAAGTTTTAAAAGAAATGAAAAAAAAAATTATTTAAATCAATGTTTTTTTTTTTTCAAAAAAATCAACTGATTTAAATCAAGATTTAAATCATGATTTAAATCATGCCAACCTTGTCATTCTTAAACTATAAAAAAACATAAAAAAGAGGATAATTTAGATAAATAAATGAAAAGACAAATTCAGTTAAATATTTACAGTATTGCATGTGTGTGTGTGAGAGAGAGAGAGAGAGAGAGAGAAAATAAAATAAAAAAAGTTTGGGTTATTTTTCTACTTGAGCATCTATTGGTTTGGGTTTGAAAGAATGTGAGTGAAACTTGACAAAAGAGATAAAAACTACTGTTGAGTCACACTTTACATAGGGTACAAAGGGTTAATAACCTTCAAAGACATTTGAAAAATACACCTTTTCTAAAGTTAAATTCATTGTTTTCTACTATTCTGTTGCACTAAAATGTCAATTTAAATGTATAAAAATCATTATTTTTAAAAAATGAAACAATCCAAAGTGTAAAATATTTTTCTAGATAAGAATATCTCTTATTTCGAGAAAAATTCATTTAGGCATATATTATACCTATATTAAAATAGGGTGTCCAGGAGGAAACCATTTAGAAATTCGCTGTAATTCACAATTTCTTCCTCAATAATTGCACTTATTTAATATGCAATATTCTTTTATAAAACCATTTTTAGATATAAATTTATATTTAAATAGTTATAAATTTTAATTAAAAAAATAAAATCCCAATACATTTAAAAGTTTGAAACATTCTTTCTCAAAAACTGTCTTCATTGTTTTACAAACTGTCTTCATTTGGAATAACCTGCATTATTAATAGCAAATATTACATTACTGATCAATTTCATTCAAATAATAAAACTATGACAACTCTTGCAGTTCTGCTTTTTCCCATTTTATTTATATTTAAATATAACACCCTAATACATTTATTAAAAACTGTTTAATATAGTTTTAAAAATTTAAATTCTTCCATGATAGCATTCAGTTTCTCGTTAGCTTTTTTCTTTGATTATTGAGATTTTTTTAAAAGGGTTTTTAATTAATATTGATTTTTTCTTTTGAGCTAGAACTGCTACATATTCTGAAGATCCCTTTTAAATTTTTCCCTATTCTCATTTAAAAACGAATAAGCATTTTAAAAAGAATGCACAATCAGTCTTTGATTGGAGTATATATAAATAATATATAATTATTAATATAAATAATATATATATTAATATAAATTAATATATATTAAATTTGATTGTGACTCCCCTTAAAATATTTAATTTTAAAATGCTTTCTTTTTATCTAAACAAGTGGTAAAACTTTTTGTTTTGATTTCCATATTTAAATGTTTATCAAACTGCTTTAAAGCTTTAAAACCCAATAAAAATATTTTTTTCTTTAACTTATAATAGAAAATAGTTAATATTAGATTTGTGCTAGGCAATATTCTAAACCTCTGATAGAATATACACAACGACAAACTACAATTTTCTTTTAAAGATATGAATATACAGATGTCAAAATAACATTCAGTTGATTCCTAAGATAAATGCAAAGTCAAATTATTTTGCTTATCCAATAACAGAACAATAACATGTTACATTATCATTTGTTGGTTGAAATAAAGCATTAAAGATATTTGTGCTTAGTAAATACAAATGGATTATTTTTTTTTTTTTTTAAATCATCATAACATGGTAAAGCAAAATACAAGGAGGGGTTTTAGGTGCACAATAAAGAATTATAATAAGACAAGCAGATTTTGATAGCTGAATATTTAGCTGATGTTAAAAAAAATGACATAGGAAATATTTTCCATACTTGAAAATGTCAAGGCAATTTTTCCTTTCACATTTCACGATTGCCGCAAACTGTTTTAACAATTTTTGTGCCAAATGTCAAAGATTTGACCAAAGGTCTCTGTTAATGTTTTATTTTTTATTAATGCTTTGTTATACTATAATTTTATTTATTTCTGATATTACTTTATTTTTCTTGTATATTTTATAGCACTCATAAAAAATTATGCAAACATTAAATTTAAATTTATATGTAAAGTTTTGTAAATATGATGTAGCTTTTTAAAAAATCAGAAAAAAAAAACTAGAATCTGGCTCTCATTAACTGCACATGGACCTTACCTGTATTAGAATATTATAAAAAAAAAAAAAAGTAGGTGGATGACAGTATGATATATTATCATATAACAGTAACTTTCTCTTAAAAAAATTTACTGTCAACACAACAGTATTAATTCTACTCCTAAATAACTTACTTAAATTATATTGAATTAAGTGATATTTAAAATGTTAATTTTAAAATTAAATACTAATTATATTTTTAGATTTTAAACTATATTATATAGACATGTAATGCATTCAGTCAAACAGAACAACTAAATATATACAAAATCAGGTATATCAGATATAAAGTAGTATAAGAAAATTTATACAAGTTTTTTCTTTAATTTCATATTTTTTTACAATTTTTCACAGATCCTTTTTAAAAACAAATCATGTGTGCATACAAGTTTGGAAACTTGAAATTGTTATAAAATTAACTGGCAGTGAACACAAATAATTATAATAATTATTAGCTTATAACTTTAATATAAAACTTTTACTAAAACTTCACATAATTGATTACAAGATTATTTCAATAATAACAATAAATATTAACTGTCAAAACAATAAGTGTTACACTTAATACATAACTAACAATACTTTAATATATTTCAAAGGGATTAATATTTATTCAGTGTTTTCTTACAGAAAAGTTGTAATAATATTTTATTATAATTTTAAACTTTACCAAAACAACTTGTTTTTAAAAGGTTAAACGAAATATCTATCAAAATACAAATTTGACTAGACATGATATATATTTAAATACAAACACACATTTAAGAACATTATGTTGTTCTCCAGTGATACTTCAATACCAAATAAAACCTTAAATATTTCAGAATTCTTAAGATGCTAAATTCTAAAATACAACACTAAAAAATTATCTGATTTTGATTGGTGCAACATTTAAAAGCAACAAAGAAATATAATAGTTTAAGAAATTACATATAAACATTCAACAAAAATTAAAGTTCTCTTCATCCTTTACCCCCAATACCTCCAGAAAAGAAAACATTCGCATACAAGTAATTTTCAAAATTACAACTTAAGTGATTGCTACAAATAAACTAGACTTTTATCTTTTTATTTAATACAATACGTAATATTATTTACCTGAATCACTATCTTGCGTATCGTCAACAGCGCTACATAGCGCAATGGTACAGATGAAAATTATATTTATCAGCTCCATAATTTCACTAGTACACAGACAAAATGTATATATACATTTCTACGAAAAACGAAACATGTTAGTAAATCTCTCAAATGTTGTCGAAGGAAAAAATTAAATATTTATGCAAGCTCCGAGTACACACAACACAGCTTTGCAGTAATAAAAACAGAGAGATTCACAAGTCTGACAGTTAATTCGAGTGCGAAATCCGCAAGATTATTTACGGAAAGAGTGAAAGAACGTAATTATGGCGTAACTGAGTTCTAAGGAAATTTTGGCACCTTCGATTTTTCTGGGTTTCCTTTCTGCTATTAGTTGTGAAAAATTGATTTCTCATAATTTTTTTTTAAATCACTCATTATGCAAACTCACTGACGATAAAAAGTTATGAAAATTTTTAATAAATTTACACAACATAAATTTGTATTCCCAGTGGTTCGATTACCTGTAGAATAGAGTAATTTTATGACTTAAATTTTAAGTTATTCTAATAAAAGGAAAGACATAATTTTGCTGCGTTATTTTCGCAAGTTTCCCTTTTTATACTTTTAAGAGCCTTTATTAGTCAATCAAAGTAAACGCCATTTGCCTTTAAAGTACTATAATCGAAAATAACAAAAAAATTAGATTTTAATAATGCAATATATAATTTTGTAAAAAAAAAAAAATCATAAGAAAATTACCAAACATCTTTAAGTTGATACAGTTCTTTTTTTTTACGACAGAGGATGAGTTATCTCTGTTATTATCTTAACGTTTCGAAATAAAATGCAGAAATTAATAGTTAATAGTCTTTAATTTAAAAAATAAATAAATAAAGGGGATCTTACAATTTAATTATTTGTGAGGTCGTCCTGTACGCTTAACAACAATTTCCATATGTTATAAAAGAGTGTGTCTGACTTGTCTCAAACAGAAATCGGAGTGTAACTCTGTGACGATCTATTTTATATATAAAATGGCTAAGGACCGATCCCACCAAAGTCGTTTAACGCTAAGCGCGATTAATCTCCGTTTAAACGCAGAATTCCGTTTCCCCATTGGTTGGCGCCAGGGTTAATCGTGGCTAATAGTAGTTAGCCGTTAAACGACTTTGGTGGGATCGGCCCTTAGTATGACAAAAAGGATAGTATAGGACTTGTTGTCACATCTTTATTTCCCTGCAGGTCTATCAGAATCAGATGTAATCATGTTACTTCTCGACATGTGTCTTGCTGTCAAAGAGCTCCCCAAAGTAGTGCACTATCGCCATTCTTGTTTATGATCTAATTGGTTGATGTTTTCGATTTAGCTAAAAAGGACATCAAATTTTTTCTCCACGCCGAAGACATCGTCCTCTACGCCCAAGGTAGCAATGCTCAGGGCACAAGAAGTAAGTTTCAGATTATCCTTGACGTTCTTAGCAGCTGATGATCTGAGATGAAACTCTCCATTTCGCCAGACAAATTTGAGCTATTAATTCCTCTCTTAGGCATGACACGGATTCCTCACTCCACATTCTTGAGACATCCCACATAAAAATAAAAATAATAACTACCTATCTTCGGTCCAAAGCAAGTATAATAGATCTATTGCCTTTATTCAGGATGTTGGCTACTATCAATTGATCAGCATTATACTACTATCTGTAGTCATGCTACTATCCATAGCCTGAGTACACTTCACCTCTGTTCTTCTACCTCAGCCTTCACAGGTTATCCCCTTTGAAGCCTTTACAACTTGGTAATTTGTGTGGTCAGTCGGCTACCAAAGTACACGCCGATCCCCGTACTTTGGCATGAATCTTATCTGCTCCATGCGTAGTTGTTTGAACTTTCTCTCGATCCTTCATTGACAAACAGCTTATTCTGTCCCTGATCACCAGTTAAGCGACAAGCTACGTGGTATTCACCACTCACTCTCATTGTTGGTCTTATATCAACTAAGACATGGTCGAGATATATAACTTTCATTCTTTACGTATAATTCACTTATTTTCGCTTCATCTGCGTTAAGTTACTGATATGATAAGCATCATAAGCTACACTCATCTCTTCCAGTGCACCGAGGCTTCTTTCGCAGTAAATCTAAAGTGAATAGTAAGCGTATAACTGAGAGAGAAAATTTTTATTGCCACTGATGCGCCTTTCAGAGAAAACCTTCATTGGCATCTTAAGCAAAAATAATAACATTTCTACTGCCTTTCTAGTCCTACACTTAAGTTTTATTTTCACGACAGAAGCTTTGGTTCTGTTCTAAGCAAATCAGTACCAAACTACTCGCAACAGTACTACACTATCCTCTCTGATAGCAAATTCGTATTCTCTGAGCTAATCTATGTCTTTTTACCGTCTCTCTTCGTCATCTTTCACCTCCAATCCCTTCTGAGAGAAGCATCCAAAGTGGCAAGCTCCTTCTCACTTATTTGGTGCACTAAGGAATTCCATCTAATGAGTTCACTGACCAACTTGCCCGAGAGGGACCTTTTGCCACATAGTACTACAATTGGATCACTTCTAAAGACATCAGAGACAAATAGGAATCCAAAGACAAGTATGAGGGTTTAAACTCTTATCGATTACCCTATAATTACCCTTTCAGCAAATGAACCGATTCCAGATTTGAAGAAGTGCTAATCACCCACTGAAGAGCGATAATAATCTCTATAAATGACGCACCCTTCTTATTTGTAGAAAAGATTTGTGAGTGTTTTCGGCGCGGACTACAGGACATTTTCCCTAATCGCTATGGACAAACAGAATCATCATTAATGTTTTCCAGTAATGATCTGCTTGACACCCAAATTTTGGAATGTGTCAAGAAAAGATATTGTGAATAGATCCGCAAGAAAATTTAATGTGAATTTTGTTGTCCTGCGTCGCCAGGCACCAAGTGCTCTACGTTAACCCCAAGGACGAAGGTTAAAGGATGGGGTGCAGATGAAAAACCCCGGAGATCGAGGTTTCCTGGGGAGGAGAGGAAAGGACGTGGACAGCTGCTGTAGGACCCTTCAACGAGAGAGTTATCTTTTTTTGGTTTCTTATTATCCAACTGATGCGGAGAAGCATTTTGGGGACTTTGTTTTTTTTCCCGCGGTTTATACCATAAGTGCTAAACCTTTTCATTATTTTTTCTCATTTATCTTACTTGGCAATAAAATGTTGTTTAAATCGTTAAAAGAAAGGCCTCATCTTTGCGTAACACTACTTTCAATTCAACAGAACCTCACGCTGCGTCACGCCGGGCCGACTAAGGTGTGACGGATAAATTTTTAACATCTCAAGCGTTTGGTGTTACGATCTCCATTAACAGCTTGAACTTTAAATTCGAGTTGTCATCCTCTCCTTTATGCTATTTCTGATGCATTGCTGAAACTCGTTACCATGTGCTTGGAGTGTCACCTTTACGATTCTCCCTGGACTATTCTCTTTTAATCGCAACGGCTTGGTCCTTAGCTCAGCTATTCAATAGTTCTTCTAGCCGTGACCAAAGACAAGCCTAGCGTACACGTTTTCTTCCATCTCCTCTCATTCGCCTACTGATATTTTTTTTACCTGGATTAATCCTAGTTTTTCATTAGGGTAGATTCTTCCCCATCTCCTTTCTTCTTGTACCACCTTGTTTGTTTATGAAGATATCTACCTATCTGTATTATTAGGAATAAAGCCGACTCCTCTGGTCGCAGCACACCCAAGTTTGGTAGCCAATTTGCGGCTTTACCGCAAGTTGTCCTCTAGAATATTCCAGACATACTTCAAGGTCTATCCGTTCTCAAGGAAGTCGTCGAGCAAGACAACAAGGCACATTATCATCCAGAACTTACAGCACTTTGATACAGACTAACATAATGCTCAAGAACTTAGATTATGTATTTTTAGTAGTAACAGACCCTGTCTAAAAGGTATGGAGGTCTGTGTGATTATCCAGCAAGATGCCCGCCTATAATGTGACTCTTTATTGGAGGAAAATGATGTCTATCCGTGACGCTTTCTGGGCGAAAAGTGTTCCAATTTCTTTGTTTTATCTTAAAAGAATCAGGGCTCAGACTAATATAGGATTCATCACGGAACATCCCATTGGTCCACTGTTCCAAACTCCAATTGAAACTAGGATGGTTATGTCCAGGTGTAAAAGGGATGCAAACTGCTGGTCATCTGGTATACAAACAAACGTTATTGAGTATTCTGTAAAATGGGTTTCGAAACTCGTACACTTACAGCAGTTAGCTCTTACTCCCCTGATTTAAATCCCATCGAACATGTGTGGGATGCTTTGGGGATACGCATTGCAGCACGCTTACATCCTCCGGAGAACACCCAACAACTCAAACAGATGCTGAATGCGGATTGGGCACTCCTACCGCGAGAAATGCTGGACAGATGGTTCTGAGTATGAAGAGACGGTGAGAAGCAACCATTGCAGTTAGGGGAGGGCATATCCCATATTAAGGAACATCTGCTTGTTCTACTTCTTGGATATACAATCATGAGTCACGATACTATGCGTTCAATAAAGCTTGTTTTTGTTTGATTCCATACCGTATGCATTGTATTCCTTTTTCAACGGAAACGTTTTCATCATTTTTTACGTACATAATACTCTTCCTCAATTCTGAATTTCATGTCTCTCAGATGATTTCTCTTGGAGTTATGGCAAAAACCCCCCCCACCTGTTGCTTAAGATTTGCACACCAATGTAGTATTTGCAATTGTTGAAACAGCATTAAAAACCACTGACTAGATGGATGATGTGGAAAAATCAGGAATTGGTGAGGAGTCGCTAATGATAGAAGACGCTAGAGGAAGCGTGTGGTTGAGGCAGCCAAGGCCTATAAAGGGCTGTTGTGCTTTGCTTGTAAAGAAGAAACAGTATTAAACTCCAAGTCATAACAATGGCAAAGTGTGAGTGAGTTAATTATTTTAAAGCAAATATATTTTGTTCAAACGTTTTGTATAGGATACACTGATTCTTTGAAATCTTTCTATCATTAATTTTTGAACATGGGCAGTTAAAACTGCACGTCAAAATGTTATAAATTTACATTAATCATCAAAAAGTATTCCTGTAATGGCGTCATAATCAGAGGGGACCTTAATTTCTATTTGAACCGCTTTTATTGGTAAATCTGTTCCTGATCTCACCCAAACAAATAATTGTGGTATTTTAATATCAGCAATTTCATCAAGTTGTACAACGAACACAGGGAAGGTTTTTCAGCCGATATTTTAAGAAACTGATTCAACATAACCTGATATGGCAAAAATTTGACGAGAAATAGTTTCCCTTGATACTAGTATTATCTTAAGAACAAATATATTATACGTCCTAGTTGCCGACTGTTTTTCCCTAGCCATGAAAAAGTCGCAATGGCAAATGGCAGCATACTGAATACTTTTATACCACTTAAAAAAATTTAAAAATGGCTGTATACTTAATATTTTTGTAATACACTGGGCTGACAACTGTATCAAGAAACATTCTTTGGAATCAATCATGAATCAGAAATATCCGTATGTAGAAATATAGTAAATTTTTTAACGTATAAATAAATTTATAATGAGCCTTACCTGATTAATATGTTGATCTTGAATGCATTTATACTTAATTCTTTAGTATTAAAACAATTCTTTTCGAAGCACAACTTACTTAAAAGAAAAAAAAAATTGTGTTTGTTGCAAAAAGAGAATAAAGGTACCCCAAATCAAAAAAATTACAAACAATAAACAGAAAGAAAAATACAAAAATATTGACAAAATAGCAAAAAAGTGACAACATAGGGCATAATACATACCTTGTTTCAACAGTTGCTATATTTTTCTTTAAGCATAACTGATGTTAATTTAAAGGAGGTAATCACTTTTAAGAAACCCTAATAGCTGGAATTTTTGTTGCATTTCGACTTTGTATAACTTTTATTATTACTATTTAAGTTGAAAAAAAAATTTCTGCATTTGTTCTCTAAAGTTATTTAATTATATATCTAAACTTAATATTTTCACTGTTAAGTAAGAAATTTTTTTATGGAGTGAAATGCAAGTGTTTGTTTCTAAATTTTCAAAATTTTGATGACACACTGCACGTAGGCTTACAACGACACATTATGAGTTTCATTAATAAGTTTTGCATTTTGGCAAACTCATATCATTAGGCCTATTTAATTTTTAAAAATTTTCCAAACTTTTTCTCTAACAGAATAAACTTTTCAAAAATTTAAAATAGTGTACAAAAATTTCAATAAAAATTCTCCAAATACCAAATAAAACTTAAAACTATGAAAAAAGTAGGTAGAGTTTAACTGTACTTACCTTGAAAATTTTAAAATAATATATACAAGTTTTTTTATTTAGAGTGCGCGCAAGCACAAAAAACGTCATTTTGAGTAAAACGCATTTAAAGTTAGAATTTTATATAATTTAAAACAATTTATTTCAAAATACTTCAAAATTGTCTAGTTGCACACATTATCCGATCTTCTTCTAATGTTTTTACTTGTGCAACACTTTTGGCTTTTTTTTTTATTGCTCTTCGAGCCTCTAATATACTCATCTCCGCAGCAAAAATACCCTGTTAATCATTGTTATATGCAAAGGGTTTTACATTACCTATTTTGTAACCAAGTTCACCCATAGTTCTAAGTTGACCAACTTGATCCCCATTAAAAATAGAAACAACTATCTGGAATATATTTGAACCACATCTAGATGTTTGGGGCATAATATTCATATCAGCGTGTTGAAAGTCTCAATGGTGTGTATCCCTCCTAAATATTTTTTGAGTAAGGATGGCATGCTGAGATCTTTAAAAATATGTTTTATAGCATTCATTACAAGAGGAGGTATACAATTTTAAAGTTTGTAAGATTGCAGAAGTCCCAATGTATAAACTCTCTAGGTGCCCCATATTCCTTTTAATATTCTTGCAATCTTAAAGAACAAAATGGGTATGAAGGTTCTATGTCTGTAGAATGCTTGGGATAAAATATAGCCCATACAACTTGCTTCATATCTCTGTGAGAGAATTACAAGTTTCCTTATAGCATTTCTATAATATACTGTCAGTTTATTTATAATATCTGTAAGTCGACAGCATAAAATTTCACCTCACTCAGTTTTCAACTCGAGCAATGTATACACGTAAGTAGCAAACAATGTACTTGAAAAAGACAGAAGTTAACAGAATAACTCCTGCTGCTGAAAACAAAATAACAACCATAGAATTTGCAATGCCATGAGTTTTGAAAAAATAAATAAATAAATAAATAAAAGTAAGAAAAAACAGTGATGATGCAGTTACATTACTGAGTATGTAGTTGTGCCAAAGGTAAACAAATAGCAGCTGGTAGATTTAAATGTCCAAAAGCGTCTATGTTTACATTGTATTTTAAACAATTTACTGTGTTCTAAATGAAATTTTTAATTGCGGTTTGTTTTAAATAAATTCAGAAATGTTGAAATTTTCTAAAAGTGTAAAAAAATAAAATCAATTTATTTGAAACTTTAAGAGGTGATTACTTCCCCAAATTGAAGAAAACCCAGTTATTCTCCAGTTGTATAGCTTTGAAATTTTTCCTACTGAAAATGAAACTTTTAAGGATGCCCATAAAGATTTTCCATATTTTGTTACTTAAAAAATATTTATCGCAAAGTCAGGGGGAAAAAAAGCTCTTTTTAGAGAGAACAATTAACACATTTCTAAGTGTTCAACAAAACAACTCAAGGCCATAAGATTTAGGACATACGAAAATAAGATTTGTTCTCAGAAAAATGTTTTTTATAAATTCATGAACTTTTCCCAACCAAAATTTCCTGACTATATGAGCCATTATTAGCTCAGATGTAATTCAATTCAAAAGTGGCATTAGTTATCACTATTAAGTAAAAAGTTATTAATTTAAATGGATTATAAACCCTTTGCATATCCTATACACCACATGATACACATATTTAATGCTTTATTTCACTAGTATTTCATATGTGTTACACAATATAAATTATATAAAAGTTTGTACATAAAATATAGTTCATTATAATCGCATGTGAGGCACAGAACAAGCAAAGAATTAAGAAAAGGGAAAAAAAAAAAAAAAAATAGGAACCTGGAGAATTTGCTGTTTTATTTTGTGGTATATTTTTTTACAAAGAATTCTTTAAATAGGATCCAGCCAGAGGAAATTTTTTCCCCCAAAAGTTAACACTGACAGGAATCCAATATGGTAGGTACAGACCCACCTTATACACAGAATTATATCACTAATATGAACCATGGTAATACAGCTAGTTAATTAAATTTCACACTTTAAATGCTTATATTTTTAAGGATTATCATAAAAGTAGTATATTTTAATAGCTTTTTAGATTGGTTTTTATAAAATTAACACAAAATAAATGTATAGCAAGCAATTTAGAAAAAATAAATTCAAATTCTTTTTACTAGCTTTTAGAAAATATTTGTAAATTTCCTTGACTTTTGATACACATTCTACATTTTCCCCAACCATTTTATAATTAGTTTACTTTCCAGGTTTTTAGGTTTGGTTTGGTTTGGAGCGCTACGGTCTACTTTTTGCAACACGAGGGCTAATGAGACCGGGACCTACTGCTTAAAGCTGATTCCGAACGGCTACGAACATCCATGCCACTGTGGGATTCGAACCCACGAACTCCGGTTCTGAAGGCCAACACCCTAACCATTCGGCCATCGTTCGGCTTCCAGGTTTTTAGGAACCCTGTCATAGATAGATTTTCTAACATTAATTCATTAAGCCATTTTTCTTGCTAATGACGTGCAAGACCATCTGATATATTGTAATAAAACTAAACATTATGAATAAGCATACAATCAAGGTTAGCTAATGATGTCATTTTATTAAATAATACTAGTATCACACTGATATACTGACAAATGTAACATAAAAGCAATATGAAACTGTACAAAAACAAGTGCTCAGTAAAACAGAGTAGTCAATCATTATACGCTTTTAAAATCCAAATCCTTAGCCAACAATAGTTCATACTATTTTTGATACTCAAACTTTATATAAATAGAACAAGATATAACAAAGATTACAGATTTCCACCCTTATGCCAGAAAACACACTTCGAAAGGAAGACAGAAACTTCAAAACATAGAAAAATCATGGGAGTAAAAGAACAAATAATACATAATCCCAAATCATTCATTTTAAACTTTTTTTTCACAGCTAAACAGAGGATGTTATTTTATACACAACAGATAAAATAGGATTTTATTCTTTAACCCTTTTATGAGCCTTGGAAATATTACTTCAAACCTTTAAGTTTTTATAAAATACACATACAGCATGCACAAAACCCATTATATAGCTGCTAACATTGCATATAGCATTTGATTGTCAGCTAATAGATGGATGTTCCTCAATAAAATGGAAATGCCACCTTGCTAGCTTCCAAGCAAAAAAGTGTCAAATGATGTACACTTAGTCAGTACGGGAAATCTAAACAAAACTCCCTGGCACTCCAGCCCAACAAGAAGGGCCATGGCCTATGCTGCAAATCTCCATTTTTGAGACTAAGTACCCAGGGGTGCAAAGTATATATCTTGGTCAGATGATCAACCTAACAGTGAACCCCTAGTGTATAGTTCCCAAGCATGCTTTGTTCTCAGCTTGTTAACCCACTGAAGGTATAAAAGGCATAAGGGAAATCATGTCAAAATTAGTCTCAAACTTTAAACGCTGAAGGAAAATAGCACAAATGCCCAAAAGATGTTTGGTTTGGTATGGAGTGCTACAGTCTACTGTTTTGCAACATGAGGGCTTAAAGAGACTGGGACCTACTGTTTAGAGCTGATTCGTGACAGTTATAAACATCCATTGTCAGCAGCAGGATTCAAACCCATGAATTCTGGAACGGAAGAGCAGTGCCCTATAATTTGGATCAAGAAAGGGAAACATGCCATGTGTGTGAAGAATTTCCCATACCTTTATGTATTACAACAAGCTTCTGATCTTCCCATGGAAAATAATTGCCATCAAATTAAATTTTTCCTATGATTATAAATGGTTCAAAGAGAAGTACATTTACCACCCTTAAAATTTAACCATAAACCTAAAATTTGGCAAAATAAAGTACATTTCCTTAAATTCTATTGTTTAATTACCAATTGAACACAAAAATTGGTAGAAATTCAAAAGATAAATAAATGGCCCACAAAAGGGTTAAACAGTAAAGCGAAGAATTTTCTTTTTCAAAATTAAATGACACAACACCTAAGGGGTTTAAAGTAATAAATTAAAAAAAGAGGACAATTTAAGTTTGGTTTATGAATGAATTAAAGTACTTATCTACAACTATTATTACTTAATACATACACTGCCTGCAGCTGATGAAAATGGGATGAATTTGTCTGTTATGAAAATGTCAAATAGTCAAAAGACACCAAAAGCATGTTTATACCTTCATTTAAAACTGTATTTCAAAATACTTTTTGAAGAAAATTTAGGATGGACAATTTTTTTTATTTAAATTTAAAATATTTATGAGTCTAATAAGCTTTAACATTTACAATTATCTTTTTATCTGCTATTAAGGATGAGAAAACAGATTTTAACTGATATGTTTATTTGAATTATTTTATATGATAAATGTTGAAATGCAATTGAAATATATTTAAAATTAAGTTGGAAAAATCATTCTTAATTCTTAATAGGTAATAAGAGTAACGAATGAGAAATTCTTTGTCAACATATAATTTAAGTCTAAATTCCTTATAAAGAAATATATGGCTTTAATAATCTGGCATGTACAATTATATAAAAATATTTTCAAATCAGGAAAGAAACAAACCAAGTAAACACAACACAAAGAAGTTCACACTTATTAAAAAAAAACTAATCAAACAAAATTATATGCTAGAATCATACAAAAATTTGTAGTGACTGTCATTGAAAAATGTACGAATATAAAGTATAATACCTGTCTAAACAGAAAACAATAAAAAAATATGTTTCACTGGCAAAATGAAATAAAATTTGTAATTACAGTAAAATGGGTTTATCTAGCTATTAAATAAAAGCAATATAGAATTTGAGATAATTATTAATGAATAAATTAGTAAAAAGTCAAACATAAGTATTCTGTAATGAGTAATAATAAATCTATTTTAACATATAAATGATTCATATGTTAGTAAAATATCCATTACAAATGTCAAAATTGTGGTCCATTTTAACAGAATTAAATTACTTATTCTTATATTACTTACATTAGAAGGGTCAAAATATAAATAAATTTTATCTTTTTAAATATGATTGCAAAATAAATTAAAACATAATTGTGTTATATGATTGATTTTTCAGTTTTCAGTCCACGTTTACCTTAATTCTCAAACAATTTCTCTCCCTTTTTCCCCATGGAAATCTATTATGTTGCTAGAAATAATGGCATGATCATTTGCAAAGAATTTAATATTTTATTTATGTCACATGCTTAATATTTTGATTTTTATAGGTACTTAGGTTTTTTTTTTAAAATATAGGCACTTTTATGTTACAAAGCAAAAATAAGTCACTATATATGTTTTTTTTTTTTTTAAGTTTATATTTCTAAAGTTTATGAAGAAAATTAAATTTAAATAAAAGGTCCTATTTGTTTTAAGCAATTGAGTTGTTCTGTTTACAAAACAGCATACATTAATAATATGTAATATAATTTAAAAATTAGTTTAAATTTTGAAATAAATATAAATTTCCTTAGGGAATCTTAATTACCCTGACTGGAAGCTGGATGCAATAATTAGAACACGAACTACTGATTTCAGTTTACATATACATTTAAACATTGGGACTCAAACCCTGACTATGTTTCTGAACACCAGTTCCCTAGCTATTTGGCCCTCATCCAAGTGTAATAAGGGGAGAAGGGGCAATTGGAGTATGAATATATGCAAATGTACATCATATATTCAGTGAATTTAAAAGGTGTAGAAAATGAGATATTCAGAGCAGGGGGAGGATGATAATCACTATGATTAGTTTTACAATGATTATACATACATTCTAATTGTTTGAGAATGCTATGTTGCAAATGTATTTAGGTGTAATTGTGACACCACTTCAAAATTTCCAAAAACTACCTGAGAGCTCAAATCAGACATAATTTCAAATGATTCATAATATAACCCAATTACACATGTATGCATACACATATATTTTCACTTTTCATTTCATTAGCAAAGTAAAATACATAATTTTCAAATTTATTAAAAATCAATGTATGTTTCACTATGTAATTTCCATAAGCCTACTTCAAGTTTGCTAACTTCTTAACCTTTAGATTTTTCACCAAAATTCAGAATGTCATACAAGGGCACTTTAGATTTCTTCAATAGGAACATATACACTGCAATTATTGGTGAAATTTTGATACAAATATATATATATATATATATATATATATATGCAAATGAAAATTACAAATTTACTCAGGCATGAAATTTTAATATCTTATGTGAAATTTATAAAGTGAAAACATTTTTCACATTTATAGAATACCTAACTTATCTGTTAAAAATAAAATAATAAATAGGATTAAAAAATAAATTCTACATTTCATAAATTTTCATATTATTTAACCAAAGTTTGCCAATTTCCCATTTATAAAGAAGCTAACTGTAGAAAAACAAAAATTTAATTCTAAAACAGTCATAACTTAAAAAAAGGGGATAAACTTAAACTATTATGGTATGAAGGAAAATGTGAGGAAAAATAAAATATTGAATAATTATTTTAAAAAGCTAAGATACACTCTTATATAAAAAAAGATTATGAATAATAAATATAATTTTATACTGCAAGCTGTCTAACAGATATAGCTTGAAATAGAAGATATTGTTTTAAATTTGACTTAATTTAAAAATTAAATTTAGTTTAATGCGTAGCTATGGGTAGGGCACTTGAAGTGCACCTTACACATTCGGCCATCGTCATGATCATCTAAGAAAAGATATGCTAAACAATAATTCTTTTTTTGGTTGAGAAAGATGAATGGAACCAGAAAGATTCTTAATGCATTGAGAGAGTAAAATAATTATAATTTTTTTTTCAATAAAAAAGCAGATTTGCAGCAATGTAACAGTTATTTATAACTATAAAATTTAAAAGTTATTGTACTAAGATTTAACTGCAAAACTAGAGTTATTCTCATACTTTTAGCTGCATCATTTTTTTCTAAGATATACATAATAATGGCATCTAAGAAAGACTTTATAACAGTTAAACTAAATCATAAAAGAAAATTCTAACCTTGTAATATTTATTAGTTCAATTAGTTCACAGAAATAAATGAAAATAGTTGCATATTAATTTTTTTCCCAAGTATTTGTAAGGATATTAAAATATTAAAAAATATTATTTGCATCAAATTTCTTTTAAACTTGGAACGAATTCTACCAAGTATGGAATGCATCAAAGCAAATATCACTGTTAAAAGTAACAATTCATGCAATAACTAGCTGCCAGAGCTTATTTTACGTACATAGTAATATTTTATAGACTTTGAGATGAATAACACATCCTGAAAATATATATTTTGCAATAAAATAAGTAGCTCTTTATAACAAGATATTTGTACAATATACATATATATTAAACTGAAAGATTTCAGTTCATTAATTAAAAGGAAAATTTAAAATAATTGATCAAACAAATATGTTAAAAATTATAATTTCATTTAGTAAACAACACATAAAACTCTTTTAAAATCTAAAAATGAACAGGAAAATAAATGATCCTTTGATAAAATTATTAAATATCAATACAGGAAATTTCTTCTTATTTTGATGTCCACTAATTCTACCTTCACCTGATATACATATTTTAAAAATTGTTCAATAGCTATATGATTCCTTTTAATCAAAAAAAGAATCAATAAAATATTCAGAACTTTAATACATGATAATGTAAATGGATTTATATACCTGAGAATTAAATCTTTTGAAAAATAAAACTACTAAGAAATAGACACCAGGTGTGTGTGTGTGTGTGTGGGGGGGGAGATGTGAATCAAATATTACAATAAAATCTATTGACATACATATCAAATTAATTCACTTCCCATCAGATATATTTTTAAACAATGTGAAAATTATTATAAAGAAAAATTACAAAATTTAAATGTTTGTAAGAAATAATAAATAAAATATTTGACATGCAGTTATTATTCTACTGCAATTTTAAGATAACCAAATTCTCTATTTTTTAAAGGTTATACAGCAATAAAATAAAGTAGTATTTTAAGAAAAGTTTAACTGATTCAAAATGTAAATCAAAATTTTTCAAAGTTATTGAATAAGTCATAGTCTCTTTGCAATTTTATATTATAGATAATTTTCTTTCTGACCAACACTTCTATTTAGCAAAAGAGTTAAAAAAGAAGAAAAAACTAAAAATGTCAGAGGTATAAAATACCCAGAAAATTTAGCAGACTTATGCAACAAGAGGTATTTAAAAACAAGTGGCAAAAGGCATTTTGGAAAAGGAGTGGTGAAATTTAAATTGCTTGTAAAAAATAATAAAATATAATATTTTAAAGATATGAAAATATGCTAAACATATTTATAGAAATAAAATTTTACTCTGAAAAAATGGGCAGATAATTTTTAAATTACTAAAATGACTTATTAATAAAGACAAGCTTTCAGTTTCTTTTGTCAATTAATATGTCAAGTAAGCTCTCTTGAGTACTAACTGTACATGCTCATGTTTAAAATAAAAACTGACATCTCTTTGAAATTTTAACCTTTAACTATAGTTTTGCAATCTTCCAGACTTCCTTACCTCTATCCTTAAGGATTCTAACTCTCCAAACAAGAGAATCTTGCCATTTTTAGTACCGCCCAGCAGTGTAATGCCCTACTAAGTTTCAATCTGCTATTACAGATTTGGGATCTAACAGACCCAGGTGCATGGCATACTATGACACAAGGAGATGGATGCATCAGGTGGCATAAACAGAAATATCAAAACATTTAAGATATGGCAATTTAAAAACTTGTACCACACTGAGAAAATCTACTGCATGCTCCAGGGTAGATGGCATCAGTTGTGGAATTATTTGAAGTAAAAAAAATGTGCTGCATTCTTTGACCTATTTTTGAGTAAACAGAAAGGAGTACAGGGATATAATTCTTAATTTTATTTTCCTAGAAATCTTGGGATGATTAGTATGAAATCCTTGGAATTCAAGGGTTTCCTCAGAGCATAAACACTTGTGAAATGGTCTGCCACACATTAATAAAAAAATTAATACCAAATAGCTGAATAAGCCAATAAAGTGATAAATTTTTAACAAGTTCATTTAAGACCTTTTGTAAAATAGTAATTCGAGTTAAACAATCAAATGTTACGTAAAATAATTTTAATTATTTAATCCTTTGAACTAATGTACCGAGTCCAGTCTGTCATTTAATTTCTGCAGAGAGCATGAGCTGAACTTGCAAGAAATTAACAGTAGAAACTTCTTATGAGAGAAAGTAAATTTATATCCCACTAAATTTATTATTTTGGTAGGTTTGTTTGTATGCTTTTAGTTGTAGTTCAAATCTGGGGGGAAAGTATGTTGTAAAGTAAGAAGGAAAGGTCATAAATATATACCATGTAGTTATATTACAGATTATGGCTAGAATGGAAGATTTTTAAAGCAAAATAAAGCTGAACTCCTGAATAAAGTTAGGTTTTGATTACCGTGGTCATTATTTTGCAAGATAAGGGCTAATTATTAGATGGGGAACTATCTGAGTGATATCTAGTTTGTGATGTGGGTGAAAAATTGTTGAACAAATTTGTGCCAAACTGATATACAATGCAAGGTAATAAAAGTGTTGGTAAAAATAATGGCAGAAGCATGAATTATTCAATAAATGGGATACATAACTATAAATATACTATCAAATTTGGAGTAGCAATTTATGTTGAATAACATTGATTAAATTGTTAGTTTTCCAATTAGTAATTGGGAATTTTCAAATACATACAAATTATAAACTATCTATGAAACATATCAAAAATTACTCATAAAATGTTTACAAAATGAAAACATTGTTTATATATTCTATAAAATCATATCTTTTCATAAATTTCTTAGTGATTCTTTACTTAAAAAGCAAAATTGATAAGTCTAATTTAACAACATAAAAAAAAATAAATAAATCTATTCCCTATACAAAATAGTTGACAAGGCTAATTGTCATATATTTTTAATTTTAAAACATGCAAATATTTAATGCATATTAAGAAATATAGGCTTTTATTAATAGAATTTACAAAAATATTGACTTTTGAATGTAAATAGTTATTATTTTGTTTTAGATAAGTGTATTATTTAAGGGCACAAAAATCTTAATAATTAAACACACATTTTAGCTGTTTATTTGCGTAAACCACTTAATAGTTTCAACATTTTTACATGCTCAAGTACACACAATCTATAACAGGAGGGAGTATTTGCATTCCATTATTAGCTGCCATAGATTCTACATCATACATAATCTAACGAAAAAAAGAAATCTGAAAGGAATCAGAGCATTTCAAGGCCTCATTTCAATATTATATGTTGGAATGGAGAAAAACGGTAGCAACAGGGTTGAATAATCATAATATAAGAAATAATTTAATGCAACTTTTAATCCTCAACAATATCAATAATAAAAAAACAACAAATTTTTAAAGTTTTGTGATTTAAAGTGAATTATATTCTACTAGCGAATTTTTAAATGCAAGGAAATGAAAAATATAGTTTTTTTTCATATGAATTTCAATATTGTTTGTGTTTTAACAAAATAAAAAAGAGTATAATATAATAAATAAATTGAATTAGTTATAAATAAATTATAAATAATTCATATTACAAAATATTAAGTTAAGTATTTTCATATAGTTATACATAATGCATGAAAGAACTTACCTCTTTTGATATGATATATACATAAAAAACAGGACAAATATTTCATAATTGGAAAAAAAAAAGAAAAAAAAGTAAATTGCATGATTAACATTTTTGATAAATTTTAAATAGGTATATAAAAAAGTACAAGTTCTAACATGTTTATAGATTTTCTCATTAAAAAAAAAAAATTAAGTGATTACTATAAAAATCATATATCTTATTTAAAATATTATATGATAAAACCATATACCTTAGACATTTTAGATGTATAAAGGGTTTTATGTGATATATATATGTATGTATGCACATGTATATCATTGCTACAAGTAAAACTACCAAGTCAAAATTTCTTGTTTTAGATTTTGTTAGTTCTACATTTTTCATTAAATGAAGATAAATTTGCTATTGTGTTACTGTACATAACTTATTAAACAGAAATGATTTGGTCACTTTCTCTTTAAGAATATGGGGAAAAACAAAATGAAACAGAACAAAAACTTGGGCCAGATATTTTAAAACAAGCAATTTCTAACCTGGTCAGTTTTACCTATAGGCTGTCAATATATATACATAGAGAGAGGTAGGACAGTTAAATATAAGGTTCAATAAAAATATTAAAAAATTTTTAATGCCGATGGCCAGATATTTTTATGTCAATAAAAGTAAACCGTAAGATATAGGATAAACATCATTGAACTAAACAGAAATGTTCTGGGAGCCATGTTTTCAGTAAAGACTAGATGAGACATATTTAATGAGCACTGAACATTAACAATTATAAAAACAAATTAAGCAACTTTCTCATATAGTAATATTAGTATAATACATATTGTGCTAAAAAGGAGTATTTAAAATACAGGCATAAAATTGGTATCTATTTTTATTAATGGTACAGTTTAGCTAAAATAGAGATCCATGTCCACACAAATGAAAACATCATATATCACTACTAAACAGGACGGACTTTAAATATTATACAATTGCTTCAAAAATAAAAGTAATCTAAATTTCCCCTCTGAGATTAAGTTTGAGCAAACATTTTGTTCACTAAATCAGAGAGCTCAGCAGAGAGGAAACAATTAGAGTTACAGAGACACTTTTGGTTGGGTACATTGGTGGTCCAACTTAATTTCCTATATTACTTTTCACTTACAACTAAAATGTCTTAAAACAAGAAAACACAGAGGAAACGTCTCTATTAATCTAGGAAAACTTTTTAAATATTCAATTAGAAGACAAAGTAAGTATATGATGGGAACTATGCAAATGATTATTTTACAAAAATATGTTAACACATATGTTCATTCCAGAAGATACAATAGAGATGAAAAATAAGTACAATTTTTTCTAAAATGAATTGAAAAAGGAATATACTCAAGGTAGTATGAAATCAACACAGAAATAGTTTGCTTTTTAAAACTTTTGAAAAATTTTCTAAGAAACAAAATTAGTAACACAACAAAAAACAGTTCTACTCTACAATAAAATCATTCAAATATAAGATAAAATAAACAAAAACCAATAAAATGATTTATACATAAAATAATTTACATTATTCAGATCATACAATATATTTTAAAAACTTGATTTATTAAATAAGTTTCAAGAGAAAAAAGTAATACAATAAAGAAATAGCACTAATATTTAATAAAATCTAGATAGTTATAAAAAAAAAACTTTGATAATGGGGGAATTTTTAAAATTTTTATAAGAGGATTTAATTATTATTAAAAGAAATATAAAAGTATATAAATGTAAGTTTAGTATTATGAAAGTAGAGAGTTTGTTAATGATGTGATAAAAGAAAGCTGTACACACAAAATTAAAAAAAAAAATTATGAACATATATAAAAAAAAAGTATCCACAATGTAAGATATTTTAGGTGGGGCTGATCTTGATATCAAGCTTTAAGTTGGACCATACACAAGTTTGTCACTATTAGTACACAAAACTATACAATGCGATGAGTGGCCAAATGGTTAGTACACAACAAGTGACATAAAGAACAAATTTAGAACATTGCTCTTATGGCTTTTGGCACTGTCTTTTGCTAGCAATGAATATTAAGGTGCTGAGATATCACAAAAGACACATCCATACATCCACCAATTCATTCTCGAATAAGGCATTGAGAGCAAGCACAGTTCACAGATTTTATAAACATTTATAACCATCATCAAATGCACAACTTTCATATTTTGAAAACGTGGATTAGCTGCATGAACACACAGGCATATCCGCAGCACCGGGCTTCCACTGACCTCAGAGTTGGAGGACGGAGTCTGCTGGCTTGAAAGGCAAAAATTCGCTATACATAAATAATATTATGTACAGAGGCACTGAATCAGCACCAATCAGCCATGTATGCAAAGTCACTGAAGAAGGCCTGCTCTTCTTTTGTTAGAGGGCGGGGATCCTTTGGAGGTGTAAGAATGGGCCGCTCTGTTGTAAATTCTTCATCAAAGTTGCTAACATCTTCTGGACCTTTCTATTTATAGAGAATAAGGAAAAAAGAGGTCATTACATTAAAATTTACAATTGAAAAATAAAATTCAGAATTATGAAATAAAGATTCAAGAAATAAATTTATTTAACTTTTAAAAACTTTGAGGGTATAAGATGAAAAATTTTCAAACTCTAATAAAATTTGATAGCTGTTGTAGTGTGTGATTGCACTAGTGTGATGTTAAGAACTCTGGGGACAAAGTTATTATACTGTTGCCATTCTACCTTGGAAGATTGTATGTTGGGTAAAAAAAGGAGTATATTTAATAATATGTTTAACAATCTCAATTGCCTCTTTTTCCTCCTTTATGTCCATTACCTTTGTCACTTTCCTTTATTTATCTGTCAATCAAATTTTGAGCAAAAATATTGCCAGAAAAAATGTGCCAAGATATGTTCTTTAAAGTAATGGCCAATTAACTGTGAGAATAAACCAGCACCAACTTATGTCATCTAACGCACTGACCAATAAGCTGCAAAATGGTAATAATACACATATACACTTATGCCAATAATACACATTTCTGTGATCAAGGAATATCCTGAAAGTTTTTCTGCTCTGCCAATCCTGATAAGGGAAACCCCCTCATTTTTCTGTTTTAAAGAATAGATTATGATTCTTTAATGCTAATTTTTTTTTATGAGTTTCAAAGGATATATATATATATATATATATATATATATATATATATATATATATATATATATATATATAAAAGTCAATACTTTAGAGCTACCAATGAATTTGCTTTACAATGAAATCACTCTTTACAGAAAAAAAAATTAATTTAATTATTGGGATAGATTTAATAGATATCAAGAATAAAGAAAATAAAATAAAAAAAACTTGCATGATATTTATTCACACTTTACAAATTTAACAACATCACTGAATTTTAAGAAGACTTAATTATACAAACCACAATGGGAACAAATGGTGGTTTCACTTTTCGCATTAAGAGATCATCCCATCTTATATTCTAGGGAAGAAAAACAAATAAATCACTAATATATATACAGGTACACACAAATATATCTGTCACTTATCACCCTTTATATATAAATATATAATATATATGTATATATACATTTGCAATTTGATAGATAGTAAATAGATGTAAGGGACTTGTTAATACCATCATATATTACTTTTATGAGGAGAGATAGCATAAATATTTTGTGAGTTACCTGATTTTTTAGCAAGATTATTTTAGCTATATACACACTTAAAAACAGTAAAAAAAGAGGCTAAACTAAAACAGTTTTTCAATTAAATACAATATATTTGGGAGATCACAATTTTAGTGAATTTAACCCTTTGCTTGTCTGTATATCACATATGATATACACATCTGTATATATATCTATCTAGATGACATGTGATACACAATACAAATATAAAATATGGAGATAGAACTGCCTATATTTCTCTATACTCCCTATTTTCCTGAGACTCTGCAAGTTTTTGAATTGTTTCAAAAGCAACAAAGAGAGAGAGAGAAAACAAGAGGCTAGAAGGATATGAGAGATATATTAAGAATGATGAACTGACTCATACACAAAAGTCAATATTTGGAGAAAAAAGGAAGGAAAAAAAAAGGGAGAAAAATGCAAAAATTAGGAAAAAAGAGGAAGTTAAATAACTATTAAAAATTAATGTTCTGATTTACTCAAAAATAAGTGCCCAAATATGAAATATGGAAGAATCTAAATAACTTTTTATCAATATAAACATGTACTCAAGTTTCCTAATAAAAAAATATTTAAAACAGATTCAAATCAGATACTTCTTCAATGTGCCTAATTCAAAAAATAAATTCAGCAATACAGTTGAACTTTATTATATTAAACTTTGAGGAACTATATTGTTTGTTGTACCTGAACCTTTAAGAAAAATGCTAGATCTCACAAAATTTAACTCGCATAAGATTTACAAATATAAGATTTATAAAAATATCTTTAATGATTTTAATTGACTAAAACCAAACAACTGAACAATTGCCTGTTAGAAAGACCAAAAATGATGACTAATGCAAAACTAATTTTGTCTTTAGTTGTTGCTTACTATTTTAATACTGAATTAATTTATAATCTTCTACTGATGTGATGCCAGTATCAAGATAGTTTAAGGAGTTTCTTTCTCCAACAAAAAATATTTTCTTTCTTTGATTGGGTGGACAAGATGTTATTAATTTCATGCACTTTGTTTTTAAATCTAGAGACATATATTTAAATCTGTTTTCAAAGCTGAAAAAAAAAAATTTATAAAAAATGAAGAAAAAAAACTTAGTGAATGACTGAAAGAACAGATTTTTCTACCTCATTCCTAAGATTCAGTATAAATATATAAAATACATTTATACTGAAATTTTTTACACTGAACATTGATACTGAACACATGAACATTTATATTGAAAAGCAATTTTAGAGGCTAGTAGAGGTGTTTCATGTGGCATCTTTTGAAAAAATTCATAGCTTGTAGGACTATAGAGTTTTGCAGGGGATTATGAAATCATTAACTAGAGATAGCCCTATATTTCTTGTGAGCATAAGCTGAAACTTGAGTAAAGATTTTACTCTCTAGCTATGTGTTCCTTTCCTGTGGTGAGATTCTGGGACAGATAAATCCTTCAATTAGCTTGTGAAAGAAAGTGTATGTTTTTTGTTCAATGAATTTTAAATATGTTCATAATAAAACTTTCATTATTTTAAGAGTTTTTTTTTTAAATTTCAAATTTTCAAATTTTCTGAGATCAAACATGGAACTACAATTGAATTCCATAATACACTTCAATAAATTAATACAACGATTCCCAACCTTTATTAAGCTACCGTCCCCCTATGGAACCAAAATGTGTTCAACACCCTCCTTTGTAAAAATCCTGTAATTTAAAGTGTAGGATAGGAGAAATACTTAAGCAGGCAAAATGCTTAAGTAATTTCCTTCAATAGAGTTACAAATCAAACTTTTTTTACTGAGACACACTAAAGCAAGGCAAATGAATGCTATGACCAAAGGGTTAGGGCATACACCTTTGGTTTCAAAGTTTGTGGGTTTGAATTCTACCGGGGCATAGATTCTTGTAGCTGTTGAGAATCGCTTTTAAGTAGTAGGTTCTGGTCTCAATAGGCCTTGTATTACGAAAGTGTAGACCATAGTACTCGAAACCAAACCAAACAAATGCCGCTGATTAAATATATTTTTCTGAATTTTGGCCTAATTTCATGCAGAACATAGGAAACTAAAATAACTGGTTATGGTACCACTGTATAAGTTTGTTTTATTACCGGAAAAATTCGTGTAAATTACATTAATAATGCAATAAATTTATTTAGTATTTTTAAGCTTAAGTCAAAACCTGCCCACATCGTCACCCTAGAGCCAGAAACAAGTTCACTGCCCACCAGTATAGTCACACTGCCCCCCCCGGGGCCGTATCACCCCTGTTGAAAACCATTAAGTTAATACATGACCCCCAAATTCTTTTTAAAAGAAAGTTGAGTTAATTTGTATACATTTTAACTTTAATGTATAAAAAATAAATGGCTAACAGCAATGTATTAAGGTGAAAACAAATTTTTTTTCCCTTACCCTGAAAAAGGCTTGTTTTTTAACATCTTCTGCATCTCTTTCACTAGCTCCTAGCCTTCTTTCTGGATTTTTTCTTAAAAGCTAAAATCATATTTTTAATATTTAAAAATAACAGACATAGTAAATTTCATTACAAATATTTGGTATGACATAATTTGTAAAGTATATTTGAAATTTAAAAATAATTAAGTCAAAATCCTACCCTTCGCATTATTGCAACAGATTCCAAAGACAAAAATGATGGATATCGAACTTCATCATTGACAATACTATCAAAGACTTCCTCTTCATCATCTCCAGGGAAGGGAGACTGGAAAGATTCCATTAAGTTAAGCCGTAACTTTTAAATGAATAATAAAAATGGCAGATTTTTATTTCATTTTTATATAAATGCTAAATTTATCCTGTGATATGCAAGTGTAATAAGGTAAGAAAAGTGATAAACAATTTGAAAAAAGTGACAAAAATATATAACTAAAAGTGAGAAAATCAGCTTACTAGCCTACTTGCATTTAATATATTAAAAAAAAAAAAAATAAAGGAAGGAAAGTAAAAACAGCAAAAAGAAATTTTGTTGATGTGTATAAAAAATCTTACCTCAGCTACCAACATTTCATATATCAGAACGCCCAAACCCCACCAGTCCACAGCTCGTGTGTAGGAAGTCTCAGTTAGAACTTCTGGTGCTAAAAATTCAGGCGTTCCACAAAATGTGCCAGTACGATCTCCATAGCCCATTCCTTCTTTACACAAACCAAAATCTGCTATTTTAACATACCCTTCTGAATCTAACAGAAGATTGTCCAACTTGAGATCTCTAAAGGATAAAATTGCAAACTTGGTATTAAAAGTATTATATCAGACTGGTATTAAATCCACTAAATATCCTATTTTTGATAAAGGATTTAGTAAAAAACTAGGATTTCAAACATAAAGTGTAAAAGAAAAACTCTACTACAATAGACAAGAAAGTTTTCAAAATGTTTACTAAATAGAGATTAACAAGTGATTCACAAGTTATTTTTGAAAATATAAGGTAATTTACAATATTACATTAAAACTTAGAAAAACAAAATCCACATTAACACAAAGCACCAATCATATGAAACTCATTTCTTGTTTAATATAATTGTAAAGGAAAAAATTTCATAACAGTGGGAGAAAGCCTTTCTTTAACTAAGACATATACACAGTCAAAGTATCAGCTTTTGATCATAAATCACAGAACATAATAAAATTCTAATAAAAAATGATAAAAAAAAAATTGAAAACAATAGTGTCAAATATATGAAAAATAAGCATTCATTTCAACTGAAGTTTATGAATATACATAAACAACATATTATCAACACACAGTTATTAATTAACATTTTATTAAAAACTCAGATTTATTACCTGTATATAATTTTATTCTCATGTAAAAACTGGAGGCCTAAAACAATGCATGCTGCATAAAAAACTGCTCTTGGCTCTGGGAAGATGTCTGTATGTATATGCATCATTAAATCACCCCCACAAGCATATTCCATGACAAAACACACATGATTCTAAAAATGAGAAATAAGTTTGTTTTAATATATATATATATATATATATATATATATATGTATATGTGTGTGTGTGTATGTATATATATATATATACATTATCTGCTGTTAAATTTTTTCTTCGTATATGTTGATACTGTCTTTCTGTGCATGTGTTAGTCTTTAACAAAAAACATTTGAAATGGTAATTTTTTCAGTAAATTTGATGATAACTGCTAATTTAATCAGGTAGATGACATTTTCTAAATCCTGACTGGTTGGTGTTATTTGTGTAATAATTAATGGTAGTTGCAGAATCTACATGAAAAAAAATTAGAACTATGATTTAATCAGCAGCAAAGTCTTCACATCACTTTTTAAACATTGTTCAAAAATTTGATTTTGAGTTTCTATTTATTTTAGTAATATTTTAAATTTCAAGGCATCTAAGGGGAAATGATTAAGAAATTCCCTATATTTTCTTTCCTGTAATTTATAATTTTTACTCTGATAAATTCACATTATTTAATACACAATTTCTTACAATTCTTTTTCCTCTTTTTCAAAACTATTTCAGACAAATTTATATTTGAATAAAGTTATAAATTTTACTATAAACAAATAACATCTCAATGCATCTAAAACTTTGAAATATTTTCTGTCTTTGAGGTGTTCAGAATAACCTGCATGAGGAACACAGGATTGTTGTTGTTGCTTTGTTCAGTAAAGCAGTGCAATGGAATCAAATTGATCCAAAGTGTCCCAGACAGCTCTAGCCACATCTATACCTTCCGAGGAACAGAGTTGATGCAGGGGATCAAAATGGATCCTGACGAGCTTCGCCAATATGGCAGGGCAATCAAAGATATGGTAGGGAAAGAGTTTAGTATCTATGCAGTGAGAACAGCTTAAGTAGCTTTGATGGTCATTGGGACATATTTTCATTCCCCTGAAGTGTTTAGTCCTCAATCAGGCTATGGTTGTAGAGATAGCATGGTTGCAGTTTAGGGCAAGGATAGAATGATTCTAAGAAGAAGCATGAAGTAGTATTCGGCTGGCTATTGCATCAGTATTAGTGAGGGTCAGGTTGAAAAAATGAGGGTTGTCTCTGGCTTCTTTTCCAAGAATAACAGCTTTCTCATTGCCAACAATGTTGACGTGCACTGTTATTTATTGAAGAATACAGATTCTTTGGGCCATGGTTATTTTGTTCAAGAGCAGGATGATATCTTAGGTGAGTTGGGAGTTACTCCCTAAAATGGCTTGGAGAGCAGATCTAGAATGAGAATATTAAAAATCCACAGGAATTTTGGATTGCTTTGGAATAGTAGACGTTTAAAGCCTCCTTGATGCCTACTAGCTGACACGCATAATTTGAGGCAATTTTACGAACATATATTTTGCGGGATTCAGATTTACCATTTGCATAAGTGAAAATATGCTGGCACCACCCCATCAAGTCTGAAGAGCCATCTGTAAAAGCTATTATTGCTTTTACAGATAGTTCTTCAGACCTGCGGGGGAGCGTGAACCCCTAGGGTGGCATGTCCCCAGGTGGCAGATAGGGGATTACCTTTACTGGATTATCCTTTGGGTGATAGAAGGGAAATAAAATACCTTCCGTGAACCAACTGGCAAAAGCCCAACCTCTTTGGACGCTCTGGCAACTTTTCTCTTCCATGAGTAGAGCAACACAGGATTAATCAATTTCATTAAAAAATTATGAAAAAAGGAAACACTAGTTGTTAATATTTTTTCATTTTGTTTATGTTTAAATAATGTAACTTAAAATATTAATAAAAAACTGTACATTATTATTTTAAAGATTTAAAAATTGTCCATGATAAAATTAATTTTCTTGTTAACTTCTTTAATTATTGATATTCCAATTACTCTTTAATAAGTTTTGACTTTTCTTTAGAGAACCAATTACTCCATTTTCTGAAGATTCCCTTATTTTGTTTAGCCACATCCATTACATAGTTAAGAGTAAATAAGCATTGCTTGGCAAAATTCATTATTTTTATTCATTATTCAATTTTTTAAATTTTTAAATTTTTTTTTACAGAAAATTTTCAAACAAAATTTTCAAGGAAATTGTAAATTTTTAAAAATAAAAATTTACAATTTCCGTGATATTTCAAAAATTGTTCAATTTCCAGATAATTTCTGTTTTTCTAGTTGCTGGACACCCTGTTATTGTACACAAAACACTGAATACTGTATTTTTAATTATATCTGATTTTTAAAATTTAATTTGTATTATAATTCAAATACTAACATAAAACACAAAAAACACAGCACAGTTTTTTTTTTAAAGTTTGATATAATGTACACAAAGTTTTAATTATATCTATATTTATCAAAGCATTGTCGGTTAATAAAGCTAGTACCTACAACATATATAAGAGAGAAAGTTTGTCTGCGAGTCTATTACTGAATCCTAGATCACTTCGTCGCTCAGGACCAAATCTGCACAGTAAATGTTTAGGACCCAACAGAAGCAATGCAGCAAAAATAAAAGATTTAGCTCAACTAATTTTTAAAGATTTTTCATGTAATTTTCTAATGTCAAAATTCAGGCAGACAAGCATAATTCTTCCACTCAGGTTTTATTCATCATAGCAGTGATTTTTTACTTTTCATGAAAAATGATCCAGTTTAAGACCAAAACTTTTTCTTTAGTCTGTGTGTGTCAGTCTTTAATAGAATGTGTTTAAAATGTCAGGTTTTTTTTTAGTACCAGCTAATCCACCAGGTAGATAACATTTTCCCCTAAACCTTGCACTAGACACATTTTTAGATTTTTAAGTTTTTAAATGCTACAAGCAGCAAAAGCTTTTCAACCCTAGAATTAATGCTGAACTTTGTTTTTAAATATTGATCTTTGGCTTGATTTAGAATCAGAGTTTATTCCTCAGTATTTTGTATTGTAATATTTTGTATTGTACATAAAATACTGAATATTACATCCTTTAATAATAATAATATATTTTCTATTAACTAATATTTTTCAAAATTAACATTTAATAATAATTATGCTAAGAAGTACGGTGGCTCCGGTATAACTTTTTAAACAACACAATGACATACTCACAAAATTTCTTACTCTATATCTAACAGGGAAAAGTCTTCTAATAACACTAATATATATATATATATATATATATATATTAATACACTTCGTGAAAATTTTAAAAATAACTTTTTTGTGGTTATTTTTATATTTTTCTTAGAGAATGTAAAAATTGAGACAAATAAATAACAATGAATGCTAATAAATAAAGAACAGAAAATTTGCACTGCTGCTCCAGTAATTTAAAATCAGTTTAGGAATTTTAAACAGCGAACACATATCAATGAAGATACTGGTTAGCACAATAATAATAATCATAAAACATCAAACTAAAGGAAAATGTTTTTACCGGTGTTTGAAAACAAGCAAAGAGATTCACTAAAAAGGGATGCCGCACTGAATTAGCAATTTTGAATATTCTTCTTTCTGACATTACACTTTCAACTTCATCTCTTGCTAAGATATCTCCTTTTTTAAGAGCTTTAATGGCAAAATACTCATTGGTATTCTTAAATTTGCTAAGGATAACCTAGAAGAGAAAGATTTTACGTATTATAACATGCATTAAAAAAAAAATTTCTACTGAAGTAGACACAATTTTAAAGCTTACTTTTCCAAAGTGACCTCTACCGAGGATGCTAATGAATTGAAAATTTTCCAAGCAAAGACCAACTTTAACACTAAAAGAGAAAATTACTTTTATTTAAATAATTTTATTACAAACCAAATTTTATAAAGGAAAAAGCTTGGTTGTATAAAACTGCGAAATAACACTTAGCTTTAATCAGGCAGTAGAAAAAGCAAAACCATGAAGTGGACAATTACATGGAAGATAATTACATACACACACACACACACACACACACACACATATATATATATATATATATATATATGCAGGAATGGAAGTATTGCAATAAAACTGACTTTTCAGTGAAAAGGGGGGAAAGTTGTAAATATTTATGAAGTAAAATAGAATGGATACCAAAACTTATAAATATTAATCAATACAGAATTTATAAAAAATCTTTAAGTTTGTCAATATTTCTGTGTATTGAATAAATGCTTATTAAATAAATTTAGAGTCAAATTTTGAATTTTCCCATCCAAATCAAAACTTTTATACTATGTAGCTAAGAATAAAGACTGATGTAAACTTAGGTATTGAAGTTAACATACAATTTCTTACTTTTCTCTATATTATAATGATAACAGTTTCTAACTCAAATTTTCTTTTGTAGGCAAAAGCAATTAGTTTTATTTACACAAGTTTTTTTGTATGGCCATGCATACAGCAAATAATGTTTCTGACATATACGCAAAATGTATCCAAAGAAATGATTTTAAATGGAGAAACATCATACAGCTTGCATTTCAAATCATCATGAATAATTTATAATTATTTTGCAAAAAATACTATTAATATATTTTAAATATACACAAATATACTTAGTTCTAAAAAGCATTTTTTTTAATAAAGAGAGGGAAGGATAAGACAGACACCAGATTATATATATATATATATATATATATATATATATATATATATATATATATATATACATATTTACATATATACATATACATATATATATATATATATATATATATATATATATATATATATATATATATATATATATATATTTATTTATTTATATATAAAGAAGAAAAAAGGGTTAAAGTCAATTTCAATATTTTAATACAGTTTATTTATACAAATACTCATATGCCATATTTAAGCAAATTACAACTTACATTTTACAAAAGCCCAATAAGAAATACATTAGTAAATATCAAGTTATCAATTACCTTTCAGCTTCTTGCAACTGTGGTGGAAGTCGTGTGACAACTCTTCCTTGTTCATCTTCTGGCATTTCAACTAATGGTTCAGGGGTGGGAGAATGTCGAATTCGATTGTTTACTATTAAATCACTATCTGTTAAACACTCCTTAATGTGAGAATTGTGACTAAACCTCTCTGAACTGGAATAATCAGTTTCAGAATATTCTTTTGTATGAGAATTAGGTGGATATAGTTCTGATCCTAAAAAGTCGAATTCACCAAGGGCTGACTAAAGAAAAAAAAAATAACACAAAGGGATTAACCTTTGAGCATTAATTACAAATGTATTTTAATGTATACAATTAATACTATTTATCTGATAAAAAGGAAACTATTTATTTAAAAATAGGAGTATAATAAGTACAGGAACAACTTAGCACACTAGTAAAAACAAATTGACTTTTTAAAACAAAACTCCACAACTTTTTCAAAAGTCATAAAATTTATCATTTCCAAATCAAATTATGAAATTTAGTGAAAAAAAGATTTTATGTGGTATCAACTAGTGAATAATCATGAAATATCATAGACTCCTTATTTAACATACCAACTCACATTAATTTAAAGAGGAAAACAAAATTTAAACAATTTTTCAGTAGATCTTTATGTGGGCAACACAATAACAAAAGTCTGGTAGGCAACAGATCAGAAAAGTGATATACTAAAGAATTAAAAAAAAATTGTATTGTTTTTTCCCATCTATTTTTACACACTTGAAACAAAGAGAAAATATAAATCAATTAAACATATATTATTCTTGTCTACTTTATAAATAGGCCTCAGTTTTGGTTTGGAGCACTATGGTTTACTGTTTTGCTACATGAGGGCTAAGGAGATGAGGACCTACTGCTTAAAGCTGATTCCAAATGGCTTCAAACGTACATGCCACCAGTGGGATTCAAACCTGTATACTCCCGTACTGAAGAGCAGTGCTCTACCATTCAGCCATTGTTCAGCAAAATAGGCCTCAGTAAAACGTTACATGAAATATCGGTTGGTTGGTTGATTGACTTTTAGTGACAAGAGTAATTTGTAATTAATAAAAGTTGATTGTAGCATCTTATTTTCCCAGAAAAATTATAATTAGCAAAGTTTTTATGTATTTATTATTTATAATAAAATATATTAAACTTTTTTTCAATTAAACTGATTCTAGAAAAGACAAATTTAACTTAAATTTCAAACTGAATATTTATTTAGCAAAATCAATGAAATAGGTGTAAAATCATCAAATTATGACTTATTAAACTTCAATTTATTTAAAGAAAATTTTTTTAATAGTTTGAATTTTTGGAAATTTGTATTTGCAAAGTTCATATAAAACTTGATGACTTCCTAGTCAAGTGATATATCACCATTCATTTTTAATAAGTCACATAAGAATTTGATATCTTTTTGAGCATTATGTCTAGTCTTTTCAAACAGGGTCCATTTTTAATGAAATTGTGAAAAATCTGCTCATAATTTTGTAAAATTGAAATTAGTGTTGCACATGGCTCTCCCAACAAGGGTCTTGATTTGTAAATACAAGGTCCCATTATTGTGAAAATATGCACATTTATAACCCTAATATTATTACTAAATTAAAGTTACATCTTAAAAAGTATATACAAATAAATTCAGATTTATAAATAAACATTACATTTGTTCACTGAGTCAATTATTTATTCACAGATGAATTTTTAAGAATATTTACAGATTTGTGCAAAACGATTTTTCACAGGAAAAATTTTGTGAAGTGGTTTTTTGTGAAGGATATGTATTTATGATAAAATATTTTGCGAATGTTTGTTAAAGGATCCAAGTTTTGCCCAAACAGACTCCTGTCTTTAAACATATTAAAAAGTTTAGCACAAATTATAAATTTTCTTCAATATCAGCAGCATGTGATGAAGTACCGACAAAATTTAAAAAAGCTGTGGTAGTTGATTTGCTTACAGAGTTTAGAAACTCTTGTGTTCAATATGAGCAAGCTTGCTAAAACTGTGCACATTTTCACAGTAAAAAAAAAAACTTATGAGAATTCTCAATCTATCCATAAGTCTGTAAAATTAAACCCCCAAAAATAAATTTCATGGATAAACAGTAAAAGCTATTAAGTACGATGTATATACAACTATGAAACACATATAAAAAACATTGTGGCATACTTTAACGTCTAATTCTAAAACAGCAGATCCTTGTTCTGAAGCAGACATTCTTCGATCTACATCTTTCTCTAACTGATCTTCTCTTAGTGCGGCATCAAAATCTAGCTTTGTGACCACACTATCTAATGGACGATTCTTATTGGATGCTGAAATATTATTAAAATACCATGTGTGAAACTTTAATGAAATTATAACAAAGAAGAATATAATTTGTCTTTTTTTTTTTCAAACACAGGATTATATTCAGGAGCTTAGATTAATGAGTTCACTAGTAATAATTACTAAAGTTAATAAGAAGAATTGCACATAAAAACTACAACTCCTGATTTGTACAATAATAAAATCAGTTAGCATTAGATTTTTTACAAGTATTGATACAGAATAGCTAAATTAAGAAAAGCCTTTTTATTAATTATACAAAAATTTTCTTTTAGCATTTTTTAAAAATGTATATCTTTCTATGCCAGCTCTTTTGAAAACATTGTAAAGAAAGAAAACTAATTAAATGATTCTCTTGCATACTTAATAATGTCTGTCAAATAAATAATTTAAAAGTACTAGAATTTTATACAATTTTAGCACTTTTAAATTATTTATTTGACAATTATTTGTAGGGTAGGGTATGTATTTGACAATTATTTATATATCTCTAAACAATAAGTATTTATTTGTATTATTATTGTTGGGAGAATATGAAAATCTATTATTTGGAAGACACTGATAGAATAATGTTAAGAAAAAAATAATTATAGATGCAGTATATGAAGCAGATCAGCACTGATAATCCAGAAACCTATAATCCAGACAAGCCAACATTCAGGCACTTGAGTCCGGAGCAAAATAGTAGTTTGAAATTTTAACATGCTAATTACAGATTATACATAAGTCTTATTACATGTCTTATTGGTTTCTAGATTAAAATTAAATATTTACACAGTAGTAAATTGTAAAAGGTAAATTAAAATTTATGCATTTAAAAATTTATGAGAAGTTTTTTTTAGCTTTAACAACTTATTTTCAGAATAGTGTTTCTTATAGCAACATTGACCCTGATTAAAATATTTCCATTTTTCTATCATCAGGGATTCTAGAGTGTCTACTCAAATTTGACTTAAATTCAGTTTAGTTTTTCTGCCCCGTACTGAAAACTTTTAACATGCTGTGTAAAACGAGTAATATTCAGCATTATTTTTTGCAGAAATTCCTATTTAATTGCTGAGTTGTAATTTTTTAGCCGTTCAAAAGTTTTCTTATTTTCCGAAGAAATCTGAGGAGTTTCTGGAGTTATCAAATTTTCTCATTTCTCTGGAACAACTCCAGAAAATCCGGAGTAAAGGTCAAAATAATTGGGTTTAACGGAGTACCACTTTAACCTCCAAACGTAAGCAGATCAAAACATAAATTTAGGCCTCTGAGCAAAAAGTAATCCAAACAGAAATTTAATACACTCCAGCTCACAAGAGAGTGAAGAGGTGAGAACGTTCTCATAAAAAATTATGAGTAACCAACGCGTTGTCTAATTAGGGGATAATTAGACTGGAACCTTGACAATGACTAGTAGGTATGGTTATCAGCAATACATAGATTCAACAACATGATGCTCAGAAAATATAAAAAATAAGTAGTACAATAATAAAAAATAGGGACATTAAAAAGTTGCAATTTGGCACGGCAAATAAAAATAAACAAAAAGTGACAGCACTAACAAAAAGATATATTTTTGGTTTTTATAAAATTTTAAAAAGCATTTTTCAGTTTTTTTTAATTTTTAGAAACATAAAACAAGACAAAACATTACGTAAACAAAAAATAAATGTGAGCAAAGTAGCGGATTGATACGATACCCAAAATATTGGAAATAGAAAAAAATAAAATAAGCCAAAAAATAAAGAAAACGGTACTTCATTAAAAAAATAGCAAATAACAATTAATAAGGCAATATAACATAAAAACTTAATTTTAGAAAAATCTGCAAGTTGTGGTTGTCGCCGGGGACAGCACCATCAACCTCAGGACTGCGAGCAAATGAGCAGACACGTTACCAAGCGTGCTACTCGGGCTTAAAGAATTGTGTGATAAAAGCAAAGTTAACGAAAACCAGAAATGAATCATTCGCCTCTCCTTCTTTTAGAAGGAGGAAGGGCCATGTCAGGACAATATAATAATGCTCTAGGCCTTTTTGCCAAGCTTGGAACAACAGGATTATACACAGGAAGATTGTGAAGTACAGGATTCTGAATAAAATCAATGCTACAGTGAAAGCGTAAAGCAAGTCTTTTGAACTCAGGGAGAACAGGTCTGACTTTAAGATTAGTATGAATCATATCATTCTTCACGTACCAAGAAACACATTTTTTTAAGGACAGAATTTTGAATAACTTGAAGACTCTTGAGATGAATAAGAGCGGCAGTTCCCCAAACAGGACAACCATAGGTCATGATGGGTCTAATGTAACTTTTGTATAACAATAACTTTGTTTCCGTATGCAGGCGACTTCGATAATTGAGATATAAATTTAGACTGCCAATTGCAGCCTTCATTTTTCGATATGAAGCCTCCAATTTAATTTGGAATCTAGGATAATACCTAGGTACTTATAAGAAGACTCCCAGGGAATATCTTCATCGTAGAGTTTAAAGTTAATGTGTTCAATAAAATTAGAAACATTCTTCGTGGTGAAAATCATGGCAGCACATTTAGCTGGATTTACCTTTATGCACCAGCAAGAAAGCCAATGCTCATAAATTTTAAGATAATTCCGAATAGTAGAGAATGCACAACGTATTTGTGTCGGGAGAGGATGGCTGTGTCATCTGCATAGAGGCAAAGCTTGATATGTGAATCAGATGGCACATAATTAATATAAACGTTGAACAGTTTAGGGTCAAGTAAGCTATCTTGAGGAACCCCAGAAAGGATAGGTCGAGGTGTTGAGAGAGTGTTGTTAACTGACAACGAAGTCAAGATTTTGAAGATAATGAGAAAAAATTTTAATAAGCTGGGGGGGGGGGGGAAAGTTTAATAAGCTTAAAAATGAGCCCAACCAGATTTTATCAAATGCTTTCGCAATGTCTACAAATGTAGCTGCAGTAACGGTGTGGTCGAGTCCCAGCTTCGGCAGGGGAAAATCCGGAGTAGTTGGCATGTCTGATAATCTAGCACTAAGAGCAAATTTTTTCTCTCAAGTAAAACATCTAAATATGAACATTGTTAAAGAAGAAGGAAAGAAAAAAGAGCTTTGGACAGGACAAAAAAAAAAAACAAAAAAAAAAAAAAAAAAAAAAAAGTCTTTGCTGTAAAAAAAGAAAATAAATAAATAAATAATAATAATAATAATAATATTTTTTTTTTTTTTTTGCCTGTTCTGGTTCTAAGTTTTGATTTTCAGAGATGTACATTATATTTAATTTTAAATTGTTTTAATTTCCTTTAATTATCCCTGTTGATAAAGCTGATATATATAACTTGATAGGGGAATATATATAACTTGACAGGTGATATGCATACCAACTGCCTACAACATTCTCAATCACACTTTTATCTATAGGAGTAGTTAAATCTATAATTATGGATTTAAGATAACTGAAAAATCTGGAACCTCAGAGAAATGTGGCTTATAAACAACTTTGATATTATTATTATTATAGATAGGTGTCTGAAAATTAAGGATATTCATAAGAGAGGGGTACCTTGTTCATATTTTAAATTTGATTATTATAAATATTTAATTTTTAAAAATGCTAACAATAATAATAAAAAATGTGTATTACCAGGAGCTATTAAGCAAGTTGGTGGACTAAGAGTGGTTGACTGATCTGAACATGCTTGAGGCATAGCTCTTTTCATTAATCGACCCCAAGTAGCGACATTGATGTTCATTTGTCCAGGACGCAAGAAATTTTTACCTGTAGAAGAAATTTTAATGTAACAGAAAGTAAAGAAGGAAAAATTTATACTTGATGTTGTATGATGAAACATCTTTATTAAAAAACTAACATTATTTATCAATCATGAATTTAAATAACAGCAGTTAATTGGCAAATTATTGATGCATTTAAATTTACTGAAAAAATATCAAAATGATAACTACAATATTGCAATTGTCAGTAAGATAAATTCTACAAACATTGTTAGAATGAAGATAACTAAATTCTCAATTTGTAAAAGCTAATAATTATACTCTTGTTATTTCCTTATATTTTGAAATTCAAAACTTGCTCTTTAAAAGAAACAAATAGATTAATGAATTTGAATAATTATTTGAAAAATTGGATAAAAATCAATACAGCTTATCAATGATACAAAAATAATTTAACAAACACTAAGATGAAAAAAAAATCCATCAAATAACCTTTATGCTTAAAAAGTTTACGCTGACGTTGTAATTTTGGCTTCCTTGAGATCATGGGATTTAAAAATTTGACCTGTAAAGAAATAAGCAAATGCATATTAACAAAATATATAGTTTAAAAATAAAGGAAAGAAAAAGATCATATAGCTAAAACAAGAAATACCTCAGCAAATAATAGACCTTGTGGTTCCATGTGTAAAGCTATGCCATGCCTATTGTCATCAATGAATTCTTCTAATCGTAAAAATTTCACAGCACACATTGAACGCCAGTCTCGCCAATAAACTTGAATTTCTAGCTCTCTTGACTTAAAAAATAATAAAAAAAAAAAATTTAAAAAAAAAAAAAAAAAAAAAAATTAGAAAAAGAAAAATTGCACAGATTTTGAAATAATTAAATTATGAGAAAGTTGCAATTCATATTTTCTCTATGAAATAAATATTTCTATTATTGTCATGAATTATTACATTATTACCATTTCACATGATACATTTTCACAATTAGAGAGGAAAAAATCCATTCATACATGAAAATTGCTATTGATTATGAAATAATTAATCTACACATTAATAATAAATATTTTAGATAAATTTTCTGCTTTTATAACACAATATACAATATTAATTATATTTACCCTATCAAGGTCAATACTAAAGCGTTGATCCCAAGCTTGCTGACTACACTGTTTCCACAAAGTTTGAGCTACCTGAATATTATCTAATTTCAGAACTGCCATAATTTCATCTACAACAGAATATATTCATTATTTATAACAAACTACAGGCAATAATTAAAGCACCTAAAATAGACCATTATATTTTTATTAAAATTTCAAAATTGAATACTAATCCTCCTAAGAATACTAAGTAACGCTGTCAAGTTATATTCAGGGTATCTGCCAAAATAAAATGTTTCAAATCCATGACTTTTCATGACTTTCTCTGATTTAGCAGATCATTTTTCTATGACTTTAAAGAGCTTTCGTTAAAGTATATATGAATAAAACCTTTGATGTACATACAAATAAAATATATGCTTTTAGAGAAATTACAGGAATTTTATCATAAAAAAAACTATAAACTTTATAAGTGTTAATAAACTCACATACATAAAAATAAATTGTTGTATCTACATACCTAAGTTTAATCATATAGCAATTTTTCAATCAAAATGTTTCCAATTTGAATTCAGGGTACTTTAGTATTATCTAGGTGACCATGAATAATAGCCAAATATAACTCTATAATGTTTATATACAGTATCCCCAGGAATAAACTTATATTTTCTGCAAAAATCTTAATTTTTATTAAAAAATATTATCATATTAATAAAATTGTAATCTACAATTTAAGAAAAAACCAGAATAATATACATTTACCCACCCATTAAGCTTTCTTTCTTTGAGTTTCCTTGGTGAACAAATTTTACTTGGTAATATGGTCAATAGATATATGGTAATAGATATGGTCAATAAATACCAAGCTCAGTAACTTCAGCCAAATGACAAGTAAATATAGAATTAAACAATTCAATGCATTTTTATTAATCAGTAGTTTAGCGGATCCATGACTTTTACTCATATTACTTGAAAAATCAAGACTTTCCATGACAAAATTAATCCATTGTCTAAATCCATGATTTTCCATGACTTTCTAGGTGCGCGGAAACCATGTATATTGGAGCAGCAGATCACAAATAACTGTATGGTCGATAATAAGTCTTGATAATAAGAATGATATTAAGTCTTGTGGTGTATTGTTGACAGAATACAGAATGCACAGAAATTGGGTAATATTTAATCTTATTATTTGATGCAATTTTGTATTATACTTAGGAACAATGTAAATGTTTGTTTGTAAAATACTCTTATATAGTTTCTGGTTCTATATAAAACAATTTAAGACTATAGTAGATACTGAAATACTAATTTTTCAAGAAAAAAATATTAAATATCTTAGTTACAGTTATTATTACAGGCTTGCAACTGATGAGGTACTTTCAAAAAGGTGAAAAAAGTGACAAATAATACAGAATAAGTGACTAAAAAGTGACTAAACATTGAAGGAAAAAAAAAAAAAAAGATTTTTTCTCTCCTCTTGATGACAGATGCTATTATTAAGATTTTTCTATTTATTTTAACTCTAAATCAAACGACATGATTTTAGCATCAAATACAAAATAGGTTATAAATTTTGTTTAACACAACTCAACACTGCTTTTTATTCAAGAAAATCTATAAATTAGATTTGAATATATACAATACATTAATTTTATAATCACAATTTCCTGCATATATTAATGATGTTTTGAAATATGTACATAGCGAGATTAGAGTACTAAACAAAAATTGTGAAGAAAAAGAAAAAGAGAAATGTGTGCTTTGACGTAAATTACTTTAATATATTAAATGCACATTTCAGTACAAATATAAATTTCAGGAAATTCTTTGCGACTTTTTAAAATCACTAAATTCTGGAAACCATGACTAATTACATTTTAATAAAAAAATAAGATTAGAGCATCCCATTTTGGTCTTTTATTTAAATATTTTGTTAATTATGATTTTTTTTTTCAACACTAGACTTTTGCTGTGATACGCCAAGAAAAAAGTGACTAAAGGTGAGAAAAGTGATGGAATTGAAAGCCTGTTATTATAATAAATTAAGAATTTATTTTGATTTACCTAGATATATAACTTTAAAAAGTATGAATTTTTTAAACCAGATGAATTTATATATAATATTTTTAGTTTTTCTCATGTGTAGTAGAAATATAAACTTGTTTACAATACAAAACTTTTAGAGGTTCAATTGTTGACATTTTTTTAAAATTTTGAATTTTATTTAAAAAATAAATTATCTTATGCTTGAAGTTAACAAAAATGTTACCTTTTGGAGATTATAAATACTATACAATTCTATGCACAATAACCACTGGTAAGAAAAAAGAAAATCTAAAGATTTTATTTAAGTTGGTAATACTTAATTTTTCTGATTCTTTTGTTCTCACTTAGGGTTTATGGTTAAAGAAGATAATAACAAATTAACAGCACAAACAGTAGAAAATTACAGTATATTAATGATTATTCTAATATCTTGATGATAATCAAACAAATTATTCCTAACTATAGTAGAGTCCCTACAGCCAAAAATTACATGCGAAAAATTCTGCAATATATTAAATATAAAATTAATCATAATAATTGTAATTGCTCATAATAATTGTAACACATAAATTTAAAAGCTTACTAGATGTTTCTTCTTTAATACTGTATGACTTTGAAGAACCTCTACCAGTTAACCCTTTGCCAGTAGCCCGCACAAAGCTACGTAGATCAGCAGGGCTAGATATGTGGGGCCCTTGATCTCTTCTAGGTAAACGTCCTGGAACATCTTCTAATAAATCTTGACATCCCATAAGCCTAGCAGATTCCAAAAGCAGATAGTTCAGTTATTAAACAAGTAATTTTTGTACTAACCCATTTTAAATATAATTAGAAAAACCTTTAAATTATTAAATCTAAAATTTTATTCACAATTTGAGTAATTTTAAAACAGCATTTATACAACTACACTTTATTAGTGAACAAAGACACCATTAAATATTTGTATCAACATTGACATCTATTCACAACAGACTACAAAATATTAAGTTAGTTCATTTTAATTATATAATTTGAAATGCAAAATTTTACAGAAAATTATATTCAGTTTGGGCATACTAATAAAGAAAACATATTTAAAAGATAAAAATGTGAATAATACAACATTAACAGAAGATATAAATGAGCAAGTAGCCGGCAAACCAGATATATCAACATGTGCAGATGCCACTGCCTATTACAATCATACATGTGAATATCAATGTCTTTGGTTTGGTTTGGAGCACTACGGTCTACAGTTTTGTACACGAGGGCTAATGAGACCAGGACCTACTGCTTAAAGCAAATTCCAAACGGCTATGAACATCCATGCCATAGTAGGATTCGAACCCAAGAACTTCGGTACTGACGATCAGCACTCTAACCAATCGGCCAGCATTCAGCATCAATGTCTTTGATATAACCCAATAAAAGTAAACCAGTAGCAGATGAAGAAATAGGACACTAATAATCTTCTAATTTTTACCCAACTGCACCACATTAATGCATTAAAATATATTAGAATATACTACTAAAGACCTTGATGGAGACATCAGCTTCAAAGGTAGATTTTTTGGCTTGCTTGTATGAAGTATGTGAGTAAATATGCAAACCAAGTGTCAAATAAATGCAGAAATTGGGAGAACTGTCTCTTCATATTGATACATAAGGAATATTCAGGATATCTTTTGACAATTCATGATATTGTACATGGAGAAAAAACAGCATCGCTGATGGGGTTTACAAATAGGCAGAGCAGAAGTTTAAATTTAGTTATTGCAATACTTGAAGAATAGCAATATTAATCAATATATTGATAAAAAATTCCAGCCCAACTTGATGGTTACTGTAACCATTAAAAATAACTAAAAAATTAAATAAATAATATTGAAGAATACTACAAATTGAAAATAAATAATTTTCAAATATGAAAGGCCTCCAGGAAATAAGAGCATGGAGCCATTTGATACTTTAAAGGAATTTTTTTTAATACAGGAGGCTACACTAAATTCAAAGTTAAGGTCTTGAAAGTAGTTTATGCCTGTTTATCTCAGTTGGTTAGAAACTCTTTGATGTAGTAGGCATGGACAGTGCTTTTATTCAAAATTCTAGTTGCATGTTGAGAAGTTTAGCCTATTTTTTTTCTCATGAAGGGAGATATTCAAGGAAAAATCAAGCTCATACACTTATTTTGAATCTAGAACCAAATTTTCATTTTCCCCCTTTAAAGTAATTTATGTGTGGAGAGAAGCTTTTGGGTGTTTATAAAATCCAGAGTGCAATCAAATAATTAATGGGTCAAGTGGTGGCAAAAAAACTTTTATGATAAGAATAATAAGCCTCACCCTATACCTTACAAAATACATTGATAAAGAGGGCATCTATATAGTAAAGTAGAATCTTATGTATATATATGAATATATAATTTTTTATACAAATATACTGCTTTTTTGATTTAAAAGAAAATTAAATACTAATACTTTCTGGACACATTTCATACTTTTTTTTAAAATTACAAATCCTTTACTTTAAATGTTGCTATTAACGAATTTGTAATACTATGTACCATGGCTGAATTTCTAGAAATATTTAAAAATATATCTCAATGCAAACATGCATGTGCATTAGAATTGAAAAAAAAAAATTAAAAAGCTAACATCCATCAAAGGAGTATTTGAAATTTATATTGCTATTAGTGTAAACCTAGATCAAAAAAGAATCCTAATCAAGAGTTTTTTCTCAAACATTTCCATTTTTTAAATTTTAAATTAGAGCTTCATAATTAACAAATTATGGAGATGGATTACAGACCATACAACTCTTTATCAATACTAATGCAGAATTAATTTTGGCCTAGATCAATTTAAGCATAGTGACAAAAGAATTACAAAGTTCATATGCTATAGTATTAAAACACAACTATTACGTGATAGTAGTTTATATCACCTATCAACATATATAGTATGAAAAATATTAATGTAGTGACAAAAATAAACATCAATGTATCTCATTACTTCTCCCCATACTTATTGCTAGATCATTAAATTTAAGAAAATGCTATCAACCAATATACTTTAAAATTGACAGATGACATCTAAGTATTATTGTTCTAAGTAATTTCTGCTAATATCCCTGATGATACTTTATATAAAAAAGGGCTAGATTTCATTTGTGTTATAATGGATGCAAGAAACTGTACATACACACATGAAAAAAAATATTGTTGTGAAGACTTCAATATTTTAATTTTAAAAAGAAATATTTCTTGATAAATACTTTAAAATTTTTATATTTAAATTTAAAAAATTACTTTTTGGATTTACAATAAAAATGAGAAAAATTTGGGGAAAATTTAGGAATATAATGTACCAGTAATGCAATACGTGCTGAACCTTTTTTTTTTTCCATCTTTCATTTCACTTGGTAATAAACCAAAATTAATCTATTTCTATAGAATATAAAGAGAAAATATGGTTATCATTTCTTTATTGAAGAGATAACTTAATTAGAATATTCATAACTATATATTAAACAAATGATAATAAGCATACCTAACTTCTAATTTTCCAGTAACTGTGGCAGGTTTAGAAAGTGAGGTACTGTACGGTGGAATAGGAGTTTCTCTTGTTCCATGAGGATGGATAGTGGACGGGTATAACACTGGACTTGTAGCTTGACTACTTTCCAATTCAATTTTTAAAATTTCTAATTTTGGAGATTCTGCTGGCAATTCAAGTTTACGTACTTCCATTGAACGCCTTATAAGATCTAATTTCTGGCTGGATTCTGACAAATTCATTTGAGCCTGTCAAAAGTATAATGAAAACATTTTAAGCTTTTTATGAAGGTCATATTACACAAATAAAATGATATAAATTATATAAAGACATTTTCATCTACTAAAATTTTAATTACATAAAAATCTAATAACAGTCAAAAAGAGAGAAATAAATTATTCAGTATAAAGACTTAGTCTTATGAGAATAAAAGTATAAAATAGTTTTTACTTCTTTTAATCCTCTAAGCATTATGCACATCCTTTTCTTCTCAGCTTCAAACGTATGTACACAAGCATGTGTGTGCAAGTTAGGTTAGATTTAGATCAGAAACTTTTATTACAAGTACAACTGTTAACCATTAAATTTAAAGATTTTCTATACGGAACTAAATCACCTCATAACATGTGTGCACTCATTCGAAGACATCATCGGCTGGGGAGAAAATAAAGCCTAGTGTGACTATATGTACTGAATTTCTGAGAAATGTCCCCTGACCTTCCAATAGTAATAATAATTCTTTTTAGCAATACTGTGCTTCTTGGTAAAATATAACTGTTGACAACACAGTAATCTAAACAATGACACTGCAGCCCACAGTGCATAATTGATAACAGTACAGTAATTATTGCAATAAAATGTATTTAAGGTCTCATTATCCCTAGTGATTAAAGCAGTAGACTGTAGTGCTCCAAGCCAAACCAAACATTATTTAAAATAAGATTTAATAAACAGTGCACAAATTAATCCAATCAATTTGAATCTAAGTAAATGACATGAACTCCATCAGCATTGTGCATGGCAAAAAGTTAGTTGGGAGTCCACAGTCAAGAGGAAGAGATTTGTATATTTAACAATTTATTAAAGTCATTTTTTCCATACTTAAGGCTTGTGCAAAATAATAGCAAAAGCAGACTTCAGTTTTGTGTTCATTTTGTAATAGTGTGTTTTTGAGAGTGTTGATTTAAGTCACAAGGAAAAAGTTTACAATGGTAGAATGATTTACCGTAACATGTAAATACTTCGCAATGATGCCAAGTTATGGGGGCAGTGGTTTAAAGTTTCACTCTTGATTTTCAGCATGAAGATTTGTTAAAATAGTTTTTCCTCAGTAATCAAAAAATTTTGGTAAAAGTTTGTGGCAATGATGATTTTTTTCATGAGGCTTTTAAACACAACTTTTGAAAGAATTTGAAATTGTTCAACTAACATTTAAGTGTAGAAATATACTCTACATTGCTGTTTAGTTGATAAGAATTTTTACTTTAGACTAATAAAATTTATTGAAGCTCTCTTAGAAATCCTTAATTAAATGCACAAATTTTATTTTCCACTGCCAGATCTTGACACAGGAAATGGGGGCAAAATGTTCATTACAAAACAGGACTATACAACAAAGCATAAAAGTACTTTCTTGGCAAAAGCATCATTGTCTTCAATGAATTCAGTGCTTTGTTTTTCAAAGCCTGTGTTTCCCCAGAGAAGAATTTAATTTAGTGATTCAAGGGGTTACTTCTATATAGTCTACTTTAAGCCAAAATCAAAGTTTTCATTTCTATATTACACAATTTAATTAAAAAGTTTGGAAAGAAAAAATTTGCTTGTACAAGAAAGAACCCCAAGACAACAGTAACATCTTTTGCTCTTGGGCTAAATCACAGATGATGAATTGTACAGTCATTAAACGGTAATTATGTGATGTTGCCTGTTGATACTTCAATAATAGTAACATAAAATGATTACCTGTTGGAAATGCTTCGATTTTAATGACATAAGAATAAAAAATAAATTGATTGATTTTCACAACGTACCTGGAAAAACTTCAGTTCTTATTTCCACAAATTTTTTTAAAGTTATAGTGAAATATCACTTAAGATATTAAAGTTCTTGCTTAATCAGCAGACAATACTAACAGCAATTTTAAAGAGGTTGAAAAATAGAGGAAGAAAATGTATACATAAACTTAAAATGAAGTTTAGGCAAAGGATGACAATCTATTCTAGGCATAAGATGTGTGACATATTGTGCATAATGCTGTTCCAGTAGATTTAGAAGAATAATGTAAAAAATATTTGGTCCCTATTTACAATGTTTGAGTAAAAAGATTTAAAGAATTCTAAGAATCTGTAGAACATGGGGCCTTTTTTTGTCAGATTCTTGTTATAAATGCCAGCGCTGATTAGAATTTTGTAGATGCAGAGGCCATAAAATATTTATAAATTAATTCCCGTATTGAAAAGCAAATGCTATAATTTTCAGATATAAAAGGACAATAAAAATTTTGAAGTTCCTCATGAGTTCCAAAGCAATAAAAAAATTAAAAGCACACATCTCAAAACCCCTACAAACATAAAAAAAAAAAGGTTGAATTGGTAATGTGTCTCACAGGAACAAACACTTCTGTTGGGCAGATTTTCTCAAACTTGAATATGTGAACTAATAAGAGATCAAGAAAGATGGTAGATATAGTCAGAGACATGTTGGATGCAAAAATAAACTTTGGAGTCTCATGTAATTCTTTTTCTGAAGATCTTACCATTAAAGAAAATTAATGTTTTAAATATGTAATGCAGTTCTACCGATACCTATGCAGTATATCTATATAGTATAATCAATTATATGCATACATCTTTTTTTCTTTTTATTTTAAAATGTGACTGCTTATTTCCCAGTTTTGGGAATAAATTTTCTGTTAAAAAAATTGTTTCTGGTAATAAATTAAACATGTTTCTGGATTGCCTATGATAAAAATGGTGTCTCTATTTTAGAACTAAAGAAATCCTTAAAAAAATTGTAAAAACAATCTCTTAATAATGAACTATTAATGTAATGACTAAACATCTCCATAATAGAAAAAAAAAATACATAAATGGTGTTCATATAAAAACCCTTTTTATGTAAGGGTACACACATAAAAAGTGAGAAAAGTTTACCTCCTGTAGGGCTTTTCTATCGGTGATCTTTGAGCTTTGAAGTAAACGAATAACATTTTTGGCTCCTTCAACTACAGCACATTCAACTTTTAATCGGTGACGTAACTCTTCTATTCGTAGTTCTAATGGTGACATAATTTCAGGTAATTTAGCTATTCAATAAAAATAACAACTCATTTTCAATAACATTTTAAAATTGATATATTAAGCAATGCAATATAAAGATTAAAACCGAAATTTATACACAATTTAAAGAGCTGTACTTTCATAATTTATATTAAATATGGAAATTTATGATGTCATTAAAAAAAAAGGTAAAATTAATTTTAAACTTTGACTTATGAAAATTAGAATACTGTCATTTTTCTAGTAAGGTTTAAATAAACACAATTAGGATCATATGCCATTATGCTAAGATATTAAAAGATTTATAACTACATAATTATTTTGTGCACTTTTAACTTATTTAATATAGATTCCTATTTTACATTCTAAGAAAACTCAATTTTATGTAGCACTGAAAATTAAATGTACCTATAATTAATAATTTATACATCTCAAATGACAAGGAATATAGAATATAACAGTATATGATATTTTTTCTTAATGTCAGTTTAAATAAGATAGGCCAACAATAAATTTATAGCTTGTTGAAGTATTGAAATATAATTTACAGATTTAAATCAATAGTTTTAATAAATAAAATTTCATTATTATATGTATTATTGAAAACTGAATAAAAATATAATTATACTGGCGAGTGAAATACAATTGTCAATACAGATATATTTTTAGAAAGAAGTGTATCTAATATTTTTCCCATAACATTACTGTTTATAATGAACAGAAAAATTTGTAAATTATTACAAACATAATTTACAAATATTTTACAAGACACTTATTCAAAAGGTTCATATATGCCCAGTCCATATTACTAACATGTTGTATGAAAATACATAAGACAGAATTTCAGTCATTAGAAAATAATATAAAAATATACTTGAACTAGATCCTTAGAAAAATATCAAATGAGTTAATATTTCATTTTAATAGGTTTTATTCCCTCTTAATGTTAAAATGATAGAGAAACACTACTGCAAAGCAGTTTTTAATTACTAGGGCAGTTATTTTAAAACTTGAACTTACCTGCCCCTTCAATTCCAACACTGTTCCCATCAAGATGGTTTTCTTTGTCATGCTTCACTTTGTTTATCATCATTCTGATGTACTCAATTTTTGCTTTGGAGTCAGCTAACATCTGTTGAGCCTCAGCTAAAAGTTTCTTTTCTTTAGAGGACCCAGAACTATACATTTGAATCATATTTTCTGCCCCCAATTTTACCTATAATATTTGTTTTAATTACAAAGATTTAAAAAAAAATTATAGGAATTTTCAATAAAGAATAACAAACATTATAATTAGGGTTTAAATAGTTTATATAATCACATAATTTTACTCTAACATCCTGTTGCTGAAACAGTATTTGATATTAATATGTATTTGGGCTTGTAGTATCAAGTTTAAACTTTTTTTTTTTTTTTTGTAATGCTTGTATTTTATTGTTCACTCTGAGACCAATTGAAAGGAGATGGGAAATATTATTGAATTACACTTTGAGGTATTCCGGTACCTAGCAGATTTTATGGCTGTTCTTTTCTCTGTTCACTTTGAAAAGTCAGAAGGGAGAGAGAGTAGGGGTTGGGATTGATGCCATGGCAAGCTGAGATTCTTTTAAGAGAGAAAGATACTTGTAGTTTTTTGCACGGCGAAGATGGGCATGCTAGCTGTAAAGATGTAAATAGAAATAATACTTTGTTTTTTAATGAATAGCTTACTCTGATGTTGTAGATATCATGGAGTGTTTAAAATATCACCACTCAAACAATACCAAAATATTTGCTATTCTAGAGCTGTGACATTACAACAGTTAAGCAAATTCAAAAACATATTTTCAGAACCCTTGAAATATGAAAATAAAAAATTTTAAGAGGAGGGGAAAAAAGCTGACATCAATTTAACTTCTTAAATAATTTTCTTTATATATAATATAATATATTTAAATGCATAAAGATATATATATATATATATATAAACTTATATAATCATTAATAAGGTTAAATGATACATCGAAGAAAAATAATAAAACCACACATGTGAGAAGAAAATTGAAACTTATTTATAAACTAAATTGTAAATATCAATTTATAGCATTTTTTTAAAAATTTTAACAGAACTGGCAAGTACTATAAAGAAAAATAATAACCATACCTTTTGTTCAATATTTAGCTGTTTCTCAAGAGATTTAAGCCTTTGTCCTGAGGTAGACAAAGGAATTTCCACCTGTTCTCTTTCATATTTATCTGGAGAAATAACACAACTTTCTATGAAGAAAAAGAAAGTATACGGAAACTTAAAAACAATAAATTCTTTATATAATTTTATATTTCTCAGTATATTTTATTTTATACCAAACTAATATATAGAAAGCACCTAAATGATTAAAATATAAAAGGATTAAATATAAATATATAATTATAAATAAATGCATAATATATTCACATGTATTAAATAAAGAAAATCACATTTTTTGTATAAGCTAATTTTCCTTATAATTTCTAAAAAAGTAATATAACGTTGACTAGACCTACCTTTAAAATTCATGTCCGAATTATGACCTTGGATGACTAACATGAACTCATTGAGTTCTCTTAATTCTTGATGCAATTCTTGCAACTTGGTATTTGCCTTTTTTACAATTAAATTAACATTAGATAAGCTTTTTTTGTCAGATGTAGCTTTCCGCAGATTTTCTGCACCTTCTTTTATTTTTAACTCTTTACGAATTTCCTCTTTAAGTTGTTTCTTAATGTCTTCAAGTTTTGGTTGTAGACTTGCATCCGATAAATTGTGCTGCAGACCATATTTAACAGCAAATTCACAGTGTACTGACTGACTACGATTCATTACTAGAAGATCAGAAATAAGCAATCATTAAATCCTATCAAAAAGTAAATAAAAACTAACCTTTTTTAAATTTAATACATTCATAAATAACTAAATGTGTGTATACAGGGCTATTCATTATTTACTCTGGGATTTCAACATAGATTAAAAAAATTAAGATGAATATAATTAAAATGAGTCCCACTTTAAATAGAAGCAAATGAAAGACTTTAATAATTGCAGTTGAGACAAGATGACAAGTTTTTTATTCAAGTTTACATAGTACTAATTTGAATCGGGCAAAGATGACATATCTCTTTTGCAATGGCTTCCACACTCAGGATTTTCAGGATGGCTTTCACAGGATTTAACACTGTGAAATTTTTAAGGGATTAAAGACTATGTATTTTTTACCCTCTTCACTGTGTGATTTAGCAAGAACTATATGAAAGGATTGCACATGCTTGTGAATATTGTAATATTGTTGATAGTACCATGTTGAATAAAATCTGGAGAAATGGATCATTATACTGATTATGCTTGGTGATAAAAGGTGTAGACACAGAACATTTGCAAAAACTGTAAATAAAATTTGAACTGTTTATTTAGTGCAATGTTCTATTTTGCTTTATTCCTCTGAGTCTTTTTTATGTAGCCTTTTTGAACCCATGGAGTGAATTATGACTAGCTCTGTAGTTTATAAAGATTTGCATATTTAATACTTACTCATACAGTTAGAACTTTACATTGATAGAAATCTGAATTTTGAGCTATTATCTATGCTAAGTTCATTTTTTTTTAAATATACTAATTTAAAATTTGGAACTTATTTCAGTATTTGAGTCATTTTTTAAAAATATACCTTAAAATTTGAAACCTGTAATAGTAATGGATTAATAATGCATTAAATTGAACCAAGACTAAGACATATCCTACAATTAACACTAGAAAGATGAGACCAGTTTTTTAACTGTAAATGAAATTCAAATGCTCATTTTTTCCTAGTTAGATAATATAGATAAGCAATTATTCATTTTTACTCACATTATTATTGAAGCTATAAGCATGTACAGCTAGAAAGACAGATTTAGTCATATTAACTACTGAATAAATATCTCAACTTATGTTGTGCTTTGTCTTCGACTTTTAGTTTTGATGGAAGGGCTATTAATATAAAACGGTTGATTTGAGAAACATCTTAGCATTACTTTTTTAAGACAACCTAATAAATACTTTATGCTCTATGACATGAGGTTTAAACTTTTTTTCATGAAACAATCACTCTTACCACTTTTTTTTTAATCATTAAATATTTGAACTTAACAAAATCAAAAATACTTCAGATGAATTCACATTTGTACCAGAAGTTTGAAACATGCTTATTGAAAACAGTTTTACTTTCTTTTAATAGCATGTAAAAAAACATCAGAGTAGATGAATAACTATTTTCAAGTTGAGTATTTTCCCAATTAACACAATATTTATTTTAAATCTAGGATAAATTCAAGATTAAATTTTGGCTAGTAACTAAAATTATGTCAATGAAACTATTGAACGATTTTCCAGAATTAGAATTTTTTTTTTTTATCAAGTCAAAAATATAATATTAAATAAACTGTGATGCCACCATAAAGCTATAACTTATTTTCAAAGTAAACAAATCAGTTAATAGATTCTTAACAAACAAAGTGATAACCATAAGTATTTAAAAAGACTATAAAAAGAAATAATGTTAGTAAATTATATCAATATATTTGATTTTAAATGTATATATATTTAATAGAAATTGCCATAAGTAATATTCATTTAAAGTTGTACTTTCTAATTCAATAACCAAAAAGCCCACTGATCAAAGGAACTTGATCTGTGTGCTTTTTTAGCTATTAATATAAATAATGTATTTTCATGAATACATAAAATATAAATAAATAATGAATTGAGTTAGAAATTAATAGGAAGCAAACATTAAATTTAGTAACTATATTCATTGATATAAAAAAAACCTGTACCAGTAAACAAATTGGTTAATAAAGAAAAGAGCAATTTTGTGTCATTTAAAAATAGTGGCCAAAATGACAGCTCCTTGTCCTAGGCATATGAAAAAAACTTAGGCATATGTTAAAACCCATAAACTGTAGAAATAGTTATTGATAACAAAAGATAACATAAAAATCATTAAGTTAGCTACTATAAAATGAAAAAACAAGGATAAAAATATTAATTGAGGGTTTAAATACTTTCCTAAATGATCTGAAATGTACACATGTAGATGAAACATTTTCAAAATTGTGCATTTAGATTAAATACTGAATAATTTATTCAATATAAGACCAAGGTCTATCAAAATGTTTCACCTTTACAGAAAATAAAGAGCAATAAAAACTTTAAGGACAATGAAAATTCAATTAAAAAATAATCACACCTGCTTGAGTATGGCCAGGAAATATCCAACGAAAATTAAATAGTTCCATTTTTTAAAATATAATTTTAAACACTCCTTGAATTGATATATAGTGCTATTAAACTATATTACAATTATTTAGAAAATACACTTTAATAAATTTTCTTAGAGAATTTCACACATAAATCACACAGAAGTTTTGGGAAACTTTGCTTAAAGAATAAGCTATTTCATAAACTGTTAAATAAGAATGCATAGTAAATAAGTTTTATAAACATGCATGAAAAAAAATTGTTACATAAGTTACAGTCGATCTAAAATTGCTAAAAAATAGCTTATTTTAACTCTCTTAGATTATAATTTAAGCTAGATGATTATGGACTAAAATATTTTAAATCACAACCATTTTCAAAAAATTAATTTTATTTTTTAGCTGAATCAGTAATAAGATGCATAAGATATTACTAACATCTACGAATCCTACGATGTTGCAATACTATACAAAAATACAAATGTTTGCAGTCTAATTTCGGAACCTTTTTCTCTGTTAACAATTTTTAAAATTTGATGACTTATTACTTTAATCGTAAATATATACAATAATTTCTCACAGCTGTTTATGTCATTCTTAACACCTAAATACTATTAAACACCCTATAGATCAGAATAAGTTACAGAAAGTTCCAAAGCATAGAAAACAAAGAAAATCTAATACGACTTTTAAAATAAAACATTGATGTAAACGATCAAAGAAACTAATGAGTGTCAAGAATGCAAATTGGAAATTATTTATACATTCAAATAACGTTCGAAATGTCAGTCAATAATCGTGTAATTTTAATCTAAATGTGATAAATGTATATCGAGTTAAATGTTATATGTTGTTTATAATTGATGCGCTTTACTTTTTCCGGTGCGTTTGATGCTTATAATACAATGCAAAGTATGGTGATTAGGGCTAAAGTGTAATTCCACTAAAACTGAAAATAATAGAAAACAATGATAAAATAAATAAACCTACTTTAATTCAAGAAACGAAATCAATGAAAATAAAACTTTTTTTCGGATTAAAACTTAAATGCAACATAAAAATGCGAATACTACATGCCCGAAACCCTACACTAAATTCACGGCATATCAAAACATAAAAAAAAATAGCTGCCAAAAAAAACAAAACAAATTTCCAAAAAAAAAAAAATAAATAAATAAACTCAACCCTCTAAACTTTGAAAATTAAAAAACTTATCTTTATAAAAACAGTTGACTGATTCTATTTTTGTTATTTTTTAAAAAAGATGAGAAAACATTAAGTTTATTATAAATATTATATACAACGGTTAAAAAAAAAAAAACTCTTTTTTGAAAAATTAATTTTTTAATTTTGTTTGAATGTTTTCTGAATAAAACATTAACTAGATATAAAATTATTAGATCTTAAATATGTAAACCTTATTTATGGGAAAAATAATCGAAAATATGACCAGCGTCTAAAAATACGAAATTTGAATCGACTGTTATAGCCTTATATTTAAATATTCGGTGGGAAAATTGTTGTTGACGATCGTCGATATCATAGACGATATGTTAGTTAAGACGTAACCTTTAATTAAAAGTCTGTTGTCAATGTATGTATAAATATGAATTGAAAAATGAGTAAACAAAGGAAAAGTGTTCCTAGACGGCGAAGTCGTAGTTTAGTGGGCTTTGTTTCTAGAGGTTAGTAATTGCTTGAATTTTTTCTGATTTTATTTATTTATGTATTTATTTTTCAGAAAGGAAGAGTGTTTCTCATATTTATTTACTAGATACTCTCAGTCGAAATATTGTATAATACTTAACATAAATTTTCAGATATTTCATACTAGCCTTTTAAATTCAGATCCAGTATCAAAATGTTTGTGTCACACTTCAGTAATTTGATAATTTATTAAAGAAAAACATGCTAATTTCAAATTTATCATTGTTGTTTTAAAGACTCCTTTAGAAATGTGAAAGAAAATGTGTCTTTCTATGATTTTACCCAATAAAGGTTTTAAGTAGCCTTGATATTGCTATTTATTGAGGGGTATTTTGCTCAGTGCATATTGTTTACATTTTAATGATCATAAAATATTTTAATTTATAGTAATTTTCAAAAGCGTAACTGAAAATTTTATATAATACAGATTTTCTACTGAAATTAGGAAAAAAGTTAAGAATGGTTCTTATGACTTCAAAAAATCTTACCTGAATCTTCAGATAAAACACTTGAAAGTAAATATAAAGAGAAAAATATGACAAATACAATATCTCAGTGGAGACAAATCTCAAGAATATTGTGCATTGTGCTCAAAAGTTTTTTGTGGAAAATGCACTGAAAAAAGTATTAAAAATCATTTCTGTATCAATTGCGTTAATTTGTAATATGGGTCTGTAATTTGGAGTATTTTAAAGGTTAAATAAAATTTAAAGGAAATGCTTCCCATATTCTGTTCTACTACACTTTAATGAAATAATAGAAACAACAAAGAACATTACTCATTTAAGGATTTAGAGAGTTGATCAATCTGCAAGTAAGTAGCTGAAAAATTTGATTTTATAAATTACATTTCATTTTAATTAGCAATAGTTTTAGATTGTGAAACCATTTATTTGAAATCAATTTTTATACAGAATCAATGCGTTATTTGAGTAGCTATAGTACAAACCAATTGAAAGTTTTCTAGTCGATTCATTTATAGTATTTTAAAAACTCCATAAATTGAGAGCTTTTAAATATAAATTATGAAATACATGTAAATTACCTACTGTTGCATTTGAAATTATTGTACCATTGTTATATTAGTTGTTTCATTGAGAGGACAGAATGATCCCTGTTTCAGTAAGATTTTTCTACTGTTGTAATGCTAAGAAAGTATGGTTGATAGCGTATTAGTACTCATTGAGCATCTTATAGTATAATAGTGTATATTTATGTTGCTTAGTTTAAAAATATAGAAAATTCTTTTGTCATCTGTCATATGCAGTTATCTCCAATAATTTTTCTCATAATAAAGATTCTGTAGAAAATTTTAATAAATTTAAATAAAATTTTGCCCAACTAAGGGAAAAGTGTAGTAAAAAAAATTAACTACTATTCAGATGGGGCTTCCAGCTAATTTTAAATAGATTTATGTTTGCTAATTTAGTTTATTATAAAAAATTTAATATAGAGATCAAGTGGTCGTTTTTTAAAACATCACATGGAAAAGGTGCTCTTGGTCAGTAAAAAACAAAGTTTGGAAAGCTGTATTGTAGGGAAAAGGTTTGGTTAAGTTTCAAGTGTTATGGTCTACTGTTTTGTTAAACAAGGACTATTGAGACTAAGACTTACTGCTTAAAACTCCAAATTATTTTTAATTAGGTAAATTTCTATTAAATCATATTACAGTGTTTCCTTGCCACTTTGTAATTCATGTTTTATGGCTTCAATACTTCGCAGGTTTTTTCCAAATATTCATCAAAAAATAAAAATGAAAAAATACAACCATGTTGACAGCCACATTGCAGAAAGGAGCTTTATTTCATGTTGATGCATGAGAGAAGGATCCCTGCATGTCAAACAAAGAGATGAGTTGACTCAGTACATAGGGCTCTCATAAAGGCACATGATTGTGCGACATTGACCAGGGAGAGAAAAAACAGACAACTTCCCATTAACATGTTTCTCTCTAAGGTATCCCACTATGGCATGGATATTCGTAGCCATTTTAGAATAGGTTTTAAGCTGTAGGTTCCGGTCTCATTAGCTGTCGTGTGCAAAACAGTAGACCGTAGCACTCCAAAACAAAACAAAAAAAAACTTTCCAAGGTAAAGACCCCAGCTCTAATGTCAGTGTCTCCAACAGAAAATTCTCAGAGTGAGTCTAAAGCTTCTGATAGTCAAATGAGAACCTCTCCTTTGCCTTCAACACAAGACTCTTCATCTCTCACAAAGAGCAATGTTGATTAATGTTTATTATTGATTAAGGTTTTGTAATTAACTTTATTAATTAGCACTGACATGTTTAAGTAAATACATATACTGTTGTAATTTTTGTTTTAAAAGTGTGAAGTATAAATACTATATTTACATATTTAAAACATTCATGTGCCTGCATACACAAAAATTCCAATGGGCAAATCCTACTTTGCGGTTTTTCAGCTTACGTGGAATGTTATGGTCCTTATTAACCGTGAAAAACGAGGGTTCACTATAATTTCTAAGAAATATTCCCTAATTTTCATGACATAAAATCACTACACTGAAATTATAATATAAAGGAAATTTAATTTAATTATAAAAAATTTATATGTATGTGTATGTGTATATATATATATGTGTATATATATATATGTATATATATATATGTGTATATATATATATGTATATATATATATATATATGTGTATATACATATATATATATATATATATATATGAAAATAAGGTATTTTCTGTGTTATGGACTGCAACACTGGAAGTTTTTTTTTATTAAATGAGTTGGTTTCTAGTTTGATAATTAAATATGCTGAACTTTAAAAAGGTAATGTATATTGATTTCATAAAAGGAAAAATATTCACCTAGTTAAATGTTTCGTAGTTGAAATTAGTTGAAATTTGTGAATATCATGTCTGCAAAATATACTATAATGCAAAATCACCCTATAATTATATGTTTTGTATCTTGATTATCCAGACCAATGACTGGGTAAAAACCAGCTAGTGTTTAATAATAGTTTTATAGTATTTTAATGAGCATATATGTTTTATTTTTATGGATATATATTACAAATAATGTAAAGCAAGGGTAAACTTTTTTTAATTCTAATTATTTATTTATGATTAGATTTATGTCAAACTGTCCCAAAATCCCTTTCACCATCTGACAGATTAATGATGTTGCTAGAACAGTCCTTTCAAGTAAGTATTGTAGCATCTAAAGTTTTATAATTTTCTGAAAGGATTTTGTATTATTGTAATTATAACTGAGTCTGTTTAATCTATAAAATTTAGTGATCCATTTCGGATTACTGAAAATATAAAATGTGATAAGTAAAAATCAATATCTTCTGGTTGTTAATGCTAGTACTGGAAAACTTCTCAAGTTGTAGGGTTTCTTTGCAAAGATATAAAATGTGCTTTATGTGGTGTATAATAAGGTAATATATACTGATTTTCCAAAAGAAAAGTATTCACCTAGTTAAATTTCTGGTTTAGTTATGGTTAGTTGAAATTTGCAAATGTCATGTCCACAACATATACTTTACTGTGAAATCACTTTATAACCATATGTTTTGTTCCTTGACTATCCAAATCAGAGACTGGGTACAAACCAATTAGTATTTGATGGTAGTTTTATAACTTTTAATGAGCATAAAATTGTAGAATTGTACCATATGTAAGTATTATGGAAAAACTTACAATGATAGGGAAATGGCCATGTTGTGCATATTCTGTAACTGGCTCATAAAACTTGAGTTTCAGAAAAACACATTCAGATTAAATAGAATTTTGAAACCAGGTCTTAGAAAAAATACACTGTGAGTTCTGAGTTGTATTAAAAATGTAGTCAGTAAGGCAATAGAAACTAACTCTTAATCTTTGTGTAAACTGCAAGCTTTTGAAAAATACTTTTTAAGAGATATTTTTGATTTAAATCGAATTATGAAACCATGCGTAGTAGGTATAAAGGTGTCCCTTGTGTATATTGTACATAGGTGGAGAATTCTTAGGATTTAGAAAGGTAAATTATTTTTCAGTGTCATAATGATTCATAAAGATTTGTATGGGAATAAAAGCATCTATGGATACCACTCTACACCCCTTTAATACAAAAGAGAAAAGAAGGGAAGATATAGAAAGTTGTTCAAGAATTTTATGCAAGAAAAGGGTTTGATACAGAAAGAGTAGAAAAATCATGTGTGTATGTTTTTGAGAACTTGTATGAGAAAGGAGACCAAAAGAAATGAAATTATAAAGTAAAAAAATATGAAGGGGAGGAATTTTAATCCAATGAAATGTCAGATTTTGTGAATTGACCACCTAAATTTTCAAGAGTAGATAATTTCATGGAGGGGACTGAATTAAGGAGGTGCTAAGAAAAAAGTGAAGGAAGTATATATACTAGATCCGTGAGATTAATATCAGTCTTCAAGGGAGTTTTTTTTTTTTTTTTTTTTTTTGACTATTTTGCCATTGTAAATCCTTGTTCAAGGATTAATTTTTTTTTTTTTTTTTTTTTTTTTTTATTTTTTTAACAAAATATTTAGAAGAAAATTTAATTCAAAGCATGGAGAAAAAAGTGGGGTGAATCAAATTTTTACCTCTCTAAAGCATTGACACAACAAAAATTGAATCAATTATTTTATAACTTTTTGTACTTGTATGGTAAATAAAAATTTTTAGTTCATTATAAATGAAATTTCTCTGTCTTAATGATAGGGTTGGCAAATGAAGCCAACCCTGCTTAAAGATGATATTCTGAGTTGTTTAATTTAGGATTGCAACAGGAATATTGCAGATCACAAATTAGTTTAAACTTTTTAAAATTTTTCATATGAGCCGACAAAGCACTAAGATTAAGTTTATTATTTATATGCAAATTGTATTAAAGTATTACTTTTTTATTCCTTTCCTTTTTAGTGTGCCTTATCAATAGTACAAAAAGATGTTATGTTTCAAAAAGATTTTGACATATGTGATTTTAGACAAAAGGGTAAGTAGATAAGGATGATTTAAATTTCTTATAGTATTAATAAATGCTTGTTGATAATCTTTTAGGCGTGCTTATTTTAAAATATTATATATATATATATATTTCATTTTTCATATAAACTGTTGGTTTATTTTCATTGAAATTTGAATTCCTAGAATTGAATATTTTTTCTTTTAATATACTCCAATTCAGAATTTAAGTAAACTGTTGTCTTTGGGTGTCCTTATTTTAATTTTAATATATTTTATTTCCAAAGAAAAAAAAAATTAATTTATGCAATATATCACAAGAGTTTGATTTTTGTGATTTGAAATTTGAGTAATCTTGATTTAGGATTAGTAAATTTTTTATTTTTAGCCTAAATTCAAATGATTTTTTGATGGTTGGTTCAATTTCAATTTCACTTGAGATCATGGGAATTGTTCTCTTGTCTGAATAAAACAAATGTTTTTTTTATACTTTCTTTGTAATTAGATGTCAAAATTCATTAAATTATACTCAATGTTCTACAACATGTTAAAACTAATTGGCATCATTTTTGATAACATTAATTTTCACTTTCACAACCCTATTTCCTGTTGCCTACTCTGTTATTCAACTATTGTGTTTTAATTATTCTTATAATTTTTCTGATATATTGCTTAATTTTTTTTCAAATACTTGTTTATTTGTTTGTTATGTGTTTGTTCTTGATGACCAGCTACCTAATAGTGCTGGACATCTCTGATACAAAAGATATTTAAAGTGGAAGCTAGCATGACTTTGCAGAATGACGAGAAATAAAAAATCGAGTATTTGAACTAAACATTTTTATTTAAGTTCTAAAAGTTTTTCAAAAAAAAAAAAGTTAACAAAATAAACATAATCAATTTAACAATCACCTATTACAGAAAAACATTTAACCTAATACCATTAAAAAAATACAAAGTAAAAAAAAAAGGAATTTTCTTATCTGATACTGCTACCCTCACAGCTGACCAAAAAAGGGATACCTTGCCTCTTGCTTGTCAGCTTTATATATCCAGTAGCAGGTATATCATGCTAATTAGCATAATCATGCGGCTTCCTCCCCCCACTCAGCCAATCACAAAATTACACAGATCGTAGCTGCTGAGTGAGAGTTGAAGCCACATTAGCGTCTGCCGTGCAGACGTCACGAACAAAATAACTGCGAGAGTCAGCTTCCTTAACAAAAACAATCTAACTGGCGACTAAGGTGGCTATCAAATCTCCTGCCTCGGTTGACTTAAATAAACGAATTAATAGACAAATTGCTGGGATTCACCGAAAGTTACGGAAGGTGCCGATTCGGCTGCAACTTCTAACAGTTCTTATGCACTGGCCCAACATTCTGATATAATGCCTAGGGTCAGTATACCTCTCTATACCCTCAGACATTAGTACCCAGTTCTGAGTCACAAGCCCCGTTTACATGTGCCAGTCATGTATCCTTCTTTTTACCTGGGTAAAGGAATTTTGCTTGGAGGGTCGGAGAAACCTGTTTACATGGTCAGTGCTTAATCATTTTTCGTACTCCATTTCGCCGAACTCGTCGCTTGATCGTTCGTATCGGGACGATCATATGGGACGGCAACCATCTGTAAGCACAAAGGATGATGGGAAAGGAGAGTAAACTCTGCTATTACCCGGGTAGAAAGGTGGGTTCTTTCTACCCCTCAATTTTTTCCCTAGCTAGGGATAATTCCTGAAAGGGGAGTACAATTTGCGTATCTACCCTGCATTCTATGCTGCTTTTGGCACATGTAAACGGGGCTACTGGTACCCATCCATTTTAGTTACCTTGTACAACATGCATGAGCTACATTGGAACTATTTTTTTGCACCCGATCATCAAACAGGTGTTTAATCATTATTACATAACCCTAATTATATAAATGCTATTCTGACTCGATGACATAAACCCAGTAAAACAGCTCACTTTCACTAATCCCATGGGGCAGAGGAAATGAGGAAGACCACCAATTAGGTGGCTTGACTCAGTAGAGAGGGACTTAACCACTGTCAAAAGGAGAAACTGGAGGAGTCTTGCAGCAGATAGGAATGGCTGGAAAAAACTGCTTGGGACAACCTTGGCCTGTAACAGGCTGTAGTGCTTTAGAAGAAGAAGAATTATATAAATGGCTTCTAAATCTTTGGAAATTCAGGAGTGGTGTAAATATCATTAACAAGGCTGTAACAAGGGCATGGCAAAGGTGGCATTTGCCATGTGTGCTTCAATATTAGGGGCATTGTTCCATGTGTAAAATGCTTGCGAAATAAATGACACTCACAAATGAAATCTCTATAAGGATGATTTCATCTCAAATAGTAATAAGGTAAAGTTGAAATATATTTTTTTTAGAATTCCAGTTAAAAGAGGATAAATTAGAACTATCAAAATAGTGATTAAAAGTAGAACACAGGAAAACAGGACTGATTTTTTGAACACATTTGATCTTTGATATATTTAAATCTTAAAGTCTGGGTTTGATCCTAGTCCTATCCCATTCTTCATCGTACCCCTATGATATTACTCCATGTTGGACTTTAAAAATTTCATGGATATTATCTCTTTTTTAAGATTAATACAAAGAAAACGAAAACTTTAAATTATTTTATATGACTTCGATGTTTTAAAAAGATCAGAATTTAAAAATATTTACTCTACCATATTACAACTTAAAACTGTCTTAAACACATTTTTTTTATTTATAAGAATAGAACAGAAGAAAAGAGTACTGAGAGTTTTTTCCAATTTTGATTTTTTAACATTAGTGAACTTTCTCTATATTTAAATCTTTGTCTGCATTTGATCCTAGCCCTAACCTTTTCCTTCACAATACCCCTACTATATTGTTATTAAATTTCCCTTTTATTATTTGCCGAACGATGGCCGATTGGTTAGGGTGCTGGCCTTCGGTACCAGAGTTTGTGGGTTCGAATCCCACAGTGGCATGGATGTTCTTAGCCGTTTGGAATTGGCTTTGAGCTGTAGGTCCCGGTCTCATTAGCCCTTGTGTTTTAAAAAGTAGACCGTAGCACTCCAAACCAAACCAAACCCTATTATTATTCTCAAAATTGAACTAAATTAACAATATATTTTTTTTATGTTTGTCTATGGAAAATTCATTGAAGTAGTCAGTGAGGGTATTTATGACAGAGAAATAATATATAAAATTATTTTTGGTTAGTTACTTTGCATTTTGGCTGTAATATGTATAAATTACATGTTTTATATTTGTTTCTTTTTTTTACAGTTTTATTACTAATCAGATGTTGATTTTTTTTTTAAATTTATTATTTGTTACTCTATTAAAAAGGAAGCAAATGTTGGGAAAAAATAAAGACTGCTATTGAAGAAAGTGATCTTCATAAATCTGCTGTAGGTGTAACTGGGTATGTTGTTATGTATTTCCTTTCAAATTTAAATTCCCTTTCCTTTACAAACTAAAGAAAACAGTTTAAAAAAAAGATTGCTAGAAAATACGAAAGTTTTTGAAATCTAATTAAAATATTAAGATTTAGTTTGATTTAAAATGAGTAAATTGTTACAATATAATATGAAATATTTTACAATTTAGTGTGTTTAAGATGTCATTTAACTTGATGAGATTCATTTTTATCATTTTAACTAAGCCTTCTTAATTTTTTTTCCATCATGTGACAAATTGAATTTTTATGGCAAATATTGCATGATGTTAACATGTACCATTTTATATTTCCTTTCTTTTTTAGGATGTTTGACCCATTCGTTGAAGACAAATCTAAAGAATGCAACAAATCTATTGCACTGTAAGTTTTTTTTTTTTTTTTTTTTTTTTTTTTTTTTTTATTAATAATTTTTAAAACCAAGAAAGCATTAATTGAAATTGAACAACTAATTCATATTTTTGAAAATTGTGCAATATAATTTTATCATTGAAGAATAATGTTACAACAAGTTTTTTAAGCCTGTTAAAAAAGAGAGAAATTGTTATAAAATAAGTTGTGAAGTATCAAGTGTAGAGTGAAATTTCTATAATGTTAATTGTTTTTCTGCAATGACTGGGTTCTATTGTTATATGTAGAATTAAATGCTGTTCTAGATTTTTTTGAATAGTTATATGTTACAAATTAGAAACCTTAAGCCTGTTAAAAATTATTCTACTTTGGAATTTCATAACATTATTTCTATCATATAATATTTATATATTACTTATGTATAAAATGTTTCAGAGTGGAAGCAGAGTCTGAAAAGTGGAGCAATAAGATCTCCGATTACAGAGAATGTCTAAAAAAGGAAATTGAGTATGAATTATGTTTTAATTTTAATAATTTTTTTTCTGTTATATTTTATTTTGTTTACTTGTGGTATTTAAAACTGTTTTCTAAGATGAAATCTGAACATTCAACTATGTGAATTTCTTTTTAAATTCTGACTTTTATATATTTATGTATAATTTGTTCCCTATCATGTGATAAAATCCCTACTTCCATTTGCTAAACTTTAGCAATTTAGCAAATTGGTGGAAAAAGAAGAACCGTCATGGTTTTTGAAGTAACAACTCCCATTTGGACATAAAACATCTCATTCATAACATTTATGCATTTTAAAATATATTTTTAATTTTATACTTACATAAGTATCTATAATGTTTATTATTAAATTAACAATGAAAATTAGTTTAGTAATCTTTAAAATTCTATTTAACCCCCAAATATTTTGCCTGAGCTGTTTATATATTTGTATAATTAACCCCTGGTTTGCTAACAGTTTTTCATTTTGTAGGAATCAGCGTAGAGTTGTTGGTCAGAAATTCGTACAATTAATACATATTCGTACAATTAATACATTTTAAATATGTGTATCCATTTTTATGCAAAATATGTCAAAAGATGCTTTATATTAGTATTTAAATAATTGCTAGAAGTTACTTTTACATGTTAAGAAGCCTTATCATGTAATTTTGTACACCTTGCTGTTGTCCTAATTTTACAAGCAACACAGTTTTTTCTCCATTTATATACACGGTTTCTGCGCACCTAGAAAATCATGGATTTAGAAAATGGATTAATTTTGTCATGGAAAGTCATGATTTTCTAAGTAAAATTAATAAAAGTCATGGAACGTCATGGATTCGCTGAGCTACCAATTAAGAAAAATCAAGAAATACCTCTGCAAGCGAATTTCCTTTCTGAACGGAAGCAGCTGCATACTTCTCCCTTTTGTCCATAGCGCTGGACTCCCATTCATCTATTTTTTGTACACTGAGACACGTGACATATTACGGCACCTTAACTGCGTGGCGAGACAGTTTCTACGGGCTGACCAGGGGGTGTAGTGATCCGATGTGTAGTGTCTCGTTACGCATGATTTACGGATGGTTGAGAAGAAAAAAAAGTATGCATCGGCTTGAGATGTGACAAAGGAATGGGAGGGAAGGGGATGATATCGGAATGCCCGTGACCGAGCCGGTGATCGTGTGTATATGTCGTTGTGAGAAGCGAAACCATTGAAGATACGAGCGTAGAAAAACATACTCATTAGGGCAGAGTACACTGCACCGGAAGGATCGAATATTTCAATCGCAGCAGTACGATTCGATCAGTCGTCTGTTTTTTTCTCGTGTTAATGAGGCAAGACCAGGGTAGGCTTCTCTTTCACCTGTAGATTCGGTCTTCTAGGCCTTCCCCCCACATTCGTTTCCGAGAATCTGATAAGGGTTGTAAAAAACCCCGTGTTTTTGTATTAAAATTGCAGCTCAGGCGAGTTTTATTAAAAAGCAATGTTTTTGAGGAGCGGGGAGTATAAAATCCGGGTTTTTTTTTCTCAAACTAACAATATTAATATGTAACATCCGTATGTATGTTTTTATCTTTTGTTATGCTTGAAGATACACTATTTAGAAAGCACCAGAAACATTAATTCGTCTCGTATACGCGACACAGCGATTTCACTCTTATCAGTCCTGCTTCGCCTCCACGCGATGATCTCTGGTTGATATTGAGAGACCAGCATTGCATATGGAGTATCGGAGATCGGAACGTTTTATTTTAATTTTTAAATGCTAGATTTAATTATTAGATGCCATTGCAGATATCCATAAGATTTTTGCTTAATATGTAAGGAACACAAATCAATGCAAATATTAACATGGGTGAAGAAGGGGATATAAAATACAAGTTAACATAATATACAAGTAAACCTTATTAAGTGTATACCCGTGCAACCCCGCATATAGAAAGCTATTATTTACATATACTTTTCAGAAAGAAACTATATTTTAATTTTAAATATGGAAACTGAAAAGCAGTGCACTTTGGGGGTGTACTAATAAATTTTAGAATTAATACAAATTTTATTATAATTTAATTATTTTTTCTTTTAATTTCCAATTAAATGTTTGTTATCGTAGCATATCTAGCTCACTTAAAATATCAAGGGAGAAATTTGTTAAGCATGGAAGAACTGGTTTGAGAATGGCAAAGCAGCAGTAACAGGGATTATGGGATAACAATGCCATAACAAATATCAGGCCACCCAAAGAGCAACGCCCTACCCATTCAGCCGATCGATGGTAAATGAGTAGGGCGCTGCTCTTCGGCACGGAAGTTCGTGGGCTTGAATCCCACTGCTGGTATGGATGTTCACAGCCGTTCCAAAATTCATACTTTGGAGGAAAAGAGGAAATCTTTACTGTAAAGAGTTACTTGGATTTTCAGTAAGTAAGAGATTTTTAATTTGAGGCATTAAATTCTGAGATATATATAGAAATGTTAATAATTATTATTAATTCTGAGGCACTAAATATTTTGGCAAAATCATTGCATTGAATTATTTAATTCTATTTTTGCTTGTCATTTGTCTGAAGTTACTGAGTTTGGTACTTATGTATTATCCCATCGACTATATTGCCAAGTAAAACTTGTTCGCCAAGGAAACTCAAAACAAGCAAGCTTAATAGGTGGGTAAATGTATAAGTATATTATTCTGGTTTTTTCTTAAATTATAGATTAAATTTTTATTAATATAATAATAATTATTATTATTTAATAAAAATTAAGATTTTTGTACAAAATATAAGCTTATCTTTAGGGCTATTATATATAAACATTATAGAATAATCATGTTTGGCTATTATTCATGGTCACCTCGATAATACGTAAGTACCCTGAATGCAAATTGGAAATTTTTTGATTGCATTCAGAAAATTGTTATATGATTAAACTTAGGTATGTAGATACTACAACAATTTATATGAGTTTATAAACATTTATAAAGTATTTTTTATCACAAATTCTTGTAATTCCTCTAAAAGCATACATTTTATTTGTATGTACATCAGAATTTTTATTGAAATATACTTTAACAAAATATTTTTACTTTAACAAATATACTTTAACAAAATAAAAGTCATGGAAAATGATCTGCTAAAGTCAGGGAAAGTCATGGATTTGAAAAATTTTATTTTGGCAGATACCCTGTATATACCCTGCTCAAATATTATTTAGCATGATTATATTGGTTAATGCCATGCAAATATTGGCCAATATTTTAAACTAGCATATAGCCTGTCATATGACGGGATCAGTAAAATTTTTAATTTTCCAGAATTGTAAAGAACCCTATGAGGCAGGTAAAAAAAATGGTTTGGTTTTTTTTGGCTGAGAATTACCTTTCAACAAAAATAATCGATTAAAATTATCACATATGTACTTAATCTATTATTTAAATAAAAAAGAAAATTATTTATGTAATATCGAAGTTTAGTGATAAAATGTATGAAAATAATGCAGAAAATATTTAAATAATTTAAAATAAGAAATGATTAAATGAGATGGTTAAAGGAATGAAGTCATAATGCTAGAAAAAAATTGTTATTTTTACCTATTTATTATGTGATAAATTGATAAATTTAATCTCTTGCTCTTAAAATGGGGCTTGATATAATGGCATTAAACGCTCGAAAAGGGGACGGGGTGGATTTTGAACGTTTTAAAGAGGACAGTATTTTTCACTGTGATACGAAGCTTATTCATACCAATTTACTTCAGAATCGGATCTATAGTTAAGGAAAAGATAAACTTTACTCGCTTTGAATTTTGCTGACCCTAACTCATCAAAAATCCAATATGGATGCTCTATCCATTCTAGGTCCAACAGTTTCATAACTTCGAGGACAGACAGGCAGATAACTTAGGCTATTATTACATTATGAGAAGAAAAGTTTAAGGATACACAACATGAAATGTTTATGTGGCCAGGGACATCCGTAAAGCAATACGTGAATTTAATAAAATATAAATAATGAATTTAATAAAATATAAATAATGAATTTAATAAAATATAAAATAAAAATAATAAAAATTATAAAAAGTTGAAAAAATAGAAAAATTTATTTTAAAAATAATAAAACAACTTTTGGAATAAGAATTTAAAAGAAAAAGCAAAAAATATTAAATTTATTAGACATTTAAAAAAAATTGGCAACATCGGGGATAGAACCGTCAACCCGACAAGTACGACGATCAAATAGGCAGACATTCTACCAAACGTACAACGCCTGCACATTGCAAGCAAACTAATTAAAGTATATGATGTGAGGTAGTCAAGTAGAAACAGTCCAGAAGTTTAAATATTACTCTTCACTTTTGCCTCCTATCAAGAATAAATTTCGTATAGAATAAGAGGAAGGATAAGGCTTGAAAAATAGCATTAAATGCACAAAAAGGGGGGATGGGGTGGATTTCGAACTTGCTTTCAATTTTGCTAACCCTAACTCATGAAAAATCCAGTATGGATGCCTGTGTCCATTCCAGGTACAACCACTTCAGAAATTCGCTGACAGACAACTTAGGCTATTATTATATAGGGGATGGGACTGAATGTTGGGCATCTGCTATTATTGGTCAACATAATGTAAAATTAAAACTTGAAGTTGTTTAAAAGAAAGCATTTATAAAAGTTGCTTGTATTGCTTTTAAAAGAAGCATTATAAAAAAAAAGGAAATTTAATAAGTTTACCAGCTTTTAGAAAACTTACTTTTTTGAATTTTTTTTTCTTAATGATGATAACAATGTCATCAAAACAATATTATATTAATAATAATCACATATATCTATCAGTATTTATAAAAATAAATATAATTTTCTGGCATCAAATGATATTTCACAATATTCAGCATAGTGCACAATACTGCATTAGCTGAATAGAAGTGAATTGATTCTGCCATTTCTCCGCTTTATATAGAGCAACACAATGAATTGGACTGCTGTAGAGTTTAGTTCTGAGGGAAAATGCCAGGTAATACAAATTTTAAACATAAAGCTTCTAAAATCAAAGAGAAAAAACCTTTCTTCAAGGAGAAGTGAATGAACTAGTTTGCATGGCGAAATTAACACATTGTAAACATTGATAATGGCAAAAAAAAAAAAAATGGTAATTTGGGTTATCTGGGAAATGTTGACAATTTTGTATATCATGAAGTGATGTTCTCACATATTGATAAATATTGACCAACATTGCTAAATATAAAAAATGATATTCAGAGATTTTATTCAGGGTGGGAATCATATTTGATACCAGCCAATATTTTAATTTTTGTGCTACCTGGGTTGTAAGGAATAGTTCAGTGCCATGGTTTGATAGGTGACATCTAGTAAGCTTTCAATTATTCAATAAATTCAAAATTATATAATATATACAGATATGAAAAAGAAAAAAAACTAATGCATTTGCAGTCTACCTTTATATTTACTTTTCGAAAATATACCACAAAAATAATGAAATCCATATATTAAATTGATGCATAATTCAGCAATTACTTTATATTCTCCAAAATGACTACAGATAATCTGTAGAAGTTGAAGGGTATATTTTTATAAAAGATGACTTTTATAATTTGTGGCATGAGCCATAGTAGCTCAGGTTGCAATGGAGTTGTTCTCATAACCGGCAGGTTGTGGAATCAAGATTTAAACTTGCCAAAGATCAGTTATATTCATTAATGGCAGCTGGGGCACATAAAATAGGTTTGTGGTTGCAGTATCATCTAAGTTCCAAAATGAAATCTGTAGTGGCAAGTCAAGCATGGGAGGGGTCTTCTGCTTGGTCCCTATTTCTAAATTACTAGAATCCCAACTGTTTGTTTTTGTTGTTCTGTGGAGTAATGTTAACTGCCTATATGGTGCTCCAATAATAAAATGCCTACATTGTATCGGTGAATTCTTAAAAGGCATAGAATTATTAGTAGCTATTTTACACTACCTGTTTGGTGCTCCAATAATAAAATGCCTACATTGTATCGGTGAATTCTTAAAAGGCATAGAATTATTAGTAGCTATTTTACACTACCTGTTTGCTGTATTTTATGCTAAGTTCGAACTGTTTATGTTTATCATTATTATTTCTTTAAAGTTCTTCGTATTCAGTTGATCCTTCTGAACTGGAGATGGAAGATCAACAGTTTGATTATTCTAGTATTTTATCAGAAACATTTGCAATGGAGAAAAAAGTATCACAGCAAGTAAGTTATTAAATTTTTTTTATAACTAAGAGAAGAAAAAAGCAAATAATCAACAAAATTAATAGATACTAAGTTTTGCATCTTAACTAATTTTTCCTATTCTTCAAATATTCAGGAACACTTGTGAAATTTATATGTATACAAAGTATATTGTACCCAGTAAATTGAATACATCATTGAAATTGTATAAAGCAATAAATCACTTACATTATTTCATAAGGTAATAGTTGCAAAGTACCTCACTAACTTTATAAATTTAATTATATTTGTATGTATAAATACAGTGGGAACTTATTCAAAACTCATACAAACTATTCAGTTATACAAAGCACTTAACTCTTGGTTTCCCGCCAAAACACCTATGACTGCAGTAAAGATCTGATGTGTTCATTAATGGTGGTTGGGGCACATAATATAAGATTGTTGTTGGGATGTCCTCCAAGCTCCCAAACCTTACCTCCAACCAAGAAATGTATATTTTGCCTGATTTTTATCCAATACAAATTCCTGTAGCAGTCAATCTAGCAAGCATATTATCCTAATCATATTTCATTAGTAGAATAAAATTTATAATGAATGAAAAACAGGTGTTTACTTTAAAAGCTATAAATCTTCCTTAAATGGAGGATTTGGGAACTGAATCTAATGTGATAGAATCTTTGATGTCATCAAGGTAACAAGTATTTAGGGAAAGATAGTCACTTTATAACAAGAATAGCGGTGTAGGTATGCAGTATTGCTCAGACTATTTTATTGTCATTTTGTCCTCAGCACAAAAGGTTATGTGATGGTTGCTGAATTAAATAGTTAATACCTTGCAGATGCATGAAGTTTTAAATTATTTTAAAGTACTTTTAAGTATCACACTAATAACAAGCTACCGAATATAATGTTAGAAACAATCTTATAAATAAAGTGTCAAAAAAGGGAAAAAGGTTATTAGACCAGTAGCACATTATTTTTTTAATTCTGCAATTTTAGAAGAAAAAACTTTAATCTTTGCTTCAAATACAGATAATATAGTCAAACACACAGAAAAAAAGTTCCTGTGATTGTTTTGAGAAATGCCAACGTTTTTAAATGTTTAACTTGAGTAATTTTCATAAAATCATAAATAAAAAGTTTTAGAAATCTTAATCTTTTAATTATTTAGTCAAAATAAAGCATGCTTTGTTCCAGTATGTAAATCTCAATAGAGCATGGTGATATACAGAGATACAAGGCAATTTAAAAATGGTGCCTGGGAGAACACATCAAAATCAATTTATTTTAAAAAGTTATACTTAAACTAAAATTTTAATATATATATATATATATATATACTTTGTTTTTCTTACTTGTGGTTCAAGTTCTTCATTGTTCAAAAGGTCTAAGCAAATTAATTTTTTTCATTTATCTGTTGTTTCACACTGGTTTTAATCGATTTTACATATGTTTATCCTCTTAATATTATTGATTTTTGTTTACTATATTTTCATATTATCTGTTGTTTTAAATCTTCATGTTTGTCTACAATCTACAAGTAAAAGAGTCTATTTATAATAATAGTTTTGAATCAAGGAATTCCGTCTCCTTGTTCTTAGCAAGTAAGCTTAAATACAGTGCTGTAGAACCATAAAGTATTGGTATTATTTCTTTTATTGTAGGTTTTGGTACAATGTGAGCATTTTGGGCTCATTATTAGAAACAAGCCTGTTTTTTTATGTTATATTTATAATTTATTTTCATTGCATGTTTGGCTTTTCAACACACATTGATGCAATATTCACTAGTTTTTCTATTTGTTCTTTAAATATTGCAGAAATAAATCCATTTCAGATGATAGAATTAACTATAATTATTTCATTGTGGATGTTACTCCATCCATCATGGATAAGGTGTAGCATTTTTTCCAGAAAACTTGTTTTTTGCACTTCACTGTAAATCTTCTAGATGTCTTCCTTGTCTAGATTTTCTGCAAGATATTTTCATGATGGCAATTTCTAATCAAGCCTCTATGCAGGTATCAGGACTACAAAGTATTTGTTCTCATCAGTTGTAAAAATATTACAAGCGTAAAAGAAATGTGCTTATTTTATATCCAGTTCTTGTTTATGAACTGCTGCTTTTTACACAAAATTATTCATGAAAGACTGGAACATTTTAATATAAGTTTGCTGATTTATGTCCGATCAAGAGCTGTAATAGTAGAAGTCAATGTATTTTCATCATTTGTTGTGAGAATAATAGAGGTCAGTGTATACTCATCACTTGTTACCATTACAAAATTTATGCTTGAATTTCTACTTGGTAAATATGAATTGTTTTCAACACTTCTGTTGTCTTTTTAAAATTTTTTGGTACATACTATCATGTTTTTTTCATTATACCAGCTTTAGCTCTAAGTACTCGACTGTATGATTTGCACTTCACAGTCAACTTTCTATTTCCATCTGAAATTTGATTAATATGACTTGAAATTGGATTTATTGGTCTTTCCACTTTTTTGTTATTTGTGTTAAGAAACATGGTATTAAGAATACAAACTTTAGATGAACTCAAATTTAAAAAAATATATAACCTATAACCTAATACTCTTTTACTGCTTATCAGGAAATTTCACCTAAAAGAAGGATTGAGCACCAAAATGATTGTTTTCATGCTGGTCAGTTTAAATCTTTCACTATTTGTTTGAGTCGTCAAAACTTTGGCTCTTTGCCCATTTTATATGAAATACAATACAGGAGATTAATTATTTGAAATGCTGTAATAACAAGGAAAAGTTTTATGAATAAAGCATTTTTAAGCTAAACAATTAATTTTTTAATAATTACTACACCAATATTTAGAAAAATATATATATATGAGAATATGAATGTAATTCAATATTTTAATGCAGTATGGAAGTTTTTTTCACTAGCATGGAAAAAGCTCAACCTAGCTGAAGTAAAATACTTGATAATCTTAATAGATATGCAACAAATAGAAACTATTTTTGTGTATTAAAACTAGATTTTTCTTTTAATAATCAATTCTGATTGGTGTTTTAACAATGTTTTTAACTCTTTCAGGCATGGTGGTTTTAAAAGTGTCCCACATTTTCATGTGCAGATATCCATGGTGGGATAATTTTGAACCATACAAAAATATTGTTAGCATTCTTAATTTGTATGCATGTTAGTAAAGGTTTTAAAGAAAAAGAATCTTGCAAGATATGTCTATGCAATCTTTTCATTTTCTAAAATTCCATGCCCCAAAGGGTTGCAAAATATTGCATTTCTTAATTATAGAAGTAAATTTTGAGAATATTTGTATATTCAATTGCTATTTTTTTCTCATTATTAGATTGCAAGTGTTCAATCTTGTAAAGACATATTAGAAGAATGTCTGAATCTCCACAAAATTTGCCACACTGCTTCCCAACAGATATGTGCCAGTAAGTATAATGTATGCTTTGATGAAATGGGGTAGGGTAGTTGTTTCAGTGGGGCACTATTACTTGTGGCTATTGAAAAGATCTAAATGGGCTATTTTGATCCAAGGTAGAGTCAAGGTATAATTGAGAATCAACTACATACCTCAGGCAATACTCAGTGTTTGCGTTTAACGATTCCTCACCTCAGTCCCAGGGACCCACTGAGAAAAATGTGGGTTCTAAGGCAAAAAAAAAAAAAATGAGTCTTAAATTTCAAACAGAAAACTGCATATTAATAGAGAATACAATAAATATTGCACATATTTGCAAATAAGAAAAAAATTATTTTATTTGCAATTATGTACATATGTAGTTTCCTTCCAGAAATTTTGCTAAGAAAAACTTTTTTTTTCTCCCCTTTTTTGTCTTTGAACTCTTTTGGCTGTATAATATCCAAAATTAGTTCAAGTAACCATGTAATCAAGTTATTTTCCACTAATGGTGTTTTCGAAAATTTGTTTACTGTACTAATATATATATATATATATATATATATATATATATATATATATATATATATTGTCCAAATTTATCTAAATGAAGAATATAAAATCTTAGCTCTCCATTAAAAAAAAGTATGGTTGGGTCAGTGCTTAAAATAAAGTGTAGGCTGCATCTCTGCAGATGTTCCTCTTCCTGCCAACAGTTTCCATAGAATGAATTAAGAGGAGCATTCTTTTCTTCTAAGAACCTATCAGTCCATTTGAAAATTGCCTATCATCCTCTGTGGAGTTTAATTACCCATGAGCGGCAGTCTTGGCTTTTGCAAATAAATAGTTGATAAATCTGTGTCAGTTTATTTTCTTCTACTCAAATTGCTTAGTTTATAAATTCGTAACTTTAAATTTAATTCAAGTGTTCGAGATAACCTAAAATTCCAAGGGTACTATCCTCTCTCGCTGGAAGGCTAGCACGGTAGAGATATGGTATCAGGAACAAAAAGCAGGTAGAATATTTCTAAAACTGGAGCAGTGGAAAGAGAAAAAAAAAGTTTGGAAATTTCTAAAGATTATAACAATTTTTAAGCAAAATGTTTGCATACATTTCAAATAATGCTATGTTGAAGAATTTTTTTTTTTAATGTTAATTTGGAAGTAATACATTGACTGTTTAAAGACCTGGAGTCCACAGGCTTTTTCTGTAAAGTTGGCAGCAAGTTTATCTTAAAAGTGGAGAGTAGATCAAATTAAAATAAAAAAAAAAAATGAATGTATTAGTACAGGAAGTAACAGAAATAGGTCATATATATTTATTAGAACTTGAAATATTATGGTAATGTTTTAAAAAATATTCAAAGTGTACCTAAATCTATTTTATTTTTGTATAGAACATTCTCACAAGACTATATCAAGAACTCCAAGAACAATTATGCGAGGATTTGGATCAGTAAGAAGACATAAAGCCATGTGACGTAAAGAAATAATATTTTTGTATACATTGTACAGAATTTTGTATTTTATTCTCCAGATAGCTTAGATAATTTTGCAAACCTTATATAAAATTTGTAAATGCTTTTGCCATCCATAAATGTGTTCATAAAGGTTGGGGGCTACAAATTCTGCAATGTGAACATTTGATTTATGATATTAGCAGCGTGGACACATGCAGTCAATGAATTTAAAAAAGAAAAAAAAATAACTTATTTAACTGTTTCACAAAAGCTTTGAGATATGTATATATTTTTTAGATTTGTATATATTTTTACTTTGTAACCTCAAATGCAATGACATTTTATTCAAAATACCCTACTAAAAGGGGCAAAGATATCTAATCTGTATAACAATTTTTATTAAACTCATATTTAACTTCACTTGTGTGTCAGTTGATATTTTGAAATAGGTTCAACTCTGGTAACAACAGTCACAAAATTGGAGTACTCTAAAAGCTGTTCAGCATACTTTGAATTTCTAATTGAAGAGATTTTGTCTAGCATGTTTGCAAGCAGCATAACTATCTTTTAATCTGATACCCCATACTAATTATATGACTGATCAGAAATATCTTGTGCATGAATATATACAGTGGTGGAACAGCAGTATAAGCATTTTGGAGCAGACATGGTTAGTGATTTTGGAGCATTTTGAGAAGATATAGTTAAGGCTTTTGGAGCAATTGGCAAAAGGGTGGTTATTTTTTTTTTAAACATTATGCAATAAATAAAATATAAATATCAATTTGGGCTAATGAAACTTCTATCTCATGAAGCTATTCTAATAAAAAAAAAAAAAAATTTAAATTGTATTTATTTATTGAACTAATATGTAAAAAATGGTATATGTAAGTAGTTTTTAGTAGTTATACGCACTTATAAAAGATATAGTAATAATTCACCTACTTAAGCCACCAATGTCAGATTGCAAATGTTAAAGTAGTCAGCATTTAAATATTTTTTTTTGTTCCTTAAAAACATGGTGCTTTAATTTAATTTTTCTACTAATAAAGATTTTAAAATATCACATTCTTATACAATTTTTAAAAGTTATATATAATGCAGACACAGAAGTCAAAATTTTGGGAAAAAAAGAGGGAAAAAAATGAGAAAAACGCAAAAAAGAGGAAGTTAAATAATTATTAAAAATTAATGTTTTCATTTACTTAATGCAAAAACAAGTGCCTGAACATGAAATATGGAAGTATCTATATAACTTTTTATCAATATAAACAAGTACTCAAGTTTCCTAGTAAAAAAATATTTAAAATAGATTCAAATGAGATACTTTCAATGTGCCTGATTAAAAAAATAAATAAATTCACCAACAGAGTTGAACTTTATTATATTGAACTTTGAGGAACCATATTGTTTGTTGTACTCGAACCTTTAAGAAAAATGCTAGATCTCAGAAAATTATAACTTGTATAAGATTTACATAAGCTTACATATTATCTTATATAAGATTTATAAAAATAGTAGCTTTAATGATTTTAATTGACTAAAACTAAACAACTGAACGATTGAATATAGAATGACCAAAAATGTAGACAAATTCAAAATTTTAGTTATGTCTTTAGTTATTGCTTACTATTTTAATACTGAATTAATTTATAATCATCTACAGACATGATCCCAGTATCAAGATAGTTTAACGAATTTCTTTGTCCAGTACAACGAAAAACATTTTCTTTCCTTGAGTGGCTGGACAAGATGTTATTAATTTCATGCACTTTACTTTTAAATCTAGAAACATATATTTAAATCTGTTTTCCTAACTGCAAAAAAGTTTTATAAAAAATGAATTAATAAAAACTTAGTAAATGACTGAAAGCAAGGATCCTTCTACCTCATTCCTAAGATTCACTATAAATGTATAAAATGGAGATTCACCATTTATGGATAAATTAGCATTGTAAACAAAAAGGAAAATCATGAGATCAAAAGTTTCATTTGTTATAAGCTAATTTCTTGCCGAACGATGGCCGATTGGTTAGGGTGCTGGCCATCGGTACCAGAGTTTGTGGGTTCGAATCCCACAGTCGCATGGATGTTCGTAGCCGTTCGGAATCGGCTTTAAGCTGTAGGTCCCAGTCTCATTAGCCCTCGTGTTGCAAAACAGTAGACCGTAGCACTCCAAACCAAACCAAGCTAATTTCTTAAAATAGGGATTTCAACAGTACATCAATAATTTAAAAGTTGTTTCAAATAGCAAACTTTAAAAATGTACTTCTAAACAGAACTTGAAAACTTTGTAACAGCAAAATTTGTTATTAACTAGTTTGTAAAATTCTATTAACTTCTTTTACATTGTTTATAATTAATGTTTAAAAAATACAGCATAAGTTTAATTTTTTTAAATGGACAATTTCAAAAAAATTTTTTATAATAGTACCAGACCCAGAAATTAAATATTAGAGGAAAAAAGGAGGAAAATCAGAAAGTAAAGAACAATAAGTCTCATATAAATGCATATTTTAGATATCAAATTTTTAGAAGGCATTTCTATAAACGAATTTTTAATTTTGTTACTGTAGAATTTCTATACCTTAATAGTTTGTAAAGATACAAAAATTATCATTAGATTTCGTTTTAATCAATGTCTAGAAACACATGATTTAAATAACATATACACTGTATAAGGCTGTTTTTTTAAGTGGACAATTAAAAAAATTTTTTTTTAAATGTTAAAATTTCAGGACGATGATCGAATAGGACGAGCTTTTTTTTCGGTATCTGAGCAAGGGGGTTCTAATTCTACTTTAACTAACAGATTTATAACCATTTAGTTTGGTCTGAGAGTGCTAGAGTTTACTTTCATGTTACATCGGAATTTACTGCTTAATTACTACGATTCTGAACGGCTGCGAACAAAGCAGTGGGATTCGAACCCGTGGCTGCGTCCTACCAATTCAGCTGTAGGGCTGACTTTTAACAGAATTGACGTTAAAACTAACGATTTTTCATTAGCAAATTTTGTCATCAACACACAAGCGAAACTTAACAAAAAAAGTTGCAGATTTTTCAACAATAATTAACTTCCGGGCATATCCAAAATTCCGTAAGTTATTTGCAACAGTGTCATTTTCTTACAGACACTGTCCATAGACCAAAAATTCAGTCAATAATATGAAGTATCGTTAGAAATAACTATAGGAGGGATTGAAATTTTAATACTGTTACCGCAATATTAAAAAAAGATCGATATATAAAACAGTATTACAATCGGTCTACACGCACGTGCTTTCAGGGGTTATGTATTAAGAAAGTACATAGGTTGTTAAAACATTTCTACCAAGAGCCCCCCTTCTATGATCGCAGTATTAATCCATTAAAAAATGCTTATTTTCCGGAATCGCAATCCAAAAAACTTACAATTACAGTTTAGCTATAGTATTATAAATAGCACCACACAAGTTCTACGTTTCATTTATACCACGTCACACGGCCTTTTGACCTTGAAGCACGTGTTGCGAGAATCAACTGATAACACTTTTCTTCTGCTCTTTGTCAGAATAAAATTGTGGACGTGGCAAAGGGAAGAATTCTTTCAGATTATAGTCAAAATTTAAATATATGTGAAATAAAAATAATAGCTCCTTCCTTTATTTTTAAATTTCCGAAAAAAATCTGTGTTTAACAATCTCTGTTTTTTGAACAAACCCACAAAAATTTTCGTATTAGAATCATCCCTGAATGAGGAACTTTGTTATTTTTTTTTCAATTACACCTTTAACAAATTTTGCTCCAAATCCGATGCACTTTCCTCCCAGTGTGCAGCAGCCACTTACGGTACTTAACAGTTTCTGGAAACTCGCTCAGGTCAGTTGTTGTGGACAGAAGAGCATTCCCTTCTCCTCTTCCCCCCCTACATCTATTCTTTGATGATTAGCCTACATTACCTATGACTGCTCACCAATCAATATCAAAGCCCCCCTTCCCTTTAACGGGAAATTACTATAAACTGCACGCTGGTGAAAGATAACTAACAAACTCTACTTAGCGGGATCGTTGTTACAAAAGATGGTAAAATGATTTTTGGAGCTGAATGGCGGAAAGATGACGTTTTGACACAGCTGTTCCACCCCTGTATATAGCCTAACAAGAAGTAGGCTTGGTCATCTTAATTACTTGTACCAGGTATGCAACTGCTCAGGTACTTTGAAAAAGGTGAGAAAAATGACAAATACAGGATAAGTGACTAAACATTGAAGAAAAAAAGGCAATATTTTTCTCCTCTTGATTACGAATGCTATTAAGATTTTTCTATCTAAATCAAACGACATGATTTTAGCGTCAAATACAAAATAGGCTAAAAATTTTGTTTAACATAACTCAACATTGCTTCTTATTCAAGAAAATCTATAAATTAGATTTGAATACATACAATACATTAATTTTATAATCACAATTTTCTGCATATATTGATGTTTTGAAATATGTACATATCGAGATTAGAGGATCTAAACAAAATTTGTGAAGAAAAAGAAAAATGTATGCTTTGACGTAAGTTACTTTAATATATTAAATGCACATTTCAGGAAATTCTTTGCAACTTTTTAAAATCACTAAATTCTGGAAACCATGACAATTACATTTTAATAAAAAAATAAGATTAGAGCATCCCATTTTGGTCTTTTATTTAAATATTTTGGTATTATGATTTTTTTTTCAACACTAGACTTTTGCTGTGATACACCAAAAAAATAGTGACTAAAGGTGAGAAAAGTGACGGAATTGCAAGCCTGCTTGTACATAAGTATATAAATTAATTTTTTATGGAATTTATTAGAAATGCTTGGTATTATCTATAAACTGAGTAACAGTTAAAAGGTACATTAGAAAGATACATTAAATGACTAATACCTTACATTCAATATTATCATTTAGGATAAACATAATAGCATTACCATGACTAACAGCTCCCTTAAAACAAACTTTTACTTGACTAAATTAAAATAAATCAATATTTTATGTAAACATGAAAAATTAAGGACATTTATTTTTCAGAAACTTTACAAGAACAATTCAAAAGTAACCTAAAAATACATAACTGTACATGTCTTAAGCTAACAGATTTATAGCTTTATATTAATAAATATGTTCCTAACAGGAGATAATTACAGCATATACAATGCTTTTATAAATTCTTCTTTCACTGGATATAAAATATTTTATACAACATCAAGGCATGTATTTTTTTCAAAAGTCTTTATTTTTTTTCTGGCAAATTACATTATATTATTCTGCCTTTTCTTCATCCAATTTTTTAATAACAGCAGCCTTTTTCTGCTTAATACGGTTTCTCCTTTCTTTAAGATTCATCTTAGCTCTGTTCCACCTGAAAGAAGAAAAAAAAAAGTTTTGTATTAAATCTTTTTTGTATTAAAGTCATTTCACATTAAAATGACTATATATAGCAATTATAAAACTCAACAGTACTGCATTAACATGCAACAAATCTTATACTAATGACATCCTGTGACACTTCGAATTAAAGCCAATTAATCTAGCTATGAAAATGCAAACCCAGAAAATCTCAATTTTATAAAGCAGAAATGTGATCTAAAATTATAATCACAAGTTGTAACTAATATTTTAAAAAATCCTTTCCAAAAGAAAAAAGCTTTAAAACTGTATCCACAATAAATATAAAATTTTAATCGTTATGTATTGAGTCATAATTTACATAAATATAAAATACTCCTTATATGATAACATCTCCAAATAAGCTAATATTTATTATAGTCAATGACAACAATGGTGCAGAATGAACAATGCCCTGCAAACTTCTCGCAGAATGCAAAAAATTACATTTGGTTGGCTAGAACTTAGGTAGAAAGATCAGAACCCAAAGAATGTATCTCCCAGACAATGTGAAACATCAAATGAGTGAGAAGAAATGACAATATAACTGTTAAAATTGATTATTAAGCTACTCTAATTCATTAAAAATTAAAACAGCAACACACAATAAAATAAGTGCCTAATGAATGCAAAGGAAGATAAGTCTAATATTAAGATATCAACAACTGTTCTAATATTTTCAAGCTATAACTTGACATCATGAAATTTAATTTTAAGTTAAAAATGGAAAGACTAAGTTCAAAACAAACGTACCTCTTTTTCACAATTGGTTTCTCAGGTGCAGGTTTACGTTCAGGATCAGCTCTGATAGCAGCATGTGCCTTTTTGTACATATCCTCCAACTAAAAAAATAAAAGGAATATTGAAAGACCTCAGATCACATAAGTGCCAACACCCAAAAGAGAAAAATATGTAGTAAGAGCATTTTTTAGTAGATAAAAATATAAATTTTAAAAAAGGGAAAAATGGCATGATTTGTTTAATTTATGAAAAATATCTAGTATTCACAAATGCTTTAAAATCTATAGTTAAGTGTAAATATGAAACAAAATTAAAAAGAGAAAAACAGTAATATTGTTTCTGCAATATATAAAACAATTTAGTCTCATTTACAAATGTTGTTTTACATGATTTTACTTTAATTCAAAATTATTTGTCAATCACTTTCTTAGGATTTTAAAACTTTTTCCACAATTCATAATAACTGTTCTAATGTTTCATTACAAAGATTTTACTCCACCCTTAAAAAAAAATCTTTCTGTAGAATTAACCAGATCTGTATTATAAATTCAATTAACTAGACAAACCTTAAAACAATCTGACAATACTTCAAAATATATACTTACGTCATCTGGCGTAATTCCAAGTTTGATGTACTGAGAAAATTGTTTCTTATAGGCCTCTTCATCTTCATCCTTTAGCCTACTCATGTATTCTGCAACATGTTGACCAAAAATATGCTTTCTATGAACTTCAGCATTAAACTCTTTGCTTTCTGCATCATAACCGGGAAACCGTTTATTGCTGACAAAACAAAACAAATTTAGCTATTTTCAAAGAAATTAACATACAATTACATACAGGTTACATACAATATATTATAAACGAATGATAGATGAGTTCATTAAAATATTCAATTTTGTACTTATCTATAAATTAGAAGGGATTAACTATATCACCATCATACTCCGATGAATGTTGGTGACATTCAAAACGGTGGAGGGAAATAACATACTTGTTTTAATCATGATTATGAAACTGATAAAGGAAATCACAAATGGAAAAACAGAATTGTGCAAGCTAACTATATAAAAATAAAATTTAAAACAATTTAATATACCAGAATGTTTTTAACAGATTTCTTAAAAATTGTAAAGTTAGGAAAGTACATCATGAGAAAAATATGCATTTAATCTTTATATTGTGCCAAACCAAATGAGAACGGAGCTTTCCAAATATTTTCCTTGGTTTGTCAAATAATCTATTCTTACCTTGAATGCTGAACAACCTCTATATTACAACAGGTATATAAAATATACCTGTTGTAATAGGCACTGTTTTACATGTTTATCTTAACATGCATTAACATTTCAATATTTTACAAAAAACTACAATTACATGTAACTCATTAACCTACCTATGAGGAATATCAATTCCACCATCAACTGCACCTTTCATGGCCCCAAACACTCTGGCTCCAGTAGTAGTTCTAGCCAGTCCAACATCAAGATAACATCTGAAAGCACCAGGCTGTCCATCTACATCTTCAACTGTGTAGTCTTCTCCATTTGCATCAACAACACCCTCATAGATTCCATCCATCTTAAATTTCTTAAGCAACTGTGAAGAATATTAAATAAGCATTTATAACCATGACATAACATGCTTTTAAATAGGGTGAAACAAACTGAGGGGAAAAAAGTATACGGGACAGACAACATTGGTGTTCAAATAGGAGCATAGCATTGTTAACATAGATTTTAATCCTATAACAGGAACAGTTTCCTAGACACCACTTATTTGGAGCACTACAATCAATAACCAGTTGGTAAAGCAATAGTTAATAAGCATTTTATACTATTAGAAATGCCAACATTCAGGCACAACTGTCAAGAGCAACGTGGTTTTAAAATTTAATTGCTACCCATAAATTATGCATATTTACATAAAGCAAAAAATTGTACATTTTTTTGGTTTCTAAATTAAATTTGGGAAAATGAAAAATTAGCACAGTAGTAAACTATAAAGGGTAAATTAAAATTAATGCATTTAACAATGAGTAGGTTGTTTTTCATAAAAGCTTGATTTTCAGAAAAAAATTTCTTGTAGCAACATTGATCCTTGATTAAAATATTAACATTTTTCTGTCATGTGTTAGAGTTTGCCTACTCAAGTTTGATCTAAATTAAGTTTGGCTTTAGTGCACAATAATGAAAACTCACATGCACCATTACTGTCTGGAAAGAGTGACATATTCAGAATTATTTTTGGCAAAACCTGCATTTTATTGCTGAATAGATATCTTTCAATTATTCAAAAGTTTTGTTATCTTTCAAAGGAATCGAGAGTTTCTGGAGTTATCAATTTCTCTCATTTCTCCAGAGTAGTTGGCATGTCTGCTAATAGATCAGCATTTAATTTTTAGAGTAAATTAATAAGATTTAAATTCAAAATTCAGTACTTAATTTCCTATACTGCCATTCTTACCCTACATCTCTACTTTTTGGTATTTTTAAAAATTTAGCAGCTACATAATGTCACACCTGCAAACTTTCAAAAATGAGCTTCAGCAAAACTATGAAAATTTAGTGTTCACTTTTAAAACACAATGTGGTAGTCGCCATGTTTTAATACTAAGTGAAGTTCCAGAAAATGTCATTTTCTAATTGTCAACCCCCTCCCCCAAAAGGCAGATTGACACTGTGTATAATGCATGTACTTTCTAATAAGATTGGTAAAATAAATAAAGTTTAAATTACCTAATCATGACATACCAAGCTTAACAAATACTCACATACTAAACTACTACTAATCATACTAGTATACCACTAATTATTAATAACAAATTTACACAAATCTATACTTGTAAACATCTTAAGTCTTTACCAAATTACATTGAAAATATTCAAAGTTTTCTTTAAAAGCTGAAGCTGAATTAAAAAAAAAGTTTCTTGAGACTTATTAGAAAGTTTTATCCAGGATAATTAGAATACTTTTTTTTTATTTATTATATGCAAACATTTAAAAATCATGTTCATTATTGCTGCTTCAAAACATTAAGTTTATTTATAAAATTATTACATGAATTTTGATAATTTGTAAGAATTATGTACACAGTACTAAGGTGCTTTATTCTTACAATTAAAATCTCTACAATCTTAATACTAACATAAATTAACACTAAACTAAGCTTTTAACCTAAATAGCATTTAGATAACATTTAAGAATTTTAATAAAACCACTTACTCTTCTGGATAATAATAACCCAGTACAATATGAAGCTGCATAATTAGTCAACCCGACCTTGATGCCGTATCGGGGCAATTCATGAGCATAAGCAGCACAAACAATAACATCCCCTTCAATTCTGGCATACGCTATCTGTAAAAATAAATAAATAATGTAATTAAGAGAGATTAAAGAAAGTAACTAATAATTACTTATAATTATTCAGGTAGGCAATTATTACAACTTTGTAAACTTTTACACCAATTGTAAATAATTTGCTACTTGTTATTGCAAAATTCACAATATTGAGTTTTATGCCTAATTATATCAATATTTCCATCAAGAACACTTACATACCTGGCATATTACATCTTTATTAGTAAAACGAACTATCATGCGATATTTTGGAGTGTTGTATTTATTCTTATCTTGCACAACTAATCTAAGTCTGGCATAATAATCTGTTCTACCCTCTGTAATAAATAAAATTAATTAATTTATCAAGATAGGCAATTTATACTGAATAATAAGTTTAAGTGTTGTTACACATTTAGAAATTAATAAGATCATCACATGGAGTTACCTCGCCTCCTACGAAACTTCACTTGGAATCGCTTGAAGTAAGCTTTATTTTTAACAACTTTCACGAACCCCTGAATGAAAACAAAATCCAGATAAGCAACTGCATATAAACTATAAATAATATTTCTAACAAATATCAAAATCATTAATATAATGCAACTTACACAACGAATTATAATATGATGCAATTACGATATAAAACATAGCACAGTATATTTTTACTATATCAAAACATTGAGCATCAATTATACATACACAAAAATTTATTGAATTAGTCAACATGCATACGCATAATTTAAAAACTAATGGTATTGTACAAGTAAGTTTAAAAAAAATACTACCGAGCGGATGACCGATAGACAAATAACACATGGACGCCATGGTAGATCGAGTGATGGCTTTCAATCTTAAAACATCACTTTGTACATTAATTTGAACACAACTTTTATTAAAAATTTAAAAGACATTAATCCTCATAATTAATAATCAACAAATATATATCTGCTTACTTACCATTTTCAATGTTACAAACACCAGATAGCTTCGGCTAAGGGCGACCAATTACTTTACCCATACACGTTGGAGCTTCACGTAAAACTTTCTATACGGAAAAGAATTGTTGCCATTATGTCTTTGGAAACTTGATTCATGTGTTGCCAATTATTTATTACATTATATTTTAAATAATCCTCAGACATTTTTAATATTTATAATACTGTTTAGACTATATTGAAACAATTTTTAATATATTTTACAACATACGCATAAACATAAAGTAGTTATATAAAAAGGAAAGTCAACACTGGTTATTACGAATCTTCGAAATGTATCGATTCTTATTCGAATTTCAGAGATAGTTTTTTGAATAATACCAAACGTGAATTCCATAGACTAAACAGTCTATGATGATCTCAAAACAGCCTGTAATTACTGTAGTAAGAACAATTTTTTTTTTTACTTAATCACATATATTGGGATTTATATAGGTTGAAAATTATACTGATCTTCCAATAAAAGTCTAATTTATATTATTATATAATGTTTCATATGTTTCTCTAAGAAGTACTTAGTGTAATAATGAAGTCTACCAATTTTTCTAACATTAATTTCTTTTGTTCTGTAAATTATTTCTTTCACACCTTTAAAAAGTAACAATAACTCCTTGGAACTTTTAATATAATGTTAAAATTTCCGTTTGGGTTTTTATCTGAAGTATGCAGAACTTACACTAACCATATTTTGGATAAGTGGTAGGTATTTATACTGTAGGATAGACTGGATAGACTGTAAGCCCACTATGTAATAATGCCATCACATCCATCATGCCTTATTTGAAATCTCAGTAGAAGATGAATTTTAAGGAGTTTTCTGTCAAGTTGAATTTTACATATATATATATATATATATATATATATATATATATATATATATGTGGAGAAAAAGTATTAAATACTCTACATTGAACTTTATCTAGTTATTCATATATTTTCCAGCATTATTTAAATGGCTCGATGTATTTTCATTTAAAAAATTATTACCTTAAATTGCAAGTCATACTAATATGGGGAACAGTACATTTTCATCTGCTTATAATATTGTAAGATCTAATTTTTTTAAATTCCATTTGATGTATCATGCATAACCATTTAGTAGAAAACTAATTTATCAAAATGTATATATTGTTTATATTGTTAGTCACAGATATAGTGTAATCTCTTGGTGGTAATTCTTTATATTATATTTTTAAATGACAATAGGAACTTCCTCTTTATATATCTTTTAAACTTTTAAGCCAAATAGGGGAGACCGGGGTAAAATGGACCATTCCCTATTATTTATTTTATTTATTATTTTTAATGTTTAATACTTTGATACATAGATGACAGCACTGCAGTCTTAAATGATTGTGTAATTGTATGTTTAGCTGACAATTTAGCCATTTTATTCTAGAAAGTTAATTTGTGGTAGTCAGAAGTAAATATTTTCATCATAATATATCTTCTTCTCTTCATTTAAGAATTGTGATAAGAAAATTGTGTGTAAGAGTTTTTTTAATATAATGTAAAAAATCAACTACAGTTGTATTATGAAAGTAAAAATATTAGTGATCAATAGTTACTAAACTTTAAATTCTCTTTAATCCATCAGAATGCAAGGGGGAAAATAACCTATAGTAACATTAAAGAAATAGAAAAATTGTAAAATCTAATACATATTTACATTTAAAATATTTAACTGTTTATATTATTAAAGAATGGATGATTAATAAACACCTTTTTTATAGGATGATGAAGATATACCATATGAAGAAGAAATTCTGAGGAATCCATATTCTGTTAAACATTGGTTACGATATATTGAATTTAAGAAAGATGCACCTAAATCAACAATTAATATTATATATGAAAGAGCCCTCAAAGAATTACCAGGAAGGTATACATAATTTTTAATTTTCATACAGAAGTAAAAAAATTGACAAGTTACTTTGTTTTTTTACCAGTAAGTTTCTTTCTTTCTGTATTTGAGCTCTACTCTGACATCACTTACCTTGAAAATTGAAACTGAACCTTTAGGGGAAAATGCCAATGATAATTTTGAGGATGCATCATTCAGTCAAAATAAAAAAAAAAGTCTATAATTTAATAGATGTACAAGGAAGTTATGTAGTATGCATACCAGATTTTTTTTTTTTTTATGCAATCTGTGTTTGATTCTTTGATTATAGGATCACTCGCAATTTTTTTAATGTTTTTTTTTTTCATGTGTATGGAGCAGCAGCATACTTTTACTTATCTTTTATCTGTAAATTTTTATGTTATTCTTGCTTATTCTGCACATCTGTTGTTTTTAGAAAAATTTATAATGCTAGTATGTAATATAATCTAAAAACTAATTAAAATTTTGAGAAAAATAATTCCTTGATTTGGAAAACTTAATTACCTGGACTAAAGGCTGATATTGAAGTGTCTGGCTATTATATAAAAATGAAATTTCCAAAAATGTTTGTCCAATATACAGGTCCACATGGCTGAACCCATTTGTACCAAATCCAAATTTGAACTGATTTGACATTATACCACTGTGTTTACTGGGTATCACTGGACATATTTATTATAACAATTATCTGTTGGCAATAAACTACCATATTTCTTGACTATATGTAAGATAGAAGGTTTATTTAGCAGTTTTATTGATACTCTTATCTCTTGTAGTAGTTCTGAAATTTTTTTTGGGGAATCTTAATTACCTAGAATTTTGTTAGAAAATAATCCATAGATTTTTAATTTGGTATGTGATATTTTTGAGAAATGTAATTTTACTGACTTTTATATTTGTCTAAAAGTTTTATTTAATTTACAATTTAATATATTCGTGTTTTAATTTTCAAACTATATTTACTTAAACAATAATATTAACTTATAAGAGATTAAACTGATTAATACTTACTGAAATACAAATAAATTTCTTTTTAATCTTTTATTTATTTTTTTATTTATTTGTCATTTCTATTTGCAGTTATATTCTCTGGCACAGGTACTTGAAACTGCGTAGATTACAGGTTCGTGGAAAATGTGCAACAGATGCAGCATATGAAGATGTTAATTCTGCTTTTGAAAGAGCTCTTGTTTTCATGCATAAAGTAAGTTTTTCAGATTAAATACTTTATGTCTTATCTATTTATATGCTTAAATTCAGTAATTATATATGTTTACATACTATCTGTATAAATACATATATATATATATATATATATATATATATATATATACATACATAAATTTCAGAAAATTATCTCTGTAGTTTTTTTTTTTTCCCTAGTAATTTAAAGGAAACCATTTTATATATTAAAATTTCAGTTTTTGTAAAATTTCACTTTCAAGATTATATATAGATTGAAAATTGTTATCTTAATCTTCTCAATCTGAAGATAGAGATTGAGGAAAGAAATCTAGCAATTTCATTAGATTATAAAGTATTTAAAGTTCTTTTTACTCTAAGGATTTTATGTTTGATTGTATATTTCATATTTTTAAGTTACTCTGGCTTCTTTTCTTCATGTCTGTCCCCTCCCCAATCATACAATTTTTTTTGTATAATTATGTGATATTGCTTTAATATCATTCTAATTTCATTATTATTATTATTATTATAGATGCCCCGAATATGGCTTGACTATTGTGAATTTCTAATGAATCAGTGCCAAATTACTAGAACTCGTCATGTGTTTGATCGTGCATTACAATCACTTCCAATTACACAACATCATAGAATATGGCCTTTATATTTAAAGTTTGTTTCAGAGAAAGGAATTCCAGAAACTGCTGTAAGAGTATTTAGACGCTACTTAAAGGTTTGTAAAATTTAATAATTTAAAAACTTTCAGTTTTTCCACATTTTTTTTTCAAATTTTTAAAAAATAATTCATTTAATCTTGTTAGCATTATTAGTAAGGTTTTGGTATATTAAAATGAAGAAATTCAGTGCTTTTAGCTGTGATCCCAAATTCCCTAAAAGTCCCTAATTTTTAATTTGGCCCTAATTGTTCCCAATGTTTAGCATTTAGACCCTAAAAGTCTCTATTTTCAATGAAATATGTCATGCAGTTTTTATTCTCATTTTAGGAGATTTTTCTTTGAAATATAACATTTTTTCTTAAATTTCAGGATTTTTCCTTAAATATAGGGAATTTTTGAAAAACCCTGCTCGATTCTAAACTTTCTCTAAAAAATTTTTTTTGCCTTCATCTAATGAATATTGTTAACTAAAGTTAATTTCAGGGAGTTTGTATATATAAGAGTTTGTAAGTGAGGAAATTTAAGGATTTTCTAATTTTCAACTGTCTTAGTTCTGACTAAATAGTGAAAAAAATATTCTTTAAGTCAATACTTATTAAAATACATGATAAAAATATTTTGTTAAAAGCAGGTGGAGAATACAAAAACTTTAAGTATAATAAGCTACTATTATTTGTTAGAATTTTTTTTTTCTTTGTTCAAGTAAGAAATATAGAAAAAATTCATTGAAATAATTTTATTTTTACTAAATAATAAAATAGAAAATAAGTGGGAACCCTGCATATTATAAAGTTGTCAAGCTTTGCTCGTTAATGTTAAAGATGCATTGAAAAAAATAATTCTGTTTGTAAATATAAAATTGACTTATTTTTTCAATTTTTGCTCTATTTTCTTAAGTACTTGTGTATTTATTTCATTTAATATTCCTGTTTTTTTTCTTCTATTTTTTAGAATAAATGTACTTTAAACCCTGTTTACTCTTATTATAAATATTTCTTTTGTTTATAAAAGCTTTTAAAAGTCACTTTAATTTTTTTTTAATTTTTATTTTTATCCCTGATGTCTCTTTTTTTAAAGGTCTAATCTTCTAAAAGCCTTAAATGGAAGTTCCAATAGAATGGAAACATCTTATCAACTTATAATTACTAAAAAAATTACCCAGAATTTTAATTATTTGAATGATATTTAAAATATCCAGATCTAAATTCTTTTAAGTTTTCATTCTGCAGATTGTTTGTTTTTTAAAGTATATTTTTAACAAATATTTTTTTTATATAGCTGTGTCCAGAAGATGCAGAAGACTATATTGAGTATTTATTGCAAATTGATAGACTTGATGAGGCTGCTGTAAAATTAGCTGAAATTGTGAATTGTGATAATTTTGTATCTAAATATGGAAAACCTAAACATCAGGTAATTTTTTGTGTCTTTGTGATGGTTTTATTGTCTTAAACTTTTTAAGTCTTCATAATTTAAATCCACATTAAAATTAAACTGTTGTAAGATAGGCTAGATACTTGTCATATAGAATTTACATACATATATTGTTGCCCTTAGTAAAAGGAAGTCAATAGTTTCTTCCAGTAGTTGTGTCTAACAACAATAAAGGTTTCAATAAATTTAGTTTGAAATTAAATAAAATTTGTAGTTCTGTTGTTCACCAATATTCTTGTTTCTAACATTTTTAATTAGGATACTAAAGAAAATTTGTCATCTCTAATAGATACCTGCTGTATGCAAGTTATTATTGATTTAAGAAAAATAAACTGAAGTTCTTTTTAAAATTTGATCAAGTTTAACCTCAAAACTTATCAGTAAATTAAAAACTACTTGTACATTTAATGTTTAGTAAGAGAGAATTATTTTAAGGTATATGCTATATATATTTTTGTCCATCTCTAGCTCATAGACTGAACCAAATGTGCATAGTTTTTATTTTATATGCAAAATTTTATTTACACTTTTACAACGTATGATTGTATGTTAATTTGAGCCTTTTGTATCAATGTAAATGTAGCTATGGAATGAACTTTGTGAGCTTATGTCCAAGAATCCAGATAAAGTGCATTCTCTTAATGTGGATGCTATAATCAGAGATGGTATTCGCAGATTTACTGACCAAATTGGGCATTTGTGGAATTGCTTAGCAGATTATTATATTAGAAGTGGATTATTTGACAGGGTATGTAGTTTAAAAGATTTCTTTTTACTGGAATGTTATATAACCAAACACATACATAAAATAAATATATAGAAAACAGGAAATAAAACTGTAATTTTTCTCATTAAGCATATTTTTTTTAAATATACAGAAATGTTAACTATATATTACTAATTAATGATTGTATAATTTGTTTTATTGATAAATTTTTATGTTTCACACTCTTTAAAAACTCATGTTTAGGTGCTTTTTTGAAAAGGGCCTTTACAACTGTTAATTATCACGTTATATCCTTAATTTTTGAACAATTTTTTTTCTAACAGCAACGAAATCTGAAATAAAACAGTAAAATTGGAAGCTGAGTAGAAGTACTTTTGATAAGTGGTTATATTACCTAAATTTAAAAAATGGAATGTAATAAAAATTAAAAATGTAAATCAAATTCTGCACCTTTATGGGGGGTGGAGAAGGGATAATTAAGGCCAGTTGTAGCATTTTTCTGGCATTTGTGAACCTAAAAATGCCACCACCCTAATCTAAAAAAGAAAATCTTAAAAATTTAAACCAAGCTAATGCATTTTTATTTTTTAGATTCAATTAATTGAACTATATTTTTGTGGGTTGTGGTTTTTTTTTTCCTCTGCATTTTATGCAATTTTGCTGTCATAAGCAACTTTGGCTGGCTTTGAGGGAGATTACTCCTCAAACGTTACAAAATGTATTACAAATGTTAAGTCATAAAATTTTTCTCTCTTTTTCAGCCATTCACTATATATTCTTTTTTTCTTTCCTGACCTGCATATATATATAATCACCTCATAGGCAGAAGAGTATTTGGATTTTTTATATCTCTCTCACTCTCTCCTTCCTATGCTTATATAACACCTTTTTTTCCAAGTATTTTGATTACACTCATATAACACCTTTTACCTTTACTCCTCTGTACATATGCTGTGATAGAGCTCAAAAGTATATAAACTTTAATGTTTTAAATTAATGGAGTTAGCATGAGACTACAATAGTTATTAAAAAAAAAAAAAAAAAAAAAAAACCAAGTCCCTGAATAGTCTGAAGAAAAATGAACTAAGCTCATTTGACAAGATTTTTCCATAAAATCAAGTAATATTTTATTGTAGCTTACAGTATGTAAAATAAATATTTACAACATGATAGAAGTTTATCATAAACTAAATCTCAATAAAATTGCACCAAATTTTTGAAAATAAGCTAAAGAGATTATATAAACACACACACACACACATATATAGAATGCTGCATAATGAGCTGTTAGCTAAAAGATGAATATCTTGGACATATTTTGTTGTTAAGGTTTTTTTTTTTTTTTCTTTGTAAAAATGAAGGAGCATTTTGTATGAAACGATAGAAATTAAAATTAGAGATGGTATTTTAGACATCATTAAAATAATATTTAATCTATAACATGTTTATGTACAAATATGAGTGTTTCTAGAGTTTGGGTACTATCTCGTACCAAAGTATCAAAATTGGGTACATTTAAGTATCAAAATATACTTTTTAGGTATTAAAAATTGTAAAAATTAGCTGCCCTTTATCTATTAATAATTTAGCTCAAGACATGTTTTTAAGTCTTAATTACATATCTTTTAGGCAAGAGATATATATGAAGAAGCTATAAATACAGTTATGACTGTGAGAGATTTCACTCAGGTAAGATATAAAAGTTTATAATAATTTTTTAAATAAATTATGCATTTTATTTTTTAATATTATTCTATGAGTCACTTATTTTTATTCAACAGTTTAGTTGTTACTCATACTCTGATACCATCCTCTGAAATAGAGTTTATTCATAATAATTAATATAAATATATGAGATATAAGTGATTACAGTATTCATTTTTTCTTTTTTTGGAAATTCTCTTGCCCTGATTAATATAAAAATTAGCCTCTAAACATTTATGAAGATGCGAATGTAAAAAGTGTTAATTCCTATCCCTATAGACTAGATATCCACTGGATTAATATTGAGCACATTTCCTAGAAATTTTCCATGACTGTGATATGTCAGGGAATTTTGGGAGAAAAATAAGGATACATTTTATCCTTGATTTTGTGGCCACCATGAATTTTATCAATGTTTTTATGTATTTGGCTCTAAATAGTTATCTATTTAATTAACCCTTGTATTTTTAATATTTGACTACAGTACTTACAATACAGACCTTTAAATGTGGTAATCAAATAAATTATTTTTTAATCAACGTTTTTTTATTTAAGTTTTGAATTTAGAATGTTTTGTATCAATATTTTGTTGCTTTTGAATGCAAAAGCTGTAGAAAATTTTAAAATATTAAGCCTTAGACCAATATAAAATGTTTTACATTTTTATATCCGTCTATGTGATATTTATAAATTAATATGTAGACTGATACTAGCATTTAACACATTCGCAACCAACATCTTGTGGACACTATGCAGCAATTCCACTCTTATCAGCCAAGCGTTGCCTCCATGAGAAGAGCTCTGGTTGATATTCAGAGACCAGTGTTGCATATATGTAATCAGAAGTTGGAACTTTTATTTTAAATTTTAAATGCTAAATTTATTTACTAGATGGCATTAAATGGCAAAGGTTTTCACACTGGTCGACTCACACAGCATTTACATGCTGGTCCTCAATGGGTTAAAAGTATAAACCCTTTTTTAAAATATGAAGTAGATAGCAAAGTTGTGTTATGGATTATTAACCCTTTGCCTGTGCTGTATGGTACATATATCTAATGCTTTATATGCCTGTTTATTACATGTACACAATAGACTATATTTTAAGCAGAAAATAAGTTGGTATAGCATCTTAAATTTAGTTTCATTTTTCAGTTAAATATATGAAATTTAAAGCTTTAAACCTAATGTATATTATGTAATTATTATCTTAAATGGGAGTAGTTAAAGGGTTAATAAATAAATTATAAATGGAAAACAAAGGCAAATTTAGAAGAAAATTTCATTGATTCAGTCTCCTTTTACTGTTTAAATCAAACATGTTTATTTTGAAATGACTTCTGAAAATTATATTTATTTGTATTTTAAGAACTGACAGAATTTCTAACATTATTTCTAGTCTACATTTTTTTCTGTAAATATTTAAATTAGCAGTTTATTGATATTACTTAAATGTTTAAGAATTTATAATGCAAGTTGCCACTTTATTGTTGTTATTGTTAATTGTTATAAGAACTGTGAAGAATGTAAACTTTTTCTTGGATATTGTTTTATAAGTATGACTACATTAAAGTAGTTATCACTTTGTTTAGTTTTATCTATGATTTTTTTTCTAAAATATTTATTATCCCAATATATGTATTAAAAGTCTTTCTTGTTTTAGGTTTTTGATGCATATTCACAGTGTGAAGAAAGCTTGATTACAGCCAAAATAGAAGAGATTAAAAGAGATGTCTCAGCAGAAGAAGGTATCTTTTCTCACTTATTATTTAGATAAAATTAGTACTCATATGGTCTAAAATTACAAAAAATAAATTACAAAAGCTTATCTTTTAGACTAAATATTGATTTTTATGTATTTATAGCTGTTAGTTGTAATTATCTTAATTATTGTGTTAATATTTATCCTTAGATAAATTCTCTGGATTAATCTGTACTATATGATTTTATAATTAACTAGTTAAAAATTTTAGTCCAAATACCTTCATTTGTTAAGACTAAGTTATGTATGTGCATTACAAAGCAAATTTCTTTTCTCAGTCCCAGTGATTTATTGTAGGGCAGCTCCTTGGCTATCCTCAAAATATAGACTCTGTGATCTATTTTACACATATCATTTCTATTAATGTGGTTGCTTTATGATGATAATGTCATTAAAAGAGGGTTGTGCTGTATATTGTCTCCTTAAGACCCAGACACTGAAATTTCAAATATCCTCTGTTCCTAGCAGAATAGCCAAAAGTTTGCATGTTTTCCTTTCCCTTAGCTTTTATTCAGCTATCAGTCTAAGAAAACAAGTTAGAACCCCAGCTCTCTTGAGAGAATGATCCACTGCATTCTTCTTTTTGACATTCTTTCTTGGCTGATTACGTCCTTTTATCTATCAATGTTCTGAGGTATTGAATTAGAATTAAAACCAGCATACAATTTTTTAATGCTTGTGTGGAATATTTGTGATAAATTGCCATCTCTTTAGACAAATGAAAAATAAACATTTTATATAAAATCAGAAAGAGTAGCAATAAAATGTCTCACATAGCCATTAATAAGCAGTTTTTTATTGCCCCCCCCCTCACTGAAAGGAGGTTGTTTCCCTTCATGTCTTTACAATGGACTCCTTATTGAAGGTGACGGGCACATAAAATATGTTCGTGCTTACAATGTCCTCAAAGTTCTCAAACGATACTTTTGGGAGAGGCAGGCCAATCCTGGGGGGTTTTCTAATTGGTCTCTGCTTTTAATTACGAGGATCCATCAGGGGTAATGTTACTCATGTCCCCAGCATTCCTTAAACTACATGTGCTCCTCAGGTTTTGCTAAGTGGGTGTCAGCTTTGCAGCCATATGTTGGCATAAAGGAAAATGAGCCTATATTGCCAGCTGAATTTGAAAAAACAAAGGACTCTTGTGCACCCATATCAGCATATCCCATGGACATCAGCAGTCACTCCTCTAGGGAGGAAGGAAATTTTCTTGGATAGCTTTGGCTATTTTGGGATTAAGAAGTCTTGCCTACCAAGGGCTATTGTGTGATCCAAAGGGTTAATTTTATTACATTATTACAGATGATATAACCTGATTAAAATATTTTGTTTTTAGATACTCTAGAACTGGATTTACGATTAGCCTGGTTTGACTATTTGTTAGAAAGGAGACCCTTATTGCTTAACAGGTCAGAAAAGATTTTGTTATAAAAATGTTTCTCAAATTATGTTTATAATAACTACATTATTATTTACCATATGCATTTTGAATTTTTCAGTGTTTTATTGAGACAAAATCCACATAATGTCCATGAGTGGCATAGGAGAATAAAGTTACTGGAAGGGAAACCAAAAGAAGTAAGTTTTTTATGGCTCCTAATTTCATTGCATTTATTTAATTATTGAATGCAAGAAGAAAAAGATGTACCTAATTTATGTAGGTTTTAAAATATTTAATTATTTAAAAGTAATGGATGCAGATCTTCCATCCAATAAATATAAAGGATTTGGCATTAAACTTTATTTCTCTTATGAACTAGTTGATTATGTGTATATTTATACATCACTGTATATTTTTATGTTTAATTATTTGTTTTCTATAAAATTGAATTGGAATTAAGGATTTATTTCTATTGTTCTATGTATTTTTTAGGGTTTTGAAGTTCTTTATATTTTGTCAGTTTAATTTCTTTTTCAGCCTACTTCTAAAGTATTTTATAATCTTTCTTTTGCTTTATTTTGTAACATTTATGTATTTATCGGCAGTCATTTAATCATCAAGCTAATCATTTGGTCTACCTTCTACTTACATCTTCAAATTATATAGAATATGGGTGACCAACTTCTGTATATATATATATATATATATATAGGATCTGCTTTTTCATTTAAAATTGTGTTACAATCTACCTGTGCTCAGAGATATAGATATAGCTTTTCTATCTCTTTTGTTAAAATTATTGTTACCATGACTGGAGAGAAGACTCCTTTCCTGAAGAATATATTTTTTAATTTGACATTTTAAGCTATGTAAAGTATCTTGGTGTCACCTTTTACTTGCTATTATTATACCATCTTTCACTTAATTTTGTATTGTCAAACTAAAGGACTGTTCCTCTGAGTTATTCTGTGAGTTAACATCATGTGTTGTTAACTGTAGTTAATCAGCATCCACTTTGGGATCATTTTGTTGATTATATTTGACTTGTTGGCCATCTCTGCTATAGAGAATCCTTTTTGAAAATCCATTGTATACCCTAATTTACTTAACTCTTCAGTTTTCTTTAGTTACGTAACTTTTATCATTCCATCCTCTTGTGTAAGTTTGAAATGTGTTAAATAATCTGAGTTTCTCTTTTTCTCTTTGTTTGTGTGTGTATGTACATACACCTTATTTCTTGCATTATTTCCAGAACTGTTTATCATTGGTTTTTAAAAACCAACATGTGAGACAGTAAAAAAAGAAAAAAAAAATGTTTTTGGGGCTTTAAATTTTTGTAATCCATCCAAAAGTCAGAATTTCAAATGTGACAATGTAAATACTATGTAGAACCAAAATGTGTTATATTATGCAGTTTATCTCCTGTTTATATATTTAAGATTTTCTATGCCCCTACTCTGAAAAAAAAAATAAATAAAGCTTTTTACTTCTAATACAGACATGCCAACTACTCCGGAGAAATCAGAAAATTTGATTACTCTGGAAACTTCTCAGATTGCTCCGGAAAATAGCAAAACTTTTGAATATCTGATTACAATTTAGCAATTAAGTACAAAGTTTTTCAAAAATTAATGCTGAATATTATACTTTTCACACAGTAATGCTGTATTTTTAGTATGGTGCAGAAAAACCAAACTGAATTTAGGTCAAATTTGATTAGACAAACTTTAGAATCCCTGATGATAGAAAAATGGAAATATTCCAATCAGTGTCAATTTTACTATAAGAAACACTGTTCTGAAAAAGCTAAAAAAGTTAAGTTGTTAAAGCTAAAAAAGCTACTCATAAGTTTTTAAATGCATAAATTTTAATTTACCTTTTACAAATTACTATTGCATAAATATTTTAAATTTAATTTTAATTTAGAAACCAATAAGATATGTACATATGTATAATCTGTAATTAGCATGTTTAAAATTTCAAACCACACTGTTGCTCCAGCCACAAATGTTGGCATATATGCTAATATTAAACATGAGCCAGATAAAGGCTGAATGGTGAGGTGCTTGCTTTTGAAACCAGCGTCTACAGGTTCAAACTCTCTTGATAGCATGTATGTTCATAATCATTTGGAATTTGCTTTAAGTAGTTGTCCTGGTCTCATTAGCCCTACTACAAGAGACCATAGCAAACCAAACCAAATTAAATATAGCTTAGTCTTGAAAAGACAGAAATTTAAGCTTAATTTAAATTTTGTATGTAATTATTTAATAGTAAATGAAAAAAAATCAATTTTTGGATTATTGAATATTTTTATTCATTGTTTTTTTGTATGTATTTTTATGTTCTTTTAAAATAAGATTTTTTATCTTGTTATTTTTCTTTAAAATTACATATTTGTTTTTCTTTATGCTTTCTTCAGATTATAAGCACATATACTGAAGCAGTTCAGAAAGTGGATCCAAAACTAGCATGTGGAAAGTTGCATACCTTGTGGGTTGCATTTGCTAAGTTTTATGAATCTCACAAACAAGTTGATGATGTAAGTTTTTTGTTTCTTCAAAGTTACCTATTATAAATATTAGTAATCTTCAATCATATCATAACTTTTGAATTTTATTTTTTTTTAGACAGAAAAAAATGAATATAGACAGTATATTTACTTAATTTATCATTACTTAATTTCTCTGCTGTCTTTCAGTTATTTTACATGAAACATCAGTCATGAATTAGAATTTAGATAAAATAATTTTAGTATATATTAATATGTATGTATGTAATGTTGAGTGTTAAGGCAAGTGGAAAACAGTCTTTCTTGATAATAATAAGTTTATTAAATCATCATTTCATTTAAGCAAAACTTGGCCATTTTCATTTATTCGTCGAAGACACGTAGATTGTGTTGACAGCTCCATGTCCATGCGATAACTGACTCTTATTTGTTTACAAACTCATCAAATTCTTCCTAAATGCTTCTGCCTGACCGGATTATCCTAAAAGCTTATGCGAGTGGAGGTCTTTTTCATTTATTTTATTATTATAAAAGAGTTCCCTTTATAAAATCGTTTATAACTCACGTAATTTCCAACTACCCCTTTTTTAGACCAGACATATATATATATATATATATATATGTGTGTGTGTTATAATGGTAGTATTTAGTGTTGTTAGTTAACTCCCTTCTTAATAAATTCAGTATATGACAGGAGTTAAAAGCATTTTAACAAATAATGTTCAGCATTTTTGGTGATATTAAAATTAAATGCATATTGAGTAAGATAGATTTTATTATGTAATTTATTTTCATTACTGTATAACTTTAATTCTGAAATTTCAGCTGATTTTTCCAAAGAGTATTTTATTGCTTCAAATAACTTATTCATTAACTCATTAATATCTGAGTAAATTTTACTATAAAATATTGATATATTTCTGAAATCTATGCTTTTATGAACTTCAAGAAAAAAAATTAAACAATTGAGTAGTACAATTTTTTATTCTCATGAGTGATGAGCTGTAATTTATTTGCAATTATATGTAAATTCAGTATTAAAAGAGAAATTTATAATATACAGAGCTATTTGTTTAATTTTAATTGATGCATAGACCGGAAGTAAATACCTGTATGAAGCTCAGAAACTCTTAAAATCTTGATCCAAGTTATAAAATAATAGCATATACTATAATTTCAGGCAAATAAGCCGCATTGGAGTTTACATTGCACACATGATAACTGACTGAAAGAAAATGAAAGTTCATCAGATCATTAGTCCTCATAGTTTTTTATTCCCATTTTTTCAATTACTTTTGCTTGAAGATAAATTCTAACAGTTCACACTCATAATCCCTCTTCTCTCTGCTCTATTGTTCATTCCTGCATATTATCTTATAAAACAGTTTGGTTTAGGATGCCATTCTAATGGATTTGGATGTTCAAAAACAGGAGCCAAATTTAAATTAGACTTACTGTTCCTAGACAGAACACATTTATTAATAAAGAAATCGTGCAGTTAAACAGATTAACTAAACAGACCACAGCCTAAATAATAAAGTCCAGTGGTGTTGGGGAAGCACTTTGAGTTCCCACGACATAGATCCAAGATTCAATTCTCTTCTGGGAAAGGTTGACTCAACCTTTCATCCCTTCAGTGGGTAGACAAACTCAGGACCAAGCATGCTTGAGAACTAAACACTGGGGGTTACACGTAAGGTTGACTGCCTAACTGGGATATATGCTTTGAACCCCAAGGCCCTTGGTCTTGAAAATGGAGATTGGCACCCTAGGCCATGGCTCACTTGAGCTGGGTAGTTTAGTTTTTGTTTTTTTAATCAGCATAAATAGTAAAATACAGTGATATCAGCACACTTTCATGTAACTCAAACTGTATTTGCATAAGAATAGTTCTTGATATAGTACAACATGCCACATTGTGTTCATACTGTATGGCACAGTATAATAAAAACAAAACCAAATAAGTTGTATAATAAAGGCACGCATAGATGTAAATTAGTCAGTATTTTCAGAATTTAGTGTGTAAATTCAGTATTTGTTGATAAATTAATTTTCTGGATGTTTATATTTTATTTGAATATTTTAACATTTTAATATTTTTTTTATTTTGAATTATTTTTTTATATATCTGTGTGTGTGAGAAATAAGCAATTGTCTCATCAATATGCAGATTTTTGTTTTTTGTTTGTAGAAGTATTCCCATGGATAGCATATTTTCCATATTAATCTCTTTATTAAATTTAGGCTATTTTATATTAAGTTGCTGTATAATGTCTTAACTTTTCCATAATAATATACAAGGCTTATTGTAACATGCATATGCAGTTTTTATTATGCAATTTTGATAAAATATTGGTATATACATTTAATTATACATATTGTGTTTCTGTCTAAATGTGTATATATAAGAGAGGAGGGGAATATTTTTGAAATGCCCTCCACTCTTCCAAATGTATATTAATATTATCAGTCTTTACTACATCACATCTTAAAACTTGATTTGTGATGCAATTGATTCCAAAGTAAACTTACAATTTGTATTATTACAGAATAACAGAAAAGAGTAGTACTTTACAGTTGTTAAAAAATTATCTTTTAATTGTCAGTTACTATGTTAAAATTGGTCAGTATTTTTCCAATTTTGGTCAGTAAAATCAGTGTTTTCAATCCAGTTTAAAATTTTTTTTCTTACTGGTAACAGGACAAGTTCCTTCAAATTTGCTGTCTCAGCAGATATATAGCATGCATTAAATATTGATTTTTAAACATTGTAGTTTATATGTGTAGGGTAGATTAACACATAAAATCCACAGTTTATCTATCCAAAATAGCAGTACTCAAAAATTTTAGGGCTTGTTTATAGAATTGCCCTCTGCTATTACAAGGTTCGTACGGTGCTTAAAAGTGCTTAAAAACTGCTTAATTTCGAAACGCGTTTTTAAGGCCTTAAAAAGTGCTTAAAGAGTGCTTAATTTTCCCCTAAAGTCCTTATTTTTTATTCTTGCAGACAGTTTTTATTTGAATAATTCGAAATCGTCTATGAAAATCATAAAAGGTCGCTCGGGATTAATCGTTCAGTGTTAATGAAATCAGACACCGCAGCGCTCCTTTTTTTTCTCTTTTTCCTTTTTTCTAGAAATCTCTCCTTTATTTCTTATTTTACGGCATTCCTCCTTTTTTCCGGCTATTCCCGCGATTTATTTCTTTTTTCTTTAGGCCATTCACTCCTTTTATTCGTTTTTTCCTTCTCAACATTTACAACATTACGTAATGATGGAACGGATTACACACATCGTCTTTCCCATGTTTTGATAACATCTTTGTTTTTCTAACATTTTCTTTCTGTGGGATATTCACCTCCTCTCCCCTCGAAAAAAAAAAGTCTTAGGCTATTTATTGGCAGGTGTTTGAAAGTTACCAAATAACGTTCAAAGTGTCAAAACCAAAGGGGGATCCGAATTTTTCGATTGTAGTGTCGAGAAATCTGTTTAACCCGTTTCTGAACCCAAGAGGGGGAAAAACCGTTACTCCGAGCCTGTGCGCTTAAAAATAGACTGACATATTGAATATTGAATTCAGGGATGATTCTAATCCGAATGTTTTTTGTGAGTTTGTTCAAAAAAAAAAGATTTTTTCGGAAATTAAAAAAAAAAAAAATAAAGGAAGAAGCCATTTTTTTTATCTCACATATGTATAAATTTTGACGATAATCTGAAAGTTTTCTGTTTTTTTCTCTTTGCCGCGTCCACAATTTTTTTTTTCTGACAAAGAGTAGGAAAGTGCTCGCAACACGTGCTTCAAGGTCAAAAAGCCGTGTGACGCAATATAAATGAAACATATAGAACTTGTGTGGTTCTAGTTATAAAAGTACAACTAAGCCGTAATTCTATGTTTTTGGTAAAAAAAACAACCGTTTTCTGGATTTCGATTCCAGAAAATGCGCATTTTTTATCGGACCATTATAATTAATAGTGCGATCATAATATGGTTCTCTCATACGGTAGAATTATGTTTTAACAACCTGCGTACTTTCTGTATAGATATCTCCCGAACTCACATGCATGTAGACCGATCGTAATACTGTTTTATATATCGGTATTTTTTTAATATCGCGGTAACAGTATTGAGATTCCAATCCCTCCTATAGTTATTTCAAACGGTACTTTATCTTATTGACTGAATTTTCTGCTATGGGCAGTGTCTGTGAGAGAATGACACTGTTGCAAATAACTTACGAAATTTTGGATATACACGGAAGTTTATTGTTGAAAAATCCGCACAAAGTTTTCGTGTGCATTGAAGTTGATGAAAAATCATAACTTTTAACGGCAATCTCGATAAAAATCAGCCCTATAGCTGAATCGGTAGGACGCGGCCACGGGTTCGAATCCCGCTCTTTGTTCATAGCCGTTCAGAATCGTAGTAATTAAGTAGAAAATTCCGATGTCTTTAGCCGTCGGGTAACATAAAACTCTAGCGCTCTCAGACCAAACTAAATGGTTACAAATCTGTTAGTCTAAAGTACAATTCGAACCCCCTTTCTCAGATACCGAAAAAAATCCCGTCCTATTCGATCATCGTCCCGAAATATCGCTATTTAAAAAAAAATTTTTTTAATTGTCCACTTAAAAAAATAGCCTTATACAGTACATATATTATTTAAATCATGAGTTTTTAGACATTGATTAAAATTAAATCTGATGATAATTATTGTATTTTTCTAAACTATTAAGATATAGATTTTATTGCTATTCAAGAAATTCTGCAGTCACAAAATTAAAAAATTTTTAGAAGACATTTCTATAAACAATAGAAATGTCTTCTAAAAATTTGATATGCGCATTTATATTAATTTAATATGCGCATTTATATTAATTTTTTAATTAGGATATTTGAGAAACTTCTGATTTGAATCTGTTTTCAACATTTTTTGATTTGGAGACTCGAGTGGTTGTTTATATTAGTAAAAATTATTTAGCTTCTGGTATATTTCATACTTAGGTACTTGTTTTTGCATTATGCAAATCAAATAAATATTTTTAAATTGTTTTTTACTTTCCATTTTTCCTTATTCATTTTCCTCCTTTTTCCCCTCTAATATTTAACATCTGGGTCTGCTACTTTTATTAAAATTTTTTTGAAATTGTCCATTTGAAAAAATTAGACTTATACTGTATTTTTTAAACATTAATTATAAATCAATCTAATAGAATTTTACAAACTAGTTAAAAACAAATTTTAATGTTACAAAATTTTTAAGTTTTGTTTAGAAGTGCATTTTAAAGCTTTGCTATTTGAAGTGACTTTTAAATTATTGGTGTACTGTTGAAATCCCTATTTTAACAAACCAGCTTATAACAAATGAAAATTTTGATTTCATGATTTTCCTTTTGTTTGCAATGCTAATTTATCCATAAATGGTGAATCTCCATTTTATACATTTATAGTGAATCTTAGGAATGAGGTAGAAGGATCCTTTCTTTCAGTCATTTACTAAGTTTTTTTCTTCATTTTTTATAAAACTTTTTTGCATTTATGAAAAAGATTTAGATATATGTCTCTAGATTTAAAAACAAAGTGCATGAAATTAATAACATCTTGTTCAGAGCATTAATTTTTAATGCCTTTAATACTACCTCTTTTTTGCATTTTTCTCCTTTTTTCCCCAAAAGTTTGACTTCTGTCTCTGTGAAATACAATGATTTCCCACTTATACACACTCTCTTTTGTTCATGTTTTTGTTGAACCTAATGTAATAACCATTATTTTATCTGATATGTTTCTGATAAAAGGTGCTTAAAAAGTTTGAATGGTGCTTAATTTTTTCCATTAAAAAAGTGTACGAACCATGTATTACTAAAATAAAAAAATTATTCCAAAGAAATATAAAAATTTTACAAGCTATTGTTTTAACTGTCCTCATAGAAGAAGTATTAAGCATTAATAGAGTAATAGCTTGGAGGAAGTATTTTAGCTTTAATTTTCTTACTAATGTTATATAAATAAATTTGTCTCTATTAATTTCAGCTTAATGGAATATTTTTCTGTTTTTTAATACAGATATTTAAATTGATATTTTTAAAAATGAATTTTGTTTTTTATATACTGTGTATTTGTAGGCAAGAATTATTTTTGAAAAAGCCATTCTTGTGCCTTACACAGAAGTAGATGATTTAGCTAGTGTATGGTGTGAATGGGCTGAAATGGAAATTCGTAATAAGTAAGATATTTTTTGTAATATTTATTACCAAAACAAAAGTGTCAAAAGAAACTTTTATTAAATAATTTTCCTTTTGTTAATTTTTAAAAAAATATTAAAATGGCACATAAGTAAAATACTTTGTTTGACTTCCTATTTCTAATTTGTAAACATTTGTGAATTTTGTTTAACTAATTAAAAACTATTTTTTTTTTTATTTGAACTACAATTCTGATACTGTTTTCCACATTACATTAATGTTCAAACTCATAATTTTTTCCTTTAATTTTGAATTGTATAAGCAGGACAAAACTAAGCTGTTAGATACATCTACCAAACTGCCTTGTTAAATGTCTTGTTTTTCTCTGGATGTGATGAAGAAACTAGTTATACATGAACAAAGTTTTTTTTTTTAAGGATTTGTTAAAAAAATTTTGAAGAAGTTCTTCTCAAAATTAAGTACTTGAATATATGTAAAAAAAGTGAATAAATATGGGGCTCTAATAAATTTAAAAAATATATTTATATGCTAAATAAAGCAGAAAATTTTAAGATCTCTAATGTTTTAATATTTCTTTATTGATGCTTTATTTCCTAGCAAATACGAAAGTGCTTTGAAACTTATGCACCGTGCTACTGCTATCCCGGTCAATAAGGGCTCTTACCATGATCAGGTTTGTTTTATTGAGTTTAATTCTACTTCATTAGTGTTTTGTTTTTAGCATTCAGTCTATTCAATTAAAGTGTTACTAATTCTACCTTTATTTTCTGTAGTCATTGACAGTTCAAGAAAGGTTATACAAATCTTTGAAGGTGTGGTTATTATATGCTGATTTAGAAGAAGTTTTAGGAACTTTCAAGGTAAATAATTTTCTTTATAAAACTAAAAGATTTTCATAGTTTGAAAAAAATTAAATTTTGTCAGTAATATTTTTTTTTTTAATTTTATCAATTCTATTTAAGTCTGGCTGCATTTGTAAGTGTTAAGATATTTATTTAGCTAATGATGTTTTAGGTGATGCATATATCTGATCTTAAAAGAAAAGTACAATTTTAATTATTTTTATTATCTTTCAGTGTATTGTTTTATGAAATGACAATATCATGCCTCTGCATAATGTACAAATTATACAAAATACATGGAATAATTTACAGGATGAGAAATCTTTTGAAAAGCATTTTTTTTTTATCAGTTTAGTGAAACTTCTCTGTCTGTTTAGGAAGTTTATTTAAAATTTATGCTATAATACTGAAGTATCACTGTATTGCATTACTTGGTATTTTACAATTAAGATGATATTGTTAATGTGAAATTTGAATAATCAAGCCCTCTTCTCTTATAAATTAAAAATTGTAAGTAGAAGACGGGAAAAAAAATGTGTTCATGCAGATATATTTAGAAACTATTTAAGTATTAACAAGTGTTTTAAAAATAGTCTCTTTTTTTTTTAATTTTTAATATCCTCCTTGTGTCAAGGAGACATCAATCTTGCTCATGCTAGTAGTTTTATACTATAGGAGTTTGTGTGCAAAGGGAAAAGTAAATATAAAATGAACATTTTTATTGCTTAATGTTTACAGAGTGAAAACAAAAGAAAAAATTGAACCAAATATATGCCCAAAGCATTTTTTTTTCCCACAAATCAACTCTCCATTCTCCTTTTTCTTCTTAAAAAAGGAGATTATGTTGTAACACAGACTAGCTAATTTTCACTTTATTTGATGGTTCTCTTTTACTTTTGAATTTTTTTCTTGAATCTATTGTTTGCACTGCTTTTTGGTACAATAGTCTGTAAACCCAAATTCCACTGCAGACCTAGAGGTCCGTAGTTGTTTGTAATGAGCTTCAAGCACTTGGTTCCTGCCTCATTAGCTCTTCTGTAGTAAAACTGTAGATTGTAGCTCTCCAAACCAAGCCAGTTTGTTAACTCTTCCAAAAGTATTAAATAATTCTTCATTATTATTTAATGTGACTTTCTGTTTGCACACATTCTTTGTTTTCACTTTCTTCTTCTATGCCAGTTTCTCAAATTCTTTACTTCTTTGTACTGTTTTTATAATTTTTCTACCATTAAGTTCCCTTTTTATTGAAAAAAAAAGCAAGACCTACATGTATTTAATAACAATTAAAATATATTTATTTTTCCTTTTGTAGTACACAAATAAAATACTAATACATAAAAGATAAAATTTCATTCATAATAAAATATAGATAAAATTAATCAAAATTATACTGTAGATAACATTCCTTATAATTAATGTGAAGAAGAGTAAAATTGTTTATGTTGAAATGGCAAATCATCATAATTTGCTACCATGGTTGTGAATTTTAATCTGCAATATAGTTTTATATCCAAAAAGGATTTTAAAGTTACTAGTACTATGCACACCAATAAATACTAGATGCAACTACTTGATACCAGACCAGGAATATTGTATCTTTATGGTTCAATTTTTTCCTACACAGTATTGGTGTTCAAAATTCTTTCTAACATCATAGGCTCCTACACAAGAGTATTTTTTATGTTGTCATCCAGCAATGCCACAGCTACATATACTTCAAAATCATACATATAACGTACAAGTAACAAGGTTTTTTTTTAATTATATTCCTATGTTTGTTATTGAATAGAATAAGCTGCTTGATGTACCTGATGCAGTACATACCTCCATCATACTCTTCCTGTCTTGCAGGGGGTACAATTATTGAATTTCTTTTATGACATAGTTCTCCACACCTGCACTGATTGAAGACTTTCTGCAGTTATAATCAGTATCATGTTGTGTTATTTAATCTTAATGGAAATCTTATCTCTTTATTATATCTTTTAATTTCACATCAGTAAGTTGTGTAGTTGAATTTGTTTCATTGCCTAAACTTTTTTATTTTTTAAGACTGCATCTTCATTTTTCCTAAATCATTGCTGCTACTCTTGCTGTATAGCCTAGAACTTTTAAGTTATCACAGACTTTGGGAAAACTGTTCTATGTTGAGGAGAAATTTGTCCTAAAGTGGCTAAGAATTTGTTTGAATACACTTTATGACATTGTCAAAATTCAATGACTCAAAGCATTTTTCATGCTCAAGTTTTACATTGTCTGCCCTGCTGAGAGGGTTATTTGACCATTTTGGCATTATTACTTTGTAAAATTTTCCTCCATACTGTATAATAGTCAATTAGGTTTAATTAAAACTTATCTCTCAAATTATTAACCATCTATACCAGAATTAGGGCTGAGTAAAGCTGTGAGGTATTCCAGTACTCTATTTTATTATTTTAAGTACAATTTTTTATAATTGCAAACCTTTTACCATGAACCATTTTCATATATATGTTTTCTCTTTTAAAGTTTAACTTAAGTATTATAAATATTATACAATAACAAATTTATATGCATTTTAATTTTTTATATTTCAATTTTTATTGCAGTCTGTGAAAGCTGTTTATGATCGAATTATTGATTTAAGAATTGCTACTCCACAAGTCATAATTAATTATGGACTTTTCCTAGAAGAAAACAATTATTTTGAAGAAGCTTTTAAGGTATAAATAACTAGTTTTAATTTTCTTAATTTTCAACATATTGTTATTTTCAAGTGATTTTTTATATATAAATTACATATTTACATACTTTCACACAAAGATGTCAGTATATAATATATACAATTACTACAAGGTCAAGGTAATTGGTTTTTACGGAGTACCTAGTAGTGAAGAAATGCACCACTTATAATTACTACAACTTCATACTCAGTTGTAATAAGGTCTTATTCTCTATTTTTTTTCTTTTTGGTAGGGTTAAATTTTATAGTATCTTGTTTTGACATAAAAAATAAACTAACATGTTCCCTTTAACCCTTTAAAGGTCATGTACATGAGTTATTTAAAATTTAATGAAATTAGTTTATTAATATCTATGAACCTTATAAATGCGAAGTGTATTACAGTTTTTCTTTCCAATCCTTAGAGGGGTTTGTCTTAAAGGATACCATAAGAGAAATTGAAGGGGGTTAACTGACTAACCCATCTCCTTGTACAGCGTGAACATAATACTTTTTAAAATTTTAATTATATTGGAAGAACAATTAATAAGTGTTCTTAAAAAAGTAAAATATATGAATAGTTTAACAATTTATAAGTGTTGTTTCAGTAGACTCTTTTGCTTGGGGTCATAAATGAAAAACAATTGCATTACTAACTTTCCAGGTACAGCAAGTATAAATAAATTAAATGTAGTATTGTCATTTATTGTACGTTTCAAATGTCAAAAACATAAAAATATCGAAAAATAAGTTCATATTTCTCCAAGAATTAGAGAAAGAATGTTTAACAGGAGGTTTCGCTGCAAAACCACTGTCCGCTAAAGGGTTAAAAGATACATGAATAGACTTTTAAACTTAGTCTCAATATACTTTTGTAAAAATTCCTTCTTTTAAACTTTACATCAGACAGTAGCTGCATTAGCTGTAATTTTTTGATCGGCTAGTAAAAGTTAGTCATGTTTTGGTAGTTGTCAGACATAGAATTGAAAAAATGAATGTAATCAAATCTGTAAATATCATAAAATCACCCAAAGAATGCAGAATACAGCCAATCAATCAGCACATCAATATGGTGTAGGGGTTTAATCAAAATGTCATGACATGTTAAAACTCTAAAATTTGCCGCAAAGATAAATTGAGGTAGCTCTATGGAAATGATTGAAGATTAAAAGGTGCTCTAAAATTTTTTCATCATATCATCATATTTACTTTTTAGAAACTTCTGCATAATCTTAATTCTCAAGTAGTTCTGGAGTTGTCCTAGCCTCAAGATAGGGCAATGAAAAGGACAGAACAGTTGCAGACAAAATAGGATTTTCCAGCCTTTAGCAGTTACTTGGCTGAGGAGTAATTTGATTTCTTCCATGTAGCAGGTTTCACTTTTTACATGGGAAATGATAGCCAAGATTGTAGATTGGGAGTCTTTAAAAAGAACTTCACCTTTCTAACTGGAATCTTGAGAATCAAAAGATTGGAGGCAGCAAATCTAATGTTGTCCATTTCTAAATCAAAATTTGTAGTATTTATTCCTACAGAGGGAGATTCTTCAAAGAAATTATATGTTTATATATCTTTTTAAAAATTATATATCTTTTAAAAACATTGAAAATTTTTAAAAGATATATAAATTTATTGAATTTATCTTTTTGAAAATTTTATTACTTGCAGTAAAGGCTAGCTGCAATTGAAACTCTGTCAAAACAGCTATAAGTATTCTTTTAAACTGATAAACTATTCTCATCAGTTGAATTATCTTTAAATTTTCTAAAGTGTATTGTTCTTTTTTGTATAAATTTAATTTTCAAGTTCTTTACTGAATGTATTTATTTTAATTCTTAGGCATACGAAAAAGGAATATCTCTTTTCAAGTGGCCTAATGTGTATGATATTTGGAATACATATTTAATAAAGTTTTTAAAACGTTATGTGAGTAATTTTTTTATAAGTCCTTTCTACTTTTTTATTTGATGTGATTTATGTATATAGTATGTTCTAAATATCATTATTGACCATTTTTAAAATTGAGATGATTTTTTAAAGTTATTTTCTGTGTATGTGCTTTCTTTGATAAGTTTAAATTCTTTCTCTTCATTTATAAAAATTAAAATGTTATCTATGTATTTTATATAATTTTGCGTAGTTCAAGTAGTGATTATGATCTTATTATTTTTCTTTACACTAAATGAAAATTTTATTAGTATGGCTGTATAATATTCATGCATGTTTTCTCCATTTACATAATTTATTAACACTAGAATTACGGAAGGGGTCATTTTGACACCTAGCACACTTTTATCCCTTACAGCTCTTTTTTTTTTTTTAAAAATATCTTAATCCTTTCTTGACTTTTCCTAAATCATTGTGATTTACGAAATAGTAAAGATTTCAAGAAAATTGTATTTTTATTTTAGCCCTAACAAATGATTATAGAAATATGACAGGCTATAACTGATGTTGAAGACAAGTGTAAGCTTCATAATGACTCTTTCACTATTTTATTAGCAGAACTGGAAGCATTCATAGCATTGTTGTACGTAAGGGGGCATTAGCCACCAAGGGCTTACCAATTCTTAGTTTGTAGTCCAAGATTTGGGGACCAAAGATTTTTCATGAAACTATGAGTAGAGATAGGTTTCCGGAAGTTATGAAATTTCTTCATTTTGAAAATAAACTAAGAAGGTCTTCACGTTTGCAGTGTGATAAATTTACACTAATATCCGAGGTATGGAATACTTTTATAGAAAATTGTAAGCTTTGCTACAAACCAAATGAAAATATTACGTTTTATGAACAGTTATTCCCTGTAAAATCAAGATGCCGTTTTTTGCAGTATATGCCTAATAAGCTCGAAAATTTTGGGATAAAATTTTGACTAGAAATAGATGTTAGGACAAAATACTTATTTAACGGATTTCCATATTTAGAAAAAGATGAAATGAGACCAAGTGATCAAAGTTTAGGAGAGAACGTAGTAAATCGTTTAATTGATCCTACATACCTGCAAAGTCTGTATATTTTTAAAAACAAACTGTAGTTGTCATAATTTGAGTTATTTTAATTTATTTTTCACAAATATATTATATCATATAGAGAAGTATGCATATATCTTATCAAGGGGTCAAAATGACACCCGCCATAATTCTAGTATTAATCATTATGCAGTTTTAAAATGCATCTAAATGATTTTTTTTTATTATTATTATATACAGCTGTATAATAATAGTTGAAGAACTATGTATTTGAAACTATATATTTACTGCCATTGTGTCTGTTAAATGATTTTAAAATTTTACTGGCTTGTTCACTCTAAAGAGTTAGGATTTATATGTGTATATGTGTATAACAGATTCAACAAATGGTAATAACATCAATAATCTTCTAAAGTTGTTCGTGGCCATTTAAGTTATACTGAAAATTAAAAAAACTGCCCCAAATTTGTAGGGGCTATACTCAGCAAAAGTTGTGTAGTTGTACTTCATGATTATTTCAATTAAACATCCAAAAGAAGAGAGTCATAAACCAATGTTTTTAACACTTCATTTTACTATGCTAAAACCTGGAACTTGAATGGCATTCAGCACATATCCACTTACAAAGACAGTTTCTAGCAAAATGATAAAAACCTGACTCTTCATGAAATAAGCACATTTTCCCAGGAAAATTTGTAAATTCAGCATTCTTGTGGTTTATTAACAAAGCTGGATACTTACCCAAATTTGCAAAATCATGGTTCAAGGTTTGATTGAATCATGCAGATCTTATTAAAAGCCACATGGAAAAGTTCAATATAAAGAGGAGTAAAATATGCAAAATAGGATTTTTTTTCATTGGAAAATGGAAGCAATTATGCTCCATTTTAGGCCTTTTATGCTTCATTAAGGCCTTTTCTGGATCATGATATAGAATTATAATTTGGGAAAATAACTTAGTTGTATTTAAATTTTTTATATATTACATATATATATATATATATATATATATATATATATATATATATATATATATATATATATATATATGTGTGTGTGTGTGTGTGTGTGTGTGTGTTTATGGGTTTCTAAAAATTAATATACATGTATGTTTACTTATTTGTGTTATTAGGGTGGTGCAAAACTAGAGAGAGCTCGTGATCTCTTTGAACAGTGCCTTGAAAAATGTCCTCAAAAGTTTGCTAAATGTAAGTACTACATTATAATTAAATTATAATTTGTATTATAATATATTAAAAAAAATCTGTGTAGTATATTTTTTCTATATTGCTTTTATAATTTCAAAGTAGTGTGATATCTGACTGTCTTTTTTTATTATTGAGACCAAGCATGGCAAAGGTGGAAGATGTGCTCATATTGGGACTTTTAATGAAAATAAATTCTATTTAATTAATAGAACTAGGTCATTACCTTTGCTCGCTTAAAGAAATAGAATTAACCTTCTCTTCTCTTAATGAGCAGTATTCAATGTAAAATCTATCTTGTGAATAAGTATTCTATATACAGTAGCATAGCAAAGAGAGGGATCTGGAGCTTGAATGCCCCTATAAGGACTGCCATATACATATATGTGTAAGAGTTGCTGTATTAATTTTGAGATACGAGTTATAGAGGGAGAATCCCCCCAATGGAAAATTACGATGTACTTATAATAGAATTAATCTATTTTAGCAGCTATTTTTTGGGTTATGCTTTTTTGAAAACAGAAACATAGCTTAAAATCAATATTAAAAATGTATAGTGGTTTTATCCTTGTATGATCATGTTGCCTAACTGTAATTAAATATTATACACTGTTTTATTGATAGTGTTATGTAAAAATTTAGGTGTATTTTTCACCATAAAGAGTTTCAAATAGAAAAAAAAAATTATAAGCCAAGACATCAATTTTTTAATATGAAACTCTGAATTATGAAATAAAATTTTCTTTAGAGTTTGTTAAAAATTAAATTTTACACATGTATATGAAATAAATGTTTGAGAATGGATGATTTTTCTTTTTCTTCTAGAAAATCAATAAGAAAATCCTCCAATTGAAAATAAGCAAAGAATTGAGTGCATGGTCCACAGGAATTTTGATAATGTTTAGTAAAAACAGAAAAAACTGAATAATATATGATTGTTATTATTGATAATAGAATGCAAAGCATCATATTTAGTTCAGATTTTAAGAATGCAATATCATACAAAAAAATTGCTGTTTGTATAACTGTTTGTGTTTATTCTAAACTCTTCAAATACTACTTTATAATATTATTTATGAATTGATTAAAATACTATTGAACTCATATGAATTTATTTGTAGCTATATATCTCCTTTATGCCAAGCTAGAAGAAGAGCATGGATTAGCAAGGCATGCTATGGCTGTGTATGAAAGAGCAACAAAAGCAGTCTTACCAGAGCAGCGGTTTGAGGTAAATTTTTAAAATTAAAATGGAATTAAAAATAAAACAGTTTATTTATGAATGTGAAATATTTTGGTTAGAAATTACAGATATTCATGGTAAAAATGTTAATATTTTTATTTAAAAATTTCATAGGAAGATTTTATTAATTAATGATAATTTTTTTACTGTACTTTTATATCAAGAACTTCCTGAATAAGCTTTTACTTTCAGAAATGACTAAATAATAGTTTAATTTTTAAAAATATAGCAGTACAAAAGCTTAGAAATATATGAATGTTAAGTGCAATGTTTATTTTTCAAATTATATACACTCACACACACATATATATTTATATAACTTGTTTTCTAGATGTTTAATATATATCTAAAGAAAGCTGCTGAAATTTTTGGCATTCCTTATACAAGAGAGATATATAAGCAAGCTATAGAAGCACTACCAGATCATGAAGCAAAAGAAATGTGCATGAAATTTGCAGATCTTGAAAGAAAACTGGGAGAAATTGATAGAAGTCGGACAATTTATGCTCACTGTAGTCAAATGTGTGATCCAAGAGTAAGTCCATTAAAATATCCTCATTTACTAAATGGCCTTCACATAAAATCTTCTGTATATGTCAGTTTGCAGGACATTCTAAGATAGATAATCTGGATGATAATTTGTATAATGATCAAGGATATGTTTTAAACAAGTCAAATGGATTAGAAACAGATTGGGCTCAGCCCAGAATACCCACCTGGGATTTTCTAGGTAGCTCACCAACAACTTGCTGGAGTTTTGCTAAAAGTGGGGTTTTGTACAAGATTTAGGATATATTTTAAGTTTTCTTTAATTACAATAGTTAATATAAATTAATAGGATTGGCACATTTTTGCCACTTTTTGCCAAGTGGCAAAAATGGATATGTTTTATTTATGGGGATGTAACTATTTTAACTTTTACTAATTTTAACTCTAATCTAAAGATACATGTTTTTTTTTTTAACATAGAATATTCAATGTGTTATTGAAACAGTAATCTAAATCTAAAGTTATACTACCTAGAGATAAAAAAATAAAATAAAATGAAGATTGATTTTACAAGTTTTTGTGTTCAATGTTGTTTTTAATGTAATTATTAGCTTATTTCCCCTACAAACTGTAGATTTAAACGTTTTTAGTACTTATATAATATATATATATATATATATATATATATATATATATATATATATATATATATATATATATATATATATATATATAATATATATGCATATGTACAGATTACAATTAAAGACAACATTACTATATTAAATTGATAAATAAAGAAAACATTTTTTATCCCATGCCTTCATCATATAAATTTATTTACAAAAATAGAATATTGTATTTTCATTGCTAACATCAATGAAAATTATTTTAAATTGTCAAATTAATACTAATGAAATACCTAATTAATATTCTGATTTAAGTCTCAATTGTATTATGTACAAAATTATTTATTATTTTGTTATTTATTATTTTGTACATTTTTAAAAACCAGCCAATTTTTCTAGATTTTGCCATTTTTTACCAGGTTTTTTTTTTTTTCCAGTTTTTGCCACTGTCCTGGCAAAATGACCAACCCTATAAATTTGACAGAATTTGACCACTGTTTTAAAAATGTTTTGTTGTGTTATGACTTATAATTAGACTATGTAAGCATTTCTATCTATCTTAAAACTTGCTTTAGACATTTCTGCTGCTAATAAATCATATAAAAATATGCATTATTTAAAGTATTATACAAATTAAATCTTAGCTTTAAAAAAAACATATATAGTTGATGAATTCAATAAAATGTACAATAAATGTCTGGTATATTATTATTTTTATAAACAGTAGTTCATAATGATTTGGACAGAGAACCCCTAAAGATAAGAGCTGCAAAGTGCTATGTATCAGTTTGGTACTGGTGTTCACAATGAAGTCTGCTGCTTAACCTGGAAAAGGTGGTTCATATGTGTTTATCACATAAATATCCTTCTACTACTAATTCATATCATTTTAATGCGACTGTTATCCTGTCTATGATCTTATTTTGTTACCTTAGGTTTTTTTTTTGGGGGGGGGGCAAGACTAGGTGATTTTATACCTGTCAACTTTTATGTATTTTTATAAAAATGCCATTGCCTACCTGCTTACTTAACTGAAGCAGGTACAGTGGGATGTTATTTGGATGCACAACTATGTCCATGCTAACTCTAGCATTAACAAAATATTACAAAGGTTTATTTATAAAAAAAAATTTAAATAATAAAAATAGTTATATCATTGGATGAGCTGCTAAACTGGGGAAAAAAAAATATCACCATTGATCAATTGGCTTGCACTCTCACAGTACTATATAAGAGAATAGGAAACATTTTGGCAAGAGAGTGCCAAAGATGGATTGTTTGAATAAACTAAACATGTTTATTTCAAAATTTTTATGATTTCTTTCATAGTCTATTGACTTTATTGTATCCAGTATGAATACCCTAAGTTTGTCATGAATAAAAACACCCATTGCATGGGCTTAAAACATACATGTGGAAAGAAAAACAAGAATCCATGAAATTCAAATTTTTTAAATCTTCATAGCCAATTGTGGCATCATCTTATAAAATGATGCCTAGACAGAAAAAAAGGTTTAAACAAAGAAAGACATTTCGACTGTAAACTCACCATCTCACATGTATAAGATTCCTCTGTGAGGAATTTGACTCTTTAAACATTTAAGTTTCCTTATGACACATCTCTCCACAATTTTATGAGTGTGTTGTAATTATAGCTAAACTGACCTTAAATTTTAAACTTTGTTGCAAAACCTAATGTGAAAAAAGCCTAGTATTTGCTTATAATATTTATGTAATTTCTTATTTTATGCTTTTTTTTCTATTTTTATTGTAGACAAACCCAGACTTTTGGAAAACTTGGAAAGAATTTGAAATACGACATGGCAATGAAGATACAATGCGAGAAATGCTTAGAATAAAAAGAAGTGTTCAAGCAACATTTAATACTCAGGTTAATTTTATGACTGCGCAAATGCTAAGTGCTGCTGTTGCAGCTGCTGGTGGAGTTCCAGGTTTGTTTTCCAAATTAGAATATTAATATCTACTTAAATGCTGTATATTATTATTACTTCCAAAAATGTTTGTGTATTTTAACATTTAATAATTTCACTTTCAGTGTCTGAAACTAATGGAGACAGTATGCAACAGTTAGAAGCTCAAGCAAAGATTTTGGAAGCAGATGTAGCTCAGGATCAACCTACATTGTCACGAGGAAAAGTTTTATTTGTCAGGTAAAAATCTAATAAGTTTTTTAGTTTAATAATTTTTATTCACAGGAATGAACCTTTTAATAGGAGCTTAGTTGTATTGATACAAACCGATTTCCACCATCCCTTTCTGTGGGCAGGGCAAAGCTCCTTAAAACCCCCATAATTTAGGTGCCTCTTTAAAAAAGGGTTAATGTTTAACAGCAGCTTAGTTTGAAATGCTAAAAGTGAAAGCTAAGCAAATAGCATCACTAAAAGATTATATTGTATGACTCATCAAAAAAATGATTTTTCAACAAGGTGTTTTGATTTTGCCTTTTTAGCACTACTGCAGATCATGTTTTGAGGCAATTTTACAAAAAAGTCCTCAACTCTTTCTAAGCTTCTGCAGGTATCAATGAATGGTCCATATGTCAATTGGAACCCTATAAAGCATTACAAAATGATTTAGAAAAGGAATTTTAACAGAAAATGTGCATGGATAGCATGGTAGTTGTGGTTTCCATATTTTAAATAATGCTTTTAGAAAAGGGTTATTATCTACTGTTTTATTGTTAGTCAGATTGAATTGATTATTTAAAGTTTTTTCTACAAGGAGAGGGGACTGAGGATCTTATGATAATTTAAAAAAATAGAGAAACTTCCTGTAAAATTTTGTAATTAAGGAGTGTAATCAAAATTATGAATCGGAATAAGTTTTTGTCAACCATAATTTTCTTTCCTGGAGAAATCCTTAAAGGATTTGAAATAATTAATTTTTACTTTAAAAATCTGTATAACCCCTGTTATGTGAATGCATATTAGGTTTTAGTAAATATGAGGAATTCTTAGAATAAAAATGAGTCCAGCAGCATATAATACTTAAGCCTTTTTTCTATTAGCAAGAATTCACAACTTAAAAATTCCTTAATTTTAGATGTTCCTTAAAAAAGGGGGTTCTTAATTTTTTGGGGGTCCTTAATTTTTTAATAACAATCAAATTTGAATTAATTTACTAAAAGTAAAAGATGAGCAAGTTGCATCACCAAAAGTGTGAATGTCTTCTCCCCTGTCTGAAAGCAAATTTGGCACCATTTCTAGTAGAGGTTCACTGTGTTCTTTTAATTGCTTTTTTGAATCACAAGGTTTTAGTTGAAATACAGATTATCATAATTTTCTTTCTCAGAGAAATCCTTTAAAAAATCCAAAGACACTTCAAAAATTGCTTGATTTTCACTTTTGAAAATGTATGTAAACCTTGTGATGAATTCAGTTGGGAAGTGTTGAAAAATGGGTATTGTTCTGAGAGCCTTAATGTTTGTTAGATTGTTTAAAATGAAATGTTAATTAAGCTCTTTAATTAACTCACTCACAAACACTCAACATAACTTGATGCACTCATGTTGGTATGCTTTGAATGTTTTCTCAGTTTTGCTAACTTTTTTTTAAATTTTGTTTAAATAAAGCTTTAATTTCATACCTTTTATTTAAAACAAATGATATATATCATTTATAAATATATGTAGTTTTCATAGCTGTCATTATTAAATAAACCAAAAGGCAGTCTAGTGGCTAGCATAACAAACTTGAAAGTAGTCATAGGTTCTAATTCTAATTTAAAGTAATTTTTTTCAATGGTGAAAAATAATTACTTTAAAAATTACATTTGATAAATTCTACCATAATGTTATTTAATGAACACATTGTTTATATAATTTAAAATTCCTCGAATTGGCTTAATATATATCAATAAAATATAAAAGTTTTAGTATAAAAGATTAATATGCAATACTGTGATATTGTTATCAGTAAAATTGTATTATAGTTTGGAAGTTTTATTTTAATTGTAATGGCTTTGACTATCTGACAAATAATTTTTATATTTGTATATTAGAGGAGAAGAAACAGAGGCTGATGAAGAAATGCTTAAAAAGAGTCAGGTTACTAATCCTGATGAAATTAACTTAGATGATGAATTTGAAAGTGATGATGATGAAAAAGTGGAAGGTAAGTTTCTTTTTTTAACTTTTAAAATATTTTAAATTACCCCACACTACATATTTTAAAATTAGATTAATGGTTTAAGAACATTTATAAAGCCTATATTAAAATAAATTAAATTTTTTTTTTTATAAATATGTCATATAATAAGCTAACCAACAATATATATATATATATATATGTGTGTGTGTGTACGTGTATAATGTCCAGGTCTGGGCTATTAGGTGCCTGTCTGCAAGATAGTATTTGACTTCTGCCTACCAATACAGATTTTCAGTAGATTCATAACTTAGTCCAATGTATAGAACTTGCTATTATGTTTATATAAGTACTCCAGATAATTGACTGGGGATAAAAGATATATATATAATTCACATAATTAATTTCGTTAAAGTTTATTCTAATAAATGTCCTAACAAAATAAACTGTAATTTTTTTGTCAGTTTATGAATATTTGATAATTCTAAGTTTTTGTATAATTTCTTTCTGATTGATAATAATTCTATCTAAAGAGATAGAAACAGTGCAATTTGAGATCAATTATACATTATAGACTTTCATTTTACCACTTACTACATATTTGCTTGGATATTTTTTTTGGATCTAAGTAACAATTCCTTAAAAAATGACTTAATATATTGGAAATCTATTGATTTTTTAACTGCACTATCTGTGAAGAAGTGTTCCTTAACCCTTAATTTGACAAGATGTTTTTTCAAATATTTTTTAATTTCCGTTATTTTTCCATGTCTGTATAGACATTAGGATCTCTGTAAAATAAACACAAAAAATATATTTTCCATTTTTGAGATAATGTTTGCTGTGGCAAACACCGACAATTGTGTTATATAGTAGTTATAAATATACATGTACAGTGTAGCAGCCAGACTTTGCCAAATTAAGGGTTAAAAACAACTAAGTTGACAACAAATATTCCCAGATGCAAAAAGAAAAAGAAATTTTTTTCAGTAAAATACTTTTTTTTTCTGCAGAAACTATAGTTTAATGCTATTTATTCCATTGGACACCAGTATGCAATCCATACATACCTACTAATCCTGGCCCAGTGTATATATGAGATACTACAGTCCATTATTTTCTAACCCATATACTATTTTTGTAGTTATTTTAATGTCTTTTTTTTTTTACATTTTCATTTTTAGAGATTCAATTAGAAGAAAGACAGGTACCTGATGAAGTATTTGGAGGACTTAAAAAATCTTGAACTTTTGTGTAAACTATTGTACAGATTGTAAATAAATCATTTTACAGATTTTTTCAAAGATGCATAAATTATTTTGTTGCTAATGTTGAATTAAAAAAAAATTGAATTAACAGGATGTCTAAAAAATTTATTTGTATAAATACTGAAATACATTCACCAATATTTACATAGATATAATGAATTGGAAATTTATAAAAGAGAATTACATCTTGAAAACATTACTTGTAAAGAGTCAACCACTGGTTTTGGAATTTCAAAATGAAAGTCTCTAGATGCTGATATTTGCTTTTGTAGATATTCATTCTTTGCTTTTGCTGATAAGAAATTGCTATCAGGAACCTAATCCAGAAAAGAAACACATTTTAAATAATGACTGCCAACTATACTTACATGCTTGTAAACATCAGATATAAAGTAGTGTACAGAAAATTACTGCATAAGGGATTCATTGAGGAGATATGCTAAAAAGTTAACTAGTACATAGTTTCGAACATTTCAATTTTAATCTATTAAATATGTAATACAAATGCAAAATACTCCTAAATACTATGACAATCCTAAAATTCTTAAAACATGTACTCCTCCCAGACATACATACATATACACAATGAAACCTCTGAATAGGACACTTCAAGGATGACAAATTTTGCCCTTACTGGATATTTAGAAAAGATGTTAAGGAAATAATTTATTTTAACACATTTTCCTTCTATATATATTCCATATTTTTCAATTATTTACAATTAAATTTAATTTTTATAACACAGTTTTGAAAAATATATTTAATAAAGGCCAAGTTAGCATACTTCTTTTAATAAATTTCAGTCATTTGAGTTGGGTATGCCTTTAAAATGACTGCCATGCAACAAGAGAATATTTTCTGGTGAGTTCCTGCAATCTTTCTCTGATATTTTAATTTGTGTTTCAATTAAAAACTTAAATATAACATTATATCATAACTTTACTATAAATAGTTCAAGTTAATTTTATTTACTTATAAACCTCAAATTTTTGTTATATATATATGAAATGGTCCAGTGTTAAGGTGAATGGAAAAGTCTTTCTTGATAATAATAAATTTATTAAATCATAGTTTCATTTAAAAGCAAAACTAGCACTATTTTCATTTGTTCATGGTGGAGACACACATAAAGTGTGTTGACAGCTCCATATGGACGCGCTGACTCATATCGGTTTGCTTAATCATCAAAGTCTTCAAATATCTTTCCGCTTGACCGGATGATCCCAAAAGCTTATGTGAGCATGGCTCTCTTTCATTTATTTTATTATTATAAAAGAGTTCCCTTGTTAAAAATCACTTATGACTCACGTAATTTCCAACTACCCCTTTTTTAAAAAGGAATGTAAAGTGGAAAATACTCCTATTTAGAGGCTGGTAAAAAGATTTAAAGGAATTAGAATGGGAGAGAGGAGGTTTTTAAGGAAATATTAAAGTTAAATAATTTTGATATATTACATACATACATACACACAAAATACTCCTGAATATTATCCCAATCCTGAAATTCTTAAAACATATATACATGCAGCATACTTCCTTAACATGGGGATGAACTCACCAAGTAATGACTGGAAGAATCATTTCTCTGAATGTATGGGACCAAAGTATTTTTAAATAAATAATATGCTGAAAAGCTCTACATTCAAGTTATTTTATATGCTTATTGTGAGGATTTTTTTTCTCCTTGGAACATCTTTTTTTCATGAAAATTCATATACTTTTAATCATCTGTATCATGATTTGTAATTTTTTTATATTGTATGAAAAATTATTCAAGCTGTAAGTTATACATATGTAAAAATTAAGATAATAGTTTTTATGACCAAAGAAAATATAATAATATTAAATACTTACTGCATTGATATAAGCTTTCAAAGCAGGTTTTAAAGATGGGTCTCCACGTATAGTTTCTTGGACAATTTTTATATGAGGCGTACATTTAGCAAAATAACTAAATACATTTCTTGCTTCATATCGTACTATATAATTTTTGCTGTTCATTGCAATGGAAAATAACTGTGCCAAGCAGACTACAATTTTTCCAAACTAAAAAATTGAAATAAAAAAAAGCTGTTTTAAAATTATTGCAGATTTAAATTTACTGAAGATTTCAAGATAAAAAGTATAAAATTATTTTAGATTTTATACACATTATAAACTACCCTTTGATGCTGGACAAATGACTTGTTAAAAAAAGGTAGGGAACTATACTTATATATTGATTAATTAAGACAGTTTAGGTGTAACAATTTTGTGTTACAGAAAAAAAGAGTTATAGCATTATTTAGAAAGTTAATAAATTTACATAATTTAATGAACACACTTTTTTATATAAAAATGTAGTTTTATAATTTTTCTAGATAATTATAAAAATATTTGTATTCAAATGTACTAAAATCTAAATCCTTCACAGCTTGGTTACTATATTAAAGACTTAATAGTAGAATACTTGTCTACATTAGTAATAGACTTAATGTAGACAATTAAGACTTAAGATTCTAGCATTAATGGCAAAATTTCTTTTAGAAAAGAGTATACATTAAAATAATTAAATACACTCTTCTAATTTAAAAAAGTTACATTTTTTTATTTTCATAAACATTTTCTATGCATATTTTACTGAAGATTTTTACTTCATAAATGTAATCTACATTTTGTTGTAACTCACTTTTTTTCCCCTCATGCCTAAGAAGTTCCGTTTAAAGCACTGTAGTGCTTTAATCTGAATTTGTTGAACAGAAGTCTTTTTTTTTTTTTTTTTTACTTGGAGGAGTAATTAGACTGGGACCTACTGCTTAAAACTGATTTTGAATGGTTACAAACATTCATGTTGATAATGAATTTAAACCCAGACCCCCTATCTAAAGTAATACCCTATGAATTTGGTCAGTATACAACTTCATGGCTGACAGATATGATTATATATTAAGGATACAAAAGTGTGACAATTCTTTTAATATTATTTTAAATTAATTTTTTCTTTATTAAAAAAATAATTGAGAAGAAAAAAGGTATTTACAACTTACTTCTTGAGTGTGCTCTTGCATCTTTTTCCTACTAAGTGCTCTAATAAATGTTAATACTGCTATTTGAATCTCATAGACTCCAGACTTAAACATTTCTGCAGCAAATTCAGTGAACTAAATAAGCATTAATATTTTTAGTAATTCAAATATTTCTGTAATTTTAAATGTAATTTATTTTTACATTTACAAAATCTACTGATAAATAATGCCAAATGTTATACAAATAAATAGCACATATTATAAAACCTAAAAAATAAAAGTATAAACTATGACTGTTGCTACATTAAGTTAGACAAACATTTTCATTAATAAACTTCACTTTCTCTACAGCAATGGTCAAATGTCTCTTTAAATTTTTTCTATGAAGTATCTAAAAATAGTTATGGGTTGAAATATTAACATATTTTTAATACTTTAGGATGGTTTTTCAATATGCAAAGATTTCATCAAGTTAGATTAAATAGTAGATTTGTATTAATTACAAACACATAAAAATGAACACATGAGTTGTGGTAGCTAAGTCGACAAAGGTGTTGATTTCATTACCTGAGGATTATGGATTCCAGGCTTGAGCAGGCCAAAGATCCACCATGTACATTAATGACGGCAGGGACATTTAAAATAGGTTTGCAATGTAGTCCAAGTTTAAACAATACCTCTGGAAGTGGTAGGTCAAGCTTGAGTATTTGTCTTTTGCTTAGTTGCTGCTTCTAAATTACATGGACCCAGCAGAGACAATGTTATGCTCATTGCATTCCTTAGGCTGAACATGTTCTCTGGGTGATACTAAATGAGTAACAGCTTGCAGCCATGCTTGGCATACACATATTTGTCTGTTATGTTCATATTTGTACGTAATTGCTTTAAAATACATACAAATGAACACTTTTTGTATATTTACCTACATAGATAAAGAAGAGTGTCTACATATGTAATATATTAAAAATTCAACTTAAATGAATCTATATATATATTTTTTTATTGTTAATTTCATATTGTTATAAAGAAAATACAAAAGCAAAATCTTTTCTGTATTCCTGCAAATAAATTCTTTACTTTAATTTTTTACTCCTTTGTCTACTTCTAATTTCACAGGATCTGTATGATGCAATCAGATCCTGAGAGATGATTTTGCAATTTTGAGTGCCCAACTGGCCTGTAGCACAGAAATATTGAATTTGCAATTCGTCTAGGAAAATGTGCTTTGTCTCACTTGAGGGAGTCAAGTTTCTATCAATTTGATGGCAACGGTCTTAGCACGTAAACGTGCAGCAGTAACAGCACTATTTTCTTAGTTTTATCATGAACAAAATGAAGTGTTAAAAAAATTTCATAGTTGACTAACGTCTTTGGACATTGAAGTGAAATAATACTGACAATCAACTCCATCTGACTTTGCTGAACTGGAACACAACAAATTTGCACAACAAACACAACAAATTTGGGCTAGCTTCTTTTTATATTTCAGGTAATTCTAACTGGCTGCCAACACTTCATGTAGAAATTTTTCTGGTGTGTATTAAAAGGTTCTTTATACCTCCTTTTAGTTAACCACAGGAAAGCCAAAACAACTGCTCAGAAAATGCTCAAATAGTGCGAGGTATTGACGTCAGAAATCACATGCACCAATGGGGTGCAAGAATGTATCGGAGCTGCCATTCCTCACCATCAAAGTCAGGGTACACGCACCAACCCATCTATCTCCTCACAAATTCCCCAAATTTGGGAAAAAAATAAATAAAAAAGAAGACACAATGACTATAGTGCATCTGTACCATACATTGTTTCAACAATATGTTTGTCCCATTTCATAGTCTGTTTCTTACACATTACAAATTATTAACAATGCATAAATACACCATTATATTTGAAGCTAAAATATATCATAAGATAATAAAAAGTAACTCCAATGAAATTACATGACATAAGAAATAATATAATAAAAGTAACAAAATAGCTCAAAATAGACACATTAAATTTAAATAACTGAAAACATTCATTTAAACATGCCCCCTCCCAAAAATAAGAATTCTAAATTACACGGACCCAGCAGAGACAATGTTATGCTCATTGTATTCCTTAGGCTGAACATGTTCTCTGGGTGATACTAAATGAGTAACAGCTTGCAGTCATGCTTGGCATACACATATTTGTCTGTTATGTTCATATTTGTATGCAGTTGCTTTAAAAAACATACAAATGAACAAACACTCTTTGTATATTTACCTACATAGATAAAGAAGAGTGTCTATATATGTAATATATTAAAAATTCAACTTAAATAAATCTATATATTTTTTTTCTATTGTTAATTGAAATGTTTGTCCCATTTCATAGTCTGTTTCTTACACATTACAAATTATTAACAATGCATAAATACACCATTATATTTGAAGCTAAAATATACAATAAGATAATAAAAAGTAACTCAAATGAAATTACATGACATAAGAAATAATATAATAAAAGTTAACACACATTTGTTAACTGATACACTTTATAAAACCTTTTACAGAAACAAAAAAACTATAGAACATACCAATAAAATTTCGCAGTTTTCAGAAATATTCACAAATGATGCACATAACTCTAAGCATATGCAAGCTTTTTTAACTAACTGAGAGACATCATTATTTGAACATTCATTGAACATAGACACCTGCAAAATAAAATGGTCTAAGTTACATTTTATTACCATCAACATAAAAATTGTATAATGTAACACAGCACAGTTTAAAGTACAGAAACATATATTTAACTCAAAATAGACACATTAAATTTAAATAACTGAAAACATTCATTTAAACATGCCCCCTCCCAAAAATAAGAATGACTTAAAAAAAGCTTTAAATAGATTGACCAATACAGTATTACGCTACAGTTGCATTAAATTGCACGAAAACATTTAGAGTTATATAATAATTTGCTTATGTGGTTTCTAAATTTCAAATTTCAGTTTTCTTTATGTATTTCATTAACTTCCATTTCTTTCCAGACTTTGTTTTCATTTAGTTCACATTAGTTTTCTAGTTCTGACATTAAAAATAATTTCTTTTTAATCAAATCCTAAGTAATGGGTTCTCTTTTTCCTAATAAGAATACATAGTGCTTATGGAACATCTAATGCATAGAAGTTTTATTTAAGAAAAAACCGGAGTCTTTTTTTCACCGAAATTAGTGCTATTATGATGTCACTACTAAAAGAAAATAAATTCATATGTGAATTAAAATATTGAAAAGTCTATATTAAATTCTGTCAAAGAAACTTCATGACTAATAGGGTCTTATTAGAACCTAATAATAAATATATATGGATGTATAAATAAAAAGATATAGAAAATTCTTGCTTATAACACTTTCAATAATAGAAAATTCAGTAAATGAAACAGGCTAAACTTTGTTGTAAATCATCTCAATAAATATCAAGAAACAAGAAACTGTATTTTTTGAAGAGATGGTAAATACACAAAACATGAAATTACAGAGGCAGTACCTCCCCTCGTCTCTGATGGATATAAAAGACAGATGAGAGTAGAGAATAAAATGAATTTATAGTCAAAAGTTATATATATGATTACTTTTTGACATAATTACCATGAAAATTCAGCAGGGTTGATAAAAATCACAATTTAAAAAAAGAAAAAAAAATCAAAAAAGTTGGATTTTTTTTATTTAAATCAAAAAAAAATTTTTTAATCAGATTTTTTTTAACTAGGATTTTTGAAATTTAAATATATTTAAGCATAATATTTGATACAAGCAATAAAATAAAATGTTCAAGTTAGATGTCTAAATCAATTAATTCCTTTTATATATCTAATAAAAAATACATATAACTAAAATAAATACATATATATATAAGAATAATTCATAAATCCTTAGAAAATAACTATTTGCAATATAGGGTTTTTTGCTTGTTTTAATTATCTATATCATAATTTAAAAAAAGGATGCTTCATGTTAATTTATACATTTTACTCCTTCAACCATAGAATTATTAAAAAGATGAGGGTAGACTAAGGGCTAAGTAATCACAATAATTTTTATTTTTTATAAAAATTTTACAAACAACTTTTTATTTTGTGACAGTGGTTAAATGTTAAATCATTTATAAATAAAAAAAGTTCAGCTTCTTTGTCGTGTCAGAATTCCAGAATTATTCCCATTTCATAAAAATAAATAAATAAAAAAAAGCAGGGGGGGATAATACTTATTATATTTTTTGGTGCATTTATTTATATTTTTTTAGAAGCACTTATAATATTTAAAAAGTCAGAGCATTCTTTTCAAGGTATGATAATGAAACTTTTGCTGTACCAGTAATTTTTAATACAAAAGACAAAAACAACATTTGACTGAGAGATAAGAAAGAGATAGGGGAGAAGAAATGAATAGCAGGTAGGGTGCTATTTTAATAATACAAGGACAGGTAAGGTGTAGCAGCCTCCTGAAACCATTTGGGAGCAACTCTGGGTTGTTAATATTTTCTTATTGTGCTTATTACTAACAGCTTTCTTTTAAAAATTTAATCTTTAAAAATTGATTTGAATCAATGATTTTTTTAAATCAACTGATTTAAATTGCTCAACCCTGAAATTCAGGTATTTTTCATGTGGATGGATCAGGTTTCCTAAATATTCTCTGAATAATGTTGCTGTTAGTAATTACCCAAACAAACCACACAAGTCAAAGAATTTTAAACAATTCCTAAGCAATAGAAGGATTATAACTATGATTTTATAAAACCAAAAATGTGTGTTGATTGTTTGTGGAATGGGAAATTATAATCAAAAGAACAATTTATTGTCTGATTTTATGATAATTGTAAACAGACTTTCAAAATAAAAGAAGAGGAATGGTGACTTCTGGAGTTGTTCTTATTCATGATGCCTGCCTTCATAGTATTATTATTATAATAATTTCTAATGTAGGAACACTTGCTTTTATAGTATTCAGCACTACCAAGACATTCGTTGGTCATTTTATTATGGGAAGCCCATTATAGATAGATAACATTACTCTATAAGATGGGACAACACAAACATCCTTGTAATTTTGAAGTAGTGACCAAGCAGATGAACCTCCAGGCTTGTTTTGCTACCTCCAGAGGTACTGTTTGAAAACTTGGATATTGAGATCACAAACCTATTTTAAGGTCCCAGCAGCCATTAATGAACATAACTACATTGTTGTTATAAACAAGCAGTTCCTGAATTAGTTTAAATGCAACATATTTGATCACTTGAGTTACAACCTAGTGATTTTCTTTTCTTCCCTAAATTGAAGTTCTTGCTTGGAGACCAAAGCAACATTAAGACCCATTTCACATCACTATTAGCAACATTCTTTAAAGAGGGTGTAGAAAACTAGGTTTACTGACATGACAAAAGCTTCAATCTTAATAACAATCATGTCAAGTAATAACCATGTTTGAACACAGCCATTGATAAAAAAACTCATTTTCTTCTGAACTCATGATTTTATTTTATGATCCATTGGAAGTTGAAAAAAAGGCCCTTATAAAACCTTAAGTGCTACTACAATACAATAATTATAAAATAATAACAATAATTCTACCATTCTTTTAAGTTGCTCTTCAGAATCAATGGATATTTCAGATTCTGTTGGTGAAAGATCAGGAATACAATATCTGTGTTCTATATCTTTATCATGAAGAATTGATTTTAGGTTTCTGCATTCTTTCAGAAGTTCCTCCTACAAAAAGTAAAAATACACAAAAAGATTTTTAAAAAATCAGTAAAAACTAATCAAATATACATAAAATTTCTAGTGCTTCAAATAAGATGGATATAACTAATATTAACCTCACAAAATAATAACATGTCTTTATCTATTTTTGCATGAATAATTGCTACTACCTAGGTAGTACAAATATATCAGTAAATGTCATATAAATGTTGCTGAATGTCAGACATCAAATTCTGGACATCTGCCAATACTCAATTTGAAATTGTTTAAAAGAAAGTATTTAAAAGAGTTGTTTGTATTGCTTATAAGCAAAATAGTCTAAAAAATGAAATTTAATAAATTTGCCAATTTTTATGAAACCTACTTTATGGAATGTTTTTTCTTAATGTCATTAACAACATCATACAATGTCATAAAATTGATATTTTTATTCAGCGATATCTATTTCTGACATCAAATGATATCTTGCATCATTCAGTGCAACACACAATATTACATTAGCTGACTGTAAATAAGTGAATCAAGTTCTGTACTTTCTCCACTCTGTACAAAGCAAAACAATGAGTACTATGACTAATTGTAATTATTGTTATCCTTCAGAAAGCTGTGAGGCAAGTAAACTAGAACTGAACTGCAAAATTTTTGTTCTGAGAGAAAATGTCAGGTAATACAAATTTTAAGCATAAAGCTTCTAAACAAATAGAAAAAGCCTTTCGAAAGAAGTGAATGAATTAGGTCACGGGGTAAAATTGCCACATGTTGAAATGAACAGTGGAAATCAACATTGCTAAATATCGAAAATAGATATTCAAGTATATTTGAAAAATATTGACCTACATTGTAAAATCTAAAAACAATGATACTGAAGGAAATTGTGGGATATTAACCAACACTGCTAAGCATAAAAAAATGATATTCAGAGATATCATTTAGAGTGGGTCCATTTGATGTAGCCTGATATTGTATTTTTGATATTGGCTGATATTTCTGCGCTATCTTTGTATAATACAAATGATTTAAGAATTATTCATATCTGATTTTAACCTGTTTTATTCTCTTTTTCACTTTATCTTTAGAGTACTGGTTTTAGGCTAGAAATTAGGCACAATCAATTCTTCTTATAAGATACTCTATGCATGTAATCCCACCCCACCCCCTCATGTAATGTCTAGTTTTTTTTTATTGACATGTGTTTTGTAGTCAAATTAAATTTTTGTATGCAAGCTCTTCTTTTTAACAATTCATAAGTACACTTTTAACGTTAATTTGTAAATTAAGCAACAATTCATAATGCAAATAAATACTTAATCAGACATCATATTTAAAAAGTGTCATACAGAATTTAACATACCCCATGCAAAAATATGTTTTCTTAAATAAACATATTACTTAAAAATTATTAGATGTATCATATTGAGAAAAAAGCAAATGATTAATTTATACATACCTTATGAGAATGTGGTAAAAATCTTAGCATTCGCTTAACAACATTATCAATTTTGATACTTTTTAAATTCTTTTCACTGCAGTAATGTAACAAAGAACTGCACTGGGTTTGTAGGAAATCAATACTGCTGGACCTGTAAAAATTTGAAAATTTAAATTAATAAAAGTTATGGGAACATAACTTTATTCATTTATGAATAAATATCTAACTACTTATACTTACCTCAATCGATATATCCAAACATCAGAAATCAACAGATAAAAAATATCTGAGCTTGATAGTAAGAAATCAATTATGGTATGTCCCTACAAAGTTTTAAAAAAAAGCATGACTGATGAGCATTTAACAAAATTGTAATTCAACCTTACACAGAAACCATTTGTTTATTAGGGTAGAAAAGAAGAATAGGGGAAATTTAGTAATAGAAATACATAATTGCTTGTCATTGAAATTTAGTTATGCACAAAAAAAAAAAAAAAAAAACATTTCCCTTTATGTTCAAAATGAACAAAAATGTAAAGAAGCATATATGAAATACTTAATCTCCTGTGTAATAAATTTATCATCATTGATTTTTTAAGAAGAATAATTAAAACAAAAGTAGAGTTTTTTTTTCCATTTACACAATTTTTTTAATGCCACAAAAAAAATAAAAATCATGTATAATATTGGTAACAGCTATTTAAAATATATACAACTATGAAAGAAAGGAAAAGTTAATAAAATACAATACATACTTGAATGATCAATTGTATAATAGTATAAAAACTAACAATAGTTGAAAAACAGACACTTTAAAATTTAAATTTAGAAAAAGTATGCTAATTTTGTAAAAACAAACATTATTTAAAAAATTATTAATATAATTTTTGAATAGCTCTATTTCAAATTTATGACTCCTTTATTTTTAAAATTGCTGGTCCTTAACCAATTAGGTAGGTTGGTTAGTTTGGAGTGCTATGGGCTAACTTTTTGCTATATGAGGGCTAATGAGACTGGGACCTACTGTTTAAAGCTGATTCTAAATGGCTATGAACAACTATATCAGCAGAAAGATGCAAAAATAAAAACTCTGGTACCTAAGAATATTACCCTATCCATTTGTCTTTTGTTCAGTGCAATTAGATACAGTACTGCATACTATGAGTTGGAGTCCTGCTGCTGGTATAGATGTTTGTATTAGCCTCAGAATCAGCTGCAAGCCGGCAGGTTACAGTTGTAAGAAAATCTTGTGTTGCAAAAAATTTACCATAGCATTTTAAACCAAACCATTTAAAATTCCTTAGCGATAAAATATCATTATTAACTTATGTAGTGAAATCAGTTTATGAATTTAAAACATATAAAAAAAAAAAAAATGTCAGACTATTGCCATAATTATGTCCGATGCACACTTAAATAAAAAAAATCTATATATGCATTCGACACAATATACATATGAAGCAAGACAGGTATTCAGGAAAGAAGATTAAAGGGGTATCTCGGAATCTATTAAAAGAAGTAGTGCCTACATTTTCAGATCACTCCTGCTAAACATTTATGTAACAGAACTAGTAACTCTGTTCATAAACATTACATTAATTAGCCAATCTTTGCCAACTTCTGGCTATTCTACTAAAAACAAGGAGACTATCCAATTTTTGAAATGTGTATTAAGAGATTAAAAGTCAAGATTCCTTAGTTCTTAGATTTAAAATGTAGAGTAGGCAGAATATCAATGAAAGAACATTGGAAGTGAAGAACATTGGTCCCTGAGTCAATTGGTTACTTTTATACTGGCTCAATTCTGAAATGAAATATATAAACTGCCTTTACACCAACTACTTATTAAAATGATTAATCTAATAACATAAAAAATAAACAATACTATTAATATACATTGCTAAAAACTTACATAAATTTTATTATAAACACACAAATTAAACGATATATTATTGAAAGCTACTTTACCAATTTATTAATGATAGAGTTGGGAAGACTTTTTGAAAATTCTGCAAGTTGTTCATGGGCAAACTGGTATAATGTTATTGATCTAAAATAAAAGAATGTTGAAATATAATTTATGAATTCATTGTATTTAACAGACTAGTCTATGCTAGTTCATGCAAAAACAGTTACATACTTGACAATTTTTAAAAATTGACATCAGTAAAACTTTTTAAGAAACGTTGGTTGGTTGACTTTTCGTAACAAGTAATTATAATTAATAAAAGCTAGTTGTAATTTTTTTTTTTGTTTCTCAGGAAAATTACAATTAGTAAAATTCTCATGCAATCATTATATATGATTAAATATATTATTTTTTTTATTAAATTTTATTCTAAAAAAATACAAAACTAACCTAAATTTAAAACAGAATATTTATATAACAAAATCAGTTAAAACAAGATCGTAAAATTATCAAACTATGACTAGACAAACTGTACTTCTTTCAAAGAAACTGATTTTTCTTCAATATTCCTAAGTTTGATAAGATATATTTACAAAAATCTCATGAAACTGATGTAAACTCTGGTCCAGTGATATCACTATTTATTTTCAGCAAGTTCATGTATGAATTTAAATTTTAGAACATATTAATAATCTTTTTCCAAAATTACAATTGAAAACTTTTAAAGATAATATGATACTATTTACAAATGCAAATTATTAAAGAAATAATTGTGATGAGGGTTGAGTTTTAACAAAGACATATTTAACTAAACTTCTAATATATTTTACTAATATATATATATATATATATATATATATATATATATATATATATATATATTACAATAAATTCTGATATATTTATAGTATATATATCTTATATAACTATAAATACTAATGTATTTTATTAACAAAAAATATACAAAAATTGAAATATATATTTTTTAAACATTATATATATATACATATATATACATATATATACACATATATATACATATATATACACACATATATATATATATATATATATATATATATATATATATATATATGAGCCACAGTAGTTCAGTCAGCAAAAGCAGCGATCTTGTAACCAGAGGGTAGTGGGATGCAGGTTCAAGCCAGCCACAGATTTGCTGTGTACATTAATGGCGACTGGGGCACATAAAATAGATTTGCTGTTGTAAAGATCCAAAACGATATCTATGGAGGTGGCTAAGCTGGGGGGGTTTCTGTTTGGTTCCTACTTCTAAATCATGAGAACCAACTTGAACAAAGTCATCTTTTCACCTAAGTGGTATTCGTTCAACAAATGAAAGGTGCATCCCTTCACCTAAATTTAAGTAGCCTCTGGCTTTCGTGCTTGGATCATCTAAGTGGGCTTAGAAACATATATAAACATATATTTATTTAATATAAAATTACAGTAAATATAAAGTTACTTAAAAGTGAACACCGTGTCAGAAACATAAAAAGAAATCATTTACCTTGAACTTTTTTCAGTCACAATACATTCAGGTATGCTGATGTAAAGTAATTTCATGTCAGTTTCAAAAGAAGCTGCTAAAATTTAAAATGATAAAAGTTTAATATATTTGTGATTTAATAAGCTCTTTTATCAGAATTAAGAAAATAGTATTTTTTTTTATTTTTACTATAATTATCTTTATTTACTATTGGGAAAAAGATGCGAGGCAATAATAAAACTTATCACATTACATTGTTTAGAAACCAAAGTCAATACTTTCAACTTAAACTATATATTCTGTTCATTATTAAGTATGAAATTAAAAAACATATTTTTTTCTCATAAGCTTTGTAAGATTGATTAAAGCTTATTACCTGAGAGAAAATTGGAGAAGATATCTTTCAAAGTATCTTCTTTAAGTTGTAATGAGGCACCTAAATATAAGAATATAGGATATTAGTCAGCTGAAGAAATTAGTCATTGAGAGTCATAAGAGTCACAATCAGTTACCAATAAAAAAATATTCAATTATCCTTTATAGCAACTTAACATCTGGTTAATCATGTATTACCAAAAATATTCTAGTAAATTAATACATTCAAAAGAAGTCAGGAACAGGTTCTTTACATATTTAAGATCCAAGTTTATTTTAGCTTAAAACTGCTAATAGTTTTTTAAAGAATAAAATGAAGAATATATATTCGTAAAATATATACTTAATATTTATACAGATAAATTTATCTTTCTCCCTTCTCTCTTCAAATAATATTCAGCAAAATTAGTAAAAGTCTTTCATTAAAATTTTTAATTCAAGCATTTTTTTCATTTAAATTAAACTTTTTTATTTTTAAAATTTTTAAATTAAACATTACAAAGAATGTGCTTAATACTATTTTCTAACATTTGTTAAATGCTACACAATGGAAAAAAAAGAATTATTTATGTTTAATTTATATAAAACTTTAACGAAACTAAATGAAAATTTATTTGATTCTGGAAAAAAGTTAAAATGATTTATTATTTAGTTAGCTCATTAATTTTGAAGTCATTTCTACCAAATTTATGCTTCTGAATATCTTAAATCTAAGTTATTATGGAATGCACAGAGAAAATCAAATATGAAATTAATACAATTTTGAATATTACAGCCTGTCACGTTAAACATCATAGGATGCCATTTATAAAAGAAAAGAAAAACATTGCACTAAGAGATTTATTTGGTATCATATGCAAGCACAGTACTGTAATGTGAAGCTTTGAAATATATGGTAATAATAGATTTAATAGATGAATCTATTAGTTCTGATTTCAGTTGATGTACCTATCAAAAAAGTTAATTTATGCGAGAGGCTCAAAAAATCATAAAATGTCAATCCAAATGATAAATTAGAAATGATTGCAGATACTCCAAAATCTGAAATCTTGTCATCTATTTTCTTTGAAAAGGAAAACACATTCCAATAAAACAAAAATTCCACAAGCTATTTTTTAACTATTCTTAAAAAGCAATGCAAGAAGGCTAGACAATACCAGAAATTTAATATTGCGATATAGCCTCAAATTGATATTGATGTGATTGGTATATTGAGATACCACTTTAAAACAGAAGTGAATGGTTATCACTAGTTTTGAAAGATCAACAGCATCTAGATATTCACCATAGACACCATAAACTACCAATATTAATAGAAGATATGAATGAGCAAGCAGCTAGCTATCGTGATATATCAACACATGCATGTATCACTAATTATTGCGATCAAGTTATCAAGGAATATCAACATGCACACATATCACTGGTTATTGATTGGTTTGGTTTGGAGTGCTACGGTCTACTTTTTTGCAACACGAGGGCTAATGAGAGAGGGCCTACTACTTAAAGCCAATTCTGAACGGTTACGAACATCCATGCCACAGTGGGATTCAAACCCATGAACTCCGGTACCGAAGGACTGCAACCTAACCAATCGGACATCGTTCGGCCACTGGTTATTGAGATCAAGCAGTGAATATCAATACCTTCAATATTTCCCAATAGATACAAACCAATAGCAGAAGTGAGAATATGAAATTAATGAACCTCTGGTTTTTATGCAACTGCATTATATGCATTTATCAGAATATATTACTATTACTTAAGAGCTTGATGGAAACATTATATTTTCAAAGGTAGGTTTTCTGGCTTCTATTTGTATTAAATACATGAATAAATACACAAATTGAGCATCAAATAAATGCAGTAATAGAGAAAAATATTGCTTAATACTGATATATAAGGAATATTCAGGATGTCTTTTGGTGATCCACCATATCACATGCAGATGAAAAACAGTATTGCTGATGGAGAATATATTAATTTTAAACATTATTATCAAGATACATAAAGTATATCAATGTTTAACAATTTATTGACAAGCAATCCAGCTATAGGCACTAATTGGTTAAACTGTATAATGAAACTCGAAATTACATCAGATGATAATTTCAAAGTGGCCAAAATAATATACACTAATATACCATATACAATTAAAATACAATATAAAATCAAAATAATAATAAAATTGCTTACATTCCATAAATTGCAGAGCACATAGCTTTAACAGGCAAATAATCATAAGATTTTCTTTATCTAAAAATACAGAGAAAAAGTAAAACAAAGTATAACTTGAAGGGACATTGTTGTGAAACACAAAATAACAAAAAATAATACAATATAATATTAAACATTACCAGGCACTACAGAAAGAGCTGAACTCAAAAATGCTTCATCTTTGTACAAATAAGATAGAAATGTAAAAGTATTCTTCTCAAGAGAGTTTTTAACAATATTCATGCAGCTTTTCTCAACAAAATGGGAGTAACTAAAAACTAAACAACTGAAAAGAAATGTTCAAATATGTTCAGGTAACTAAATAAATTAAAAATATTACAATCATACATAACAAAGTAAATAAAAATAATAATCAAATTCATTAAAATAACACAGTCACAAAAAAGTCTTTACAAATCAAAATCAAATCAAATGATTACAGATCAAAATCAAATTACAAATCATAAGCTTTTTATGGCATTAAAACTTTTGGGCTTATCTGGGTACATAAAGCAAAAATAAGGTAATTTTATGTACTTATTATGATTATTACCATCATCATCATAACTATATATAGAGAGAGAGATAGATCAGTCAGCAAAGTCAACAATCTTGGAACTGGAGGGTTTAGGGTTCAGGGTTCAAGTCAGCCTAAGATCTGCCATGTTCTGTATTGATGACTGGGGCACGTAAAATATGTTCATGGTCATAACGTCGTCCTTCATCAATACCTCTGAAGGTGGCAAGGGCAAGCCTAGGAGATCTTCTGCTTGGTCCCTGTTTCTAAATTACAAGGACCTGCTTGAGCTAAGACTTTTTTCACCCTAAAGGTGCTAGTTAAAAGATGCACACCATTGCCTTAATTCATGTGGACTCTGGGGTGATTTGGACTTTTGATTTTGCTATAGTTTTAGGCATCACACATGTGTGTAAACATACATATGACACATCTAAATTTTAGACAAGTAATTTATGAAAATTACTAGCTTTTATTTGGTTTGCTGGTGCTAGAATTAGGAAATTAATTCAATCTTAGGGAATAAACTTACACCACAGTTCAAAATCAGACAGTAGTAGCAAATTCAATTAAAATCACAATTTATCAGATAAGTAGCCTAAGGTGGCATTTTGCTGTCTATCTTTACAAGAATAGATTTTGCCACCGATGTGATATTATGCAGTGTTAACTAGCACAATTACTATTTTTTCAGGGAATTGTCTTAGTTCAGCACTTTCTGAATAAATGTCATATGGTTAGTTAAATGCAGTCCCAACAGGGTTAAAGTCCAAAAAAGTCATCAAGATAAGAACTGCATTGAAATATGGAAAGAATTGCAAGTTTTAGACCTGAGATACCAATGTAATTGTACTATATGGATTGAGACTTTTTTTTTTCATCATGTGGATTAAAATTAGGGAAAATAATCCAGTTACTTAATAGGATAATTCTTTAATATATATATATATATATATATATATATATATTGTCACCTAGATTGTACAGTGGTTCATGATGGGTTCAATTCCCCAGTGAAGCATGGATGTATTTATGTGTTGTCCCTTCACAGGGAGTGATGTTGCCCTACTTATATGGTGCTCCCATACTAAAAAAGGCAACAAATCAGTTGAATGTAAAGTGCAAATAAAGGGGCTCTACATTTGTTAAATATATATAAATAGATATTAATAGATAGATTGATCTGCTTTATGGAAACATTTGTATGTACATTTGCTGTAGACACAGATTATATATGTACTTGCTACTCCTCTCTCTTCATCATTTTATGAAACAGTTCTGACTTCGGAAAAAAAATAAAGTTTTAAAAAATTTCACATAAAACATCATAAAACTAAATAAAATTTCAACAAAGAAAGTTTCCTGTACACATTTCCTATGAGAAATGCTCTGTTTTTTAATGTCATGAATGATCAGATACATTCTTGAAGACTCAACTCATGTAACATGGTATTTTATCTATACTCGCCCATCTCATAGAACATTTTCATAAGGATATAAATATTATATAAATTACTTACTCAAATAAATTTAATAAAAATGTCCTGAACTGTAAAATACTTTCTTTAAAACTGTCTGGAATTAGTTTCATTAAACTTGACAAAGCATCATTATAGAAAAAAAACTTTGCATACAATTCTTCATCCTATTAGAAAAACAAAAATATTTCATTGAGAATTATAAAAAATGCATGTTACAAATATTCAAATAAAATTATAAAACATAGTTTTAGAACAGACTTAAACTTATGAAAAAATAATTTATGATTTTAAGACTAAATAACTTTTAAACTAGCATGTAAACATCAAAGCCAAACTGTGTGAAAAATTCATTCTAATCCAAATGTCTATTAATGCACAGTGATGTACTAAAAACTACATCTTTTTAAATAAAAAACATAAAACTTAAACGAAATCTGATTCTGATTAACAGAAACTTTTATGCTATAAATTGTGGAAATATTAAGATATACCTATAAATAAAAATTCAAATTTCTTCAAAAAATTTGTATGATTGAAATCAGAAAAAATATTCTGCCTTTAATTCAATCTAGAATGACTACACAGGTTTAATTACAATATTCATTAAATAAAAATAATAAAAACTCAGAAAACAAAATAAATTTATTGAACAGAATTTCTTAAAGTAATAAATTTTTAAAAAACATACCTCTTCAGAGTTCTTGTCAGCATTGAATTTCATTATTTCTAAAACTTCAATATTCTTTATGGCTAAGTAAGTTGATATTGAATTTATGTTAGAAATTTGTTTCAATGAACCATGACCAGTAACAATTCTAAAAGAAGAAAAGAATGCAGCATAAAAATTGAATAAATATTCATCACAAAGCAACTTGAGACAATAGAGGAAACTTTATAGGTTTATTTAATTTTATTTTCAACAAAAAATACAATTTTTACAAATATAAAATAAATGTGTATAATTAAAGAAAATTTTAATGAAAAAAAAATATATCAAAATATTTTTCTATTAAATAAAATTTTATATTGTCAAGTAAATAAAAAATAAACCCTGGGCATCAATGTCATTAACATTTTACTTTATATGCTAGCAATTCAGAAGCAATTGATAAATTTGCAATCTATAGAGTTAAACTTTTTATCTTGTTGCTAACTGTATATTACCTTATATAAGCCAAGAATTTTTTAAACTTTTTCTAAAATAACGTGGAGAGTTATGCTTATAAAGGAATATGCAAATCATGCATAAAACATAACCCTTTCAGCTAGTCAGAGAGAAGCAACAAATTTTAAAATGGAACTTTTTTTAATATTTTTTAAATTGTTGCCTGGTCAGTATTGGAGTTAAAGCATTCACTAACAAGCTGGAGGGTGTGAAAACCAAATGAGAGAATTTAAAAAGGTGTTGTATATATGATGCAACACCTTTAAATCATATATGCAAAAGTTTATATATGGATGGGTTTATACTCAGAAATATCCAGTATTACAAAAATAGCAAAAAGTAAAGTTACAGATAAAGAAAAAAAGTGAAAGTGGTTTTGAAAATGCACAAACCTCATATATTTTGACCAGAGTTCAAATGCAATGTCAGCATCAAGACTAAAGACAACTTCACATAAATTTCCCATTTCTAATATGATATAGTTTATTTGCAAATTATCATTGGGAATTTTTTTAATGTCCAGCTTTTCCAACTGCTGTAATACAACCTAAGAAGATATAAGCATAAAAAAATGGAAACATATAGTTTTTGTAGAAACTGAATGAATAAAATAAACTTTAGTTAAAACACTTCATAAATACTTAATTTAAGTTATAGCAAATACATATTCAAGGCAAACAAATATTTAAACAAACATAGTTAAATAACTTTTAAGCTAATAGCTGATAGTCAATTTAAACTTCAAGTCTTGTATGTGTGACATACATTTTGCTAAATATAACTAGTGTCTTATATCTTAAAACATTAGAAATATAGCAATAATATTAGGTTGGGGAAAAAATCCATTATTTTTGTAGGTAGATTGCTGTAGTGATCGATATCTTGTAAAATATCGATCAAACAATTTTAAATTTATGCTCTTTGTCAAGGTGACATTTCACACTAAAAAAATTATTTTACTGTTTTTTATTTCGTGCATTCAGTTATGAGTTACGGGGTGTTAAAAATGGAAGTCAACAAAGAGAAAATTCGGTACATTTTACAGTTTTTCTTTGATAAAGGAGAAAATGCAAGCAAGGCGGCTGAAATTGTGAATGGTGTATAAAGTGCCGATACTGTAACAGCTAACTACGTGGAATTTTGGTTTCTTTGATTCCGTTCAGGTATTTTTGATGTTAAAGATGCACCTCGCACAGACAGGCCCGTCTTCGAAAATGTCTATAAAATCACAGAAATAATCGAAGTTGACTAGGATGTGAGTAGTAATGGCATCGTCCAAAAGCTAAAGATCGACTATAAAACAGTTTTAAACCATTTGCTTAAAGTTAGATTAAAAAAGAAACTCAAAGTTTCGTTGCCACACCAATTAACACCAAAAATATGATGGATCCAATTTCCGTCTGCGAAGCCTTGGCCAAACGGAATAAAATCGACTCATTTCTAAAACAGATTTTTACTGAGGATGAGAAAGGATCAAACACGACAATATTGTTTGAAAACGATCGTGGTCAAAGCACGGTGAAGCAGCTCAAACAATGGCCAAACCAGGACTAACGGCCAGGAAAGTTCTACTGTGCATTTAGGGGGACTGGAAGGGAATAATTTATTGTGAGTTGCTTCCGTATGGCCAAACAATAAATTCAGATCTCTACTATCAACAACTGGACCGTTTGAAAGCGATTGGCCAGAATTGGCCAACAGAAGAGGTGTTGTGTTCCATCAGGACAACGCCAGGACACACACGTCTCTAGTGACTCGCCAGAAACTCAGGGAGTTTGGTTGGGAAGTTTTAATGCATCCACCATATAGTCCTGACCTGGCACCAAGTGATTAACCACCTTTTTCTCGCATTGCAAAACTTCCTGACTGCTAAGAAATCGGAATAAGAGAACATAGTGAAAATCGATTATTAGAGTTATCCACCAATATGGACCAACACTTCCATGAGAGAGGAACTGTGAAGCTACCATTAAAATTGCAACAAATTATACAACGAAATGGTGCATATTTGACCCAAATCGGACAATTCGAAAACATGATAAAGTCATTCATTTTAAGCAAAAATAATGGATTTCTTTTTCCCCAACCTAATATTATATCCAAAGGACATTTTAAAACATAACTCTTCTGATATATAGGAACAGACTTTCAATCTAAACAGGAGGTAATAAATAAGGAATTTATCACAGTAATAATATATTCAAAACAAAATTAAGTGTCTTTGAAGTGGATATATGTTGCTAAATCTATTTTTGACCTGATGGCTAATTTTTTTCCTTCTATCCATATGTTTAGATGTTAGGATATATCCTATCATTTCATTAGATTTAGTTTTAAGTCAAAATTACCCCAAAAGTACTAGTTTAGTATTTCTTCTGATTGCAAAAAACTTAAACTACTACGTATGGAGCAAAGCATTCTTACTCTAAAGATAGGCTTCATTTCTTTGAAGCCTATCTTTTCATTACACAACTTTTGCATATATATTTATATATATTTAGTGAACATTCAAATTAAAACACATACTTAAAAGTACAATAGTCATTTGGTATTAGAAGTGATGGGGAAGGGAGTTTTAAATAGGTAGCATGGATATTTTTTTTTCAGCAAAATTAGGAAACATAGAATTCTCAAAGAAACATGAAAAGTTACGGTCAATGTCATTTGTTAAAAGATATCTAAGTAGCTATAAAAACTATCAGCTTGTAAAAGTTTTTAAAAACAAAATTCAAATTTGTTATCCTTACTTCTATTTGTTAAATGTGCGATGATGTCTTCAAATTATTAATTAATGAACAAACTTGTATTAATTCTATATTTTGCTAAAGAAATCCAAATTATATGTATATTTTCAGAAATTTCAGCCCACGCAACTGCTAAGGTACTTTCAGAAAGGTGAGAAAAGTGACAAATAATACAGAATAAGTGACCAAAAAGTGACTAAACATTGAAAAAAAAAGCGATTTTTTTCTCCTCTTGATTACAGATGCTATTATTAAGATTTTTCTATTTATTTTAACTCTAAATCAAATGATTCATGCAAGACATGATTTTAGCGTCAAATACAAAAAAGGTTAAAAATTTTGTTTAACACAACTCAACATTGCTTTTTATTCAAGAAAATCTATAAATTAGATTTGAATACATACAATACATTAATTTTATAATCACAATTTTCTGCATACATTAATGATGTTTTGAAATATGTACATAGCTAGATTAGAGTATCTAAACAAAAATTGTGAAGAAAAAGAGAAATGTGTGCTTTGACGTAAGTTACTTTAATGTATTAAATGTACATTTCAGTACAAATGTACATTTCAGGAACTTCTTTACGACTTTTTAAAATCACTAAATTCTGGAAACCATATGACTAATTACATTTTAATAAGAAAAATAAGATTAGAGCATCACATTTTTGGTCTTTTATTAATATTTTGTTATTAATTCATATTTCCTTTTTTTCAACAACATACTTTTTCTGTGATACACCATGAAAAAAGTGACTGTTTACTTAAACTGTTGACTAAAAGTGATCAATTGTAAAAAAAGTGACTAAAGGTGAGAAAAATGACAGAATTGCAAGCCTGCAGCCTCAATTTACAAAAAAATTATCTAATCTTATTTTTATTTATTTATTTATTTATTGTATGTGTGTGTATTTAAGCTTTTTGATTAGACACATGGTTAGATGATTTGTTCTCTATTATTTAAACCAGGGTTTCCAACTTGGGATGCACCAGCTATTGCTAGGAGAGTTCTAAAAATTTTTTCATTCTATAGAATAGAATAAAAATTCTCTTATTAGTCCTTCTTTCATACTTTTTATAATATCCATGCATCATATAACCATTAAGTTGTATATCATATTTTTAGCATGCTCAAAAGAATGGCTAATATCAACTACAGTTAAGGTTTTGAGATAGACCTTATGTAGAAATAAATAAAACTTTGTGCTGAAATGTAAAAGAAAAAAATTCAGTGAAATTAATTGACTGGTGAAAAAAATCTAAAAACTATTCTGTAAATTGGAGCTTTAAATTTTTAATAAAAGTTTTAATACTTAAAACATATTAATAATTATTTGTATTAATGCATTTAAAAAATACCTATTATATGTATTAAAAAATAATAGGTAGGAAGGAACAGAAAAAAATTCTTTCCATTAAAACTACTAACTTACCCAAAAGGATTTTATTTGAGAGCTTTAAAAAGTAGCTTTTCATAAGTTACAAACTCCAGATAAAACACCTATCTGGATTTGGTTTGGAGTGCTACGGTCTACTTTTTGCAACACAAGGGCTAATGAGACTGGGACCTACTGCTTAAAGCCGATTCCGAACGGCTACGAACATCCATGCCACTGTGGGATTCGAACCCACGAACTCCGGGTCCGAAGGCCAGCACCCTAACCATTTAGCCATTGCTCGGCACACCTATCTTGATTGTGAAAAAATGATATAAAATGTATAGATTTATATAGTTTGAAATTATATCATTCAGATTTTTTAAATATTTACTTACTATTTGTAAACTCTCAATTTTCTTAAAAAAGAATCCAAGCTGATCTGAAAATTGTTCTAAAAGTTCTCCATAAATTGCTTCACTTTCCTAAAAGAAATATCATTAACAGAAAAACAGAAAACAAGAATATTTTTTCGACACAATTACTTTATTTCTACAATTGTATACTATATATTTCTAGGGGGAAAAATTATGAACAAAAATCAATAAAAGTATGATTAATACTGGGTCAAAATACTACATAAACTGAAAAGATTCCGGCATTCATCAACAGATTCTGTTTTAGTAAGTTAATATTTTACTTTGAAAATTTTAATTATTTAAAATTTTAAGATAATTTGTCACTTAGTTTGAGAAGCAAACTCAATATTGGCTGATGATATACAGCAAACATACAGAAAATGTTACATAGTTGACATTTTCTACATTTTGTGAAAATGGGTAAGTCTCAGACCTGTAGTACAATTCCCTATTCCTATTTGAAAAATTCAACAATGAAAATTCTGAAGAAAATAAATTTAAGTTAAGCATGTACATTTATATGAAAATTGTTGTTTAGAAGAATATATGTGATTAATTATTCACTTACACCTTGATTTATATGTATACAAAATTTGTAACTTAAAGTAAGAAATTTATAAAAGTATGTTGCAATATCTACCATCCCATAAGAAAAATCAAACACTAGAAAAAAAAATAAAAAATAAATAAATAAATAAAAGATTTTAAAAAAATTGTTTAGTGCTTAATACATAAATAACTGTTAAAATAATACTGAGTAAGAAAAAAAATTACTTTGCAATGATTATATCCTTGGAAGAGAATATTTAGGGAAATCTTCATTATAATAAGTCCTAGCTGTGTCTCATAGAAAGTTTCCAAGCATGTAAGTATTAGATCAAAACACAGACCTGCACACTAAATAGAAAAACAATACAATTCACAAAAACATAGATTACTTTGGCTTATTACACAAATTATACTGTATATTTCCGTGTATAAGCCGAGAATTTTTGGGGACCTAAAAGGGGGGTAAGCTTATATATGGGTTCATGGAACAGATGTAATAGATGTGTTTTTTGGTGATGTTTTTTTTAGGCTGTTGGCAAAAAGTCACCAAATCAGCAAAATTTAACAAAAAGGTTTATAAAGAATAAAAAAGAAAATGCATAACAACAAAAAGTAAATAAAGTGCCAAGAATTTTGAAATAAGAAAACATAAAAATTGAAAAATAAATTTAAAATGACTCTTATCTCTGTTATAATTCCTCCAAAAGAACAGTACAATAACAGTAGCGGATCGTCTAATTTTCTAATAAACACAATTCTATGTAACCCGGAAGCAATTGATGAATTGCCAGACATAGCATCTTTTTCCTAAGTTTATACTGCTTAAATTTAGGAAAAAGTTATCTTTATACAAGGTTGACAGAATTAAAACTTGTCATTAGCGTTTAAGTAAAAATACCATTGGTTGCATGGTTTAGCACCACAGTTATCCAACCACGCTTCGTGGCACTAATCTAAATAAGTTAGTGTAAATTGTAAAATTTAACTAAAACACATTTAGTTAATTAAAATTTAAAGTAAGTTGTTTTTCCTCGCCTCTTTCGAAATGTGATAAGATATATTGGTATTTATCTCGAAGTGCAACCAACCCTCTACCATTACAGTATTTAAATTGGATGCTGTGGCAAAAAAGGTTTGAGAAGCATTGATCTAGCATTTTAATTTAAAGCAACTTGATTGGAAAATATTTTCCTGCTCTACCAGCTTGGTGACATATTTGAATGTTCTAGAAACTTTTTTTTTCACTTTGGCTTATATATGGGTTTTGAACTTTGGTTAAATTTTTTTTCAAAAATTTACCCTCGGCTTATATTTGGAAATATATGGTGTGTGTATATATATATATATATATATATACTTAGAGAAATAAAATTTTAACAATATTTAAATGATCTTTTAACAATATGTGGCACATTTTGGGTTTCTTACTCACAAATGTTTATAACAACTGTGAAACATGATGCATCTATGGTGAAAATTACATATTCAAAAGCATTTGCATTTTATTATCTGGATGACTTGGATGTTGTGTTAATTGCAGGTACTAATATTTGCATCAAGGATAACTGCTTAGATGCACTTACAGGATAAATTTAAATATTATACTGTTAATTATACTAAAGTAAAAAGAATGCTTTTGTGATAATCTAAATTAACAAAATTTTATTCCACCCCCCCAAAAAAAATATTAAATAATAGAAATAATATAATTCAGACATAATGATAACAAAATTGTGATTATTTCTGAAGTAACAAATAACTTGAGAACTAATGTATTATAAATCATATACCAATGTTGTGTATTATGAAAACTTTGTCCAGTTTTAATAGAAGAAAATTTAGTTTTTAAGTCACAAAAAAAGAACTTCCATCATTATAATGGGAAATTAAATTTTTTTTAAATTAAATGAACATTAACAATAAGTTTTAATATTTAAATTCGTAATTAGAAATATGCTAATAAGGAACTTTTGAAGATTATATTTTATTGTTACAATATTTTAAGTACTAGTATAGTACTTGATAGTTATATAAATTTTGTAATATATGTGTGTATATATATGTATCTACACACACATATACATACATGAATGTATAAAATAAATTAATTATGAAACCACAAGGAATGAATTTACCTCTAAATTTTCTTTTTTAGTATCCAAATTTTGAAACATTGTTTCATTATTCAAAGAGGGCTGAAGAAAACTGCAGCATAAATTTGGAACCTTAATAAAGGAAGAATTTATATTATAATAGACAAATCCTGTTAACTTGATCTTCGTAAATACCAGACTTTTTTTATGGAAAGATTAAAACAAGATACTTGTTATTAAATAATTCCCATAATTTATACAAGCTATAAAGATGTGTGTTATGTCTCTAATTAGTTAATATTTTAAATAAAGTAACTATAAAACAGCTATTAGTATTATATATTATAGTACTGCCCTAATCATTATCATTACTAAAATTAACCCATCCTAACTTGAGATTATCTAAATATAAGCTGATTCTAAATCAAAATGTAAACCCAGATAAAAATTAATATTAAATAAAATATGTAACTTGATGTATGCCATTTTCTGTTTTAAATTTGTTTCTATTAGAATTTAAAATTATTCCATATAAAAAGATTTTTTAGACAATACTTTCCCAATAACTTAGCACCAGAGGCATACTGAAGGTGAATCAAAGGTGTGAACTGCTCCAGGCCTTTAATGAAGAGGTCTTCCAAAGGATCAAAAGTTTAAATGTATATATTATAATGCAGTTGAGTGAGAAAAAATGCTTGTGGGTGAAAAATAAGAAGATAGCTTCAAAACAGCTTGTAAATAAAATCTCTGCTTCCAGGTGGACAAATTTAATGAGGTTAACAACTGTCTGGGTAATTTGAGAACTGATGATTCCTGTAGGTCAGGAGAGGCCAAACTTTTCGGATCCGTGGTCTACTCCACATTTAAAAAATTGAAGGCGGTCTACCAATGGCAGAGCTAAATTAACGTAATGTACATGTTTATATATTTATTTTTAGTAACAAGAAAAAAAAAATATATCCTACTTGATAAAATGAAACACAAAGATATTACTGTATAAGGTATTGATCAAATCAGTTTTGACCTATGCCTCAGAGATTTGGACCCTAACAAGAAAAGAAGAGAGGATGTTGGCAACCTTCGAAAGGAAGATCCTGCGAACCATCTTTGGTACTGTCTTTGAAAATAACAACTGGAGAAAAAGATATAATTTTGAATTATATAAGATCTTTAACAGTGATGATGTTATCAAATCTATAAAGCTGAATAGAATGAGATGGGCAGGACATGTAATGAGAATGAGCCCAGAACGAACAACTTTGAGGGTTTTTAATGAATTCCCTTCCAATAAAAGACCAAAAGGAAGGCCTAAGAAACGGTGGAAAGACTGTGTGGATGAAGATTTTGCCATCTTAAAGGTAAAGAACTGGAGATCAATTGCTGGGAAAAGGGCAGATTGGGAAAAGCTTCTAAGGAAGGCCCAGGCCCACAAAGGGCTGTCATGCCAATGCTGATGAACAGGAAAAAATGGTAAATTATCTAATTTTTCTAAAAAAAACTTAATATTTACAAAATAAAAATTTACTGACAAAAATAATAAAAGTATTTATATATCAAAAATTGACCCTCCTATTCACTTTGTTTAGTTGAAATTTGGCAATGTATATCTGCAACAAGTTTATCATATTGTGGCTGGCACAAGCTTATTGCAATGGGTAAACACGAAATTAAATGTTCATCTGTTAACGAACCATTATGAACCAGGGTTGCCACTACAAAGCTCAAAAAAGGTTGGAAAGCTTAAAGTCCCCAAAAGTCTCCAGCGACGTCAGACATTGCCTGAAAAGTAGCCAAGATTGGCGACAAAAACCACAGTGTGTATAGTATATTGAATCAGTACCATATAATGATTATATTGTACTGATATGATTATATTATAATCTAAGCATCCCACTTTGTCAAGTTGTTTCTATTTAATTCTCCACTGTAAAATGACAAATTCATTGTATTATTTTGCACAGTTTGTTTTAGGTTTTAAAGTGTAAACTGGAGTAAATTTTTATTTTAAATATTCATTAATTCTAAGTCATAAGTCATAAATTAAATTGGTAATATTCGAGGTCATTATCAGGATGGTCGCACGGACTACATAAAATGTCTTTGCGATCGACATTTTGGCCACCCCTTCTGTAGGTGGACATAAGCTTCAGGAGATCTATAGTACCATTTTTGTGTCAATATATATTTTCACATTTATTTTAGAAATATCTACAGAATGCAATGGTTATTTTAAAGATAATTAGTAACTATTTTTCCCATATGGTACAACAGTTTGTTTCATAAAATTTTTCCCCGATTTGTCAGCATATAGCATGCCTATCGTACATACATTTATATGCATATATACATACACATGTGTTTGTGCATGTTTTTTCAATACTGCGCTCTTCAACTGCTAGTTTTTATCATTAGGCTAATTTTTTTTGTATTGCTAAGATGAAACTATGGTCTTTACACATTTCCTAATGAAGTAAAAAAAAAAATATTCATCACATTTTAGGTCTTAATATTTACATTCTAAAAAAAAAAAACTGTAAAATTCTCCATTGAACATTAAGAGAACCTAATTAATCTATTTATAGTCTATAATAACATGATCAATAAACTATATAATTTAACTAATACACATTACAAATTAAATTACATAATAATTATAAATTACTAAAATTGGTGTACAGTTTTAATGTTTAACTTAAGGAGAAGTAAGATTGTTAATAAAATGGTATATTGAGAATCTATTATACAAGATGAGATAATGCTTAAAAATTATATTACTTACTTGAGATATTAATTCAATCATTTGTTTTACTATTTCCTTAGTACCTGTTTTATCTTTAAAATGTGAAAGATATCCTTGCACAATCAAATTTAAAATTTCTGAAACACAAATAAAACACATCACATGAATGATTATTAACTTGTGATTGTAAAATATTAAAAAATACTAAAATCAAATAAGTATATTGGAAAGAGAGCAAAATATTTAACTTTTTTTAATGTTTAATTTTTTTTAATATTTGTGCCTTATATACTGAGGAAAGAAATCAACAAAACTAATATCTCTTTTACTCTTTTACTTTCAAAGCTGTTAAAGAATTTGAATTCAAAACAATGCGAAGATCATTTTAAACTAACATAACACAAAATAACCTTTCATATTCAAGAATCTAAAATGAAGTCTCAAAGTAGAATGAAACAAGAAAATACATAGTGTTAAATTTCTGTGTATAAGTCAATAATTAACTGAGAGGCCTTTAATAAACTTAAAATGTGGGGTTGGCTTATATACAGATCCATGGAACATGTGTTTTTTGAAGACTTTTTTGCCATTAGCAACTAAAAAGTTGCAAAGTCAGCAAAAATTAATGAAACAGTTAAAAAATCAGTAAAGAACAAAAAAGAAAATGCATGATAGCAAAAAGTAATTGCAAAATTTTGAAATGTGGAAAAACACAAAAATTTAAAATTAAATTTAAAATTACTGTTATCTGTTTTATAACCATACCAAAAATAAAAGTACTATAATGATAGCAGATTGGTTAATCTTCTACTAAACACAATTCTACGTAAGCCGGAAGCAATCTATAAATTTCCAAACACAGCATTTTTTTAAGCTTATATTGCTTAAATTTATTAAAAAGTTTCTTTATATAAGGTTACCAGAATTAAACCACTGTCGTTAACATTTAAGTAAACATTTTATTGGCCTTATGGCCTAGTGCCGCAATTATCAAACTGTGTGTCGCAGCAGAAATCTAGATAAGTTAGTGTAAAATTGTGCAAGTATTAAAGACAACATGAAGTTAATTGTAATTAAAATATAAATTGTTTTTCCTCAAGACTTTCGATACATGCTATGAGATGTCCTTGTATTTTCTCAAGATGCGATTGATTCTCTACCTCCACAGTATTTAAATTGTATGTTGTGATAAAAAGTTTCAGAAGCATTAGTTAACAATTAAAGCATTTTGATTGGAAAATATTTTCTCCATTTTAGCTATTTGGCAACATATTTGAGCGTTCTAAAAATTGTTTTTTTATTTCAGCTAATATACAGGTTTTTAATTTTAGGTAAATTTTTGAAGGAAAATTGCATCCTCGGCTTGTATTTGGAAATATGCAGTATGTTATTTGAATTCATGTTAGTTAAATATTGTTTTAATAGAGAAGTCAAACTAACAAATATTATCTTTTTTTCTTAAAGAAACAATGAAATTATAATAGAAAATTATGAACTTTTGTTCAATGACGTAAAAGTTTGATAACGTTTATTTAACTGAAACTAATTTTCCACACATTAACAACCAAAGGAACAGAATAACATCAGAAAAAATTAAGCATGGCTTACTTGCTTTCTTATGATAGTCATGTTCTTCACAGAATTTTGTCTTCAGTCAGTTAAACAAAATAGATCACATAGTATTTCATTAAACTGGTTATTAAAATATAATGAATATATAATGAAATTAAATGTATACCAAAAGTTCAACATCAAAATGTAACATTAGTTATTTTTATAAAATTATTTGCATCAAATACATTATAATCAGGTGTTGCAAAGTATGCTTACCACAAAAAAATCTAAGTGGGTTTTTTCAGGTAGATCCACTTGAAATAATTCACTTTTTTGCAAAGTGGGAGTTTTGAAGTGGGTCCACTTAAAATAACCCACTTTTTAAAAAGTGGTATTTTTCCAGAATTTACTATGGAAATTACTTCTACTTCAGAAAAAAAATGTCTTTTTTAAAGTATCCGTCTACATTGAAAATGTCATTTTTTGCCCAAAATCATAATTTTGTTTTATTTCTCTATTGTAAAATTTCAACTTTTAGGCTTCTAAATATGTTTTTGTTTTGTCTCTATGGCATTTTAAAGAAAACTTACAGCTGTCAAAACAAACCAGAAGTAAAGATTTTAAAATTGATTTCATAAACTTCAAATGTGTTTTTCTCAGAACAGTATTTTTAATAAAATGTTGGAACTTAAAATGTGATTTCTCAAAAAGTTCTTAAAATATTTTGTTAAAAATTATTATAAATGCTTTTGATAGTATTTAGTAGTAAATGATCTAAAAGCTTTAAATTTGGATAATTTTTAATGATGTTACACTCATAGTGAGCTATAAAGATAATGAAAATTCGTTAAAAATTCAATGTGTATGACTTTGAAGGACCAAAATTTTTTACCAAATCTAAATTAAGCAAATATTTTAGGTGATTCACTAGTCCAGTGTATAAGAAATGCATTGCATCAAAAAATATTGAAATAATTTAATTTATTATAAAATTAGACCTTTTGAAAAAAACCCAAATTTTTTACTAAATTTTCTTCAATTATTAGAAATTTTATAAAAACTTCTCCAGGAATAAATTTTTAAGTGCAATTATCTATGGTAATATAAAAAATAAATCTAAAAATGTAAAAACTTGAACTAGTTTCTTTGTTTAAACAAAAAAGTTCTCCAAACGTAGACGGATACCTTAAGTTATGTTAATAATTATAACAATTATCTAAAAGAGTACAGAATTACACCATAAAGATGTCATCAAAATTCAGATGCTATATGTACTGACTTGATCTAATATTTAGTGACTTTTGGTGCAATTTTGTAATTTTTTATGATTTCTTAAAGATATGCTTAAAATTTTTTAACACATTTGGAGTACTTTTTCAAATTAAAGGCATATATATATATATATATATATATATATATATATATATATATATATGCACAGACACATACATTAGTTAATTTTAATTAACAAAACTTAATGCTTAGTACATTGAATTTCAGTTTATTCTAAAAATTGGCCTTTTGGCTAGAACTGGGTTTTTAGAACAACTTAAGCAAAGTAAAAGATGATCACCCATTACAATTTTTCCTAAAGTTCCGATTGTCTATATTTTTCATAGTCACTCATGCTCATTTTATGTTACTATTCTATTGAAAGGACTGAAATAAAGTTTTCATTAAGTGATATCTGTAAAATTTTAATGACAATTTTTATATAATATACATGTATAGCATTTTTAAGAAATTTTTAAGTAAGAAAAATGAACAATATGTAACTATAATGAATGAATAATATAATTATTTATCTATAACGATTATTTTTAATAACAAGAAAGACTTATTCCTGCAGTTGCATGATGTAGTAATTGTAATAATATTAGTGATGGATAGCTATTACATATTCAACTCTGTGATTCTATTCAAAATTATCAATTTATGCATAACATTTTCATAAAAATCAACATTTACAAATGTCCTAGGAACATAACTGAATGCTTGTTTAAAATCTACATGTATGTTTAAATATTATAACACAAAATTTGATAGCATAAGATTTAAAGTTTAAAAAATCCGAGGTTTAAAATGAAACACCAAGTGGATTCAGTTTTTTCAAACTCTGATTACAACACTACAAACAGTAACTATTATGAAATGTATAGCACTAAAAGTTTAAGAACATTAAATTAGATTCATAAAATCTAATAATAAATTTTAAAAAGAAGATGGACAATTAAATTCTAAAGTATTTATATGAACATATTTAAAATTATATGAAAGGATACATATAAACTATTGAATGTATCGTTTCCATCTATGTTTTCAAAACAAAGACTGTTTAAAGATGGATTTTGAGACATTACGGAAAAGAATAAAATAAAACTTTAGAAATTGTAGAGGATTTAATTTCAGGTTAATAATGACGAAAATTCTGATGTAAACAAATAATCTAAAGCTTAGAAAGTCGTCTGCTACACAATGTTTTCGAATAAATATATTTAAAATTCTAAAGTTATAAAAGAATATCACTCATAATTTTTAAATTCTCCAAGAGAACAATAATCTAACATCTAACACTTTTAAATTTGCTGTACTACACGCTAAATTATAACGATGTCTGTCATAAAGTAGATTGTACTTTAAAATTTACATCAATAAACCGCGAAATATTTTGTTGCCATTAATTATGACAAGTAAAGTTGGGAGAGAATGATAATCATAAATCTATTTTTCCAATAAAAAAGTTAAAGAATAACTGTAAAGTTCAGATTTTAATGCATCATCATAAAATTATAGAGTTCTTTTAAAATTTTTGAAATAAAAAAAAGAGTGGTCAATGTAGAAAATTTAGCAAATTAAAAATTCTAGAATGGCAGCAATAAGAATTTCAATGGTAAACATTGATCCCTTTAATTGGATTGCAGACGAAATTTGTGAACGGAGCGATTTATAATTAGCCTATATTTGCATCATCTAAATTCATTATTCCGATCGATAATTATGAATTTAGAAATCATATTTTGAATACTAAGTTCGTTTGCCAATTTTTAAAATTTATTTGAATGATTTATCATCACTAGTATTTTGTAAAGTTACAAGCATTTTATTTTTTCTTCCATTCTGTAAATTTATTGTGATCGTAAGTAAAACTTATTACAACTTTATAATAATAATATATTTATACGTATATTGCTTTAAATAGTTTAGCTAACTAGTAACTATACAATTATCTATTCTGTACAGGGAAAAAAATCAGTTATGTTCTATTTTTGCATGTTCTTGAAACTATGAAGCTCAGAGAAATGTTGCACCTGAATGTAAAACCTAGCAAAAATATTTCTTTTTTTCATTTTATTAGATATTGTTTCTAAAATTTATCTTTAACTCCTCTAAAATTAATTTCTACAATCATATTCTTTTAGGGTTAAACTTAATCCACAGTGCCTTTCTTATATAAACTATTGTTTATAATTTCTTTTACTAATGTCATTAGAGAAAATCATGTAGTCAATTTCTAAAGCAATATGTTTTAATTATGTAATGGGGAAATCAATTTTAATAAGTAAAAAAGAAAAAATACTAGAATAAAAAAAGGTGTTAAACAATTTAATTTACACTATTATTAAAATTATAAGTATAGAGGTTATTATGATTTTATTGAAATTTATGTGTAGGCTAGGAAATAAACAATAAAATTTGGGGGAAAAGGCAGTGTAATTCATTATTTATAAAGTGAATTACTGTAATATGCAAAACTAAAAATTTTATTTTTACTTATTTGTTTCAATTCTGGAGAGAGGGATACAATGGGTATAATTATTATTTATCTGCAACTCACAAAACATTAATTAAAAAAGGTACAATGTAATAGTGCAGCTCCACATATAATAAATTATTTTAATTATTTGTAGTATTACTTTAATAACTGATAGATATTTTGTAGCATGAATATTTAAGAATTAAATTGTCATCTTCAGTTGTTTTTTTTTCTGTTTTAATAATCTTCAAAATTGTAATTAAATATTATAACCTTAGATAGAAAAAGTAATTATAATTCTGAGGATGATGAAATTTCTCTCAGACAACAGTATTATCAGCTCAGACATCACTAGCAAAATCCAGGCATGGTACCGATTTTCAAACCTGCCGGAGGATTACACTAAAAAAATTCTTTCTCAAATTACACATATTCAGGAATTTTATTCATTTAGATTAGTTATTTTTATCAACATGATCATGGCAGAACAATGTCACAATTAAATTATGCTGAATCCAATAGGGCAGTCACAGACCCATCTTAATGTTAGGTTTTTACAGCTACATGTCAGAATTAAACTGAGTGTTCTTGAATTTTCATTTTAGACATTAAGTGTATCTCAAATATAAAAGTCTCTTTTATCATGTTAAATTTTCTTATGTGCCTAAGCTTTTATTCATTTTCATACACTAATAATTTGACATTCACTACTTCTTAAATAGACTGAATGTCATTTTAATTTTTATTTTTTTAATTTAGTTTTCTATTAATTCATAAGCTGGATGTTGGTTAAATGGGTAGCATGCTTCTCTTTGGCATAGAAGTTCATGGGTTCAAATCCCACTGCAGGCATAGATGTTTGTAGCTGTTCAGAATTGGCTTTAAGCAGTAAGTCCTGGTCTCATTTGTCCTTTTGTTGCAAAACAATAGACTGTAAGACACCAAATAATCCCTTCTCTCAAAAAATCACAAGTTGGGGAATATTGGGATGTAAGTGAGATTTGGAGTAGAAACATTCTTTTATAAGGGTATTAAGGATACAAGGTGTAAAATAAAGTTTATTTTTCAATGACATAGAAATTTTCAAGGAGCTAAAAAATTTTAAAAACAGTTTCATGGGACCAAGCACTGTGATACTGGTATACCCCCTCAACATCCTAAGATAGCAGCCTTGTACATACTATTAGTTATTGTAACTGAACACATAAAAAGTTTTACAGGGGATATTTCTCATTCTTCAAATTTTTATATGCTAAGATTTTGTCTACTTTTAGAAAGTATTAATGAAGATGTTTTTCATTGTTGTGATAAAACTTGTCTAATTGTTTAAAAAAATATGAGAGTTGATATTGATTGATATAATTTTTATTATTTATTCTTTGCAACTTCTTAAATTAACAATGAAAATACATGTTGGGTGTAAAATATCTATTCAAAATCCAATAAACTTTTATCAGTATTTATTACTGTTTTACTATTTTTTTTAATCTTTATAAATTTTTTAAATAATTTTTTTTTAATTTCAGAGGATTGTACTTGCTAATGCCTTTATTCAAATAAGAAAATAGTGTATCTCACAAATATATATTACTTCAGAGTTTTTCTGGAGAGAAGATACATAGAAGCTATTTATTATGGACCAATTCTGACATAAAATTTCTAAAAGAACTGACTGTTGAGAGTAAACTCAATTTTTCCAAACATTGAAAGAACAATAATGAAACCACATGTTTGTTCAGTATGTAACAAGACTTTCACTCACATTGGAAATTTAAGACAGCATAATTTGACTCATACGGGTGAAAAACCACACATATGTATAATTTGCAAGAAAGGTTTTACACATGTGAGTAATCTAAGACAACATGTTCTGATTCATACAGGAGAAAAACCTCATGTATGCAATGAATGTGGTAAACGTTTCACACATATCAGTAACTTGAGACAACATGTTCTTACTCATACGGGAGAACGTCCTCATACTTGTCATGAGTGTGGAAAAAGTTTTACTCATTTGAGTAATTTGAGACAACATAGTTTAACTCATTCAGGTGAAAAACCTCATGTTTGTGAAGTATGTAAAAAAAGATTCACTCATGTAAGTAACCTTCGTCAACACTATCTCTCCCACCGCAATGAACAGCCTACTCTTCAGTGTATTGTTTGCAAAGAATTATTTTCGTCAGTTCTATCCATGCAAACACACTATATGACACACATAACTGGAAAAGATGAAGCAAGTGTAGTTACCACAAATGATCAATTGAATATAAATGCTAATATTGTCCATTTGTAACTGTATTATATACTGTATGTATTCATGTATCTCATTAACTAAAAATGCTGGAAATTACGTCAAATAAATTTGTTGTAAGTCTTTTTTTATATGTTTAATTGTTACACTTAAGAAGGATTCTTATTTTTATGTATATTCTTTTAATTAAAATAATAACATAGTTGAGGTATTACTTCCTCAACTTTGTATTTTTCTATTTAAGTAGTAACCCTCTGACTGCTCATCCCGCGATTTCCAAAGACAATTCAAATGTAGCAAAATTTGCTCATCCCGCGATTTTCGCGTGCAGGTGTTTTTCTTCCTTTATTAAGTAGCACATTCTGCCTTTTCACTATCTAACCAGTGGAATAAATTATATACAGTATTCAACATTTAATTAGGTAATAAATAGAATCATATGACTGGGACTATAGTTATATTTCATAATAGAATTATAGATAGTATGTTATAAATAGAAATTAACTGTATTTCAATTTAAATTTATTAAAAATTAATTTTTATATGATAACATCTGAAATTAGTTTTTCTGAAAGCTTAGTTTCTCGTGATAAAAGTCAATATGAAAAATCTTTTCTAGAAAAAAAAATTAGTATTTCAATTCTCCAATTTATATATACACTTAAACTATGCAACAAAAAAATACGCAATTTTTAAAGAGATCTGGGTTTATAAATTGAGCAGTCAGAGGGTTAATTTTGAATTCTGTCAGAAATGTTCTGATCAACAAATAATAGGTTATTGGTTGAAATTACCCGACTGTGTTATTTTCCTGATTGTGAACTTCTACGTTTTTATGTAACTACAAAAAAATAAATAAATTTAATAAATTAAATATTCTGCCATTGGGGAATTTCCATTAAACAAAGTTAAAAAAACTCTGAATTGAATATTTTATTTGAATAACCACTTCCTAGGTCTTTTTTTATTTTTTATTTTTTAAACCACTTGTATCTAGTGAAGGCTCTAATTTTCTTATAAAATGAATATAATAGAATATGAAGTCTAGAATTTATTTTTAGCTAACAAAAGGGATGACTTTCAAATAAACTGAAATAATATATAAAAACTAGCCACTTAGGACTTAAAACATATGAAAATGTATTTGATAAGTTGAGAATTCATTTATCTTTCTATAAAATTTAATGATGTAATTATTTAGTGATATATATAAAATATACATACTGTTTGTTTACAACATTTATTTCGTTATATATCTTTTCTCTTTTTATCCTAGAGAATTTTCAGGAAAGATTATTCTAATCTTTATTCTAACTATTATTATAACTTTATTCTAAAGTTAATGATGTTTCCTTATATTATATACAGTAAATATTAGATTAATTAAATGTAATTGTTTTTAAAGTGATATATATTAAGAAAGATAAATTTATATTTAATAGGTCTCAGTTTAAGTATTAGTTAAAAGGTATTCCAAATTTCTGATGTAATTGAAATTTTTATTCTACTTTAATAAAGAATTGACTATATGTTTGATGCAGCAGTGTAGTTGTGAATTCTGAAATTTGTATTTGATTATGTATAATACCAACCCAAAAATGAAAGATTCGGCATTTTAATGATTCTTAAAATTTAAGCTGCTGATAGTAATCTTTATCACAATTTACAGAATTATGCTAAAGATGCTAACGTTATAGTATTATTTAATTGTATTTTTACAAATTCTGTAGGTTATTTAAAAAAAATTAACTACTATATAATGTCCTTAGTTCATGAAAAAAGAGTAAAAACACAGTAGATCTTTTCGGATTTATTCTGTGTGTCCACTACTGGATTGAGATCTGTACTTTGTGATGGATATAAGTAATGCGCTATGAGCCAACTTTCTCAATTTGAATAGTGTCGGAAGTAATTGTAACTGCAAATTTGTCCAAGATTACACATTTTTTATTTTTATTTCCTTTCTGAAATCTGTATGTGTTAAATTATACTAGGAATTATTTGAAATTATATTTGACTTTTGCTCTACTGTAGTTTTCAGAAATTCTGTTGGAGTCACTATTAGCTCTGTTAAATACATCTCAACATTGCTATCTTGTATTGCTATGTTGTTTTTAGGTGAGAAAAAATATGGTAGTAGAATATGATGTTACAGGATGTTCAGAAATTCATCTCACTTTATTTTATTGTTAGTGTTGAGGCCTTATCATGCATCAACCTGTACAGGTTAGTTTATAATTCCATTTGCTGGTGATGAATGTGTAGATTTTAGTAATATAAAAAAATTTTCAACCGATTCATTTTAGTTCAGGTTGACTTAGGATCTGACAAAATACCCTGTGGGAAGCGCAAAACCCATTCTAATATATTAGTCTTGCTATTGGAAAGACTGATTTCTACTTCGATTTTGCTCTGTCATCTATTGTTCGATCGATTGAACAAAATTAGCAGTTCTGTTTTGAAAGTTTGGAAATATGGAGTGAGAAAAAAATGGCCCATGAAAGAGTTAATGAACTTAGATTAAACAAACAGAAACAAGGACCATAAAATCCTGTGGCTGGCTTGTATTTTTGGTATGAAATAATGCCTAAAAGATCCTATTTTTTCTGTTTCTCTCATATGTGTATTTTATTGGAATAGAATAGATCTAGAAATTGGGTTACATAGTCTTTTTCTCCAGAGTTCAATTACTATATTCTTCTGTAAATTGTGTGTTTTTCTGTTAGCCTCAATAATAAATGGTTTATCTTATACAAAAGAGTTACAAAATCACATTTTTTTTTTTATTTTATTTATTTATTTATTTATTTATTTATTTTTTTTGTATTTATTGATATGGCTTTGAACTTCATGCAGGTTGTTAGAGCAAATTTTACATTATTTGATTTCACAAATAATTTGTGAGACATTAGTTTTAATCATCTGAAACTGATTAAGGATCATATATTTTTTATGAAATTGATATGGGTACCATGTTATGCACTGGTTGTGTTCATAAACTTCTATGAAGTATGTTGGATTTTTAAATTCTGAATAAATTTAGAGCATATTTATGTCATCATTCATAGGAGGAAGTAATGTTGATCAATTAAAGGGTTTCTCACAAAATATAGATATGCTCTGTAAAATAAATGCAAATGTTATTTAAAATTAAAATATGGGGATTTACAACTACCTTTTAAGAAATTAAATTTTTAGTCTCTTAGACAATTTGCAATTTTCTGTTAGGATTTTAGTATTTTCCTAGCCTACTTTTTGCTCACGGAATCACACCATTCTTTAACTCCCATGGTCTGAAAGTGGCTGCACCACATTCTATGTGAATCCCAGGGTAAAGAAATGTAATTTTACAGCCTATGGAAGTGGGCCCTCTAAGTGTATTTTTCTATTATTTTTTCTTTTGTTTATAACTAATTTACACATGTGTGGAGCAAATAATACACTGAGCTTTTTATAATGTCTTTAGTAGTAACTGCTTTGATGATGTAAAACTGCTTTGTATTGTAAATCACATACAATACATGAAAGGCCTTCTTATGTGTATGCTTTTTAATCTTAAATTAGCATTATTTGGTGGCTGCATTGCATGGGGAATTCACCCAAATTGTTTAATCATTCTCATCTTAATATCTACATATTTAAAATTATGCAGTAATATTTTTTTTTCTTGTTTGGCTCGCAATATATAAAAAGTGATTAATTTTGTAAACATCCTTCTTAATTCATTGTTCAGAGCCTTGAAATAATTACTTAAGTTATTAATCTCCAAATGCATTATAGTGTGTTTAGAAGTCAAATTTTATTATTTTTCAGTGTCATTAAAGTTACAAATAAAGTATATATTTTCAGCTAGTTTTATTGCCTTTAAAATTGATTATACTTACCTCAAAATCAACTCATTCCATGTGGTTGTTAGTATAACAAGTAGCTATTAGTAGTGTTAGTGAGGCTCCATATCTGTGCCCAAATTCCTTCTTCTATCTTATGGGTAATAAAGTATCACCTGGTATAGACTAACTCAATTGCCTTTCTCAAGTTATGAATGCTATTATTAACCCCTTCCGGTAAAATGACGAATCTAGCTCGTCATTAGTTTTTCATTCCATACCGCACAATGACGAGCTACACTCGTCATGCGATTAAAGTTACTGTTAAATATGATAATTAATTTAGTTTAAAATTTCTAGTGTACTGAATTTGGGCAACACTTTTATCACTTGTGAAAATCACAAGTCACTATTGCATATTGTTTACTTAGAATTTCTTGGTACAAGTCATTGCCAAATTAATGAGTCAGAATAAAAGAAAACCTACTAAGAAATGCCGTGTATGTTACAAGAATCAAATTAAAAGTGAGACTACTTGGCGGTGTAAACAATTAAGAATTCCTTTGTACTTTGTTTTGAAAAGTACCACTATCTTGAAGACTATTATCTGTATACCTTATTAATGTTTTGCTTTGATATTTTCTTAATTTTACTGTTTCTGACATTATTTAACACTATGTAAAAAGTGGATTTTAATTAAGAATATGTAAGAATTGTAAAATGAAACAAGTTTTTTAAATAAAAATTAAATGGTTATTTCATGCACAGTTTTTCCTTATTAAATCATACCGGAAGGGGTTAACAACATAATGAGCGATTTTTCATGAAGTGTTATCTATAAATAATCTGGTATGCAAGAGAACACTGATCTATCTGTATGTCATTTAATTATGCTAAAGAATCTCTTACATTATTGTGGTTGTGACCATTATAGTCAACTTTTTTAGTACACAAGGTTTTATGTTACACAAGGTTATACATATTATGTTGGGACATACTACTTAAAACGCATTCCAAATGGCTCTGAAAATTCATTGCTAGAAGTGGGATACAGTATCTTATATTCTTATATTTTATACCTTTGAAATTAACAATCATTTAAGGTGTTAACTTTCAATTCTTTTTACTGGTGAAGATGGCTGTATGGCTTCGGCAGGGTCAGCACAGGAATTCCCTTACTGGTGAAGAGTGGCTGTATGGGCAATGTATGTAGAGCACAGGAATTTCCTTAGTGGTGAAGAGTGGCTGTATGGCTTATGCTGGGCCAACGCAGGAATTCCACTTACTGAAGAATGTATAGATTTCTTGTGTTACACCAAAAAATTTTCAACCAATTTATTTTGTTTCAGGTTGATTTGTGATAAAGCCTTTAATTGATTGAAAATATTTTGTAATCACCTAAAAAATCCACATATTCTTCAATGGGAAGAGAAATCTGAAACTGAATCTGTTGCTTTTTTAACATGTAGACCTGTGATAAGGTTTTTACTCTATGAACTGGGGAATACTAAATATTTTACCATATCAGGAAGTCAATTCCAATGGGCAATGACTTTTCTTCATGGAAAGTTTTAAAAGGCATAAATAACTTCTCACTGCATGAAAAAATGCCATAGTAAAACAAGTTTAACCAAAGTTAATACCCAGTTACCTGGCCAAACGAAAATGTTTGTAGCATGCTTGGATGATGTAAAATTTTACATTGGAACTATTATAAAATCTTCCAAAAAAATAATTCATTAAAAATATATAAAAAATTAGAAGGAGCTCAATAGATTTCATATTTGTAAGGAAAAAATGGTTAGTTAATATTTATTATGTGATACCATTTTTTTTGTTTGTTATTAAAAAAAAAAAAACGAATTCTAAACATTTTGAAATAATTCTTTAAAAAAGTATTTTGTGTTATATTCAGAGTTGGAAAAAAATCAGATTTATTTGATTTAAATCAGATTTTTTAAATTTTTTTCTGAATACTAATTTTAATTGTTGTTTTTATGTTTTTTGTAATATACATAGAATAGTTTGCTATAAGATGTAACATCTTATCTATCAAGTATATTCTGCACACTGATTACCTAAACTTAAATATATAAATTTTAATCTAAATATATTCTATTATTTTGTCATTGGATAGTGCAAACTAAATAAGATGTAAATTAAAAGAACAAATTAAATATTCTTTTAATGCAAACTATTTATTTAAAAAAACAAATCACCATTATTTCAATACTTTTAAGCACCGAATGATGGATTTGTTTCAATAAAAACACTCGCTTTGATGCTTTATCCACTCCTCATTGGTTACGAAGGCTAGAATGAACAATACCAAAAGAGCAAAACTGTCTTTCCATTCCAGCAGATGAAGCCACGGCTGTTGTTATTGGGTAGACAAACTGGATTTCAAGTTCTGTGATACTCTTTACCTCACATTACATAAAATGATTTCCACTAGTCCTAATCAGTCATTGTACTCCATTTTTTATGATAACAACACCCCTCAATTCTTTGAAAGCACATGCTATCTATTGACACTTATTTACTTATTGGTATTACTGTGCTGACTGATTCCCAATTCTCCTGTCTTTGGAATATAGGTTTTAAAAGAAGCAAAAAAAAAAATGATTTAAATCAATTTTTTTTAAATCAACTGATTTAAATCATGCCAACCCTGGTTATATTTTTTTAAAATTTCCTTTTAGATAAACTTTTATTATCAACATACAACAAATGACATTATAAATAATAATATTAATTCTTCTACATTTATCAGTCTTCTTACATTTATAAGTAACACCAGAGGCAATAATTTCAATTTCAAAAAACAATTATGCCAGAAATATCACTGAATAGTTCGTAGTTAACATTATGAATTGTTACACATATAACTAATGTGCTAGTATTTAAAATAAAACATGCACAAGTTTACTTTTAGTAACTATCTTTGTCATATCTAAAAGAATAATATAATTCTTTATTGTTGCCTACTAAGCACAATTTAAATTTATACTGATATGTCTGCAGTAAAATTTCAATGTGTTCTGCTTGAAATAATATAGTTGTAATAGTAATAAATGTCAAAATATATTTAATTAAAAAACTCAAATCACAGTGAAAGTTTGAAACTTTTATTAGTTAAAAGTACAAGCTATTATGATAAATTTGAAATATGAACACATGAAATTAAATTATATACCTATTAAAAGAATCTTGTAAATGCAGTTAAAAGTTTATTTAAAAAAATAATAAAATTAGTAATAATGACTTGAAATATTTACATTTCTTAAATAAATCAAAAGTGTACATTATTACAATATCTTTTACAATATAAAACAATTTTTATTACATTTAGTTAGAAATAAATCATTTTATCTGGGATTACAAACACTCAAACATTACATACTCTTTATACAAATTTTTATGTCTTTTGAACTGACTTTTGTTGAACACAATAATTTTTATCTTTTTTATAAAAATATTTTTATATTTATAGAACAACAATGAACTTCTTAAATCATTCATTCCATTAATTCAGCAACCTTATGAAAAACACTTAAAAAAAACTTATCCTAACTTTACATTAGATTTAAATAAAAGTGCAGATTTATTTTTGATATGAAATTTATCAAAAGAAATCAATTTATTAGTGGGTACATATTAAAATTTTTAACTTCATACTCATGATCAATTTTTCATATTAAGTTACAATAGCATAACTTGTAGAAAACTATGAAGAAATCAATTGATGGATGAATATTCTGAAGTTAAGACCTGTAACACAAGGCCATCCACTGATCCCCCCCCCCGAAATTTTGAAAGATCATTTTGTAGATAATGTCCTTGTGTGTGTGTGTGCTATCTGCCTAGCTGTTCATGAATATGGACAAGTTTTCTCTTAAAAAAAAAAAAAAAAAAAAAAAACCTCACAGACCATAAGTCTTGCTGGGCCGCTGGCCAGAAATACAGTGGTTTCCCTTTCATCATTTGAAGTACCATTCACAAATAAAGATGGCTTTCTTGCTTGGTCCCCCTCCGAAAATAATTTCTGGCTACGGCCCTGCTGTAACAAGTTAAAGGATAAAACATAAAAAATATTTTAAAAGGGCCTTTTTATTTTTCTGAATATTGAAATGCCCTGAATATTATTGTAAGTTATATACCATTGGTGGGGAATGTGTAGCTGTTAGGCCACAAGTGGCCTCCACGAGTTTTTTGGACAAGAGTTTTGAATCTTCATAAAAGTGTATCAATTTTCAATTATATAAATTACAACAATTTGAAATTTAATAGAGTTAAATAAAGCGTGGTAGGAAAGGAAATGTCAGTGTCTGCTCGTTATAAAAATCAATTGTATATTTCAAATGTTAGAATGCCACCTAGGGCAAAATTTTAACACTACTATATGAAGTAGTATTTAAATACATAACTGTTTATTAATATGTGTGTATATACATACATATATATAGTTATTAATTACCATTATTGCAATACAAAAATATTTTATGAATTTTTGTCTTAAGTAATGACAACTTCATTTTTTTTTTTTTTTGTAATAATTCTGTACAGTGCAATAAACTGATAAACTATTACTACTTATAAATTAATGTGCCTTTTTATTCTAAAAAGGCTCCCTTTTTCTATCATATACAATTGACTTTTAATATCTCAAAGCCATTACAACAAATAAATTTTATAAAGGTAACTGAAGTTCAAGGTACCCCAAAAGCACGTTGTTCTGGGGCATTTCGTTGTTATGGGAAAAATATGGCAACAAAACAAAGCAAAATACTTTCGTTTTCCTTGAACATAAGTTTTTTTTGAAGAATGCATTCCAAAAATAAGGTAATTTCATTGATATTAAAAATATGTGATGCTTTATAAACTGAAAATGTAGGAAGTTTTGCTTTATCTTTCCAATAAAGACTTTCCAGGGCATCTCTGATTCTTCATGCAAATCAGGAAAAAATTATGTTGAGACAAACTATAAAACTCTCAAAAAAAAAAAAGATGAGTGAACTTAAAATATCAAGAAAAGATATCTATTGAATTACATTTATGTAAAATTGCATTTAGGAAAATTAAAAAAAAAAATTTCAAGAAATGTAAAAAATTGAGATAAAGTTTACATAACAAGAGTCATCTGTATGTAATTATTTTCTTTTAAACATTTTATAATATACAAATTTATAAGTCATTTTTTAACATTGGAGTTAAATCTGTTCGACAATTTGTCTTCAGAAATAAGAATTTTACACACTTAATGCAAGATGAAAATTAAAACTTTCCTATTTTATAGAATTTATTTTTTTATTATAGATAAAATTAAGTACATGAGATAGATAAACTTCACTTTTTAATACCTTCAAAAGCAATGTTTCTTGGGGGGAAAGAATTTAAACACAAGATAAGTCATTTGGAAATGCATTTAAAATAAGGCAAATCAATCAATAACTAAAATTTAAATTTTTTTAGAATAAATGAAATTTAAGTAGTTAAGTTCTTAAAATATTAACTATTGTATGGACAAGAATATTTCAAAATCTTTAAATTTATTGAAAGTAGTTACATAAGTTCTTTATTACTGATTCCACATATGCAGGATGATTTTCAGATTAAAGGTTTCAACAAAGTTGAAAAGGAATATATAAAACTATTTTCATATTATTATTTAACTAAAAGTTAGCAAGATCTATATAAAATTTACATCTATACAAAAATTCTTGACTTGACATTTACTTTCATACTGGACAAGCATATAATAAATATATTCAGGGATAAATCTAAGCTATCAGCCACCTGCAAGATAATATTTGGCTACCCCCTATCACTATTTGACCATTTCCTACCAATATGGATTCCCAGTAGATTTATAACTGAACACAATGTATAGAAGCTTACTATTATGTTTACATCACTGTTCTATGTAATTAACAAGAGATAAAAAATGTAAAAAAAAAGGCATACATCATAAATTAAAGTTTATTAAAATGGATATCCTATGAAAAAAGTAACATCTGAAAATCCTATATTTCTACAAAATTATTTTTTGATTCTTAATAATCCTATCTAAAGAGATAGGGACAATACAATTTTTTTTATCATAATTGTACATTATTGCTTAAATTTTAATCCCTGTTATAAATCTACTTTGATTTTTTTTCAATTGTCTTTTCTAATTTTCTAAAGTAAGAATATCATTAAATATGGCTTAATATATTACAAATCAATATCTTTTTTTAAAAAACAAAGTGATGAAGTACTGATTAAAACTAATCCAGGTTTATGACAACAGGTATTCCCAGATGCAAACAGATAAAAAAAATAAAATAAAAAATAAAAAAATAAACTGTTTATCCTTACTAAATATTTTTAGTAAAACTCCCTTTTTCTAAAAAAAAAAGCTGCAGTTAGTATACTTTAATGTTTATTAAATTTATACATCATAACTTACATTTTAACTTTTGTTACATATCTGCTTGGAAATTTTTGGAAGTTTTGAAGTTTTTCACAAAAAGAATACCTTAAAAAATGACTATATTAAAAAAAAACCTTTAAAAAATAGCAATATATATTCTGGTTTACTCTTCAATAACTAAACAAGGTTGACAGCAATCATTCCAAGATAGGAAAAGGCAAGGATGAAAAGAAGTTGTTTTCTTATTAACTATTTTCTGTAAAATACATTTTTTCAAAAAAAAAAAAAAAAAAAAAAAAAAAACTTTAACTAGTATTATTTTGATGTTATTTATTCTAATGGCCGGCATAGATATTTGGCTGTCTGTGTGCACATATGCTGTACACATATTAGCCCTAGCCTTGAATATATTCATCTTACAAGAAATAAATACAGTATCACAAAGTTTAAGCAACTTGGTAACAAGCATTCTACATTTTGTTAAAATTGAATAGAAACAAAACACCACTAAAATTATATACAGAAAACAGATTTGTAATTACCTTGCTGTGAAAAAAATCAGCTTAGCAGTCCATCTAACAACTTAATCTAAAAATAATATTCTAAGGCTAAAAATGATAACTGATGAAACTGAAATTTTGGTGTAACACATTAAGTTTTTTAACTGATACAAAATGCATTTAGCTAAAAAAAAAGTTTGCAGAATTATTAAAAGATAAAAATTGAATATTCAGTATTTTTACTCGTGTTAAACCCTTAAAATTAGACTGTATAATTAATAGCTATTCAATAAGGAATTCATATGAGAGGAATACTTTTAGTTCCCTCAAACATTATCTATGGCTATAACACTGGCAGAAGTTTATCCCGAAAGCAAAATCTATTTTCATAATTTTGCTACTCTGCCAAATGCTTAAATAATGTTAAATTAAAACACTTATAAACATGAAAATGAGTGTTTTGTTAGTCTCTTGAACATAATAAAATTAAAAGGACATTATAAAATATGATATGGCAAAAAGCAAATGTTATCTGAACAGAATGTAATTAAAAAGACAAGAAAACATTTAAAAGGGATAAATCTGTTCCGATTTAAAATAATTTATTTCGACTTGATAAGATAATGCCTGTCCATACTCCAAACATGTGTTTTGCAATTTTAGGCTTTTCTAATTTTTAAATGACACCCATATATATATATATATATATATATATAAACTCAAATTTATACCTTTTGAGAATACTCCTTATATTTTAACCATTGTAAAGTCAGGATTAGTATTTTGTATTAACTTGTTACCTGAAGTAGTGACTTGAAATTTTTGGGGTCATTAGTAAATAAAATTAGATTTTCACTACCTTTTAAAATATTCTTCAAAAACTTTTCCGATCAAGAGATAGTTGTGTTTTTCTCACATTGATTTGCTAGATTAGTTTTTGTGTCCCTCAATTTTTTACTCTATGCCAGGGCATAGACTAATAGAGTGTTTGTTTGGTTCTGATCCTATTTATTGGAATGTTAATTATATATAACAGAGATAGAACAGAAAAGAAAGAAAAATTCAAATATTCTTCTTTAACATATTTAGAGAAAACAGTTCTTTTCCTTACAATTATAGTTTTCTTTCTTTTTTTACCTTAAAACATCAACATTTTTTCATATTAAAGGTAAGGAAAAGTACAAAAGACATATGAGTTTGATTTCCTGCAACATGTACAAGCACAAAAAGAAATTTGAAACCTTTTATAGTGCTCCCTTGCATTCAGAAGATGGTTATATATGTGATATTTAATATACACACACATATATATATATAATTATTATTAAATAGGACAACCTAAAAAAGTTATTGTATTCTGTAATTGAACGAAATAAACTAAATACATTAAGAAGGTTCCAAAATATGAAGATTTCATTAAGTTTCATAGAGGAATGTATAACTAAAATTGATGTTATTTAATATGGAATTAAAGTAGTTCAAACCTATACTTTGGTGTATAAATCAATACAATTGGGTAGAACAAATTTGGAAGGAAAAAAAATGTTTAAAGCAAGCATCTAAAGTTTCTTATATTAGCATAAATATTAATAGCACCATTTTTAAGCCACTTGAATTGTATAAATCTGAGAAAAGGCACACAGAAAGCACTTTTTTTTCTTATAATTCACATCACATAAAACTATTAAGTTTAAATGGTACATTTTTATTTTATGTTATTGAAATACATTTCATAAAATGATAGCGTAATAAGAGATATATTATACAAAAATATCTCACATGAAAATAATACAAATATAGTGGTTTAAACTGAAACAGAGGTGAAAAATACAATACATTAGAGTGACTAACAGAAAATATATATGTATAATATCAGTCCACCAGAATCTGAGCAACAGTTACTTGGTCACAGAAGCTAACTCTTTTGCCTTCTGATGATAGGTTGTTTTCACTTTTTGTTCCAGTATTTGAGCAGTCAGAGGAGCTGGCAGTAGCAAAGGCGTTTACATTAATATCTGCCACCACATGACTAGAAATTGGCAGACTGCTACTCTCATCTGATATATTGCTAGCAGAATCAAATATATGAGGCCTGGAACAGATTATATATACACAGATAAATATATAATACATAATCAATAAGCTAGAAAATATTTTATTTCTTTATTAACTTTCTATTTTTGCATTCTAACTAATACCAGTATGCAAAAATAGACTAAAAGAAAATTTTTGTAAAGTATAAAATACTGTATGAGTAATTTCTAATATCAAATTTAAAAGTAATACCTTTCATAATATGTTAATTCTGTATATATATATATATATAAGAATGCCCAAATCAATTTTTTTTACAGCAGCTTTTTTTATTAAATTGGTCTTCTAACCCTTTTTTAATAATAACAATGAAAAGCAATTGTAATTTTAACAACTAGTCAATTCATTCATGTTTTTCAAATTTATGTAATTGCTCTAAGGTTAAGAGAAATATTACTATCAAAACAAACCTTTAACTACAGGAGATGCTCAAAGAATTACATTTTATTTTTGCTATAATGAAATATATGTAATGTAACATTAATAAAAAAAATGCTTAGTTAAAAATAAAATAAATTAATTTTGCACAGTCAATTAGAAAAAAACAAAGACACTAATGACGAAGGCTTAAAATCTAAGAATTTGAAGATGAATACAAAATACTTTTAAAATAACTTATACAAAATTTTAACTGTAAAAGCTTTAAAGTTAATTTTCCTTGATGTTTTGTTGCAAAATAATATGTGATATCCAAGCTTTTATATTATTCAACTTTACCTTTCAATTTAAAAGCTTTTAGCTATAGTTAGGCATAAAATGAAGATTATGGCTAGTATAGATATTTATAACAATGATAAACCAAAATAAAAAGAATTAACTGAGAATGGAAATAAAATAATTCTCTCTAGAAAGTGAAAAGAAAATTGCTAAAACTTAGAATGTTAAAATGTGTAAAAATTATCACATTAAGTGAAATGAAAAGACATTACCTAGAATTTATTAAACATCTGTTGAAAGCCTCACCATCTTCCCTGCTATGAATAATGTCTTTTATTTCAGACATAGAATGACTACTTTGTAGAAACAGATGCAAAGCTTTGCTTGATAAATATATCTTCTGTGAAACTAGCCTAAAAACAAAAATGATTTTTAATGAATCAGCAAATGACAAAAGTTATATAGATATAATTATTGAGAAAATTATTAAAAAGATTTAAGGTTGTAAAAAGGCTAATTTAAGGCTAAAGATTTAAGGTTGTAATTAAGGCTAGTTGTAAAAAAAGTTTTTAGTAATTTTTTAAAAGAAACTATTATAAGTTTATTCATAACATGAACTTTAAAATATGCTTTACTTATAGAACTTTCTGAATCTTTTAAAGCAATTAAATTATGGATAATATAAATTTGTAAGAGTTATGTAAATGTATATACAGGGTATACATTTTTGGTATACAGTTTAAATATCAATTACAGGGTATACATTTATGTATATACAGGGTATCTGCCAAAATAAAATTTTTCAAATCCATGACTTTTCATGACTTTCCCTGATTTAGCAGATCATTTTCCATGACTTTAAAAAGCTTCTATTAAAGTATATATAAATAAAACTTCTGATGTACATACAAATAAAATATATGCTTTTAGAGAAATTACAGGAATTTTATCATAAAAAAACTATAAACTTACTTTATAAGTGTTAATAACTCACATACATAAAAATAAAACTGTTGTATCTACATACCTAAGTTTAATCATATAGCAATTTTTCAATCAAAATGTTTCCAATTTGAATTCAGGGTACTTTGGTATTATCCAGTTGACCATGAATAATAACTAAATATAACCCTATAATGTTTATATACAATATCCCTAGAGATAAACTTATATTTTGTGCAAAAAATCTTAACTAATTTTTATTAAAAAATAATTATTATTATTATATTAATAAAATTTTAATCTACAATTTACGATAAAACCAGAATAATATACATTTACCCACCCATTAAGCTTTCTTGCTTTGAGTTTCCTTGGTGAAAAATTTTTACTTGGCAATAGATTCAATAGAATAATACATAAATACCAAACTCAGTAACTTCAGCTAAATGACAAGTAAAAATAGAATTAAACAATTCAATGCATTTTTTTAATCGGTAATTTAGCAGATCCATGACTTTCCATGACTTTTACTCATTTTACTTGAAAAATCAAGATTTTCCATGACAAAATTAATCCATTGTCTAAATCCATGATTTTCCAGGTGCGCGGAAACCATATATATACATCTTGTTACACCAGAAGAGGTATTTACTACATAAAATGTACTGAGGAAAAAATACAAAGATATCTTTATTTTTTAACTATAATAAGTATTTTCCAAATAGTTTTCTTACAGTTTTTACAAAAATTAATTTGAGTTCTAAGAGAAGAGAAAAATGTTATAACTATTAGATTTTCAAATAATTACACAATTACTTCAAAAGTAATAGTTATACCTACCCTTTTTCCCCTTTCTATTCACGACAAAGTAAAATACATAATTACATCAAAAACATATTTTAAACTGCTACAGATGCACAAAAATACTGCAAGTTTATATTTAACATACATTATAGATGATTTATAATGAAAAGCAACAAGAATAGATTCAATTCTAAATTTTTAAATAAGTCATTCATTCTTATTAAAAAATTGCTTCATTTAACATTTAAAAAAATATCAATTAACTGTACATTAAAACACACTTCAAACTCTTTTATAACTCATGTACTTATATAACTTAAAAGCAAATGAGCTACTTACTACATTTCTCATTATGTTTCTATGTTGTCTTTGCATTTAGCTGATATGCAATTTATATCTATGAAACATTACTGATATTAATATTTACTGACTTTAATGTACAGTAAAACCTTGATACTGCAATACTTAGGGGACCTAACAAAATTATCATTATTATACAGTGATATATCATTATATTAGAGGATGATATAACTTTAATATAAAATACTTCAACTATGGTTGGTTTGATACACCTATGACAATTTTTTTAAGGCATCAAATAGTTATATATTGTCAAAATATAAAAATATTGGAAAAAATTACACATGCAATAAAATTTTAAAAAGTTTTTATTTTATTTTTTTTTTTAATTTTTTCCACTGTTAAATCAATTTACAAAGTATGAATAGAATTCAAAGTCCAAAAATGACACACTTGTGAAAGGTTTGAAAAGTACTATCTGTAAACGCGTAATAAACTGAAGTGCTTCAGGAACTATCAAACAATGTGAGAGATCTGTATTTTCATTATCAATTACATCATGATTTTTCTTTTTATTTGGGGTTTTAAACAAAATATTTTCATCATTCTTCTGAAGCACTACAGCTCATTATATGCCAAGGTCATCCCAATTAGTTTCTGCCACCTGGTCCTATCCAAGATAATGCCTCCACTCTCCCTTACGTAAGTTGCTTTCAACAGATTCAAGCCATTTACATTAAAAACGTCATTTTTTGCCAAAAATCATAATTTTTTTATTTCTCTATTGTAAAATTTTAACTTTTATGTTTCTAAATCTGTTTTTGTTTTGTCTCTACAGCATTTTAAAGAAAAGTTAAAGTTGTTTAAACTTCAGTGATAGCTGTCAAAAGAAAACAGAAGTTGTGAATTTAAAGCCTTTTAAAGAGCATTTTTTGGACAAAACTTTTTAAATTTTCATGAAGATTAATTTAAACATTTTTCTAGCATTTTTAATAATTAGCAACTTTGCAATTAGATAGCTTTGAAGCAAGAAAGTGTGGAGAATTTTAAACATGCATTTTAGTTTTATAATAGCTAAAGTTGCTTTCATGAACTTCAAATGCGTTTTTCTCAGAACAGTATTTTTAATAGAATGTTGAAACTTGAAATGTGGTTTCTCAAAAAGTTCTTAAAATATTTTGTTGAAAATTATTATGAATGCTTTTGATAGTATTTACTAGTGAATGACCTAAAAGCTTTAAATTTGGATAATTTTTAATGATGTTACACTCATAGTTAGATATAAAGGTAATGAAAATTCGTTAAAAATTCAATGTATATGATTTTGAAGGACCAAAATTTATTACCAAATGTAAATTAAGCAAAGATTTTAGGTGATTCACTAGTCCAGTGTATAAGAAATGTGTTGCTTCAAAAAATATTGAAATAATTTGATTTATTAAAAAATTAGACCTTTTGAAATAACTCGATTTTTTTACTAAATTTTCTTCATTTATTAGAAATTTTATAAAAACTTCTCCAGGAATAAATTTTTTAAGTGCAATTCTCTATGATAATATAAAAAATAAATCTAAAAATGTACAAACAAGAACTAGTTTCTACATTTAAAGAAAAAAGTTCTCTGAATGTAGACAGATACCTTGATTGGTCGTTTTCTGTATTTCTAGTTCCCATGGTTTTATAAGAGAGCTTTTTTACTGAGTTGGTATTCTTACCTCTAAATAAATGTCATAGATACATAATCCTATGACTCTTTATGATCTTAACAATGTTTGGTTGCCTATATTTTTGGTAGATTCAAAGTTAAACATTGATCTCCAAATACTGCTTTTAAAAACTGTACCAAATATGTTTTTTAGTGTCTTGCACTCAAAAGTCAATTGTTCTCCATAGATTTAGCCATTACCCAGCATTCACAGCCATAAAGCATCACAGATCACAATAGGATTTTATATATATTAATTTAGGTACTCAAGTTAATTTGTCAAGATTTAAATTGATTTTGAAGACCATGATAACATTTATTTGCCATACAAAATCTATTGTTTGTTTGAAGAATCAAACTATTGATATAAGTACAACCGTACCAAGATATTTGAACTCTGATAATTTTTAAAGATATAGTTTTTTAAGGCTAATGATATTAGATTGAATGTATTCATTTTCATCTTTAACTCTTGCAAAAACCGAAATATTATTATCTGCTGTTACAATTCCTTCTACACCTCCTTTTCCCAGTACATGAAATCTGAAATATTGTTGGAGAGCAGGGATGGGCAAACTGTGGCCCACCAGAAGGTTTTATCCGGCCTGTGGATAGAATTTTAAGTTGCCAGACCGAAGTAAATTAAAAAAAATATATATTTATACATTAAATATCCATCTCCTTTTCTACTTTGCTTAAATATTATATCCCAAATTTATTATCTCACACCCAGAAGATCAGTGGTATATTTGATTCTTATATGTGAACAAGTGTTTTCAACTTTGAACCTTACAAAGAATAATTTCAGATGTAGACTGACAGATGAGCATTTAGCATCATTCCTTAAAATCAGTAATCTCACTTCGAACCTCAGTATAAGGAACTTTTAAAACTGAAATCCCAATTTCATTTATCTCATTAACACATTTAAACCATTAGGTACTTGTATATTGTTTTTAAAATTTTAGAAAAATTTATCTTGGCCTGCCAAATTTATTTTCTTTTGATTTTTGGCCCACAGCCAAAAAAGTTTGTCCATCTCTGTTGTAGAGGGATAGGAAAAAATAGCCATTTGTCAGAAAACTATCATTTTACAGGACATTTATTTTATTGCTGTAAATATTTTTAAATCAAGCAGAACATTAAGATGCAAATTTGATAGAACTGCAAAATATTATCATTATATCAGATATTGTTGTAGTGAGGTTTTTATTATACTTTAATCTTTTACAAGTTAAATTTAATTAACAGTATAGCCAAATGTACTAACAACTTTACATTCAAACTTTATTGCATAAGTTGATGATTAACATTTTTATACTGCTTATGATAGCACTAATACAACTTAAAAAGACAAATACTTTAGTAAAAAAAGTTAGCTAACTTTTCGATAAACTGTTGTAATCCATTTCTTCTCTTTTCAACAAATGCATGATGAAAATGATCTTTAAAGGGATGCTTAGGAGGTAAAGAGGGCAAAGACCTGTTTAAAAAGAATGGATTTCAATTTACAATAAATTAACACACAATTATTACACTGTATCATATTTAAATACGAGAAATGATTATTCACTAACCTAAAAAGTAATCTTAATCTGTAAATTTAAAAAAATTTAATATTGACTAAAATTTAAAAATTATTTATTGATTGAAATTATCTTTTAAAAAATAAGCAATAAAATGAATTTAGAATAAATATATTTATCTGTACTTTAATAACAAAGAATTAAAAATTATATGATTTAGAAATTCTATCACAGGAAGTAAACTTTATACAACTAATCATTTTGTATAAAGAGGTAGAACAAGATAAACAAGAGTTAAAATTTTTTAATCAACTTCCTTTTTCTTTATACAGGGTATCTGCCAAAAAAAAAAAATGTTTCAAATCCATGACTTTTCATGACTTTCTCTGATTTAGCAGATCATTTTCCATGACTTTAAAAAGCTTTCATTAAAGTATATATGAATAAAACTTCTGATGTACATACAAATAAAATATATGCTTTTAGAGAAATTACAGGAATCTTATCATAAAAAACTATATACTTTATAAGTGTTAATAAACTCACATACATAAAAATAAATTGTTGTATCTACATACCTAAGTTTAGTCATATAGCAATTTTTCAATCAAAATGTTTCCAATTTGAATTCAGGGTACATTAGTATTATCCAGGTGACCATGAATAATAGCCAAATATAACTCTATAATGTTTATATACAGTATCCCTAGAGATAAACTTATATTTTCTGCAAAAATCTTAATTTTTATTAAAAAATATATTAATAAAATTTTAATCTACAATTTAAGAAAAAAAACAGAATAATATACATTTACCCACCCATTAAGCTTTTTTTTTTCTTTGAGTTTCCTTGGTGAACAAATTTTACTTGGTAATATGGTCAATAGGATAATACATAAATACCAAACTCAGTAACTTCAGCCAAATGACAAGTAAAAATAGCATTAAACAATTCAATGCCTTTTTTTTAATCGGTAGTTTAGCGGATCTATGACTTTCCATGACTTTTACTCATTTTACTTGAAAAATCAAGACTTTCCATGACAAAATTAATCCATTGTCTAAATCTATGATTTTCCCTGACTTTCCAGGTGCGCGGAAACCATGTTTATAGACCTATATTAGACAAGTGTTTAAGCCATTGTGGGAATGAAAGCATTAAAAAAACTTTTGATAACACTTGAGAAATTTTCTTACCCTGAAGGAAATTCTTTGGTTAACAATTTATACAATTCAACAAATTCAGAGTATCGCCTGCGAACTGTACTTGAGTTTGAAGTAAAGGAGATGTTATTAGTCTAAAAAGACAGTAAAACATTCTCATAAATTTCAGTATAAAATTTCAAATAAACATTTCACTTATAAAAATTTAAAATAATTTATAAATAATTCAATAGTTTTCCCAAGTATGATATATTTGATTATATTAGGAAGAAAAATGCAAAATAACAAAACATTTAAATGTATTTTGCAACTATATTGATTAAATATTAATCAAATCAATGAATAATTAAAGTGAATACTTTTGTTATGCAGCATAAAACAAAAATTAATTTCCTTGAGGTAACTTAAATATTACAGATATGCTATAATATTCATATACAAACTCATATTTAGAGCATAATGACACCCCTATACCAAGGGTGGCCAATCTGTAGCTCACAAACCACATGCGGCTCTTTGAAGGATTATTTGTGGCTCTCAATAAATGTACTCAAGTTCCCTTTTCATTTTTGTGTCATTATATTTTAAAAAATTATTACAACTGATGGAGCTCCAGTAATGCTGGGTCTTATTGGGCTTTTAAGAGATGATTCTTAAATTCCACAATTCCTACTGATACACTGCATAATTCACCGACAACATCTCATTACAAAATATTTAAAATATCCTGATGTTATGAAAATAGAGTAACACATTGTAAGTTACTTTCACACTAATGCAAAAAATTATCGACAATTCAAAAGTTTCCTTGAAAAATTAAAGAACGAAAAACTTTCAAATGACATTCAATAAATATAATTTCTGTAAAAAAAATTTTTTTAATACCTTTTAAATACGTATTTAATTGTGGCTTGCGAAAAATTTCAAAATTTGAAAAAAGGCTGGGACTATCAAGGAGCTTGGCCACCCCTGCCATATACAATCATTTATTTTATGCTTACTTTTTACTCAGTTAAAGATTGTAATTAATTTACGGGTTACTAAAAATAAGTTAATGATTTTAAATTCTGTTGAAGTATTGAAACCAAGGTTGGAAAAAAATCATGTTTTTTTTTTTAAAAAAAATCAAAAAATCAGATTTATTTGATTTAAATCAGATTTTTTTTTATTTAAATCAGATTTTTTTTATTTTTCTTTCTGAATACTAATTTTAATTGTTTTTATGTTTTTTGCCATACACATAGAATAGTTTGTTATAAGAAGTAACATCTTATCTATCTAGTATATTCTGCACACTCATTACCTAAACTTAAATCTATAAATTTTAATCTAAATACATTCTATTATTTTGTAATTGGATAGTGCAAACTCAATAAGATGTAAATTAAAAGAACGAATTAAATATTCTTTTAATGCAAACTATTTATTTAATAAAACAAATCACAATTATTTCAATATTTTTTAAGCACCGAATGATGGATTTGTTTCAATAAAAACACTAGCTTTGATGCTTTATCCACTCCTAATTGGTTACGAAGGCTGGAATAAACAATACAAAACAGAAGAAAACTGTCTTTCCATTCCGGCAGATGTAGCCACGGCTGTTGTTATTTGGTAGATAAACTGGATATCAAGTTTTGTAATACTCTCTTTACCTCCCAGGACATAAAATGATTTCCACCAGTCATAACTACCCCTACTACATACTTTTTGATAACAACACCCCTAAATTCTTGGAAAGCACATGCTATCTATTGATACTTACTTACTTATTGGTATTACTGTGCCGACTGATTCCCATGTCTTTGGAATATAGGTTTTAAAAGAAGTGAAAAAAAAATTATTTAAATCAATGATTTTTTTCAAAAAAATCAACTGATTTAAATCATGCTAACCCTGATTGAAACTTAACTGAATATGCAACATGTAAACATATTATTCGGAAGTCAAAAAAATACACAGAATATAATTACTATAATTTAATAACCCTTGAATTAAGAAATTAACAAAAATCTCTAATTAGGTCAGTCAAATTATATATTAATTAAAAAATTTAGAATATAATTAAATAATTTCATGAAATATTTGGACAGAAGAAAAATGACCTGTCTGTATTTAGGAATATATTTTTGCTAATGTAATATAAGTTTCAATTGAATACTTATAAACAATTTTCTTTGATAAATTCTCTCTGAATGCATCAGATAATCTAATTATGGAATACTATTTACCAGAATTATTATTTCATAACTTATGTATGAACCATCTTCAACCATGGGATTCTTCACAAACACGTCAGTATAAAACTAAAAAACAGAAATAATTTTATATTAATATAATAGCATATACATTTTACTAATATAAACTTTCTGGATGACACTATTTTCAGCTTGTAATGGTCTTATATTTTATAACTATTTATAAAATTTGCTAATTGTTTAATAAATTTCTGGTAGGTAGTTTATAAAATGTTAGATTAAGAGTTGGATTAAATAAAGGTTACCAAATAAATTTTAACAATTTAATTTTATTTAATAAATGTTTACTGTATATAAAGTTATAACTATAACGCTTATATGGTGAAAAGATAAAAGGACGGAAGCATTATGACAATAGAAAGATTTGAAAGCATTATTTTCAAGCACAATTACAGATAATACCAAAATTAAAGTGAAGAATTCTAAATATAAGTGTTCCAAGCTACACAAATATATATATTTTTAATTTCATTTAAAACAGGTAACTGAGTTAAAATCTAATACTGAATATGTCTGATAGGAAAATTTTTATTATAAGTGCTATCAGACTATATATATAAGCAAACACAAAGAAAATACAATTGCCAAGTTATATAATATTTTTCAAAAAGGATAACCATTTAAGCCTGTGTATGATAAAGTTAGATTAACATACCTCATTGATTTCACCATTGTAGGGTTCAAGCATAATGCACTCACTGTATAATCACTAATACACTCAAAATCAAATCTAAGAAGAAATATATATTGTAATTTATCATATCATAGTAGTCAAATCTATCAAATTATAATACACATTTGTATTATATTATAATTAGATAAAATGGTGGGTATACTACATATAAAAATCAATCAATTTGTGGCACTTTTACCTGAATCCCCCCCCCCAACAGAAAAAGGAATTTGTGAATGTCAATAAGAATATATATGACATATAATATTCTTCTAAATGGGAGATTGATTCATTTATATCACATAATAAAAATTCATCAAAAGTCTACATTTCATCTATGGTTTTAACATTAATTTGTTTTCCTTTTAAATTGAATGTTATAAATTTGAATTGTATAAAATTTGAATGTTATAAATTGAATGTTATAAATGTTTTAAATTCAGTATAACATAAAACAATCTTTGAAATTTAAAATTAAAATTAATATAATTATATTTTAATCTTTGAAATATATATATTCAAAGATATTTCTAGAGAATTTTGAATATATAGAAATATATATCTTTGAATACATAGAAATTTCTAAAAGATATTTCTATATATTCAAAGATTATAATATTAATTATATTCTAATCTTTGAAATTTAAAATTGTATAAAATTTGAATGTTATAAATTGAATGGTTTAAATGTTTTAAATTCAGTATAACATAAAACAATCTTTTGCATTGTGTAGCACATCTTTTATACCATCTAGTTTTAAAAAATTAATACACTAATGAAATATATACAGTTAAATTTTTCTTACAAATAAAAATTTTACAAATAGCAAAAAGCAAGAATGATTTTAAGCATAATCCACAACAAGAAATATGTTTTTATATATCATTGTTTTTCTCTCTCTCTTTCTAAAGGATTAGTCAAGTCAGTATAATTCCTTATCTACTAAAAATTATATTTAAAAAATCCCCTCTAATACTTAAAAATGACATCCAAAGTTATAATAATGGTAATCATTTATCATCAAGACGGTTCAGAATATAGTGGGTAAATTTAACAGGATGAATACTACTTTCGATTACAAGGGAGTATAAAACCACAATGATTTATAATTAAACTATTGAAAACTAAAATCTCAAATTAAAAGCTTACATATCAAAGCTTACATATAAAGGTCAAAATAAAGAGTGATTCCTATAACAGGTTTATTAATGTAAAGATTTTTGCAATTCTATAGTTTTATTCGACTAATTTAATATCCAAAATGTACAAAAGATTAGCACAAAAAAGCGAGCGAAAATACTTCAAATTATCTTTTAAAGAATTGTTTATACTCACCTTTACTAATGATATCTCCATTCTTCAAATACCAAAGCTTTCAAAGTAACTAAAATATTTCAAAGCATAAATATCAATTAAAATAATTTTATAATTTCATCAAAAGGATCAGAGTATATATATATATAATGTTTTTTAACAATTTCCAAATTTGCTAATAAAATAAGAAACTAATTCGTTATAGTACTCGAAGACTGAGTATCATGTAAGTGTATTCACTGAACAACTAGAAGATCTCATTCCTAACATTAGACTATACTGAGATTTACGGCTTTAACTTTTACGTAATCCTAGTTTTAAACCTGTCAGTCTAAGAATAGCACAGAATCATAAATAAAATGTATATTTAAGTAGAAAACGAAGGTCAATGCATAAGAAAGTCTATTTATAAATTCAACGTGCTATTAATAAGTATAGAATATTAGTTTTTAAAAATTCGAAATACTATGTTCGTATTGTCAACTTTACCTTGATTTCCCTGATGACATACGATGATGCAATGATACAACAAGCATTGTAAACAACACTGCTTGCAGACCGTGCGCTCACCGAAAAATCCAAAATATTACAGAGAAATTATTATCATTTTTTAATAAACAATTTTAAAATTCATGAAAAACAAATAGCTTTATTTAACTTTTATATCAAATTTTAATCATTTTTCAGATGTTTTAAGAAAATTTTCCACAGATTTCTATTTCTTTTGTAAATTTACTTTCATTAATTTGAAAAATACGATTTTATAGTATTATAGTATACGATTTTATAGTGAAGTTCTTTTGAGACTATAATGATATATATATATATATATATATATATACATATGCATTTGCAAATATATATTAAGTATTTTATAAGAGGAAGAAAAAAATTAGAAATAATCATTGTTTCCAGAGCTAGTGAATTTTAAAAGGTTCGAGTAACACCTAGCATAAATTTTATAAAATTTAAACATCTATTTTTTAATTAATATAACTTATGATGCATTTTCTTTTAAAAAAATATTTATCAAACTATTATTTTTTAGACATTAAATACTTAAGGCAGCATTGGTTGTGCTGCATTAAGTATTGTGCATTGAGTGCTGCACTGAAGTGTTCAGCATGAAAATTGATATAATGTTGACATCTGACAGAGAAATTATCTTCCGCAACAGTTGAAAAAGTGTAAAAGTTAAAAATATGTGTGTTAAGTGTTCGTTTTTGTGTTTGATAAAGAATGTGACAAAATTTCTGTTAAATAATTTTAAACTAAATATAATTTTTTCATCGGTTTTGAAAAAACCAAACGTTAGAATCCTAGAGAATTTGTTGCTGTATTACGTGGTATAATTTGTAAAAGAATTCAAAAACAGGGCAACAAAAATTTAATGAAACGTGTTACCAAGTCAGAAAAAAGAAATAAATTAATGAAATAAATTAAGAAAAAAAGAAAAACGTCAGTATAAGATTATGCTCGAATTTTTTTTTTTTTTTTTTCTTATGAGTCGAAGTTCAATCTATTTAGGCCTGACGGTAACTAGTTAATCAGACGGCGAAAAGATGAGCAAATTAACGAAAATTTCTTTCTTAAAATAGTGAAACAACCTTCTTATGTTATGGTATAGGGATGTATAGTTTTTCAAAGAGATGGGCAAATTTTTATTCTTAAGAAATCAATGGACTCAAAAATGAAAGAGGGTACTTTTCTCACTTTTTTGGAGATTTATCAAATTTTCCAAAATTAATATTTCAAGGTTACAATACACTAATCATACGGCGTCTGTGGTAAATTTGATTTCTATTTTTAAATTTACGTAGCCATGCGCATGAACACCTGTAAATCAGCAAGCAATTATTCATTTTCTATTTTTGATTAAATCTTAAGAATATTTTGGTATTTCTTCATTACCATGACCTGGAAATAATCCAGATCTTAATCCCATAGTAAATGAAAGTTGATAGGCCTTCTGTTTTTTCCTAATTTTAAAGTGTTTTTTAAGCTTGGGGTGGCAATTTTGGGGCTTGCCTAAGACGTGATAAACACTAAGGCATACATCTTGCATACATCAAGGGATAAGCTTACGAAAGACTCCGGATTGATTATCTCACGGGCACCTGGGACACATGCCTTTGGCACAAAATTTTAGGAGATGCGAAAATTTACCCATCATGCCCTTCGAAGGAAGAGATAGATTATAATTTTGTTGATAGTTTGCATTCTTTCACCATCGAATCATTAAACATAATTGCACTTATATTTGAACCGCTGTGGCAACGACCTGGTAACTGAAGAGTTGAGGATTCGGGGTCGAGCCAACCTGCGATCTGCCGGGTTCATCAATAGTGACTGGGGTCACATAATATGTTCGCGGTCACAATCTCCTCCAAGTTCTCAAACGATATCTCTGGGGTGTGGTACACCAAGATTTGGGGGGGGGGTCGGTCTTTGGAATGCTCCCTGTTTCTAAATAACAAGGACACATCTGAGCTAAGATGCACTTTCATCCAAACGAAAGACGCACCCCTTCTTCTTAATTGGTGTGGGTTCTAGCCTACGTGCTTTACTCGTCCAAGTGGCAATGGAGACAACAACAACACTGGTATTTATTTTTGTGTTTATGAAACGCAGTAGTTCAGTCGGCAAAGGCATCGATATCATAATCGGAGGATTGCAAATTTGAGGCTCGAGCCGGCCAAAGATAATGGCAGCTGGGGCACGTAAAATAGGTTGTGATAAAATGGTCGCAATGGACTTCTAGTTCCCAAAAGATGCAAACTTGGGAGACTTCTGCCTTCCCTGCTTCTAAACTACGAAGATCAGCTTTGTTTGTGTTGTTTCTATAGAATAATGCTGACAGCCTAAATGGTACTACCCTAATAAAATAACCAATAAATTTCTTCTGCTTGGAAGGCGAGTGCTTGCGAAGGGAACTACAGGGCATTGTCATTAAACGCTGAACAATAGGGGACATATTGTTCCAGTGATGGTCAGTTTGACACCCAAACTTTTGAATTCAATCGAATAGAGCGTTTGTGGAAGCACCGACCCCCCCAAAAAAAGAAAAAAAAAGGGAAGTTTTGCGGCATTGCATCACCCAGCCGCCACATTAACTGACACAGGACCGTTACCTTTACGCGTTTTTTGTGAATTCTAAAAGCACGAAGAGCGACTGACGCGTTGCACTGGTTGAGGTAAAAGAATTTGACCAGTAACGCACGCTCGACTAAAGAAGGAGACATTGCACATAAACTTTCAATCCGATTGATTCGAAACGTAACACATTGCCTTTTAAAACCCAAGCAGCTGGCACTGTGCCAATGGATGTAACGTGAAATTTGAATAAAGAACTTCTTCTGCTCAGCGTACGTGATATTGCAGATCACGAGACTTTATCGGTGTTTATGTAGATTTTACGCTTTTTTAAAAGTGTTGCCATATTGCACTTGAACTAAATCAGAAAATGTGCATCATAAAAGATAATTTTATTCCATATTGATTTGCATTTGTTAACACTTTATTTTCTATAACACAGCGCCAAATATTCCCCTAGCAGTGACTTTTGGAACTTTTTTTTTTTTGGCGGAATCTTTCTTCCCCCGTCTTGTTTAATCTTCCTACAAAATGTGGCGTCATTCTCGCAAATAGATCGCGCTACAGAACACTGTGAGCACTGTCAGTTTAATTATGGCCACCCGTTACTCCATATTTGATTTACTCTCTATTTACCACATGAATTAATTTTATGAAGAACTAGGAAAAAAAAATACATCGAGTAAGGAATTATGACGTTTCTTTTATTTTCTTTTACAAAATTATATACCTTGAATAACAACAAAATTCGGAAGCAGCAAGGTATAATCAGTAATTTATAGCCTACTTTTTAATAATAGTAGATAAATTCTTCTAGTTTCTAAGACTAGCTTGTTCAAACCTTCATCTTCGTTAACAGACTATACCAGGGATGGACAAACTTTTTCGGCCGTGGGCCAAAAATCAAAAGGAACTAAATTGGCGGGTCAAGATAAATTTTCTAAAATTTTAAAAACAATATACAAGTAGCTAACATTTTAAATACATTAATGAGATGAATGAAATTGCGATTTCATTTTTAAAAGTTCCGTATACTGAGGTTCGAAGTGAAATGTACTGATTTTAAGGAACGATGCTGAATTCTCATCTGTGAGTCTACTTCTGAAATTATTCTTTCTAAGGTTCAAAGTTGAAAACACTTGTTCATATATAAGAAGCAAATATACCGCTGATCTACTGGGCATGAGATAATAAATTTGGGATATAATATTTAAGCAAAGTAGAAAATTAGATGGATATATAATGTATAAATATATAGTTCTTTCAATTTGCCTCGGACCGGCAACTTAAAATTCTATCCGCGGGCCGTAGTTTGCCCATCCCTGGTCTATACTATAAGTACTATATGCATACATATGCATATAGCATATATTAGCATCATTGAAGCATACTATGCATTGAAAGTAAGGCTAGATTTGTTAACCTCTTGTGACCAATTCTAATGCGAAGAAATGTTTTATACTTTTCATTGTTAAAAACTCTCTTCCAACAGTTGCAGTGGTACTAGTAGGTGTAAACAAATTTTAATAAGCTTAAAAAAATCTTGTAATGCAGACATTGAAAATAAATCGGGCCTGGTCTAGACCCTTACCGGACCCCTTATATAAACACTTCTTGAGCTGTATGGTAAAATTGTGACTGTAAATATACTCGAAATATGTTATTTAAGGTAATAGACATAATATCCATAAATAAAAATGGTGTTTAAAAAAATTGCTACTTACCGATCAAAACCTGTTTAAATGACGTAACAGAGCAACAACATGGAATTATTATAGGATGAATAAGTAAAGCAAAATAAAGACGTGCATTGTGGTAGTTTAAAAGAGATTCATCTATGTTGTAAAAATCAGTCTGACTGTAACACGATTAGGAAAAAATTCAGTTAGAATAAATACTATGTCCATCGTTTACTGTTTCTCCCAAAGTTAAATACTCGTGTTAGAAAAATCGGAAACAGTCAGTCGTCCTTCAAACAAAGAGTATAAAAAAATCAAACTAGAAATCCACAGTGGATGGGAAGTACGTGATAGAAATATCAAAAGCTGTCTAAAAATAATCAAGGTAAACCATAATTGGTTTCTGTAAGGAAATCACGCGAAGACATGCAGATCTAAACATTGTATCCGCCACTATCGACTCGAATTTGGCGTGCAGCTTCTTTTGCTTTAATTTCAATATCGTTGGTTTGGAGCGCTACAGTCTACTGTTTGGCTACACGAGGGGTAATGAAACCAAATTTCAATTTGGACTGTCAGAAAACAATCCATTGATTTAAAACTAACTAGTGGTGTATTTTTTTGAACAGAAAAACATCAAAATTACATAGTAAAAAAAAGACACTTTTGGTTACATTTGAGGTTGTAGTTAAACACTATTTTGCTTATACATAGCCAGGTTTGATGTCCTAGTTGTAAATAAACTATTTTGATCATTATGTCTGAACAATCGCTGATAATTTTATGAATATGAAGACCTACTTGAAACTACATAAGGAAAAACTGTGTTTGAATATATATATAAAGTACAATATCACATAGTCAATTTACAGAGAATGTAAACGGAATGCTTTATGCAGGGCCGTAACTAGGTTGTGGCAAAGGTGGCATTTGCCATGGAGGCATCAGTCATAGGGGCGCCGCACCGTGAGGTAAATGGGGTCCAGACGAAGACGATTCGCCCCAAGTAAAAATAAGAAAAAGTTGAAAAATGTTTTTTTTTTTTTTTATTCTAGAATCAGATTTTATTTTTAAAATTCAATGTGTTTAAAAATTACTGTTTTACGAATTTTCTTATTTTTTTTCAAATGCTCCTAGAAACTAAACTTGTTATAGATTCATACAAAATGCTTATGAAACCCTTCTAATATGCCTTTATATAAATTCGAGTATTCGTCTTAAATTTTAAATTTATTAAAGTTATTAAAGTTAAATTTAAATTTAGAAAATCATTATTTTTTAATGAAAATTCAACGTACAACTATAAAAATATTCCCCTCATATAAACTATCCAGTTTTATCAACAAAATAATACTTCTAAAGTGTTCGAAAATATTTAAGTATTAATAAAATAAATGTAGAAGTAAAAATTAAAAGCTAATATACTAGGAACATTTTACAAATTAACAAAATATTTTGATTCATTCTAAATATATGATATAGAAAAAAAAAACATACATATTTTTTCTCACTAATATTAGGTGGTAGGGGAGCAGATCAGTTTTTTTTTCCACGGGAGATAAAAGAACTAGTTATGGCCCTGGCTTTATTAATTTATTTTTAAAGGTCAATCAGAATCCAATGATGTAGGTGGTTTTAGCGATGGGGGAAATTTATAAGGCTATTCAAGGAATTAGATGTAGGTCTATTACTTTCGCTGGGAGCCACAGTAACCAGCGGGCTCTGTGTTCGATGTTCGAGTCGGCCAAAGATCAAGCGTATTCATTAATGGTGACTAAAGCATGTAAAATAAGTTTGAAGTTGCAACGTACTCCATGTCCAAACAATACTTCTGGAGATATCAAGACAAGTCTGGGGAAGGGGGAGGGTCTTCTAAGTTAAGAGTAAGATTCACTTTTGAGAAAAGTCGTTATTTCACCCTAGCGCTGCCTTCAAACGCCAGATTGCCCTCCCCCCGCCTTAATTAGTGTGGCCTCCAGTTCGAACAAATTTTATTCGTAATTTCCTAGAAACCATTTTTTAACTAATTCTCGTTGACGATACAACTGCTTTACCACAATAAAAGTCCTGAAAAAGTATGGTTGGTAATAATATTGCTTTATAGAGAGCTTAGACCCACCCACAACCTTTATATTCAATTCATATTCCCACTTAAACCCTTGTTTTCACTTTTTGAAAGTCAATTCAACTGAGAGACTCCCTTTATGCGAAGAGTAATGATAATTGTATTAATAACTCATTGAACAATAACTCACGTAATTTCTTTTACGGCAAAATATAATACAATTAGTTTTAATTTTTTACGTGTTCTTAAAATTAAACGTAAAGCATGATTTGTCAAGTTTTGCTTAATGCTTTTTATTACCATAGCATAAGCAGCGACGGAACTGGCTTCTGCAAAACTAATTACTCCCTGAAAAAGTATAAAAATTGCGCCTCTAGGGAACTACAATATAAGCATTCTTAACCCTTAATTTGGCTAAGTCTGGCAGCTACACCGGACATGTATATTTATAACTACTATACAACATAATTGTCAGTGTTCGCCACAGTGGACTTTAATTATCTCAAAAATGGAAAATGATATTTTTTTTTTGTTTATTTTACAGAGATCCTAATGTCTATACAGACATGGAAAAATAACAGAAATTAAAAAATATTTGAAAAAACATCTTGTCAAATCAGCAGTTAAAAAAAGATTTTACCCATTGCAGCTAACGTTAAAAAAAAGAAAGAAAAAAACACCTACACTGTAATTGTAATTGAGTCGGATACATATAATAACTTTTACTTAAAATCCATAATAAAAAAAATAAACAAGAGCATAATTCAGAAGAATTTTTTTTGAAAAAAAAAAGACTTTTAATTCAGCGAAATCTCTAATTCAGAAGCATTTGAACTCTAAACTAAAAATTCCTTTCCTTAATATAGCGAGGTCTAATAATCTTGTTTGAGATGTTCGCAAATCGATCTTGATCGCATTTAGTTTAGAAAAACTGCATCGTTTATTGCTAAAGTTAGTAAAAGTAATTTAGAAAGATCTTTGATTGTATTTTGTTAAAACAATTTTATGCTGTTCCGGCTCACGGACGAACGGAGTGACCCGACCCTAATGGCCGGATAAAAATTCTGTCTATCCCGGCACGGACTAAAAAATTCGAAGGATGCAAAATTCCCTTAAACAAACCTTGATGAAGAGAAAACCTTGTTTGAGTTGGGAGAAGTACCTTGTCGGTGGTAATGGCTGTCTATAGAGCATTTTTCCCCTATTAGGGCATCTCCTAGGTACAGCATCTAAAGAGAGCCTAATGCCGAATATTCCGTTTTACCCAGATTATTAAGAAATTGATGACACCAAGCAGTGTCTTGAGATAATGATGTAATGACCATAAAATTTGGACACATTAACAAGAAAATATCAAATGGCCAGTTGGATTGTCGTTCACATTATTCCAGTTAATTAGACAAGTTTATGTTTCAAGACTGCCAGAAAAAGCCTGATGTTGACTGCCTCCAACCTACTGGATCTGAATGTCGCACCGTGGTAAAGGTTCAAATGTTGGCTTGCAATGGCAAATTACCGTACAGGTTTATGTCAGTATTCTGGTCGATCATCTTACCCCAGTAATGCAAAATTTATTCCCTGATTATGAAGCTGTGTATTATTTCAGCTGTGTAACATCAGACGACAATGAGCTCATTTACACTGATGAAATTGTCCGAGACTGGTTTGATGATGACAATAAGAATTACAACATATCTTGTGGCGCATTCAGACCTTTTGAATATAAATAAACCTTTGGTTTTGCTGGGAGCACTACGGTCTACTTTGTGCAACACGATGGCTAATGAGACCGGGACCTACTGCTTAAAATCGAATCTGAACTTGTACGAACATCCATGTCCCAGTGAAATTCTAACCCACGAACTTCGGTACCGAAGATCAGCGCCCTAACCATTCCGCCATCGGCAAAATAATCTTTTGTGCAGTACTTTGGAAGTCAAACTGCCGAGTAGATTTCCAGTCATGACTATCTCAATTAGCAATCTTCTTTCAGGAGGTTTAGTTTGGAGCTCTGAGATCTAAATGTTTGCTACAAGAAGGAACATGAAATAGGAACGGAGCCTTCTGTTTAAAGCCAATTCCGAACAACTACGGAGATTCCCTGACAGCTATGGCATTCTAACCCCCGGACTCTGGAACCGAAAGAAAGCGCATAACTCATTCGGACATTGTCCGATTTTGCAGGAGAGGCTGCGCAAATCCATGAACAAAATATACTATAAAATAAATCATAAACCGAGTTGGAATGTAATTGTTAAATTTATTAGAAAAGAATTTTTCTGGTTATTGTTATTGATTATTTAGAAAAATTTTTGTAAGGAAAGCTGATCGATCAAAAGAAGAAATTAAGAGGTTGTAAACTAATTTCCTAACAAGCCTAACAAACTTTGGCAAAGATTTTTAAAAATTTAATTTAATTTAATTTATTTTCTTTAAGGAAAGTAAATGAAAATTTTATGATTTAGACGTGCGTAAATTAGTGTGTGGAAAAGCCACCGTGAAATAAAAAATATGAAAGCAAAGGTGAAAAAAAGAATGGTAGAAATTTAATTACGTGCGTGGGAAGAAAAGGGGTGTATATGACTTTAAATCATGTTAAAAACTTGGACTGAAGATGTTTTGAATCTGCACGGCGGGGTCTTATCAAGTTTCAGGGCGGGGAGGGTTCAAACTGGACCGAGTCCCCTACCATAGACATTTTCCAATTTCTTTTAAACTAAAAGACATAATATTTATTAATATATATATATATATATATATAATTTAATATTTAAAGATTACATTAAAAATTATATAAAATTTAACATTAGGTATATCTAAAGGCAAAATTATCAAAATTTAGAAAAGTAGATAGAAATTTTAAAAACTGAAAATTTCATTTAAAAATAAAACTTTGTTTACGTACGTAGTTTTAAAAAAAAACGTAATTGAAAATGTACTTTTATTTCAGTGTTAAAATGCTGTACAGTTAACTTCAAAATTTGAGAGGGAGGGGTCGAGCATATACACCCACCACAGGCCTCCCTCTGGCTACGATCCTTCTATATAGTTATTTGAATATTAAAAAAATTGAAACGAATTCAGTACAGATAAGGTCTTCACAGAAGTTTTTACTTTTAACGGAAATAGAACTTCAAACAAAAAAAGCTCGATTTGACAAGTCGTTGCTAAACAATACGTCATTTTTTCTCAGGCTAAACTTTTTAAGAAAAAGAAAAATTAACTAAAAAAATGAGATGCTTCTTTTTAAAGTTAAAATTTAGAATATCTAGTTGCGTGCAAGACCGCAGCAATTTTAAATTGCCAATGCAAAATATCACTTGCATCACGGACGTATTTATACGGGGGGAGAGGGGGGGGGTCTGGACTCTCCCCGAAATATTTTGAAGGTATGCTTTACAAGATTAATAAAATTATTAAAATTTGGTTACATCACTAGCTTTTACTGCAAGTGTTGAAGGATAGTTTTCATGCATGAAAAAAAGTAAAACACGTATCTTCGCAGTAGAACTGGGCACTAGAGTTTAGAACATTTAGAATTACTTTCGGTGCATATAGGCAGGGCCTGATTTATGGCGGGGCATTCGGAGCACTGGCCTGGGGCCCCCACTCTAGGGGGGGGGGTCAAATAAAAAAAATACACATTAATTTTTTGGTACATCTCAGAGTTAGCTCATGTTTTCCGGCATACTGTCAAAAAACATGAATTTCCTTTTGTTAATGACAAACTAGAGTGTGCATGTTGTTAGTGGGCTTCAAAAGTCAGTAAATTAAATTTATTCCATAATTTTAAACCAAAAGTAAGATTTCATTTGCTTAAAAATACTTTGAAGCAATATTAACATTTTAAATGTGTATATTATTCAAAAGATTGAAATACCAATCATATCAGTGACACCAATTTACAAATTTTTCTCTTCTGAGATAAGAGGGAAAAAATCTTCTGAGAGGGAAAAAATCTTTACTTTTTTCCCTCTTGAAGTGGTTAACAAATCAGAGAAAATATATTTATCCAAAAGCAACTGATATCCATTTTTTTTTTCTTTTCTTAAGATTTAAGAATGAACAGAAAGTTTTAAAATTGGTAATTTAGGAATAAAAGCATTTAATTTTCGGAATTTTGTAAAACAAAGTCTCATATGATAGTTTACTTAAAATGGTAATTTTTATTAATTTAAACCAGTACTTTTTCCTTTATAAAATGTTACAGGTACTCTGAATGGGATTCAAGAATATCACAGTTTTATCGTTAAAGTCAGATACTGTACTTAGATTTCACAGACATCTGTAATATGTTTGAAGTTAGTTTAGTGGAATTCTAAATTTAAAAAAAAAAATTATTTCATTTCATTAGATACACAAAATGTTTAGGTTATGTATATATCTCAGAAGTATGTAAACTGATATAGCAGCTAATAAAATAAAATCACTCTCAAGATGGAGAGAGTTAAGATGTATGGGGGCCCCCATATGAGGCTTTGGCCTGGGGCCCCCTGGGGTATAAATCGGGCCCTGCATATAGGAATGGCTATAAAGCAGGTGAAGGATTGAACAAGCTAGCCTTAAAAGCTAGAAGAATTAATTTACTACTATGAAATGGTAGATTATAAATTAATAATTATGCCATACTGTTTTCGAATTTTGTTGTCATACAAGATATGTAATTTTGTAAAAGGAAAGTAATACAAAGTATTGTAAAAAATCTCTTAAAACGGATTAGCAACGCTATGCGTAATTTCATTGTATCGCGTAAAAATATATTTGCAATTACATTCCGTCTTTTAATTTACATTCTAAGTTTTATACCAAGTTTAAATTTACCTGGTAAATACTGAAGCATATTTAATTTAAGACCCAGTAATTACCTGACGAATTTAAACTAGTTTTATAAATAAATAGGAAAAACAATATTGAGAAAGGAATTGTGACATATCCATTTATTTTTCTTTTACTAAATTACTATCCTTGTATGACGATAAAATTCGAAAACCGTGTGATCTAATCAATAGTTTATAAACTCACTTTTATGGTACCAAATTAAGTCTAGCTCACAATACCAGCTTGTTCGAACTATCATCTGTATTTATCATCATGCATATATGCAGCAACAGTAATGCTAAATTTGTGAAACTCTTTTAATCAGTTCCATTGATAATAAATGTTTTTAGTCTTTTCATGGTTGAAAACAATCTTCAGCAGTGGGAATTAGTAATGTATACAAATTTTAGTAAGTTTAAAAAGCCTTGTAATGCGTGTATTGAAAATATTTTGGGAAGAGCTTGACCCTCCTATAAGCCAACCGATGGCCGATTAGTTAGAGTGCTGGCCTACGGTACCGGAGTTCGTGGGTTCGAATCCCATCGTGGCATGGATGTTCGTAGCCGTTCGGAATCGGCTTTAAGCTGTAGGTCCTGGTCTCATTAGCCCTCGTGTTGCAAAAAGTAGACCGTAGCACTCCAAACCAAACCAAACCAATCCCCTCCTATAAATACGTCCTTGCTTTCATATCTTTTTTTCTTTTTTTGGGGAGGGGGATTAAAAATTTAGAAAGGTTTAAAAGTTTTCTAAATACAATCCAAAGTATTACATGCATTCTATGTCCATAAACATTGTTTTTTTTTAGGTTCCTACAGAATTGTTTTAGACAGTTTTTAGTACATATACTTCCATAATGTACACGTATACTTCTGTGTGTTTGTTCATAAACGTTCTCATTTAAATAAGGTATGTGTTGCATTTCAGAATTATTTAACTTAAAACACGGAAAATTTATTACCTTAAAATCAGAGTTGTCCCAATGAAAATCAAGTTAAAAAAAGGTTTCAAATATAACTTTAAAAAAATCTTTTTGTTATTATTATTATTTGCTTTATAACCAGATATTCCAGTTAAGAATATTTGCCTCTTATTGAAAAAAATGACTCCGTATAACGAAATCACAGTGTTCATTCGTAAAAGCTTTGTAGCAGTAGTTTATGATTGCCTTTCTCATTCTCGCTTTGAAAGAGAACTCCCTCCCCACCCCCTTTCTCAACAAAGCACCTCGACGATTCTTCAAAGCCCCTTTCGAAAACGCCATTCATTGACTAATACGTTCCAGACACCTACACCCTATTAGGTCTAAGCACCTCCCAGGGGTACCTTCGGGGTCTAGCGTAATGAAAAGAAAACAGAATTCCTCCAAAGGGGTTTCCCCCGTTTCTTGCCCCCGATAGGCTCTACAAGTGTCATCAACTCAGTTTAACAACCGATACCTAACTGTGCAGACTTCAAGGTGTTGAATGCATCTGGGGCACGAACTGATTGACTTACGTTGCATTGACTAGCATACGTCAGGATTCAACACGATTCAGGCAAGTTTTTTTTTAATATTCTTTTCAGATTTATTTAACTTTTATATATGAGTAATACACTTTTATGCATTAAGTTCGGTATGCAGTGAGATCTAACAGAATATTTGATATCTGTAATAGTAATAATAATTCCGAAAGACTATAAAGGAAAATCGATCGTTTTGGTGATTTGAATCCAATGTTGGTGGTGGTTGATGGTTTTGGAGGATCAAATCCTTACTCGATGGTCCCCTTCCAAATTTTCAGATTTATATGTTACTATGTGTACAAAAGATCGAATGGAATATCTGGAACTGTTATAGTAGTAATAATTACGTAAGACCGTAGAAGAAAATCGAAGGATTTGGTGATTTAAATCCAAATTTGATGGTTGGTGTAGGATGATAATTTTATTGGTTCAAATGAGTGTTTAGTGGTCCCATTCCAAATTTTCAGATTTATATATTACTATATGTACAAAAAATCGATATGTTCTTAAAAAAATAAATACATGTTTAATGGGAATTTAGAGTCATTCCAAGATCACTACAGGGCCTGATTATCACATGGGCACTTGGGGCACGTGCCCTGGGCACGAAAATTTTAGTGGGCATGAAAATTTACTAATTGTACTAATTTACTAATGAACTAATTGTTATATATTGCTGCTTACTTGATGACTATTTTTTCTTATACCAGCTGTATATTACTACTGCTTTAGTTAATGCTTTTTGTATGCATATTTTCTTGTATTCATCTCCTGGTGAAATTTATAATTTTTTACCTTTGTTTATCACTTTATAATGTGGTTATTATAATGTGCAGTAGTTGATATCAATTTCTGTACTTAAATTTTACCTGCTAAATATTTAGTCCTGATAAATTTCAATCAATATCTTTGACATTATTTTGTGCATAACAGTTGAATTTTATGTCAATGTCATTGCAGTAATTTCATTTCCCTCGTCGAACGATGGCCGATTGGTTAGGGTGCTGGCCTTCGGAACCGGAGTTCGTGGGTTCGAATCCCACTGAGGCATGGATGTTCGTAGCCGTTCGGAATCGGCTTTAAGCTGTAGGTCCCGGTCTCATTAGCCCTCGTGTTGCATAAAGTAGACCGTAGCACTCCAAACCAAACCAAACCAAACCAAACCAAACCATTTCCCTCGAGATACCTCGTTCATTTGAACTTCTTCAGTATAATTTTTAATCCACATGCACAATTCCCCTTTCCTTAAGTTTTAATAAATTATTGTACGAGGTAATTGTGTTTGCCATGATCTATATTGTTTCCTATTTACTTTAATTTTACTGTTATTTACCTGATAATTAATTCCCTCAATAAACCTGATGCTCTTTTTATCGTATGGGTTATTGCATATTTATAAGACAGATTATTAGCAACGTACTACTATAAACCATTAACTCATCTCATCAATTTAAATTATTTTTAATTCCATTATTAATATTTATTTTCTGCACCACAGAGCTTGTGAGTATGATAAGTTAGAAAATAAAAAAGTGGGTCACTCTAGGTCCTTAAAAGTCCTCAGTTTTTAGCATGGCTAAACAGAAATAATAATGATTATGTAAAATGAAAAGTTGGTGTTTTTGATTTTGAATATTACTTTAATGCTAATTTCTTAAATCTGCTTGTTAATTCAATGTTATAATTTTTATATGACTGTAATGATGATAATAACTATAAGTCACTATAAATTTGCATGGGGGTGGAGGGCACAAAAGTATCTTGGTCAGGCCCTGGATCACTAGCGCAATATTTAGGCTAAGTAAAGGCAATGATTTTAACTGTTATTGCTTTAAAATATGCCTGTTTAATGTTCGAAGCTACTTCTAAATTATGAAGACTGTATCCTAGGGAGTAATGTTGGTTGCCTATATGGTGTTTTCATTATAAAATGGCCAACAAATACCTTCGGCTTGGTAGAGGTGAATGCTATAGACTGTAGAACAAATACTCCCGCATTGGAAATAATAACAATAATTAATTTTGATACTTGTCAGTAGAAGTAATTTTTTAATAGCTCCGGCTCACTCTTTATAAAGCTTTAAAAAATCATAAATTTCATACAGTTCAAAATTGTATTGGACGGAAATACAGGCTTCGAGTGAGGTTAATTTAAACTAGGTTTGCTCATTTGTTAAAATATTCATCAATGAAAATATTCGTTTGCCGGAGGTATTAGATCCCGGAAGAGAAAGAAAATTCTACGATTTTACAAATGTTCTTGAAAACAATTTTTTTTGCTGTAAAACGTTCAAAAATCTCTACTCACCTTTGATGGTTTAATCTATTGCCATTCGTGTATCATTACGTCTGATATATATATATATATATATATATATATATATATATATATATATATATATATATATATATATATATATATATATATATATATATATATACATATATATATATATATATGTATATATATATGTATATATATGTATGTATATATATATATATATATATGTATATATATATATATATATATATATATATATATATATATGTATATATGTGTATATATATGTGTATATATATGTATATATATATGTATGTATATATATGTATATATGTGTATATATATATGTATATATGTGTATATATATGTATATATATGTATGTATATATATGTATATATATATATATATATATATATATGTATATATATGTGTATATATATGTGTATGTATATATATATGTATATATATGTATATATATATGTGTGTATATATATATATGTATATATATATATATATATATATATATATATATATATATATATATATATATATATATATATATATATATATATATATATATATATATATATATATTACATACGATTATTCACCGAACAATTTACCATTCAGTATATTTACTGACCAATGATTAGAAATAAAAATGTAGCTTTCCTCTACATTCGCTCACAAAAGGATTTGTGTCACGTGACCGATGCATTCAAACACCCCTATTTCAATAAAACACATGTTCTAATCTATGCACGTTTCATTAGATAATTATTTTTAGCATTAACTATTTAGATAATTTGTGCACGTTTGATAAAATGTGTACGGCATCAATGAATTTTTTGGCTTGTATGCTTTCTTATTTTTCTAACGCTAAAATCATTTTTCGCACACGAAACTAACTTGTTCAAAAAGGGATAGAATATATGTTATGAAGATGGCCTGAATTTTATTAAAAAATGAATTTTATGTTTTTGGTTTGGTGCCCTACGGTCTACATTTTGCAACACGAGGGCTAATGAGACCGGGACCTACTGCTTAAAGCCGATTCCGAAAGGCTACGAACATCCATGCCATAGTGGGATTCGAACCCATAAACTCCGGTTCCGAAGGCCAGCACCCTAACCATTCGGCCATCGTTCGGCAAATTTTATGTTTATATATTTGATACATTAATTATATAAATAAAAACAATTATCAGTCTATAAATAAATATTAGTAATTTGTTAAAAAATTTCCAAATTTTAAACTCGTTGAAGCGTTGTTCTTTTTTTAACTCTTATAGTGTGCATTAGTAATTCAGTGGAAAAAGAAATCAACCTATATTTATAATTGTCTTTAACAGGTTTCCAGTAAAAAAAAAAATCTTAACAAATAATAAAGTGAGAAAATAAATTCCCAATCTAAATAATTTTGGTTAAAAAATAATATGAATTTTAAACATAAATGACATATATTTTGGGTTTTGTAATGTATAATAAATTTAAGGTTAGGTTTCTATAAAAGTTTGCACAAATATGTTTTTCCAATGGATATGGGGGTACAGTTTCTACATGCTTGAGTTCTTGCTAATGTACTTTTTTATTTAATTTCTAATTTCATAACATTATGATCATATAATTTTTATCGGTGAAATTTTGATTTGCTTGCAAATTTCTTATAGATTGTAACAAAATCTATTAGGCCAAAAATCATAACAGAAATTATCTGATTTCAATAAACTTACACACACAATATATCCCGAGAGCTGATTTTATTTTCACTCACTCGTTCAATAAGCATCTGACCCAGTTCCAAATTGTTATCACACGTTTGATTTTGAAATCAATGTATTACATTTCCTTTTTGGTATCAGATTTAACAATCTGAGTATCAGAAGATTGATATTTGAAACAACGATCGGTCACAAGTTTTAAATGAAACTATCTGATGCCCTCGAGAACACATGTTTTAATTCATCATTGCGAAATATGACACGAAGAGTTTTCGTGATTAATTTCATGCTATTGTAATCTTTGTTATTAGTGATTAATTCAGGTGTATACATACAAAATTATCAGTTGTGTCTTCTAAATAACAGCTATAAAAGCTTGGTTGTATTGGGCTATCTGGCACTGAATCCTGAAATTGCATATTGTTCCAAACACAAGATAACGCGACACCAGCTATAAAAGACTGTATTCCAGAGACATGGAGCCAAAATACTACAGCATTGTCACATATTCGCAGGATGTTAGTTTATATAAACACAGATATGCTAGTATCACACATCTGCTTTATCTATCCATGTAAATAATTTAACAGCATTTGCCTAAATAGAAACATTCATAAGTTAATTCATATTCATTAACAATCTATAGAATCCACAACTGTGCACATTTGTCAGTCCTGTTATTGAAGGCTGCCACTCGCTGAAATAGCGTTATTTGGAAATTCTATCCATTAGAATAACTGTTTATTCGACTCTCTTTGTGTTCTGTTTATGTTTGCGTACAAAGGGGTGAGGGGTTAAAAAGAGACTTATCTCCCGTGGACCACACGGATTTCGGCTGTCGTCGGAATGAAGGGTGGATTTGTAAACTTACTAGGTCTTTTGACGCTTCCTGTCGTCTGAGTACAAGGTTCACTAGATCCGACCACCATTTTGTTTTCTTACTTTGCTTTTGAAAAATATCACTCTGAAATCTTTTAGTCTACATATCGATCTGGAATAGTGTAATTTTTTTCTCTCAGAGTTTAGGTCGAGAAATTTGTGAATTTGGCTTTTGCGGAGCGATATTACTGTTCGTTAAATCTTCGAAGGTTTTCTTTGCTATTTCTCAGCTTTTTAGATGAAACTAGCTTTTAATTGCATCCTTCTAATTGAAAGATAGTTCTGAGAATTACCAAAAAGACACAAGATAAAAAAAAACTAATTAAAAAAAATACAAATATTTTCAGATATTGCCATATTTTTTCATACTTATTATTACAAATGGATGAAAGATGCATCTAATAATCTCAAAATAACTGAAAATTTTAATTTTGTTGGAAAATTTTAAAAATCTTAGTTCTACTTCAGTGTAAAGTCTGCAGTTATCGTGTAACACAACAACCCAAGTGTCTCTGTTCAAATTTTTTTTTTTTTAAGAATTTTTAGGACTGTGGCATATCTAGTTTTTAAGTAACAGTTTGTGTAAATTCTAAAATTATAAAGTTGAGAAAATCCAATTTATAATGTCAATATCAATCAGAGTGGTATACAAACAGCGATATAAAAGGTATAACTCAGAAACTATTATGACAGACATACCAACTACTTCGGATTATCCGGAGAAATAAGAAAATTTGATAACTCCGGAAACTTCTCAGATTTCTCCGGAAAATAACAAAACTTTTGAACAGTTAAAAGATTACGATTCAGCAATAAGATACAAAGTTTTGAATAAAATAATGCTGAATATTACTCTTTTCGCACAGTAATGCTGCATGTTATTATAGAGTTTCAGTACTATGCGGAAAAACCAAACTGAATTTAGATCAAATTTGAGTATACAAACTCTAGAATCCCTGATGATAGAAAAATAGAAATATTTTATTCAGGGGCAATGTTGCAACAAGAAACTATGTTCTGAAAAATAAGTTGTTAAAGCTGAAAAAGCTATTACTAAATTTTTAAATTCCTAAATTTTAATTTACCTTTTACAATTTACTACTGTGTAAACGTTTTAAATTAAATTTTAATTTAGAAACCAATAAGATATGTACTTACCTATAATCTGTAATTAGTATGTTAAAATTTTAAATCACTCTGTTGCTCCGGACACATGTGCCTGAATGTTGGTATGTCTGTTATGAATTTTTTAATGCGGTTTCTTGATGAATGTACAGAAATGTTTAAATATTTTGAATATGTTAAAAATTAAAATTGAATTTTTGATGGTTTAAAGAACCTGCGCTTCATTAAACATCATCTTCTTTTAAGGCACTATAGCCATTTACAGGTCAAGGCTGTACCAATCAGTCTCTGCCATTTGGTTCTATCCGAGGCAAAGCCCCTCCAGTCTCCATTACATAAGTTTTTTAAGTGCCTTTGCAGAGTCAAACCATCTAATTAGTTATTTTTCTCGCTTTCAATTTCCCACAGGATTGGTAAATGTAAGATTTTTACTGGGTTCACATTCTTATCCCTATTTAATAATAGCCTAAATTATTTGTCCGTCTGTCCTCGAATTTATGAAGCGGTTGGACCTGGAATGGATAGAGTCATCCATATTGGATTCTTGATGAGTTAGAGTTAGCAAAATTCAAAGTAAGTCTTTAAAACGTTCAAAATTCACCCTTCCCTCCTTTTTGGGAGTTTAATGCCCAGTTTTTTTTCCATGTTTAAGAGCATTTAATCAATTTATCACATAATAAAGGTAAAAATAACATTTTTTCTAGTATTATGACGTCATTCCTTTAACCATCTCATTTAATCATTTTTTGTTTTAAAAATTTAAATATCGTCTGCATTATATTTATACGTTGTATCACTGACGTTAGATATTACGTAAATAATTTTCTTTTATATTTGGCTTAAATAATATATTAGGTACACATATGTGATAATTTTAAATTTAATTGCATAGCATTGCAACAAAAAATAATTATTTTTTGTTGCAATGAAAATTTTATCACCGGTATTAACAACAAAGTCTATGAGTCTATTTCACGGACTAATATATATCTCGAGTTTAAGTTATATATCTTTGAAAATTAAGAAATTTGTTAGTTTGTGTGTTTGTTTTTTATACATAACCACATTTTGGACATCATTCATATATACCGCCAAATAATCACTGTCAATATTAAAACCTCTGCTGTTCATCCTATCATGTAATATGACAAGATAAATTAAAGTTGGCAACTAACATGCGGTCAGTAAAGATAAACAAATTATTGAGCGTGTACCAGATAATTTTCAGCCAAAAAACAAACCATTTTTTTACCTGCCTCATAGGGTACTTTACAATTCTAAAAAATTAAAAATTTTACTAATCCCGTCATATGACGGGCTAAATGCCATTCTGTAAATAAATATCCTAGTCACCACATTCTGTGACTTTTTATGATCTTAACAATGTCTGGTCACCTAAATTTTCGGTAATTTCAAAGTTGACCATTGGTTTTCAAACCCTGTTTTCATTGTTTTTATTTTAGTATTTTGCGCTCAAAGGGTAGCACAAAGATGGTTCAAAGATGGCGCAAAGCCGGTTCAATGCACTCAAAAGTTAGAGCAGAGACTCCCCTTAAACTTTGAATAAATGATTAATAATCAAGCTAAAATATCTAACGCCGAACAATGGCCGAATGGTTAGAGTGCTAGCCTTCGGAAATAGAGTTCGTGGGTTCGAATCCCACTATGGCATGGATATACGTAGCTGTTCGGAATCGGTTTTAAGCAGTAGGTCCCGGTCTCATTAGCCCTCGTGTTGCAAAAAGTAGACCGTAGCGGTCCAAAACCAAGCTAAAATATCTAACATCCAATCTTTACTAAGTGAGACTAAATGAGTTGTTTTTAAAATCTCGCCAAGAAAAGAATTATTATCAATTGTTTTTAGAAGTAGATATATCTGGCTGTCATCGCTGTATTCCGAGACCATTTCGACTCATTGAAATATATTCCAAGAACTCAATCCAGTTGTTCCAAAGACATACTTTATTTATCAACTCTTCCCCGTCAAAAATTATCTTTGTATACAAATGTGTGCGTTTTGGGTTTCAGTTCCAGTGTTTGAGTGCAGATAATTGCTAATGACGTATTGGCTGATCAATCGAGAGATAAATGGGCTGATAGAAAAAGATGAATCACTGTGTTCCGCTTTTTATCTCGTCATATTTGTGTTGGCGTGAAATCTTCCCACGCGAGAAAAGGGGTCCTCCTCAAGGGAGCTCGTGTCGCCGAGGTCGTCTTCAGACTGCCCCCTGAAAAGTGCCCCCTGGACCAAGTCTGTGCCGGTTCATTAAATTTAATCCTCTGATAGGAAGCAGACGTTCTTTCCTGCCCCGAAATGTGTTCTCAATTATAAACATAGCGTACGGCAATACATAAAAATGGAACAGAAGTATGCGGCTTGTGTGGAGCGGAAAAAAATTCTTCTTCCTTTTTCTTTCTTTCGGGAAAACGAGATTTTAATCCCGAGGTATTTTTTACTCAAAATAGCATTTAAAAACAGTTTTTGATCCCGTTACTGAGTCTTTATATATCGTTTATTTTAGTACTAGCATATAGCCCGTCATATGACGGAATCAGTAAATTTTTCCTTTTCTAGAATTGTAAAGTACTCTACTAAAATATGAGGCAGGTAAAAAATGATTTGTTTTTTGGCTGAGAATTATAAGGTACACGCTCAATAATTTGTTTATCTTCATACTCCTCTAAAGTCTCTCGATACTGTGAATGCAGTTTAGAATCACATTGAATTCATTTAGAAAGATATTTCAAGGTTTTCTTAGCTACATCGAAATTATCGTTAAGTTCTTCAGTTTTTTTTGTTACAGTAATTAATGGAAGTAAAGGAATGAAACTATCACCCCGGTAAGCATGGCCCTGGATTGCATAGGTCGAGCCCTCTAATCCAGAGATTTCTTTCAATAAACACAAAAATGAAGGCGAGCAGAAAAATTAACAGCTAAAAGGTGAAAAGACACATAAAAATAGATGAGAAGAAAGTTTAAGGATAGAAAACATGAAATGTTTATGTGGCCAGGGACATCCGTACAACAATACGTGAATTTAATAAAATAAAAATAATAAAAATCATAAAAACTTAAAAAAATAGTAAAAATTTATTTTAAAAATAATAAAACTACTTTAGGAATAAGAATTTTTTTTTTAAAAAAAAAAAGCAGAATATGTTAAATTAATTAGACATTTTGAAAAATTTGGCACCTGCGGGGACAGAACCGTTAACCCGAGGAGTATGACAATCAAATGGGCAGACACTCCACTGAGCGTGCCATGCCTACACATGGTGAAGAAACTAATTAGAGTATATGAGAGTCGCGTACGGGATAGAATGGACAGCAGAGGCGTTAATATTGAGAACGATTATTTGGTGGTATATATGAATGATATCCAAAATGATAAATTTAATCTCCTGCTCTTAACAGGGGAGAATAAGGCTTGAAATAATACCATTAAACGTTCAAAAAGTGGTGATGGGGTGGATTTCGAACTCGCTGTGAATTTTGCTAACCCTAAGTCAAAAAAAATCCAATATGGTTTTCTGTATCCATTCCAGGTACAACCGCTCCATAAATTCACGGACAAACAACTTAGGCTATTATTATATAGGGGATAATACTGCAATGGTGGATCTTCGTCGAGTTCAATGCAGCTCAATGTGGCTTTTTTTAAAATTAATTGCGATTGCAAATGGATCCTAACCCATTAATGAAATAATAATTCTTGAAATAGCAACTGAGGAATTAAAATTATTAAAAATGGTTCATTATTAGCTCTATAGTGTACTTTTTTAGTACACGAAGGCCTAATGGTTTGGTTTGGAGGGGTTTACTTTTTCGCATCACGGGCTATGAGCAGGACCCGATCAAAGCAAAGTTGTCTCCAGGGCATGGTAGTCTTTCGGCCCCCACTACCCTTCTTTCAAGGTAAAAAAATTAGTTTATAAAAGAGGTACAAACGAATATTTTTGGAGGAAAGTTTATATTAATTTTTTTTATATTTACATATCTTTGTAAAAAGTGATTGGAATGATGTAAAAAAGTAAACTGGAGTGTGTTTTAGAAAAAATTGTCAACATTTTAACTGTTTTTATTTAATTTCTGAATAAAGTTTCATGAAATATTACTTGAAGAATTAACAAAAACATTTTAAAATTTTGTTAGTTCAATTATTTAAAATTTAATAATTAAGTACCAAATTTTAGGGGGCCTATGGCCTAGGCCCAGTGGGCGTTGCTTTAATCAGGCCCTGGCTTTGAAACCGGTATCTACTGCTTAAAGCCGATTCCGAACGGCTACGAACATCCATGCCCCAGTGGAATACGAACTCCGGCACAGAAGATCAGCGCCCTAACTATTCGGCCATTGTTAGGCTATGAGGGCTAATGATATCGGGATCTACTGCTTAAATCCAATTCTGAACTTGAAGCGGTTGAATTTTTTTGGTGTAGCACGAGAAATCTGCACACTTATGTGCGGATTTCTTCATTGAGAAAATTCATATCTTATGCAGGATTCGAACCCGCAAATAATGAAAAGTGGCTTCCAACCCATTCAGCGAGTCGAACGATGACCGTTTGGTTAGGGTGCTGGCTTTCGGTACCGGAGTTCGTGGGTTCGTGAGCACGGATAATAGTAGGCGTTCGGAATCGGCTTTAAACTGTAGGTCCCTGTCTCATTAGCCCTCGTGTTACAAAAAAGTAGACCGTAGCACTCCAAACCAAACCTACCCATTCAGCTGGGCCTAGCTCTTTAGGACCAAATGTTTCTGCGCATGATTTTTATATTCGGAAAGAAAAAATGTCTATACTGAACTTACCATTTAATTAATTTCTAAATAGCTATAAGAAAGATCTTTATATTGAGGGCTTTTTATATTGAAATAAAACTTATGGTACTTACATAAAGTGTGAATAATCCATGGTGACTGATACGAAAAGAAGCTTAACAAAAATGTTTAAATCGGTTTATTAGTGATATGCAGATTTCTGAACAAAACTTCAATCGATTTAAAAGCCTTATCACACGTCAATCTGAACCAAAATAAATCGGTTGAAATTGTTTTGATGTAACACAAGAAATCTCTAAACAAGAATGTGCGGATTTCTTAATACAGTTGAAAATATTTAGCTTTCAAGCGGGAAATCTGTGTATTGTAAAAAGGAGTCCTAGCCTGAATCTGTTGTTTTTTCAACATGTGCACGTTAACGTGTGATAAAGCTTAAAGACAATCAAATTGTAGATTTATAAGCGTCGTACCTTTATAACCGTTATTTCAATATTCAGTACATAAGATGGGATTTTATACTTATAATTTTTCAAAGATGACTCTCATAAGAAAAGATATAGAGGGCATCAAGTGTTTGATATTAGGTTAAATCACCTTTTGTGCCTTTGGTCAGCAAGACTAATGGTGTGATAATCGGCTATTCACGGGAAAAAAAAGCTGTTGTCATTCAGTATTGATTTCTTTAGGATGGGAAGAAGATAAGCGGAATTATCTTTGTATAATATTTAGTTTTCCGATTATCTGCTACAAAAAGTAAACGGAAATTGCAGTTGGTGATAATTTATCACGTATTGAATAAATGATTTCGAACTTGATGATTATTTACTTCAAGATTACCGTAAGCCTATTTCTTTCGAATGGTTAAAGGTTCTCATAATTGCCTTCAGAACCTGGATGCTATCTTGGGAAAATACCATTAGTGAAAGATCGTTTCTATTGCTTTTGTTTTATGACTAAAGTACTGCAATATTTAATTTCTTAATTTAAAAAACATTTTAATTAATTAATTTTGTTTTGTTTTGTTTTATTTTAAACCTTAGAAAACGATATTGTGCATTAAGAACACTTAAGTGATTGTTCAGCAATTTTTTATGTAGCAATTTATTAGATAGCAATTCTTCAGCCTTTCTAAGTCATAAATGTTTAATCGTAATAGAATTGTCTGGTGTGGGAACAGTCACCGGTAACCTCTTAGAACAATTTAATCTCTTACATCCTCTCTATGACTGATGCTGGTAGAAAAATCCAAATCTTAACATAAAAGAATTTTTTTTTTTTTTTTTACCAGAAGCGTAAGTAATGTGACTGCGAAAGAATTGTGCATAATGACACAAATAGATTGTTCTTTCATTTGGAGAGCTACACTATACTGTTTTGCTACTCGAAGGTTATTCCTAAATTCATTCCTCATTCTATGTGCGATTATTTTCTGGTAGTAAGATTTTTGATGATTTTTCTTACCTATTAATGAAAGACGATAAATAGAAGCAGGCTCGTAGCATGAAATTCCCCATGGGAGGAGGTTTCTCTCCCTTGAACCCATATCCCAAATTAATACATACATATATATATATATATATATATATATATATATGTGTGTGTGTGTGTGTGTGTGTGTATGTATGTAAAGATATTTTAACCTAAAACTAACCAACGTAATTAAAATTGTATTTTAAAATAAATTTCTGACAATTCTATCTTTAAATTGCAACTTTTGGTGAAACCTCCCATTCTCATTCTGGAAAATTGGTGACCTCGTATACACCAAAATTAATCCCAGTTTCGCTCAACAATCCTTGTATAATTCCTTTTATATAGCAAACTTAGTTTCACTTCACCCTCGTCATTATATGACTGTCTATTAATATACCTATTGGCTGGCTATCATTCCCTATATAGCGTACATGTATTTCGCCAAAAGAAGCTCCAAGACGAGATGTGAAATATAATGTTCTTATTTCCAAATTTCGTGCTTTCTCTTTGATCCCCCGACTGCATATGGATACCTGTTTTTATTTTTTTAATTTATTATTATTATTTTTTATATTTATTTGTGGTGGGTTAAAATGCCCTTTACACACACATACACACATGTGTGTGTTTGTGTATACAGGAATCCTTGGGGGGGGGGTTACAACCCTCTTCGCTACGCCACTGGGTGGAAGCTATTGTTTCCCCAAAGCGTTATAATATACAAAATTTCTATTTCATGAGTTTATAGATTACATTAGGACAGTTAATAATAGTCAGGGAAATACTGCTTTAAGTGTATATAGCAATACTTATGGGGTTTTAAGCTGTAGGCCCCTGTCTCATTAGCCCCCGTGTTGCAAAAAAGTAAACCGTAGCACTCCAAACCAAACCAATACTTATGGGGAAGGGTTTTATATGCAGAATCGGAACTAGGTAAAATTGGCTTGTGCCCCTACTACCGAATATAATGTAAAAAATATATAAACATATTTTCTCTAAATATAAAATATCTGAATGAACTCAAAACTCACAAATTAAGAAACTAACAACTTTATGTGTTACATAAAAAGAAAGGCATTTACAACTAAATTTAGCATAGGCGAATAAGTCAATGGCTTGATCATAGTTCAGACTGTTTGCAGTTCGACAAATTTACCAATCGTTTCTGTCCCAACGAGAGGCGTATCGCTTTTAGTTTGCTGAAAAAACACGGGACAAGTAAGCAGAGAAAGATTCTCACCGTCGTTACTAAATTTGGATATATATATATTCTGATTCTAATTTTCTATAGACTCAACTAAAACTTCTTCTCCATAGACTCAACTAAAACTAAAAAGTAGTAGCTTCCTCTAGTAGTTATTTTATTTGCTCAAGAGGTACTTTTTCAAGTTTTAGCGTTATTGAAATCACATCTATTTTTTTCAATAATTCTAATTTATTGCCTTTAACCCTAACCTTTAACTAAAATTATGGAACATTTCAAATCGATTTCAATTTTTTGTCATCCATGTACGGGGGCATATTGTTCTCGTTTGGGTTTTGTTTCTATTACGGAGTGCCTTCTGGAATCATTTTAAGCTTTGGGCACAGCGTGGCGTTCCTATGACTGATACACCCGTGGAAAATGATAGCTTTACCACACCTGGTTAAAGCCCCCCTCTCTCCTCTGCTACGCCACTGGCTAGAAGCAATTATTTCCTCAAAGCATTGTCATATACAAAATTTCTATTTCATGAGTTCATGGGGCACACAAAAATGGTTCTCGGACAGTTCATAAAAGGCAGGGAAATGCCCGTAATCCGGGAGTGCGTTCGAAATACCACAGCGGCAATGAATTCATTATTCTAAAATTGATCCTTCGCTATTGTGTAATACCGCTCCTCGGTTTGCAGACCTTTGATCCCCGATGAGTTTTTATAAAAATTCCTCCCACGTCGCAGCAGCGAAATATCTTTACACTCATTCGTCACCTTTTCATATGTTTTCGCTTTTCTTTCATTAACCACTCTCCTTTCAGCCAGTGCTTTTATCTCCATTCTTATGCCCCCCATTTTTTATTCACAAAAATAGAGGCGGGGGGAGGCGCTCGCTGGGTTACCGAAAGGTCACGTGTCACGCGAGGCTCGTTTAAAAGTGCCTTGTATTCCATAATCTTATCTCATAGAGCCATTCTGTGAGTCATTCCGGTCGCTGAAAAGAGTTTGGCTAAGGATTATACGGCAGGAGCAGAATCGTGTTTTATCTTCATCGTTGAGATTCCACAGAGAGTGTGCTTGATCTCAACCTTGAAAAATGACTTTTTCCGTCGAGAGTTTTAATTTTTTCCTCTTTGTTCACAGCTAAATTGGAGGAAGAGACAGCTTACTCTTACAGGCAGGCATTCAGTCAAAGCGGTCCCGTATTGGGGAACAAAAATGTTATTCAATATGCCGCCGAATTTTTTTTTTTCTTTTTGTGTGCATTTTCTATTTTAACTGTTCACAGAATGCGGGTTTTTATTTTGACCAAATATCTTTATACCGTTTAATCTAGCGACTCTGTCATAGTTTATGTATGTATACTGACATGCTAACTCTCCTGGTTTAACCTGGCAATACCGGATTTCTTCAAGCTATTTTACGGGTTTCAAGGACAAATGTACGATTTTCCGGATTTTCGATAAAGGAAAATAACTAGTTTCCGTTACGATAATAAAATGAAATCTTCCTTCGGCTCTGGTGTCGAACGATGGCCGAAGGGTTAGAGCGCTGATCTTCGTTACCGTAGAATTCGAGGGTTTGAATCCTACTTTTGCATGGATGTTCATAGTCGCTCGTAATCGGCTTTAAACAGTAGGTCCCTGTCTCATTAACCTTCTTGTTTTCAAGAAGAAGGTTAATGAGACACCTTTAACTGTACGCTCTACGATCCATAATCTTGTACGCAGCTCTACGATCCATAATCTTACGATCCATAATCTTATACGTAGCTCTACGAGCTACCTTTTCAAGGTACGCCGTAGAGCTTCAAACCAAATCAAAACAAAATCTTCGATTCTGCTAGAGATGCCTATAGATAAAATAAAATAAAAAGTTTTCTAGCGCTCGCTATGAAAGTGTAGGTTAATTTGTAAGAGTAATCAGTTATAATTCTGGGTATTATAAGTTTTAATTTAATGACATATAATCTTCCTTCTTTTGCTCGACAGATTTAATGTCAACCAAAGCCTTCCTAAGAAATTTCTTCCATTTTGCCCTTTTCTTTGCGATTGCTCTCGAACTGGTGACTTAAAATTTTTAAAACCCTCCTCCAAACAGTCATTCTATCTCAATGGTGAACTGCCACTACCTAGTGGTTTGTGAAATAAGATTAAGAAACCCGGTGACGGAGGTACATGAGGAAAATGTGGCTAACAAATTTCATGCATTTCATTGTTATATATTTATTAATTAGTCTGTTTATAAACTGTACAATTCAAAATTGATTGGTGTATGGAGACAGAGGTGCAATTCAAAGTTGTACGTGTGCCTCCATAAACTGTCAATTTCCAGGAAACCCAGGACAAAAGACATTACACACTCTAATGGTGGTATTAGACAGAGCAATATTCTGTCACCAGTAACTTCTTATATTCATCTAGTAACTAGTACTGCTAGTAGCGCCAATACGATCAGGCTAAAATCAGACTTTTGCAGTCTTCAACAAGAATTCCTACCATAATTCTTAAGGTAATTTCTTAATTACCTTAAGAATCTTAAGGTTCTTACGGTAATTAATTTCTTAATTACCGTAAGAACGACATGTCGATGTCCATTGGCATTTGAATGGACAAATAAAAAACAGTGATGTATATTGTAAATATAGCAGACTCGGACTTTATGTTATTAATTTTAACGTTTCTACATAGTAATTCCACATACAGAGAGAACGAATTTTCAGTTCTGTCTCAAAAGTATCTTCACATTTTCGTTCCTCAATAACAAGTGAAACAATTGAAAACTTGTTGATTTGTGAATCAAGGCAATGGGAACCATGTTTAGAACATACATTTGATTCGAATTTATTTTTAAATCAAAACCTGCAACAGTAAATGTAGTACAAAAGGAACATTTTTAAATATATTAATGAAGTAATATTGTCATTAAATAACTTTTCTTTGTTTAATATCATTTTCTTAGTTTAAATTTTTTAAGGAAGTTAGATCAGTTACCTGTTCTAGGACAGGTCTCACCAAAGTCGTGTAACAGCTAACCACGATTAACCCATGGCGCCAACCAATGGTGGGGCACAATTCTCCGTTTAAACAGAGATTAATCGCGGTTAGCTGTTACACGATTTTGACCGGCCCTTAATTGTGTTCATGTGAACCGATGATTTACTAACCAGTGATTATGTATGGAATAATTGTATTCTTTCCTATGCCTCTCTAAGTTTTGTTGAGGTGTGTATCACTGTTGGAAATTGGAAAAAAGAAGAAAATATGAGTCCGTGAACTGAGAAAAAAGAAGTTGCTCAGGGATATATTGGTACTCGGGAGTTACAGCTGTCGTTAAGGCCTCACTCGGAAAATAAAGTGTTGTTAAGTTTTAAGCTGCTGTTTTCTTAAAAATGGAAGGATTAGTGCCACCATTGGGGAGAACGAAAATAACAGATAAAATTGTCAAAGACAACTGTAGAGAGATAACGTTACAACTTTTCATTTTTTAAAAACTGCATTCTGATATCCTGATTTATGGGATATGCTACAGAATTAACTATATATAAAAATTGACTATTATATAATTTGGCTTTCTTTTATACGACGTTATATTATTAATGTGGTATTCAAGATTATTACTTCGGTCAATAGAAATGACTATTATATAATTTGGCTTTCTTTTATACGACTTTATTATTATTAAACTGGTATTCAAGATTATTATATCAATCAATAGAAAATCACTGTTATACAATTTGGCTTTCTTTTATACGACTTTTTATTATTAATGTGGTATTCAAGGTTATTACATTGATCAATAGAAAATCACTTTTATACAATTTGGCTTTCTTTTATACGACTTTTTATTATTAATATGCTATTCAAGGTCATTACATCGGTCGGTAAGCACTAAATATTACTGTAGAATTTCAGACTTTTTCAGGTTGTAGGTCTATGTATAGGTGTGTGCAGGGTTTGTTCTTGGTTTTTAATCGCTTGCATGCAAGATAGTATTCGGCCGCCCCCTACCAATACAAATTACCTGTAGACTCCAATTTAGAATAATGTATTGAAGCCTACTATTATGTTTATATATCTGCTCTATGTAATTGACTAGGGATAAATATGTATTCATAAACTCTTATTTATTTATTTTTTCTTGCTTTCTTATTTGTCATACATATCAATAATATCCAATAATTCTTAAGTCTTACACAATTTCTCTTTGTTTGTTATTAAAAAAAATCTGGTTAGGGAGTTGACCTTCAGAACCGGAGTTCGTGCTTTCGAATTTCACTGTGGCATGGATGTTCATAGCCGTTCGGAATCGGCTTTAAGCAGTAGGTTCCGGTCTCGTTAGCCCTCGTATTGCAGAAATGTGGACCGTAGCTCTCCAAACCAAACCAAACTAATACAATCTTAAGAGGTAGTCTTCTATAATTTGGTATCAAAATTATGCGTAATTTACATTTACCTCTTATTACAAACTTGAATATTTTTAGTTCTCATTCCTGAAAAGTTTTAAGTACGAATTTATTAAAAAATAGCTTAATAGATTGCAAATCAATTCTATTTTTAAATAATGCGTGTATTCATAAAAGTATCCGTTAAAAACAAATCCAGGATTATGTCAATTATTCCCAGACGCATACCCTTTAAAAGATATTAATTAAATACTCTAAGGATTTGAAAGTAATGTCGACTGATGGAGCAGCAAGGAATATAAACGCGCTTGACCTGACCGATGCAAGAGGGTCAGTTTCGGCCCTATTAAACAAAGATGGAAAGCCCATTTGAAGTTTTAGAACTCATTTCCTCTCTGGATTTTTCCCCAGGTCATGCTATTAATTTGAGAAATTTGTTTCCTTTTCAAATAAGTATGGTAAGTACAGAAAGGAATTTTTCAAATTAAAATTTTATGTCTATCAATTCCTTTTAATAGTAATTTTTATCTTTGGGGAGATGGCGGCAAAACTGCTAGACCCCCGAATCCGATCTTGGACGATTTACAGTAATTCTTTTCAAGAGACGTGAAATCTTTGTTTAAATTTCCTTATACAGTCGAACTTCGATAAGTCGAAGTCCCAGGGTACCCCCCAAAATATTCGACTTATCCGAAGTTCGAGTTATCGAAGTTACCTTCCATTCCTCTCTACTAGCACTTAAGATGGGTCGACATGGTTTAAATGGTTTCGTATGTGCCATAATACTATAGTTGTACGCATTTAAATTTTTAATAGCCTGTGTAAACAACAAGAGAAGAATGGGCTCAAAAGGTTTATTGAAACTCAAGAAATTTGGAATCATTACATATAAATTCGTATACATGCCATGTAACTCTCATTTGAAAAAAGCAGTAATTTTTTAGGTTGCTGGCATTCACAAAGTCACCTAATTTTTGAACACAGTTAAATAGGGTGTTGACTGTACCTTCGGTGGTCTCCAGGTATTGTTGTAAGATGTGAACGAAGGTTCTCGAAGGTCACGAGGGGTCTGGCATTCGAAGTTTTGAACAGAATTGTGTTTTTTACCTGGGAAATCTATCACAAAAACTTCGACTTAGAAGATGTTCTCTTCGAGTTATCGAGACAGTTTTTTTTAAAGAAAAGTATAGAAATGATTCGAGACTAGATTAAAAATTCGAGTTAGAGGATTATTCGACTTATAGGAAGTCGAGTTATCGAAGTTCGACTGTATTATAAATATATGGGAAAACTACGTTTGTACAATTTCTTTGTGTGATCAAATTATGCAAACCAATGTTCTTTCGTCTATAAAGAAAATGATGATACCTTGTTGGATGTAAGCCACTCGTTGAACTAAGAAACCAACAGTACAGTGTTGCCAACCTTCAAAGGCAAAATTATGGATTCTAGGTCCTAAAATTATGGTATCGATATATTTTTCTGGTTATACATTTCTCTCTCCCCTCTTATATGTATCTCCCTCCTTATATATATCTCTCCTTATATGTATATATATATATATATATATATATATATATATATATATATATATATATATATATATATATATATATATATATATATATATATACTTTTTAATAATGTTATAATTCCTTATTTACTGTGGGTTTTTTTTTAAAATATGAAATATTCAGTAATAAAGCCGATTATTATTTAATAATTGGTTTAATTACTAAAAATAC
>CM063506.1:152836831-152891831 GCA_032207245.1 Pardosa pseudoannulata | reverse complement strand
TGACCATCCACATGAACGGTCATTACATTAGTCCTTTAATCCACGAGCGTGTGTGTAGAACGTCCTGTACAATTCAGATTTTAGGTAATTTAGTGTGTGAAAGTGCAGGAATTTTACAATTATTTGCCAGCCAGCCAGATTTGGTAAATCACGAAAATTCGCGTACGTTCACGTGTAGTTTTATGTTTGGAAGTATTATTGCGGATAACGTTTCACCTGAAGTAGGAAGGATGGTGGCAGAGAAAAGATCCAGGAAGAAAACGTTAATTAATACTTCTTAGATTAATTATCTTGATTTAAATTTTTTTTCTGTTGTATATTGTACTACTCAAAAACAGCCTACATTTCAAAATGATTTTATTTCTTTGCGGTCCATGTTACCAAGTAACTTCTTTATTTAGCCCATACTAAACTTTGAGTTCGACATGCATGTTTTAGAAGGAAATTATGATATTTATTGATAATCGATGGGGAGGTATAAAAGTTAAAACTTGACAACGCAACCTGCAATGTACGCCTTAAATAAAAGCTGTAGTTTTAGCATTTTCATCTATCCTTATTTACGAGATTTTCATTTGTTTCTCTGCTAAGCTATACTGACCCATGAAGTATCTTTAGAAGTGCCAATGTGTAAATTACAATAATGATGATAATAAAATAATTATTAGTAAACATTCAAGAAAACGAATGATGTACTCACCTGAGACAGAAATCTGATGTGGGATGTAATACAGGGTGTCTATAAAAGAACTCCGGGGTTTTGAGGCAAAATATATTTAACACATTCGCTGCCGATCACGCGCCAGCGCGTGATCAACATAGAGGAAAATGCATATATGACGTCAGGTTCGGCAGCGAATGTGTTAATGAAATAAAAAAGATACATACATGTTTTATACATGACTGGCAAGCTTACATTTTCAAGTTTTTTTTAACACTTAGTAAAGTTCTATATGAGCCCCGTTAGTGGCACGGCAGAAGTCTAAACGGTATTCTACCTCTTCCCATGTCCTGGCGAGCATGTCTGGGGGGACGGTTGCCACACAATTGACTATTCGTTCCCTGAGATGTTGAACATCACGAATTTTCTCTGCATACACAAGATTCTTGATATGCCCCCAGAAGAAAAAATCCAACGGAGTTCTGTCCACTTTCTCTTGAGACACACTCGGCCTACCCAGCGACTTTTGCTTCAAAACATTCCCTGTTTCCTTAAATGCACTGAACCATTGACGAATGGTTTTGTCAGAAGGCGGGTTAACACCATAGTTACGTCGAAAGTTTATTTGTACGGTAACTACAGACTTCGTTTCTATGAACCAAATAACACATTGAGCCTTTTGTTGCGGAGTCGCCATCATTTCAAATTTCGCGACGTCATTTCAAGGTCAACGCCCTGCAGCGCAGCCAATAGTTGATACAAACATTCCCAAATGATATGAGTAAAACTTTTTGAGCTACTCTTTTCAGAGAAATCGACTAAATTTTGCTATCTTTTATAGTTAGTGAGATATAAATTTTTAAAACCCCGGAGTTCTTTTATAGACACCCTGTATTTAGATGAGAGCGCTACAGTTGAATTACTACACGAGGGCTAATGAGACCATATTGTTAACACATTATATGCAGGACACTAGTACATTTTTTGACGATTGATACTTGAGCGAGGGTCACGTACTAGTACGGGTTAGTGCAACAACATGGTTTGTTTGTGGGTACAAAAATAACGGTATATACAGGAAAACGAAGCTGAATGTTCTTGTTTACTACATAGATTCTGGAAAAATTTAGACAAATAAAAAGTAGTTTTTACATCAGTCGTTGTGGCTGATGTAAAATTAAATATTTTTCGATCTATTGAGATTTGACTGAATAACTAAATTTACTTGCAAAACGCCCTCTCCCAGTACAATTCTGCTACAAAATGTACCCGCACACAATGTGTTAAAAAGCCGATTCCGAAAGGCTTTGAGCATTCATGTCAAAAGGGGGAAACGAACCCACGATACCAAAAGCAGCACCCTATCCATTCGTTCATTGTTCAGCAAGATGTTATGAAAATTACGTCTAAAATCACGAGGGCTAATGAGATCAGGAAGGCTTAAAGCGGGTCATCAATGTGAAACTACTACTTGAAAAAAGGACTTGAAGAACATTTATTTCAGCAGTGGAATGAAAAACTACGAACACTGGTTCCGAAGAGTTGCACCATACTCGTTATACTGTGAGATGTAATGAATATCTAATGTTAGGTGAAATCGTGGTAGAGTTATTATATTATTAAATATAGCACATTAAACACATGTGCACATAAAAAAATTGTGAAGGTGGGAAATACGAAAGAGTTCAGCTTGTAATAATTGCATGTAATTTTATTTAACTATCATACGTGTTTAAGGAATTGCGTTCATTTATTTAACTATCATTTCTATCGCTGAACATTCTCTTAAGATTATTTATTACTACATTAGTAAAACTTTCAGACTTAAATAATTATTGCTAATCTTTAGAGTTAATCTTCACAGCTAACGTTTCTAGTAATTCTAGGAAGATTTCATAAGCATTGACCCAAATGAAGATTTCTGTGGAATTTACTTAAAAAGAAAAAAAACTGAGACTTAGGGAAAAAAAGATGACACTGACGATAACACTGTTTTATTTATTTTTTTTTTGTCTCTCTCAGGCCTCTTTCCGATTTTATAGAACAATACTCCCGTTATCTCCAAAAAACATCCTGTATGCTCTGTTTCAAGTCGAAAGAAAAAAAAAACATGCAACTAAAAAAAAGTTATATTTTCTCCCCAACGGAAAGCTTACGATAGTATAAAAAAAATTCCATTTTCTACAGTTCGCCATCTGCAGCCCCCTTTTTCAGTTCGAGCGGGGTTTCTAACTTCCATTGAAAAGACCTTTCTGTCGCATGAAATGACGCACCGCTCTTTTCTGAACTCCAGGAAAGGAAAATATAAAAAAGAGGGAAGCTGGAAGAATAAAAAGGGATCTGTGTACCACCGCCCCCAACACAGCGTGTTTTTGCCTTTGCCGAGATCAGAGGTGAGGTATTAACCTCTCCCGCTGAGGCTAAGATTGTAATCAAATACGCTTTAAGTAACATCGACATGCTCCGATGGCGTAACGCAGGTTCAGGAATTTCGAGAGACAAATTGGCTGTAAAAGTGGAAAATTTAAGTAAACAATGACGAGGGGGTGGAGAGAGGCTCATATCATTTGTCATACTTAATGAGCTTTTCCTCCCAAAAATATAAACTCCCAAATGTCTCAACAAGACGTAATGTTAAACATTATGCAAGCATCAAATATATTACAGGGTTGCTACAGGACCTGGAAAACAGGAAAAACTGGAAAAAGTCAGGGAATTTGAAAAACCGTTAAATTACCGGAAACATTTTGAGATTTTTTGAAAAACATTTTGAGATTCTGCAAAATAAGAAAACTCGGAAAAAAATAGAAAAATATGCTATTAAAATTTATAAAAAGTACTTTCAAAATATTTTACGACAGTTTTTCAGTAACTATATTTAGAGCACAAAATGTTTATTTTAAAATAAATAAATAAATAAATAAATAAAATTTTGCTTTTAAAAAATTACATTTATGCATGATTTAACACATTGTGTGCGGGTACATTTCGCAGCGGAATTGTACCGGGAGCGGGCGTTTTGCGCGTAAATTTAGTTCTTCAGTTAAATCTCAATAGATCGAAAATTATTTAATTTTTTAACTAACTTTTCGTATTTTATATTGAAATATATAAACAAATATATAAATAACAACCGTAAGATTTTTGTAAACAAAAAACATATTTTTTAGTGGATAAATTTATAATAGTATCGTAAATATGAAAAATCAAATAGAAATAGTAGTATATAGTTTTAATTTTTTCGAATTATGTTATATATAAACATTTTTACATTATAAAAAAATGAAAGACAAGAACATTCGGCTTCGTTTTCCTGTATATACCGTTATTTTTGTACCCACAAACAAACCATGTTGTCACATTAACCCGTACTAGTACGTGACTCGCTCTCAAGTATCAATCATTAGAAAACGTGCTAGTACGTGTCCCACATACAATGTGTTAAGAAACTGAAAAGAGCTGTAAAATTTCTGTCCTAGGAAAAAAAGATGTGAATTCAGCACTATAGTTGCTTGTTTCTTGTTATTCTAATTGAAAAAAGGACTTTAAGAACTCTAGTAATATTTTCGGATATTTGTATAGCACTCCTGTATTAGGGCTATAATGTTACTTTATATATGTTGACACTCTCAGATCTAAGTTTACACTTATTATTAAAAAGTTAGCATTTGAAAGAAATATTTCTTTCTACCTTAGTGCCAACAAGACCTGTTATTAACGACTACAAGAAATTTCAAATATAATACTCAGATCGCTGATCTGGCAACGATTCCGGGTGATACCATCTTCAAAGACGATCCAATAATAAAAATTGCTTTTATGGTTAAAATTTCATGGTTAACTGCTTGGTGAATCCTTTATAGTTTGAAAATTTCGACTTTTATTAACATTTAGGGGTTAAACGGGTTTTAACTTGGGATTAGGAATGAATCGGTAAATGCAAGAAATATTTTAAACGTCCTCACTTGGTCTAATAATAGAAAATGATTTTATGCTTTCATTTATAAATAACTGTTTGGTAAATCATTTACAGCTTGGAAATTTCGACTCTTGTTAATAGGCTGGACAGGGTTAAACCTGGAGTTGGTAATGAATCGGTAAATGCACAAAAAACTATAAACTTAATTTGGATTAATAATAAAAATGGATCAAGGTGAAATAATTCTGTGGCATCTGTATCTGTTTAAACAAGTCAAAATTGACTTGGAAATCTCTGAAATGAAGAGAATTTGCAGCTGTCAAACCTTTGCGAGTGAATTTCCTGGTTGATTTGTGTTATAACTTTACTGTTATGTGCTATTGAGACAAACAAATCAACACTCTGATGCCAAATACTTACGCCTAAATAAAATAATAAATAAATAAATATTAGTTTGTCAGGAAGTGTTATTAGTATATTTAATAGTTTTTTCAAGTGTCAAATTATCAATATTTTACCAATGCATATCTCGATGCCAGACAATACAACATTAGAAATATCGGTATACTTTACACGATACCAAAGACGAACAGGTAGATTGCTGCCTTTTGGTACCTTAATCCACAAGTTCAGATAAACATACTTGTCATGACCCCGGAAGAAAAGAGCGGTAAAATGCCGCCTTCAACCCTATGAAATAACCGTGAAAGAAATAAATTATTGATAGATACAAATTTAATTTTAAGAAACTCCTCTGTCTACTTATGGACCACATTTACTGGCAAAGAAAACAAAAAGAACTGCCAAGAATTGGCAAAATCTAAAGTTGAAATGATTTTGGAAACTTCAGTTGGATTTTTCTTTGCCTAATATAAGGATGAAACGTACAATATGTCAAATCAAGCGTGTTTATATTACTAACATCTCCGTCGGTCAACATTACTACCGAATCTTTATAGTGTTTAATTGTTACATTTTAGGGGTATTGTAACGACGATAATTACTCAATGCATCTATCAATTGACAAAGGGCTACCCCCTTTCAACTTCCAGTGCGACGACAAAGGGCTAATGGACTGATACTGAAGAGTTAAAAGGCCGATTGGATATCGTGCGTTTTGCAGACTTCTTGTCGAGCAAATTTCTATAAAGCGGTGGTTCAAAGGTTTTTGAAGTCACTCTAATATTGCCGACTTGAGAATTCACAATGGCTGGAACTAGTCTACAAGAAGCCATTACTAGGCCACTTAGAGGAAATGAGATGGCCACCAAGACCAACCTTTGCAGCAGCCCCGGTGAATGAAATATAAAGGGGGCTTTAAGAACCGTCCCCCTAATCGAGTTTAAATACGGACGGAGACAAAGAAGAGAGAGTTTTTTGGAGAGACTGGAAGGGAGAGATCGATTTGGGTTGACTATAGCCCGCTGTTTTGGACTGTTAGATGGTTTTTCTGCGTTGCTGCTCGACGGTTTTTCCTCTGGAGTGTTTAACTGTGAGGACAAGTCTTTCCAAATTTCGTTCGTGGTCATAGCGTATGTGGATTGAACTTCTGAATTTATGCAAAAATTTGTAAATAATCTTATACATTAAATAATTTTTTGTAAGAAACGAAGTTTTGTTTCTCTGCTGTAATTTGGCTCACGAGTCATTACAGTATTTTTAAAATCATATGTGTTGTACAAAAATTTAAAATAACTGCTGTGGTTATTGAAATTAAATCTACATTTTGAGACATTAACCAATACATCAATTGTAGAATCTAAATTTCCTTGGGTGGCATTTTAATTAAATTAATAAAAATAGTATAAAATAATTGTGGGCTTCCAAGCTATAAATAATTATATTTTGTAAAATATTTTTATAGGAAATATTTTTGAGTAACTAAGTGTTTAACAAATTCGAGTCAAAATGCCTCGCCTAAAATTTGCCGTTGGGACATGGGTTCGGTATGTTTCGCCTTAGAGCTGACTCTGTTTGTATTGGCTTTAAGGTGGGTCTGTATCTGCCCTATTGAATACTTTTTCGCTCAGTGTTAACCTGTGGGAAAAATAGCATTCTTTCTGGGCGGATCACATGCTAAGGATTCTTTAAAAAAAAATGTTATACCGCGTGATAGGACAGCATGTTTTCTATGATTCTCTCCTTTTCCATTATTAAACCGCGCTTGTGTATCAGTTGATGCTTTGAAATCAATTTTTAACTACTTTCCTGACTAGATAGACATCTGAAATTCTGCACATAGACTAATTTCCGGCGGCAATACAATATTCAGTCAGGAAATATTACATTGAAGTAGAAAAATATCAGTTTGGTAAATGCTTTTAATCTGTTCAGAGACCTTGGAATTCCGATAGAAGATACATATAAACTAGTATCGCCATCTATTTGCAAGCAGCATAACTAAAAACTCAAACAATTTTTTTTTTTTTTACTTTTTAGTTCATTTTTTATCACTTTTCTTGTTAAATATGATTTTTTAAAAATACTTTTTTATAATTATAACTTTTTTTGAATTTTCAGCTGTCAAATGTTTTTATTCGCTTTTGAAAAGGAGTATAACAAAATGTCTCACAAATAATTTAAAATTAAATATATTTTTCTTAATTTTTTTTTTATAAAGGATAATATATCCTCACAGAGACTTTGCTGTTTTATGACGTGGTATAATTATTTAGCGAAATATTTGAAAGCAAACACGCCATGAGAAATTTATTTTTCCTATAGGTTAACGAGTAAAAAAAAAAATGAATGCGGCAGGTATAGACATACTTTAAGCCGTAGGTTCTGATGTAACTAGTCCTTATACTGCAAAAAAATCGTCCATGGCATCCAAGATGAACCACTTGTATTCTGCTACTTCTACCAAAGATATAATATTTGTACTTATCAAATATTTTCATTCATTATGTATGCATTTACCTTTTGTTGACGATGATTTCTCGCACTACGTTGGATATCTCGTAACTTTCTTCTAATATTTCTCTCGCAAGTGAAGCTCTAACAATGCTGCATAATTAGATGACGAATAATGAATTCTGTCTTCTAATTAAGCAGTCATGACTAACGCTACATGACGATATCAAATGCAGTTTCGTCTCAATTATGAGTAACGGGCGTTAATCAATTCCACAGAGGAAGAAAAGGGATAAGAATCAAATGCTATTTATTTCAAGTATCAATCTCTGCGATCAGTTGTTGCTACCTTAGATTACTTTTCTTTCTGTATGACTGAATACGCGCATTTAAGCCGGATGATGGCAAAATAAGTAAAGTGTTGGGCATTCAAAACCGCTGTTGACTATGACGTAACCAGAATAAATTTTCGGGAAGGTTACAAAGTCTTAATACAAAGTATAGAGAACTTCCAATCCCATAAACTTTGTATTCTATGTGTGTGTGTGTAGAATAAAAACATGCATAAATAGTGTCATGTAGCTCTTATTAAATTTAGGTATTTACCTATGATCAAATTTATAGTGGTTATTATTCTGTTAATCAATGACTAAATTTTATTTGTCTTGCGTTGTGTAAATTATTTAAGTTTTAAATTTAACCACGGTTTTTGAGAGACTACAGACTTAGTTTTAACGAACTAATAAGTTAAATTAAGAGTTACTAAAATCAAATATTACACACTTAACCCTCTAAGTGGTTTGCACGTAAAATTCCGCCAAACTGATGATGTCTTCAAATCGGTTGTCACGTACAATTTTCGACCTCCAAAAACGTTCAAAAAATGGATGTAATGTACATTTCTGCCAGGGTTTTCCCCCATGGAGTTTTGAGGTAGGAGGGTCATGTTGATTGTGTAGGAACTGCATCCCTCTTTGGCTAACATTTATTAATGAATGCACCCCTACTCCCTGAGGCATAAAGACGCTGATAGCTTTTCATGGCTTTGTAAATCTCTATTTCGAAGTATTTCGTTTGCGGTAACACATGTATCTCTAATTGCACCTCTTAAATATCTTGGATGACTTTCTAAAAAAATATAAATAATTCTCTTAAAGAATATTTTTATTTGTACTTTTAGAATCCATTATTTCTTATGGGATGATCTTCCAGACTTGACGATCTTTATGTGTATTAAAAATTAACACTCTATAATATCTATTTATACATCTATTTATAACCGGAAGTAAAGGGACAATAACGAAGGTGGGTTTCCCGTATTCCATTCTAGTCGACAAAGGGTGAAGTAAAAAATCATAGAACGCTTTTGCCACTGACACAATAAACCTTTAGCGTATATTTGAGACTTTTTTACCTCGGTGAATACCACTCGGAGGGTTAAAATAAACACATACAAGGTTGATAGTTTAAAATAAAAATAAGAGAATTTATTGTAATACTATAAGTCTATGTACAAAAATTTGATTTAAACTTCATGAAATTTGCTTTTCCAAATTTTCTACTAGGCGCCACATTATTCAAAATTCAACATTAATAATATACTAACATAAATCCATAACGCTGTACAGAATTTCCTTGTATCTTGAAATACATATTTGCAATACATTGTCTTTTAATTTATGCTTTAATTTTTTACCCAGTTTAAATTTGCCTGGCAAATACTGGAACATATTTCATTAACTTTCCATTATTAATCATCCATAAAATTACTTTAATTTCAATATTCATAACTAAGACAATAAAAAAATATTTAGAAAGTAATTATGACATATCTCTTTATTTTTCTTTTATACGCTTGCCTACCTTATATGACAGCAAACTTCTTGTAGCTTTTAAGGTCAGCTTGATCAAACCCTCATCTGCATTTATAGTCAGGCCTTTATACTCAGAAATTAATGCTAAAATTGTCAATCTATTGTGACTAGTTCTATTGCGAAGAAATATCTTTTTACGCAAGTGGTTTGAAATGATCTTTCAACTCTCGGAATGGATACAAATGGAAACTAGAAATGCACACGAATTTCAATAAGTTTATATATGTATATATATATATATATATATATATATATATATATATATATATATATATATATATATATATATATATATATATATATATATATATATATATATATATATATATATATATATATATATATATATATATATATATATATATAATATATATATATATATATATATATATATATATATATATATATGTATATATATACATATATATATATATATATATATATATATATATATATATATATATATATATATATATATACCAGTGGCGTGCGGTAGGTGTTCATGCAGGGTGTGCAGAGAGCAACAACAACAATCATATTAAACCATAAAAATGTACATTAAACACTTCTTTAATGTTTATTATTCATTTGTACACAAAATCCAAACGTCTATCCGTATTACTATTAAAATAACGAAAAGCTTATATTTCCACGAAAAACTTATATTTTCAGCAAACGTAGCACCACACGGCGCCCGCCGCTACGGTGCCACATAAGGATGCTCATAGGTGCAGACAAACCGAAAGTCTAGTCCAAGTGCAGAGGATTTCACTGCACGCTGGCGCAATAGAACGAACTGTTTCTCATTCGGTCAGTGGATTAAATTATATTTATTAATTGTTTTTAACATTTGGATATCATATATTCTGCGAAAAACATCTTCACAATTTTTAAAAACAAAACCAGGGATATGGTGTTACAGATATAACTTATATACTGTCTGTAAAACACAATGAATGGTAAAATTTGGACTGTTCTGTTAGAATTCGTTTCTTTTTTGTCTAACATAACAAAATTGTTTTTCAGCGAATTATTTCTATAAATATAATACATCACCGAAATTACTTTACCACACTACAACATTTCCCTTTATATTGATGAAATACTTCTTTTATATTTCCATGAAAACAAAAACTTACAATTTATAAATTTAAACATTAAACGTCTGCAAAATCGTCTGGGCAATTAATCAGTTAAAGAACAAAAAGAGCTTCAGTACTAAGTCCCCGCTCTAATACAACGCTTAATAAACCGTACCTTGGGATGATTCTGAATGCCAAGTGCAGGAAAAATAGCTGCACTTGCCTCAGTGCTATAGTATGATGTGCTTCTCCAGTAGCCCATACATATAAAGCGTGATTTTCTATTAGTGCGCAGGGCGTACACATAATATTTGCTTAATTTTGAAATATGGTTCAAAAAAACCCACTTGAAAAAACCCAAGTTTTTTTCAAAATCATTATTTAAAATTCCACATAATTAACTAATAGTAGAAATATTGAGTTAAATCTATAATATATATTACATATTTCATCTTTGACAATGAGATATTTTTTTTTAATTTGAGGATCTAAATGCTAGAAAAAACAAAAACTTAAAAAAATTTCAAGAAAAATAGTTATTTGTATAACAAATACAATGAAAAGATTATAGAAACAATTATATAAAATAAAAACAACCATATTTCTATAGATGATAAAACTGACGTCTTTCAGCCAATATTATAATAAAAGAAATAATATGTAAAAAACAATTACCAGAGGGCTTATATATTTACAAGAACATAAACAAATTAGAACTTTCTATATATATACAACTTATTCTAAATGTTATATATGATATAAGTTTCTTTATATGTTATGATATATAAGGGAAAACTTGTTTATACAAACAATTGACCAATTAACTGTTATATATGAAACAAGGGTATATATATAATATTTAGTGATATAAAATTAAATTAGTATATAAAATTCTAAATAAAAACATTAAACTTTTATATAATTGTATATATTAATATTTCCCTCTTATATAGATACAAGTGTAATAAATGTGATTATTAAATAAATACTGATCTATGACAAATTAATTTATGCATAGGAATATATGCTTATAAAATATACAAGATATTCTTTATTGATTGTTGATAAAATATGACTATCCATTATATATATGTTTCTTTAACATTTATATAAAATATAGATGTAAAAAACATAATAGTAACTGAAAATCTCATTTAAATTTTAAGATATGTATATTTGTTAGAAAAATTTTAGAATATGTAAAAAATAATTTATTTTAAAATTTCAAAATTTCTTTTAATTAAAGCAAAAATTTCTTCTGCATAACTTAAAATTGATTTTTAAATTTTAACTTTAAAAAGTGACTAACATTTTAAATTTATTTTGATCAAGCAATTATATATCCTGTCCTCTTACATATAAATTATAAGACAAATGATATAATATATATAAATGTAATAAAAAGTAAAAATAAAAATATGATATATAAGTATAATATATAACCCATGTATATATAAGTAAAATATTTGTTATATATTCTGAAAAAATTATTTTATATATAAATAGTATATATATATTATATATTTTGTATATGTTTATATATTAAATATGTATAATATATAATATAAATATATAAATAATAACATAATATATGTATATATATTTTAAATAATATGTATTTATATAATATATATATATATGTATATATATAATATATATATATATATATATATATTGTATATATATATATATAATAATATATATATATATATATTATATATATAATATATATATATAATATATATAATATAATCTATATATATGTATATATATTTAATATAAATATATATATATATATATAAAATTATAATACATTATATATTACAAATCTATTTATAAATATATTATAAAAATATTTTTATTAACACAATATATATATTAATATAAAATGGTTATATTGTATATTTATATAATATAATTTCCCAAATATTAATATTCATATAATCTTTTGATTGATCTTGATTTTTATTGTATTATAGTATAAATTGCCTTGACTGTGGGTCGTCTTTTTTTATTAGGCATAAAATTAGGGTAACAGATAGCAAACTAGAGCTAGACATTTAGAGGAGGTTTTGGCTAGGCCCAAGTTCTGTGCCAATTTCAACTATCCTGTGTTCGTCTTTTAGTGTTAGCAAAGCTCAGTGGTGGGGAAACTTTTTTACCATTTGAGGCCACATTCAAATTAGGCAGTAACAAAGTAGGCCGCATAGAATGACACATTTAGGAATGCAACTTTGTGAAAATAATATCCATTTTGTACATTTTTTTTTTCAATTTACTTCATTACATAGAAATAACAAAAATAAAAAAAATCGGTCATTTGCTTATTTAACATAATTTGTGACAAAATATTTTTGTAATATGTATTCACATAAGAGTAATAGCTTCTTTCAAAATTAATCTTTGATTACTTTTAATAAACAACTACATATTAAAATACCATTTCAAATAAAAATTATTTAAAAATACAAGTAGTTATATTTTACAAGTTTTTATAGGTTTCAAGACAATGAGTAATCGTTAGGACGAACGCCATGTTTATTTTTTACGCTTAAGTTTCAGATAAATCACGATCTTATTGTCATATTATGACTAATTATATCCTGGATGTGAATACGTAGTATTGTATTAATGATGCATAAAAACAGCCGACCTGATTAGGTGTCTATTGAAACGTGTACTGCAGCCGTCCTGTTTGTACACACTGAAATGCTATAGAGGGAGACGGGATCTTTTAGATGGTAAATAACATCTGTCCGAGAGCAACTCTCGTCTTGCACCTGAGGTCATCCACCTCGATGTCATAGTACCCAGTAGTAAGGCAATACTTCATGCCGATAGCTAATACATTCGTTTATTGATAATGAGTCAAAGACGGCTAGAAGTAGATTGACGTAATATGGTTGATATAAAATTCTGAGGAGTGATAAATGAAATGGATAGAATGGGATATGTATTAGTAGATAATTATTTAACCCCATAATAGTTGCCTTGTAAACACTAAAGTAAGCATTAGGATTTGTTCTATTTATTTTGATTTTAAATTGCTAGTGGGGAGTGATTACAAATAAATGTTAATTATCAAAACGGTTCAGTAGTTTCTAAAAACATTACAGTGCTATGCAGTAACTCAGCCAGAATTTATTTTTTCGGGGAAGGTTGAAAGTCTCAATTTAAAGTACACTGTACTTTCTCAAAATAATCTTCATTACATATACATACAAAGTACTTACATAAGTCTTATACATCCATGCACACACAAATACGTTATAAAATGCAATAGCAATGCTGAACTTAGTTTTGTTGTATCTTGAAAAATGTATTTGTAGCTACAGTGTCTTAATTTATGCTTAGTTTTTAATAGATTGAAGTTCCTCTGGTAATTTGTGCCCCATATTTAATTTACTCTTTATCATACGACAGATAATTAAACTAAAGTAATTTTATTAATAGCTGGACCAGTTCTATTGCGGAAATGTTTCTACTCCTTTTATGGATGAAATCGATTTTTCAGCACTTTCAGCCGAAACTAGCATTGACCCCATATTTTAATGAGTATTAAAAAAATCTTGTAATGAATACATTGAAAATGATTCGGAGACAGTGCATACCCCACGGACTCACACTCCTTCTATAAATACACCCTTGGTGCTATGTTACACTACAGTCATCGGTCCTAAAATGAGGTTTAAGTATAATTATAAAGTCTAGTTCACATGTTTCAGGTTGTTTCTTCTTAAAGCTTGAAGAGATAACTATATTACATAGTTTAATGCTAAGCCGCAAGTAGACCTATTTAACGGTCAATATTATTCTTCATTTAAGGCAGTTAAACTAAGAAACTTCATAAGCCCAACAGCCATTTACATGCCTTTGCTGCCTCAACCACATGCACTTTCCAGCGCCCTCTGTCCCTGGCAACTTTACTTCAGTTCTGTATCTTGAAAACATCTAGGTCAGTGGTTCTCAAATGGGACGGTACAGCCCCCGAGGGGCGATGTGAGGATGCTGGGGGGCAGTGGCCCTGTTTCGTGAGGTACGGGGGATGATATAAGTATGTTTAGACATTTAAAATTAATTTCAAACTCTCAAATAAAATAATTAAATTTAATATACAGTTTACACCATTTGTAAAACTAATAAAACAAAATTATGCGACGTGAGCATAATTGATTCATCAACTAAGTTTCCAGGCTTGTAAAGTTGCAAAGTACTTTTGTCTTCATCTCACTAAAAATATGGAAACGAACGTCAAGAGATTGGCTCTTAACCATCAAGCACAACAATGTCACTCGCTTAGGAATTGGATTATGTTCTACTACTTCTATAATGTAAAAAGTTTGCCTTCCTTTAAATTTTATCTAACACAGAATAAAAAAAATATAAACAAGTTCAAAATTACTTTTATTTTCAACATTTTTTTTGTAACAATTCAACATTTTAAATTGAATTAATAGCCTGCAGTTACCTCCTGGGACAAATATAACGAGTAGAACCATACAATTAGGAAGGGAGAAAATTAGTTAAACAGTTTTTCCTTTATAAATGAATATATCCTCTTTCCTAAATTCTAAGTTAAGCGATTTTCTAAATGGCAGGGGGGGGGGCGTTGTTAAAGTTTTCACTCTTTAGGTGTGGGGAGGGGGAGGGAGGAGAGATTTTAAGAGGTTGAGAACCACTAGATTTAGGTCTTTTCCCCTGCCTTCCACTAATCTACTTGGGTGTCTTCCTTTGGTCTGGTTTCCCCACAGGACTTTTGAAAGGGATTATTTTAAGGGCACTGTCTTCTGAGCTTCTTCGAACATGGCCTAACCATCTTAACCTGTTGCTCCGGATGGTTAACTGTGGTAGGGCCGTAGCCAGAAATTATTTTCGGAGGGGGACCAAGGGAGAAAGACATCTTTATTTGTTAATGACACTTCAATTAATGAAAGGGAAAGCACTGTATTTCCAGAATACAGTGCCAGAAATAAAGTACTGTATTTCCGGCCAGCGGCCCAGGAAAACTTTTATGATCTGAGCTTTTATGATCTTTTTTTTTAATTTTTTTTTTAAAGAAAATAACTGTTTATTTTCATGAACAGCTAGGCAGATAGCACACACACAAATGTGGAACATTTCTATCTACAAAATGGTCTTTCAAAATTTCGGGGGGGGAGACTAGTCCCCCAAATCCCTCCCCCTGCCTACGACCTTGAACTGTGGCTACCTATAAAGTTGGTATAGTTCGAAGTTGAATTGAATTTTCTAGTATCCGCTCTCCCTAATGGAGAAACAATCTGTTGAATTTTTTTTTAAACTTGTAAAGTATGTCATTAAACGTATTTATTGCTAAAAATAAAAAAAAGACGCGTGCTACTTTTAACAATTAATATGATGACGCGTAATTCTTAAATTGATGGTAAATCAACTTTAAAATAATAAATATCAAATTCTCTTTTACTGTTCATTTAGAAGAGTAAATAAAAGGGGTAATCAATACCGATTCTCGATTAATGAATGACACTATGGTGAAATAAACCAAATTTCTAATGTAGTTGAAATAGAAAACCTAAATTTTCAATATTTTCTTTACCATTTTAACACTAGAACTGTGGGAGTTTAGGTCTACCTAAATCTGTGTGGATAAAACTTACTCCGAATAATGTAAATCTGTGCTGTTTTTCAAAAAAGTACATTGTATTTACAAGCAATGGACTTTATATTAATTTGATGTCTAAAATGAATAATAATTGATAAAAATAGTAAGATATTACTGTATTGAAAAGTATATATAGTTGGAAAAATATATAGACGAATTGAATGGAATTATTTAGTTTTTTACCACTCAAGGTTTCTTACAAAGGGATAATTTTTTATATATATTTTGTGTATTTTCTACGTATCGGTATTTAAGATTAGAACAAATATCTGCAGTTTTGTATCAACTCTTAGAAGCTTAGTAATGAACCATTTTTCGCATTGGCACAAATTCTTCAATATTCTATTTTCATAGATTTTTATGGGTATAAAATTAATAAAAGCCAAGAAATGTATTTCAATTTCGTTAGCAACATTTTGAGAAAATTGGACGCAAAATACTTTTTAAACAACCTCTCTAGTGTTATTAAAAGTTCTAGTGTTAAAGAACCTGACTTTTAGGCAGGACCAAGTTTGGTAAAAGAATGCTTCGGCTTAATGCAGTATATTAACTATTGAAAATTTATTTACTTATGAATATTTTATTATAAGAAATAAAATGATGTATGGCATATCATGAAGAAAGTGTCTTCTTCTATCAAGAGGTATCGTATGACTTCGGTAAAAATATCACGCTGAAGCATAAAATTGAATATACCCCTACCTGAAATATTCTTTGCTATAGTACTGTAGATAAGACTTCGAGAAATTACTTAAAGTGTTAAATATGCTTAAATTGTGACATTCAAAACCATGTAAGATTGCGTGAGTTTCAAGTCTTTTAACTGGTTTAAAGTTCGGTGACTAAAGGTTAAATTTCGGATAGTGTAAGATGTCTTCCCTTACACACCCCTTTCAACATGCAACGTCTGAACGGGGGCACTTCTTGTGCAAAACTTTTAATGAACGGAACGCAAGACCTTTATATTCTGTAAGGAAAATTTCGGTGCAAAAACATGAAATTTTTCTGTAGTCAAGATTTTTGGGCTTAAATCACTTTCATTTAGCTAGTTCTTGGTTGATTTTTTTTAGCTTTTAGGTTTAAAGAGCTAAGGGTGTTAAAAAAAAAAAACAATCTCAAATCTGTGAAAGATTCCGAGATTTTCAGGTTTCCGTTTAACTGGTTCGAAGATAGGTGCCTAAAGGTTAAATTTCGGAAAGTGTAGGACGCCTGCCTTTCCCCACCCCTTTCGACATGCTACGTCTGAATGGCGCACTTCCTATTCAAAACTCTATTAAGGAACGCCACACAAAACCGTGATATCCTGTGAGCAAAATTTCGGTCCAAAAACCTGAAATTTCTCTCTGGTTGATTTTTTGGGGGAAACTTCCACAGAACACCACACAAAGAGGGGAAGGGAAAAAAAAGTCTTTTTTTCTGTCGGAGAAAAAAAATCTCTACTCACTAGTCTAAAATTTTCAAAAACCACCGCACTACGCTGATGTGCACATATTTGATTAATAGGATGTTACAAAAATGGGGCTGTCGGAACACCTTTTTCCCCTCCGCCTCGACTCCTGTTGTAGGCAAACGTTGTGCAGCAGCATGCAGTCGTGTGCGGAGCATTGTGCAGAGGAAGCTGGAGATGAAGTGCGGGGCTGAACAGAAGAATAAAACCGATTTTTTTTTCTTTCTGCGATTCTTTCGGAGGGGTGCCTTGGTCTTCTGGTGGAGAGGCCAAACCGTTAGAGAGAGAGGAGAGGGGGGGGGCATGTCTTTTTGTTTCGTAAGGCACATACACGCACAGCTGTCGCGTGCGCGCGCGCTTCTAGCACCTTCACAGCTGGGCACGTCCCCGAGAGCTGGTACGGTACACTTTTCGCGATACCTGGCCGGGTTGCCAGAGGAATAGTGATGCCTTCCTGTTTTGCCAGAAAGGTGAAGTTTAATTCTGACTTCAATGTGAGACGTGGAAAATATCTAAATATGTATAAACACTAACGTGCTTGATACCAAAATTGATGTTATTTGTATAACGCATGTTGGCCACACCAGAATATAAATTAATATTAGCAGCAGCTCTGGAACACAGAATTTGCTATTATTGCAGCAACATAAAAGTGCGCGTCAAAATAGGTTTAATAACTACCATGTGAGGGAATCCATAACTGTAGAAATGGAATATAATCGGGAGGCTTAAAGTGATACAGGCAATTTTTGCCAATCATTCTGTTGGAGAAAGAAATGGTATAGTAGTTGAGATATAATTATGTATAAAATAATATAGTAGTTAATTGATGATTAGTTTTAATATGGAATAAAATGGACATTTATCCTGTCATAACAATCAGCTAGAGTTTACTTGGAATTAACTACCCCTAAAATACATGATACTGATGAGTAAATAGCTGTAACCAACTATGTAACAAAGATATATTAAAAAAATAATGTACCTTAATCATATCAAGTTTGCTGTATTATTGAGTCAACCAGTTTGCAAATTTACACAGACCTAATTAACACAAGGGGCACATGCCCCTGGACATGTAAATTTATACAGTTTTTTTTCCCCATAGCATTTGCACTTAATTGTTTTTCTTCGCAAATTCACCTAATTTAACGGAAGGGGCCGGTGATACATAACTTTATAGTTGATGATAGTTGCTATTTTAAATTATTTTCCCATGAAATCAATGTATTTTTATTTATAATTGCTTTTGTATTTATTTAAATTGTAATTCAATAAATAATTTTATATTCTTAAATAAAGAAGTAAATACAAAAAAAGGTCAAATCTCACTCCTGATGTTATAAATTTTATATGAATGTGATTATGTTATTAGCTCGTTGCTATAAATTGGGAAAAGAGGAGGCACAAAAGTAAACTTTCAATCCCAAAAGGGAGTTTATGGTTGTAAATGCCATGGTGATATCCACGTCAAACGCCGGACTTTATTTATTAGAACTTTGTTTCTGCTTTTTGTACGTACTACCCCAAAATTGCAGAATTTTCAAGATTTCTTACATCAATAGATTAAATTTCAAATCAATGTAAATAGTTTTTACTGTCGTTACATTTTCAAGCATATATTTCACTATTTCTTAATTTTTATATATTTCCATAATTATTAATTGCTTTTTTTAACATCATTATAAACGTTTTACATAATTTTATTATTGACTTTTAAAATTTTCTATTCAGTTTCAATTTTTTTTTATTTATTCATTTGAATTATATGCAGTCTTAATTTTAATACATTTCCCAATTTTTCCACTTTTATTATTCTACATAAGCATCTACATAAGCGTAAGTATTTACATTACATGAAAATTGGACTGTGTTCTGGGCAGAAAAGTATCTTAATCGGATCTTGTTTGCACACACACTCCTAAGGCCCGTATTACATGAGGCGATGATACGCACTGAACACTGTTTCGTAATGTAGTCGGCATAATATATTCTTAATTTTTAAAACACAGCACGAAACAGTTGTTAGAACATATCTTCGTCTGGTGAGATATGTGTCTCATGATTAGCCATTTTATATTTTATTTCCTAGAAATTTCTACATATAGGCCTTTTAGTATTATAGTTATAGAGAATGTGCGCATGACATCAGGTGCAGCAAAAATTGCAGCTCAACTTCCTCGTTGGCAAAACATTTGAGTTTCCTACGGATGGTGCTTGTTGGAGTTTTAATTTTGTCAATTATCTGAAAACGGTAACAAGCTGTTGTACGTATAGCTGTACTAAGCGTCTCAAAAAAGGTAAAAATATTGGATTTTATGGCTTTCCTAAACATTCTATATTGCGAATGCTTTGGATAAAAACTTTGAAAAGGCAAGACTGGACTCCAAGTTCTTCTTCGAGAATTTGCGGCAAACGTTTTCAGAATGCTAATAAAACGTAACCTTATTGTAATGTAATAGATTATATAAAGTTAGTATTTTATTTATTATTACTAAGTTTTTTTTCATATTTCTGATGTATTTTCTATGCTTTTGTGAGACGTACTGTACCTATAAATATAATTATTTTTTGCCCTTAAAAAGATCAGGTTTTGCACATTTTTATTAAATTCTTATTTATGTAATAGTTTATTGTTCCTGTTAATATAATCAAAGTAGTTATACTTTGATTTTGATACTTAATAGTACTATGTAAAGTGTTTAATTTTTTTTAAATATATAATTTTGTGAGTGCTAAAAAATATATTCTGTATTACTTGGCCAGTTTCTGATGTTTCTTACCCCTCCCCTTAAATAAAATTTAGTTTAATTGCATACGTGATCCATATCGAAGCTCATAAGATACAACGAACACAAGCAATGTTTTGCCAAAGAAAAGTTGAGATGTAGTCAGCACTCGTATTCGTTTACAAACATGCACTTTCTCTATAAATTTAGAAAAAATAATGAATTTTGTGATGCTTTTACTAACAAGAAATTAAAGGATTTCTACTTTTTCTTAAAAACAAAGATAAATTAAAGAACATTAAAAAGGATTATTTTCAATTGGTATATTTTAAAATTTAATTAATATATTTCCGTCATATATATTCAAAATTATTTTAGTATAAGAATTATACATATATTTTAATTTTTACAGAAAACTTACATTAAATAAGACGTATAAAAGAAAATAAGAGGATTATGTTTAATTTAGTTATTTTAGACAAATTTTGACTGTTTTTAAGAATTGCGGATGAACAAATCAAGTAACTAACTGTGGAATAATTTTAAAAGAAATATATTTGTCTTGAATAGAGAAAAAAAATGGCTTTCATTTGCGATTCATAAGAAATAAAAGTTTAAGAAATTGCAGCCGTTATTTAATTTCAATATTTTTAACAAGAAGTAATAAATTAATCCAGAAAATATTTTTTCTCATTTGAAAATAAACGTTTCTTTTAATAGGCAACTACTTGCCTCATATTTTTTTTATATGCTTTATAGTTTTCTGGTTTTCAATTAAGAATTTACCGAATTAAATTTTATCATGGAGCAAAAATATAAATGATAAAAGAATAAAAGTGATAAGAGTATAAAAACATTAAATCTATGCAATATAATCTATAAAAACATTTATTATATTCGAATAATATAAATAATAATTTGTACTGAAAGTAATCAAAACAAAGGTAATGTCTTAATTGAAGTAGAAGTTAAATTTTTAATTTAAAAGTTTAAACATCGGTTTTGTATAAAACAATTTTTATCATGACTTTTTGAAGATTTTAGGAGAGGTTACTGTCAAATTATTACAGCACCATGGTTCTCAAGGTTCATATAATTAACATTAAATTTTTGTTACATATTTCAACAAGATCAAAATCAATTGTTAGTAATTTTTAGTACAGTGGAATATCGATCTGCTGTTCCCGTATTGATAGTTCGATTTATTTAGTCCCGTATTTATCTTTAAAGAACCAATTTTTCTTGTATTCATCGTCCCTGGATTATCAACTTTCATCTATCGTTGAAACTTTTTGGTCGTCCCGTCGTTTGTTTTTCTGGAAGTATCGTTTTTATAGAATTTCTGAGGACTGGAAAAATTAATTTTTGGAAGTTCCTGGAAGAACACATAAATTTATTGCAGTATTTTATGCTAACATTTATTTATTCAATATTTTGTCTTTTGTATTTTAGGCTGCTAAATAACAACCCACATTTAGTTCAAGTTTTACCTTTTACATTTTGCTGCTCACGTAATCTTAGACCCCCCCCTTTTTGGCCTGTAATAGGGTTTGAGTTTGATATATTTGCTTTAGAGTATATTTAGCCTTAATATCAGTGAGATGACTGTACAGTCCTTCCTAAATATGTTTAAGTTTTTGAGCTGTAGCTAGGGTTTCGCTCTTTCTTTACTTCATTGCTCGAAGTAAAGAAAGTATTGTAAAAGCGAAAATTTTTGTTCTGCAGATTTCGAAGGCAGTTTCCATTTTAACCATGCCCAAATTCATTTTCAATAATTTAAGCATTACGTCTGAACGCACGAACAAGAAAACTTTGACTCTGAAACTTTTAATGTCCATTTTAACTCTCCTTGAGTGAATTTTGACAAGTACCGTCGCGATCTATGTACATACAGTAGTTTCATAACTCAAAAGCAGTTAGATGTCGCAAGTTGAAATTTTGTATTTATGAGTTTTGTAATATCTATTTGCACATTTTCATTTTTTATTGGAATATGTTCTCTGTATAACGAAAAATCTCAATATAACAAATATTAAACGCTTTAATGAGTAATATTTCAGCAAATGTGTAACTTTACCCCAAATTAAAAAAAATTGGAGTATTGAATCTCACATTCAAATAAGTTAAATAACCGATGCGATTAACCTTAATTACCGAGACTTGATTCAATAGTGTATAAATTTTTTTGATGTTTTGAAGGGGTAATATTTTAGCAATTGTGTAACTTTCCCCTAAATTAATGAATTGGGGTATCGTGTTTCACATTCAAATAAAATTTGTATAAATGAAGTGAAGCCAACAATGTTTATAATTTATTACCGCATACAAGGAAGTCACGAGGTGCCTTCACAAGATTTTTTTTCCTTCGTGTCATCAAACCTAAAACAACGTTCGTCTATCCTGGAACAAAAAATCACATTAGTCATTTTTTGGGATTTTTTTTTCAAAAACAAAGATAAATTGAGGAACTTTCTTAAAACTGGATTCTTTTCAATAGGTATATTTAAAAATTTAATTAACATATTTTTGTGGTGTATATTAAAAGCTATCTCTGTATAAGAATTATACATATACTGTTTAATTCTTACATTAAATAAAATTTACATTAAAACTTACATTAAATAAATTAAATTAATTAAAACTTACATTAAATAAAAATATAGATAAGTTTAGTTATTTTAGACAGATTTTGGCTGCTCTTAAGAATTGCTGATGAGCGAATAAAGGAACTGACTTTGGAGTAGTTTGAAGAGAAATATTCTTTTGCATTGAACAGATATAATAAGATCGCTTGGTTATTTCCGAAAGCGGTACCTCTTTTGGCGCGTTGGCGACGGAAATTGCCTCCCATGGCCAATATCGGAGAGGGACGACAGATGCAGATGACATATTCCGTTTAGTGGGGGAAGGCAGGGGAGAGATCACCCCCTCTCTCCTCACCGGGAAGTGGAGAAAGTTATCCTCACCCTCTTCGTCTTCCCATTCGGAAAAGATGCTCGCGTCAGAGAGGGTCCACGATTTTATGGCTCCACAGGCTTTGTCACATTTTTAGGGTGTGCTTCCAAAGCGCGTGTCTTGTGTCTGTGCTCTATGTGTTTTCTTATGGATATTATGGAACTATTTCAGTCACGTGGTAAGTTGAAACTTTATGCCCACTTAGACTTTAGCTTATTTCTTTGTATCCCAACATTCTTGAATTGCGCAATATTTCCTGAATGTAAGAATACAGATTCACATATTCCATTCCAGTCACGTGATAAAAAAAGACTAACTTATCATTCAAATTAATTAAAATTAATACATTTCAAATTCCACGAAATTTCAGTCACGTGATAAGTTGAAACTTTATGCCCATTTAGACTTTAGCTTATCTCTTTGTATTCAAAAATTCCTGGATTGCACCACATTTCTAAAATGTAAGAATACATTTCAAACAGATTTCAAAATCATTATCGAAACCAAACCATTTCAGTCACGTGGTAAGTTGAAACTTTATGCCCATTTAGACTTCAGCTTATCTCTTTGTATTCCAAAATTCCTGAATTGCACAACATTTCGTGAATGTAACAATACATTTCAAATAGATAAAAATAATTTTCCAAATCAAACCATTTCAGTCACATGTAAGTTGAAACTTTATGTCTGTTCAGACTTCAGCTTATCTCTTTGTAATCCAAAATTCTTGAATTGCACAACATTTTGTGAATGTAAGAATACATTTCAAATAGATAAAAATAATTTTCCAAATCAAACCATTTCATTCACGTGATGAGTTGAAACTTTATGCCCGTTCAGACTTCAGCGTATCTCTTCGTATCCCAACATTCCTGAATTACATAATATTCCCTGAATGTAAGAATACATTTAAAACAGTTAAAAATAATTTTCGATATTAACTTATTCTTAAGAAACCATTTAAGTCACCTGATGAGTTTGAAACTTTATGTCAATTTACTTCCAGCTTATCTCTTTATAGCTCCAACATCGTCGAGTTAAAAAGAATATATATTTCCTGAATGTTAGAATAGATTACTTCAAGTAAAAACAATTTTAAAAATAAAACTATCCTTTTGGAACCATTTCAGTTACTTGATAAGTAGGTTCTTTATGTACATTTACCTTTAACTAATTCTTTTGTATCGCAGACATCCCGAATCAAAAATACATCATAGGCTGTCAGAATATATTATATAATGCGTGTAAAATATAATTTGAAAATAATAAACATAAGTAAAAAATAAAATTTATTTGAAAAGATGTTTATTTTCTACAAACCCATAATTGCGTATTTCTTAAAAATATTGCATATTACTTTGCTCTCAACTTCTTTCATCTCCACATAAAAAAAAAAAAAAATTAACATATTCAGTGTTTACTTCGTAATAAGCATGTGCATCTTATCAAAAATGAATAGAATTTTGATACTATTATTAAATTTAGAATAGCTAAATTGATATGGAAGAACAATTTATATGAAATGCAGTGCAGTAAGGTATCACCGACGAATAAAACAACCTCTTCATGCTCGCTTTGAATATGACGTCAATTATTGTGTATGTTGCAGATACGCAACACAGTGATACATGTAGTTAAGAATCTTTCGCGACTTCCTTTAAAATATCCGTGTGGAAAAGAACATTACTCGCAATATAATCTTTTCTTTCGTAATGTAATTGTTTTTAAAAATCAATTTTGACGTAGATTTAAAGAGATGGTAGACATAAGAAATTTTTATGAATTATTAACTCGATTTTGAAAATTTGCAGACGTACTAATTAACGCATAAGTAGATTAATCATATTATATTTTTTACTAAAATTAATTAGCCGAATAATGGTCTAATGGTAGAGTGTTACTCTTCAGTACCGGAGTTCGCGGGTTCGAATATTTCGCTAAGAATATTTCCTATAAATTAACTATTCCATCTTAAAACAAAATAGTACTTAATATACTCGAAAGATATTTTTAACGAGAAATACAAAAATAAAAGAAAAAGTTGAAAATTAAATCAGTAGTGGTTAAAAAATATTTAAAAAAAATCAACATGGTATTTGAAAATTTTTAAATAAATATTTTTATGTATAAATATTTTATAATTTAAATATTTATAAATGTAAATCTTATTTGTTTTTAATTATAATCATTTTACTATAACTATAATATTTTATAATTATTTTTAACTGCTTAGTTTGGTTAATTGTGTGTATATATATAAATTTAATAAATTTCATAAATTTAATTTAATAATTTTCATAAATGTATTTTAAAGTTTGTCCCATTAAGGAAAATTCAGTGTTTACATTAGGCAGAAAATAAAAACATAGGTCTAGTTAAAATATAGATAAATTTCTATATTAGACATTTTTTTTGATAGGTGAAAGTAATGATAGATACTTTATAATGTTGTTTAAGAATCATCTCAGCTATGCCGATTTTAGCAGGGGACAAGATAGTGCACAGCACGTAAGCCAAATTTAAGGGTAACGAAATGATTATAAACCAACTTATTGACAAACATATGGTTTGTAAAAAAGGGCGGCAAATTTAAATTTGAAAGTAGGCGGATGACAGTCTAGGGTAGTCACTGCGACACAGTATACAACTTTAAGATCTATCTCTAAACATTTATTCGAAAGACTGGCACGTGATCGTGAGAACATGACACGAGAAAATACCCTGCAATGAAAATGAATTTTGCCTTCTTAAGCTATTAAAATAATTAATTTTAACTGCTAGTGCTTAGTATTCAACACAAATATTCACGTGCTATATTTTTCCCACCACAAAAAGAGTAAACCAAAATAAGATAAATAAAAAAAGCGTTTATGATTTTTGATAATCAAACCTTCTCATGAAAACGGGCACTTAAATAATAGGTAAGATGCCAGAAGTTTGTTGGGGAGGAATTCCAAAGACAAAATAGATTGTCTACTCTAGATCAATGGTTCTGAAAGTCGTTCCTACGGTTCCCTAAGGGTCCGTGGTAAATAAAAATAAATTGAAGGTGCATCGACAACCTTTTGGGGGTCTACAAAAAGTTGAGTAGAAAGTGAAATCATTGGAATTCTAATTTTTACAGAAAAGAAGATAAATAATTCACTAATTTTATGAGCTTTATCACGAAAATAGAAAGAAATACTATAAATTGGTGCTGGTAAAGAATTTCGAATGTTATTCACAAATATTGAACCAAACATAATCTCATATCAATCCACTAGGCTCACCCATCTCAGTACACTGAAAAAAATATTTTTGTAATTTAAAACATAAGGTATAATTTACATAAATATTACTTTAAATATAAAAGTAATTTATTTTTATTGTAATTTTACGTTACTATAATAAACATCAAAGTTAAAATTGCAAATTTGGTATATACTTGTATAGAGTTATTTTGCTTGGGGGGTTGGTTCATGGTAAGGTGCATACCATAAGAGGTCCGTGGGCATAAAAATGTTTGCGAGTCGATGCTTAGATGGCATATATTATGCATAAGCAGGAATAGTTAAAGATTAAAGTAACTAAAATTGAATATAATTAAGAATAGTCTCATCCAATTGGATTATGATTATATATTAAAAAATTATTGCATTATTACATTACAAATAGGATTCGTTTTTCAAAATAATTAATGTATTAAATTAAACGATATTTTACTAAGTCATTTTGAATAGGTGAATACAGAGTTTTAAGGTGTGCAGATGTATAACTGCGAGAAAAACTTTGATGAATGCTAATTTCTTAAAGCACAGAAAAAGTATAGAACGACCTTATTGCTTAAAAAAAAGTTCTTTCGCATAGACAAATAGATGACAAATAGTAGAAAGTATTATCTGCTAACTCCCGGTAATTAAATATCTGCTCATGTTTCTTAGTTGAAAATTCCCGTGTAATAAACTTCTTATTGTTCCTGTCAATTAGTTTAGCTAGTACGGTGCTCCAGTGGTTCACGATGTTTGAGTCCTTATGGTGTGCTTCTTAAGTTGGGGAAGTTATAAATGTGATAAAAAAAATTTTAAATTGTCATGATATATATTTACTAAAAAACTATTTACAAGCCCTTTCCTTAGTAAATTAATATAAATAAAAAAAATTTAAATAGTTGAAAAATAATAAAAAAAAAATAACTGGGGTTAAATATTACACGGTACAAACAGTTATTAAGAAAAAACGGTTACAATAAAATTAATAACAGGTACTAAATGATAAGTGAAATGACAAGTATTTACATTTACATATACCATTAAATAAATACTAGATGCGACAATTATTAAAAAAGTTAAGAAAATTAAAAACGTTAAAAAATTTAAAGTTTTACAGCTTTTATGATACATTACTAATGCTGTTCCTGGGTAGATAGGTTTTTATTTAAAAATAATTCGCTTTGAAAATTAATTGGTATTAGGCTGTACATTAGAATTTTAAGAATTTTTTTTCCTTTTCTTTTTATAATTGCGTCATAGATTAATCTCAACATTTATCACATTTAGAATTATCCTACGTGCTAAACTGATTGAGAAGATAACTTTTGTTTGTATAATAAAATGAATTGTTTTACTACAGTAGAGTGTAATTTAAACCTAAAAATCAGCATTGCTTACTACTCTACTCCAATATCCACAGCAAAACCTTAAAAGGTGGTTAGAATAAGAAGTTTAATTTGTTTTTAACAATCAATTCATTTAAACATTATTGCGGAGAAGCCGTGTTTACGATTTATACTAGTATTCCGATCTTGCAATTTTCCAAGGTTTTTTTCACCTCAATATTTGTATTCTTTCTATCAATGAAAATTTTTCAAAAGCATATTCTTCACCTGACTCTTGCCGGCAACCAATATGTCGTTGTTATTCTGTTAATTCTTTTAATTTTATCTTCCTGTATCATTTATTATCTCTACCACAAAAGTCATGGGTTTTAAGGATAACTCCTATTTTTTGTAAGCGCAACTGATGTTAATGAAACGTGTTTATGCGTATAAAAAATTATTTAAGCCTAACTTTTAACTGAATAAAGCCGAGCGATGGCCGAATGGTTAGTGTGCTGGCCTTCGGTACCGGAGACCGTTGGTTCGTGTCCCACTGTGGCATGGGCGTTCGTAGCCGTTCGGAATTGGCTTTAAACTGTAGGTCCCGGTCTCATTAGCCCTCGTGTTGCAAAATGCAGACCGTAGCACTCCAAACCTAACCAAGCATTTAACTAAATAAAAAATAAAAATAAAATACAATAAAATTAATATTTAAAAAAATTATTTTTCGGAAAAAGATCCTAATTAGACTGTTTATATATAACTTTACAACACGTCCTTAAAAGCACTTTTGAAAAACTATAGAATGAATCTTTAGTTAGTAGGTACTAACATAATTAAAATTCTTTTACTCCAGAAAAAGCTACTTTATATTTAAAACAACTCAACTTGTCTTTTCTGAAGTTTCACCAATTATAACTACATCTATCCTTTGTTAATTTATTGTTCCTTTTTGCTCGTGTTGTTACGCAAAACAGATATGAAGAACATAAAAACATGCTGTTTATTAAATAATTTGGCGATTATTTGGCTAAATACTCTATATCAACTTATAATCAGGAGGGCTTTTTAAAACAATTTTTTTTAATTTGCAAATTAAAAGTGCCCTCCGTTAGTAATCTGGAAAATCCTCTTTGTTCCGATACTCAATTATTTCCCGAATTATTTATCCATTATATATATATATATATATATATATATATATATATATATATATATATATATATATATATATATATATATATATATATATGTGTGTGTAATGACTCCTTAGAATAAAACCAAATCAGAAATTCAAACATATTTTCAATATTACATACCGTCCTCATTAGTGATTTAGTGATTAGCTGTCATTTAAAAAAATCAGACATTTAGTAAACATTACCATATTATTTATGAGAAAAAAATCATTGTAAATATCCCAAGTGGAATGTATATATGTAGTCTTATAATTGAACACATTTTAGAATAATCATACTTTCAAAATAGCATTATCTGATTTATTTCACTTCACTCTATTTTTACAAATTAAAAAAATTATAACAAGATTATGTAAAAATGTTCTTTTATAAAATTTTTAATAAAAAATTCTTTTTTTAATACTGTTTTAGAAAATAAATTTTCAGAAATTTTCTTTCTCTTTAAATTTTTTTTGGCGACAGAAATTGGCGCGAAATCTTCAGTTGCACCTGGGCACTAAAAGCCCTAGTAGCTATGCTTGCAAAAATATATTTAATATTTCCTGAAAATTCAATGTAGAGATATGAAAATACTTCTTATACATCTACTATTCAATCCGTTGGTAATTCAATCATTACCTATATATATTCAAAATATATTCTTCGGTAATAATAAAGAATAAATTGGAGAAAATATAAAACGCCGAGGAACATTTTAAAACTTGTTGCCAAGTAAACGTAAAACAAGTTTACACGTAAATAAAAAGCATAAAAAATCAGTGAAATTCCGGTTATTTTACGGGATTAAATAGATTCTTCAAATTGCGTGAGTGCTGAGTACGAAGTTTTATAACTCTGAATAAATAATTTGAATTGGGTAAATAATTTTAAACGTATTGCTAAGTAAACGTAAAACGCGTTTATAGAAAAACAAAAAATATAAAAAATCAATTAAAAATATATTTTATGCGATTAAACACCTTCTTCTACAAACTATATATGTATGTGTAATGTGTACAAAGTTAATAACTCCAGTAACTAATTTGGGGAAAAACAGCTGAGTAGAATGATTAAGAGTCGTAGAAGGATGCAGCAGAATCAATAATCATAACTGATTTAAATATGAGAAGTTAGTATATTTAGCTTGAAAAGACGTTTTCAAAATGATATCCGAAAAAAAAAAAATCAAAATATTGATTACGTTAAAAAGAATTAATAAAATACGTAAAGTAAGCGAGAAAAACTTTTAGTGCTGCCATCTAGTTATATTTATAGAAACTTTTGAGCTTGCCTGTTCTTTTATGGATAAAGTTTCATGAAAGAATAAATTTTTATACTTGGTTATCATGTTATCTTTCCATTTATACTTTAGGATAAAAGATTATAATTGGATACCATTTGTAATATTTTATTCGAAATTTTCATAAGCATAGGTTTTAGTAGTTCTAGTCATTTTTTTTAGTTAAATTTAATTCGGCATTCTAAAATTTTTCTAATTTTTTTATTTATTAAAAAAGTGATAGATAAACTATTTCTGTATTTTTTCAAACTTTGTAGCATTATTATAGGTTGCAATATGCAGGAAAATTTCTTTTCCATTTTCGTTTACAAAATTTTTCCTTGAAGAAAATTGATTCTTGGCATACTTTTTTTTTACTGGATATTGGTTTATTATGACATTGGGTTATTCCTATTTTAAAAAGTAATTTTTTTAAACGAAACAATAATTTTTAAACACATTTCCCTGCAATAGCGTGAGGGTTACGTTAAATTCTACATTTTATCACTTCCATTACAATAATGCATAAAGAAGTTGCAGAAATTTTGTAGAGTGGCGCCATCTACCGACAGTAATGGTTTACTTCAGTTTCTATAATTTGGTAATTATTCAATAAATATAAATGTTTTCACTAATTTAAGCTTTCTTTTCATAGCTACAATAGAAAAAAATTATATAAGTAAAAAATAAAATATTTTTAATCAGATATTTTAATCACAATTTGTTTAAATAAATACAAAATAACGAAAAAAATTAGCTATTGAATTTTTGTAGAGATTATTAAATTTGTGACGATTTTTATAATTATGAATGATAATTTTCTTACTAACATTTTATTTTGAGATTAAACATAACTTTAGCATAAAACCTAACTTAAAAATAATAGTAAAAATATGAAAAGAAATATTTGTTCAAGCTACTTTGAATAGAAATGAATGCAAATAAATTTTCTTTGCCTTAGAAATTCATTCAAACATTGAACTATGAATCATTTGCATATTTTTTAGTTAAATAAGTATATTACATAACAGGTTGAACAAGTACATTTAAATTATTCATAATCCTTTTCTTTTGGGCTTGCACAAACTACTCAAAACTAAATGCTGATAGGTTAGATTAATGCAGTTAAGAAAAAAAGTGGAAGTCAGAATTATTTCTATAGGATGCTTATTGGGAATTAATCTATTATATTGACTATCGAGCATAAATTAGCTGCACAGATTCTTTTTTAAAAAAATGAAATCAAAAAATTTTCCTTAATAGAAGTTGACAAAGAAAACTTTTATATATTTTTTTGTCTGTTTCGATTTTTAATTTCATTTTTTTTAAATTTAGTTCTTTTGATGCATATAATGATAATATATAATGATATAACGAAATTAAACAACTTAATTATTAATTCTTTTCTACCGATTTTACACTTAAAACGACAACTTTGGGCAAAAGTGTTTGTTTCTGTTTAATTCTACTAATACCTGGCTGCCACAAGCACACCGCCAAACGATGTCTGAATGGTTAGGGTGCTGACCTTCGGAACCGGAGTTCGTGGGTTCGAATCCCACTATGGCATGGATGTTCGTAGCCATTCGGAATGGGCTTTAAGCAGTAGGTCCCAGTCTCATTAGCCCTCGTGTTGCAAAAAGTAGACCATAGTGCTTCAAAACCAAACCATATCAAACCACGGGCACACCCAGGTAATTTCTACTTACTTCAACTAATCTTATATCACTACCTTATGTAACTTAGTTTCCGTTATTAGTTTCTCCACGTAGTATATTCTTCACTCCTCTGATTGGTTGGCTCTCTTGCGTCCTCATGGCACTATATAAGTACTATATAAGTGAATGCACAAATTTTTAGTTAGAGGGCCAAAGAAGGGTTGTCTCAATAAACTGCCTATTTATTTTGAAGTTATTTATCCAACATGGATGTAAGACTTGTTTTGTGTTGGGTTAAGAAAGGAAAACATTTGCTAACCCAAACATTTCCTTGTAGATAATTTGTTATGCTATTTTTTTATTTAAAATTTTTTATTAAGATTCTTAATTTATTAATTATTAATTATTAATTTATTATAAATAAAAATAAATTTATAATATTAAGAATGTTAATTAGAATATATATAATATAAATATATATAATTAAAATATTAGTAAAAATATTAATTAAATTAAAAATATTAAAAATAAACTACTAATTTTGTTAATTATTAATAATTTACTAATTATTTTGGCAAGAATTGTTTATTAGTAATTTTTATCTTAGGAGGGATGGCATTTTTCATTTTTTTTGTAAGAGGTGGCAAAACTATTGGAGGCGACCATGATTGTGTTTAATCCCATTATGAAAAATTCATTCATTTATGCAAAATGGCCGGTACCCCATTCCCGAGGCTTTGAGTCGTGTATCGATTAGCAACTAGTTTTTATAGCGAAACGGGGTCGTCGATAGTGAAAAGGCGGCCACAGACCTTTGAGATCATCGCCAGAAAAGAAATTTTTTGGCAGAAAACGATCATTCGACCAGTGAGCAGCGAGACAATTGCACGTCCAGCCCAAGGAGAAAAGACGCGTTTCAAAAGGAATCTTTTTCGTTTTACACGAATCTAGGTCGGCGAAGCCAGATTAAGAGTTTATTCATCGTCTCTTTACGCGATATGTGAAATGGAAAAAGAAAAGTCCATCAACAGACGGGATCTATACCTTGCACATTGCATTTCTGAACGGAGTATTCCGGCTTCGGTTGCCTGGAATCGAACGCATGTTTGTATATTTTAACATTCTTAGCCATTGAACTGAAATAAAAGTATGTTTGGAATGGACGCTATTCTTTTGGTTCCTAGACAGTAATTTTAGCCTTGAAGTAGAATAAGTGAGTTTTAGACACATAGTTGGGTTGTTTTGATGCGCTACCGATAATTTTTTTGACGATTGACACTAGAGCGTGGGTCATGTGATAGTACGGGTTAGTGTAACAACGTGTTTTTTTTTTTTTTTTTTTTTTTTTTTTTTTGGTGGGTACGGTATATACAGGAAAACGATGTTCTTGTCTACTATATAGATTCTGGAAAAATTTAGACAAATAAAAATTAGTTTTTACACCAGTCGATGCGGAACCACAGAACGGGTCGGTTAATTAAAAAGATCAATTTAGATTTAAAATTAACTTTTTATTTATCCTTTTGAAAATATTATATGTATGGATATTTATATATTATATATATATATATATATATATATATATATATATATATATATGTATTTATATATATATAAATATATATATATATATATATATATATATATATATATATATATATATATATATGTATTTATATATATATATATATATATATATATATATATATATATATATATATATATTTGTTTATTTGTCTATTTATATATTTGTTTATATATTTCAGTATAAAATACGAAAAGTTGGTTAAAAAATTAAATAATTTCCGATCTATGGAGATTTAACAAAATAACTAAATTTACGCGCAAAACGCTCGCTCCCGGTACAATTCCGCTGCGAAATGTACCCGCACACAATGGGTTAAGTTATGTACCGGCTATTTTGGATTCCTCTCGGTTCGCTGAAAAAAATACAAATTGTTCTTAATTTTCTGTTGAATTGCTACAAATGTTCTTCCTTGACTAGTTCCACACTCAAAACACAGCTGATTAGATCGTACATTAAACAGTGTGTAATCATGGCAATTAACCGTCTATTGGCTTTAATCGAATTGAAAGGTGAGACAGGTCTTGGAGGTTTCATTAAGGTAGTCATCTATTTGGTTTGTAATTTGGAATCAACGATTAACATTTTACAATGACCAACGATAATACGATCAACATTTTACATCCGGACTTACTTCAAAAAGCTGATTACAAAAGTCTACGAACGTCCATGCTGGAAGGTGGGGTCGAACCCAGGAGCTCTTTTAGTCGCAGATTTTCCAGTTCTTCAAAATTAGATCCTTGACATCGGTCTGTTCCTGCCATATTAGTTTTCTGTCACACAGTGTTAACCTATGGGAGAAATAAAATTCTTTCCGGCTTCTTCGCATTAAAAAAACCTTTAAACAAATTATACTACGCGATAAAACAGCATATTCTGTCAGTCTCATACGACATTTAATGCAGAGTGGCAAGTATGGTGAGTGAAGAGTGAAACGATTAAAAAAAAACATGCCGTTTATTTAAATGAATCAAAAAAATAACATTACACATTGCTCCACGAGCAATAAAAATAAGACTAGCGTGAAACCCACACAGGGAATCTAAAGAACAACCGTCAGAGTCAGCACACATAAAACTACAATTGTTTAAATACAACTGGGCTGTCCACATACACGTGTAAATTTGCATACAGTTTTAAAATAAAAAAATATACAAAACTCAAAATACACTCACAGTAACTAAATAAAGAAAATATAATTACAAATGATGACTAGTCATATGAAACTGTTTACAATCTTGAAGTGTCGAAAATTGGATATAATCAGACCAATACTTAACCGCTGGTTAAGTCCAAGTAATCCTAACAATATTCTCTAGGATGCTATATTTCTCTTTTTTTAAATATATCGAGAAAAATGTATTTAATTTTAAATTATTTGTGAGAAATTCTGGTATAAAAGCGTACTATTTTCCCAAGCACTTATAAGAATATTCAATTGACCAAAATAAAAAAAGTGGGGGGGGGAGATAGAGTATCTTAGAGTATCTTGCTGTTCTATCACGTGGTATAATTGTTTATAAATCATTCTTTAAATGCGTGTTGTCCAGAATGAATTTAATTTCTCCCATAGTTTAACATTCTGCGAGAAGAATCCAATATAACAGGTACAGGTCTGCCTTACCTTTTTAACTGTCGAACCTATATGTCGAAGCATCAGTCGGTGAAGTAACCCACATTCGAGTGTGCCAATTCCACTGCTGATATAGATGTGTATACATATTCGGAATCGGCTTGAAGCAGTAGATTTTAGTCTCGTTAATCTTTGGTTAACTAAAATGTCGATGTTAGTATTCCAAACTAAAGGAACCTGATCAATAGCACAATAGCCTAAAAGCTGAGATTGGCAAATACAGGTCATGCAATATATCCCCTTTTCTCTGATCGCAGAATCTGCCTTATTTCATTTCTCGATTTCTATTCTCGAATATTCTTCGATCTTAGACCGGCTCCAGCCCTGAACCCGCAACCTTTCAGTTACGAGAACGCTGCCTTTGCTGACTAAGCTACCGCGGCTTTTTAAACAAATTGTATCTACGTGATAAAACAGCATATCTCTAGAATGCTATATTTTTCTCTTTTTTAAAATATCGAGAAAAGTGTATTTAATTTTAAATTACTTATGAGAAATTTTAGACTATTTTCCCAAACGCTTATAAAAATATTTATCGGACAGAAATAAAAAAAAGGGATAAGATAAAGTATCTTAGAGAATTTGCCGTCCTATAACGTGGTATAATTTTTTTATAAATAATTCTTTAATGTCCAGAGGGAATTCTATTCCCCCCATAGGTTAACATTGAGTGAAAGGAATCCAGTATAGTAGGTATAGGCCTACCTTACCCTTTTGACTGTTGAACCCGTATGTCAAAGCATCAGTCGGTGAAGTAACCCACATTCGAGTGTTCCAATCCCACTGCTGATATAGATGTATATGCATATTCGGCATCGGCTTGAAGCAGTAAATCTTGGTCTCGGTAATCCTTGGTTAGCTGAAATGTCGACCTTAGTATTCCAAATTAAAGCAACCTGTTTAATAGCGTAATAGCCTAAAAGCTGAGATTGGCAATTACTGGTCATGCAATATATCCCCTTTTCTCTGATCGTAGAATCAGCCTTATCAGCCATTTCATTTCTCGATTTTTATGCTCGAATATTCCTCCAACAGCAGCGTTAAACACATCTCAAGATTATCGAACGACGTAGAATGTAAAAGTGTTTCTTCTTTTATATTAATTGGCTAATACGAGTAAGCATTAATCACGATCTGCGGATGATCAAGCGTTTTCTGATTAGGAATTTTTAAAAGGTACTAAAATGTACGGAATTTGATTAAACCGTACTCACTAATGTACCTTTTGGGGGGAACCTATAATATTCAGCATGCATCTCGAACAATGAAGTTATTTCGGTTTTCGCAGTAAAACGGGCTCTAAATTTGCGGCGATAAAATTGCAAAAGGTAATTTCGCATATCTGATCGTTATTAGCATAAACCGTTTCGTTAATTAGTTTTGCCTCGTAAAATTTAATTCATATCTGATTAGAGTGGCATGCGCAATCGGCCGTATCTCTTCCCGAAGAGATCGATGGGATGATTAATTGATCAGAAATAATAAAGATTTATTGATATCTTTTATCAGTAAGAGACTACTCGTTAATTTCCAGTTGAAAGTTAATTTCGGTTAAGAAAACGCAGTCTGCTTGCTCCTCAAGTTTGACAAGAAGTCAAATGACGTTACATAACCAGGAGATCTTCAATATATTTTCTAAACAAACTTTACAAAATATGATCAATGCATAAATAACGTACCGAAATCATCCAGATGAATTATAAATTATTTAATAATAAATAGCTAAGTAAAGAAGGTATATATATGTATACATATCCCATAGCATTTGCTTTTTCTTGTTATCATTGATGAATCTCTCTATCATTCATGTATATTGTTACAAATGGTGCCTTTATAAAGGCATAAGTTACCGAAAGTGTCTGCTTTTACTGCTCCCGTTTAACATTCTAATTTGGCAGAGAGTCTAACAGGCAGAATTTGGAGTTCCTTATAGAAACCTTATGGAGGGAGGTGCATACTTGATGCGTTTGTCGTTATCTGTGACATATTGCCTTTTAGTGGCCAAATATTTATATGCCAAAGAAACCCTGAAAAAGTAGTAGAATCAGTATTTCCTATTTAACACCTACCGCAGAAACTATAAAAGTGGTCTTTCGATGAGAGTTTAGTTCTAGCTGTGAAAGAGAGCACAGCTCATTGCGATTGATAATGTAGCTTCACAGTTACTGATTATGCAACAGAATTTGGAAGCTGTTATTTGTGAGATTACTAACTGTATTTGATATTATTTGGTTGATTGGAATCGGGGTATTTCAGTATTCTTTGTAACTGTTGTACAGAGAAGATTTTAAAAGTTTGGTTGCCACTAACAGCGGGATTCTGACGCGTAACCATAGTATTCGGTAATATATAATGTGTGTGTGTGTGCGTAATCTATGGGCTTATTAATGTACATCTTCTCTGTTATTGTGGAAAATATCCCTTTACCGCACTGTATGTATACCCCGTAGCGGATATTATGCTCTTCCGTACAAGCAAATCTTAATTCTGTACCTAATTTATGAAATGACTGTCTTATATGTGTATGTGAGTGAATTATTACGCAGTCTCCGCACCTAACGCTTGAAAAAGCAGCGCGAAGTAAGTGGGGTTCTTCGAAGGAGGTCTATCGCGTGGAATGATGTCCACCAGAAACCACCAGAAATCATCCTGGAGACCTTGATAGGGATATTTGGTACTTAGTCGGTTCATAAATGTATATGTATAAAGGGTGAGTCATCATAACTCTGGAAAATATTAAAGAGAGGTAGGTAGCAGAGAGAAGAGTCAGAATCACATAGCATTGTAAGAAACGCAAAAATATTCTTTGTATGGAAGGTGGATTGTATATGTAAAGTCATATTCCTCATTGGAAAACTCCCTGATGATTTTAGTAAACAATTTATATGTACGATTTAATCGCCCCCCCCTCTCTTTATATCTGTATATATGTGAATGCGTTTAGGTATACACACACACACATACACACAGAAAAAAGGGAAGTTGTGCTTTAATGTTTATACCCTTACACATATACATATCTGTGTTTTCTGTATAGTTTCGTAAACACACATACTTAATTATATGTATGCTTATGACGACTTTGCCGGTAAAACAAAGTAAATCGAGCGAATTCTAAAGCAATAAGTTAAAAAAAGCCCTGAGAAAAAATGAACCTAGGTATCATTTCCTTTTCACCGTCCTAATCTATGCCTTCGTCACAACAACTCTTTTCCGGACTGTGGCCTTTTTAATCCAGGTGCCGAGACACGAATCGCATTTCACCGCCGAGTGCGCTAAAAAGGCGGAAAAGTGAAACGAAACGAGAACCTCATCATTTCTGCTGGTGCGCTTGGATGGCAAATACCACTTCAGGACCAGAGAGAGAATGCTGAAAGGGTGGCCTTGGGGGCACACGACGAGAGGCTGCGTGCTCACAAGAGAGTCTACACTTGCTTAATGAAGCTCATTAGTCGGAAGTGGCTGTATTGGAGGGAGGCTGAACGCCTTTGGATTCCCCCCTCCTTTTATTGTAAATGAGACTTCAAAATAGGGGAAAATCAGTTTTGAGAGGAGTGAAAAGTTAGGTACTAATTATGTAGAAGATGGTAGTCCTTTTAATGAGTTTTTTTTTCCGTACGCTAGTTGTCTCACGTGCGAATTGTGATTGGTATACTTACGATCCTCGCAATACCGAGGCTGAATTATGTGTATGTAGTTCTATGTGACCTCTCTCATTCTCTATTATTGCAAATGGGACTTCAAAATAGGGGAAAATCAGTTTTAAAAGGAGTTACAAGTTAGGTACTAATTGTATCGAAAGAGGCAGTTTTTTTCCCTCTCCTTCCGCTAACTGCTTCCTAATTGTTTTGTGCGCAAAATGTGTAATTTTCCGATCTTCGTAGTACCGAGGTTCATTTACGGCGGATTTTTCCTTTCCGTCAGCTAAGAAAATTTGATATTTAGCAGTGTTTAGTTCAGTTTGATTTAATGATAATTTTTTTTATCTAGCTGTTTCACATGCGAAATGCGATTGGTAACTGTCCACTATATGTGATACTGAGGCTAATTCATGGCAGATGTTCATTTCAGTCCAGCTAAAAAATTTCAACATTTAGTGGTGTTTAGCTCAGATTGACTTAATAACGGATATTCTCTTTCTGCTAGCTGTTAAACGTAATGTAATTGGTAACTGCAGTGTAGTACCAAGGCTGATTTGTAGCACAAGTTTCCTTCACTCCAGCTGAGAAATTTCCATATTTAGCGGTATTTTGTCCAGATTGACTTAATGAACTTTATTTTCTTTGTGCTAGCTGTTTCACATGAAAATATTAGTGGTAACTCTTCGATCTATGTAATACCGAGGCTTATTTATGTCAAATGTTTTATTCAGTCCAGCAGTGGAGAAAGGGTCTCACGTTCCTCGGAGTTTGGAACGTGGTCAGACACCGGGATCTCCACAGATCTCCAGACAGAATCTTTAAAGATCTTTAAATATGTGATAGCATGAATATTAGTATGTTGATCTAGGTTTAGCAGGTACAAAACCATTCAGGTTAAACTTCCCCGACCAGATCTCGATCGTATGATCGCTTCGCGATGTTGCTCCAGAGTCCAAACCTGTCTGCTATCGTTCCGTAAATTTCTTTCTATTAGAATAACTTGTTTATTTTGTATAATTTACATGTATAACACAATAGCCTTGAAAAAATGGAGTCTTGTATGTTTTTTTTAGCATAATGTTGGGTTTGACCCTTTAAATGACAATTTTTGTACTAGAAACGTTAAAAAATGTTTATTTTAACTGCATATCATTAAATACTATAGTTAACAGAACAAAAAAATTGGAAATTTCTTTTCATTTTTCATAGATTTTCTGCACTTTTCTCACAATTTTAGGATTGGTTAGTGTGCTGGCCTTCGGATCCGGAGTTCGTGGGTTTGAATCCCACTATGGCATGGATGTTCGTAGCAGTTCGGAATCCGCTTTAAGCAGTAGGTTCCGGTCTCATTAGCTCTCGTGTTGTACCGTAGAGCTCCAAATCAAACCAAACCAAACTCACAATTTCAGATCACCTACACCCTTAAATATTTACTTCACGCAAGTACATTCTGTATGCAATAAAGTTTGTCTTTAAAATTATCTTCCTTTATAAATTTTAAAGATTACATTTTTCCAAACTATTCAGAAGTCTTTTTTTCCCTTGAGGTACAGAAGGCATACCCGTACCTTCTACGGGCTAATCAGTTGAGTCTGAGCTTGGATATCCCTTACGCTGTATGAGAGCGGACCAGTTTAGGGGTTAACAGGCATCCCATAAAAATGCATTGGAGCTCTATTATCATTTGCGGAGAGCAAAGCAAATAAGTGTCCCGGAGAAATGACAGAATGGCATCTTCCGTCGACGATCTGAATTGCTTTCCGAAGTGGGTCAGCGGAATACATTCTGAATGCCATGCCTGGGCTTTCTCAAATGCACAAAATTTGCATGAAAGAAGTAATGCGGAAGCACTTACGAGTGTGTGCGAGATTCTGAATGGGAGAGAGACGCTTTTATAAATATTTCTCTTCTCCCTTTCACAGAAAGAAAGAAAGCAGAAAAAAATAGAAAGGAAGAATTTTTTTTTACTTAAAAAATTTTTTTTTATTCGAAGCGCCTTTGAGACCTGAGATAAGCTGCATTTTTATGCGATGGGTTTTTATTATGAAGAATTATCGCTGAATTTTTTTTCTAAGAAAAGCCTTTTTTTTTCTTCTCTTTTTGGAAAGGTCTTAGGACCTTTTTATCCACTTAGAATGTTACTATCTTTAAGATGAACTCAAAGCGAATTCTGATCAAATGCTTCCAAGGGGTTTATATTTGGCACTTTTCAGAAAGAAAAATTTTTACTTGAAATAAATATTGAATCTACCTTTAGAGCTTTTAAAAATAGTATAAAACAAAGGAATATTTTTTTGTTTAAATTTTTTAAAATTTTATTAAAATGCATTTCAACACTATCGAAATAAAAAATCGAATTTATGGCGTCTGTTGATCAAGAATGGTATGGTATACGAAGTATAATGGAACCTTGACTTGGTTTGATTTAGAGCGCTATGATCTATTTTTTGCTAGCGAGGAGGGGATCTACTGTTTAAAGCCGATTCGAAAATCTGCGATCGTCCGTGGTAACAATAAGATTCAAACCCAAGAACGTCCTCACCGAAGAAGGGAACCTTACCTATTCGGCCATTGTTTGTCAGTGGAACCTCGATCTATCGTTTTTAAAGGGGATGGAAATGTAAAGTAATAGATTAAATGTAAGCGAAATAGATTTAGAAATCGGTGAAATTATTTTTAGGAATAAATAATCTATATCACTAACTGGAAGTATTTAAAATTTTACATAACACTTAGAATGATACATAACATTTATAAAAATATTTATAACTGATACCTGCTTTTAGAAAGTAGAAAGTCTGATTGTAAATGTCTGTTCTATCACCTCTATCTCTGCAAGTAGGTCTAGCTGGTATATTGTTAATTTGTTCTATTTGTAAGAAATGGCCGTTGTGATTTAGATTGTCCTCACAATAAAAAAAATAATAATAATTCTGACGGTAGTCGAACGATCTCTGATGAGATATAACTTTGAGACATCCTAATAGCACAAAAGTTCACTTAAATTATACAAAACGATCCTTCGGGGAAAACTGAGCAACACGTCCGAATTTTTTCGAAGATAGATCCAGAAAACAAAGAATTCAGATATTATGGATTCAGGAAAAATAGCATTGGTTCTATGGTAATAAATTTGTGATCTAATAAACCGAACGATTAGTGCGGGAACGATAGATATTCCACAGTATATGAACGTCTTTAAAAAAGGAATGATGTATACATGAAATGTAAACACGTAGGCACGAATTGCGATGGAAACGTATTTGCTGAGAAGACACCGTTACACCCAGAAAGTATCGACAAACTTATATCTCATTCATTTTAATCCAATTTGTGATGTAGATTATAATATACAGTATGTAAAGAAACACACACACACACACACACACACACACACACACATATATATATATATATATATATATATATATATATATATATATATATATATATATATATATATATATATAAGACGGAATTCATGTCCTATAAAAATGACACCGTTTTAGCTAAAGACCTTTATAAAAATAACGTTAGAGGACGGATTCCCACTTCATCATGGGGACAAGACAAACTGAGGGGTCAGCTAGCATGAAGTTATATATATATATATATATATATATATATATATATATATATATATATATATATATATATAAGATCCTTAACACGTGGGTCAACATCTCAAATCTGTGGGAAAAAAATCTGCCTCCGACAGCGTGCATATCTTTTTTGTTTGGAAATTGTCCTCTAGGGCAATGTAGAGTTGTAATTGGTCAGACCCCTTCTCTGAGGGCGTAAACTGTAGCCAAAGTGGTCAATTTAGGTTAGGGATTAAAAAGGGGAAATAAAAGGACGAAGGAATTCTTAGTCCTTGACTTAAGTTTTGAAAACCCATGTGAATTTTCCTTATATATGAAGCTATGGTTATGTGTATGTAATGTTATCTCTTATTCGTCTCCGACTTAAACCGAGATGTATGTAGAAGAAGAACTAGGTATATTCTTTCATGAGAAATCCAGTAGTTTATTTCAAGTCCAAAACATTTTAATCATACACTTTTATTGAATTATCTGGCTTTACAGAAAATACTTCTCGCTTTTTGGTAGGTTCTCAATATGATCACCAGTGGGCTCTGTAATTTTTGCATTTTCATTTTGGATGGTCTGTTTTATGGTCCGCATTTATTGGTTACGAGAAGTTGAGATGACCATCTGAACTAATACCTTAAAACTTTAATCTTAGGGCTTAGCTCATCTTGGGGAAGCCTATTTTGCAGCTTTTTTAACGTCAGTCTAATCCTGCCTTAGAGCTGTTTACGACCTCATAGTACCTTCCAGGCTCCTAGATGGTTTCTTTGTCGGTAAGATAGAACTTGGTTGAGGCCAGTGTACTAATTGAAAATTTACGATAAGGGGTTTAGCCTTAAAAATATTGATTGTTCTTAGGTATCGGTAGGATAGGGTTTCTTAGTTTAATGTACATATATATAATTTAAGTAGAATCTAACTCAAAAGTCACACTTCAAAAACGTATAAAACACCAAATATATTTCTCAGTCGATTGCACCCGTTAGCTACCGGACAGTTTCAGCTAACGACGGCCAAACAAGCTGGACACTGACTTTCGGAGTTTGTTGATTCAAATTACAATCTGGAATCGGCTTCAGAGTAGATCTTGATCTTAGTATCTTTCCATATAGCAAAATGTAAACCTTAGCACTATCAATAAAACAAAACGAAACCTATTGGTAAGCTGATTTTGCGAACTGTTCTCTCTAAATTGAAATTTTATTCTGTAGAGTCAGTGTGGTTCGAGATGGAATTTTCGTATTAAGTGATGGCGAAAAATAAACATTTTACATTGATAGCTTATGTGACCTACACAGGTATAGTCATTATTTTTTAACAAATTGACCTAAATTTATTTGGAGGTACATCGTAGGAAAATAGGTGTCAAACTACTTTCTGGGAAGCTGCGATGAAGGCGAAACATTTCCCACGAAGTAAATGCAAATAAAGCGTTTAGTCCGTGAAATGAGTCGTCCGAAAACACCGTAATGAAGTTGCAAATTACACTTTCGTTTGACCCCAACAGAGGTTTTTGTCCCGCATGGGGAAATTACCGTAATTGCTTGGTTAGTCAACGTAACTGCTGAAACCTGTTTACCCCATTTTTACTTAACGGTGAAGATTTATACGTAATAGCTATACAATAGCGGTAACACAGAAACATGTTGGTCTGCGTTTGGACGCGTCTTTACGGGAATCAATTCTAGTCATTGCACAAATGAAAGGGTGAATAGGAAAGTAAAGCTAATTTTTGCATTTTTGTCTCTGAAAATTCAAAACTTAAAGACATGGATTTTTTATTATAATTATCACGTAGAAAAGACATCTTCATATGTATAGAATATGTGTATATATACACATTACAATTAAAGATAACATTAATATATTAAATTGATAAATAAAGAAAACATTTTTTATCCCATGCCTTCATTATATAAATTTATTTACAAAAATAAAATATTGTATTTTGATTACTAACATCAATGAAAATTATTTTAAATTGTTTAAATTGTCAAATTAATACTAATGAAATACCTAATTAATATTCTGATTTAAGTCTTAATTGTATTATGTACAAAATTATTTATTATTTTGTTATTTTTTAATTATTAATTATTTTGTACATTTTTAAAATCCAGCCAATTTTTCTAGATTTTGCCATTTTTGCCGGTTTTTACCAGGTTTTGTTCCAGTTTTTGCCACTGTCCTGGCAAAAATAACATTTTGCAGGCAAAATGACCAAACCTACTTTCTGATCAGGAGAACGATAAACTTCTCCAAGAAAACGATAAACTCAAAGAGTTACCGAAAGTGTAAAAAGTTGAACACCTCTTGTGTATACCATGTACGTACACGTTGTAACGTATCCGGTCCCTGTTTCAGGTGACACAAGGAAGAATCAGGTGTATCTTGAATAATGAATTTATTTACACTTCTACTATACACATCATTTCACCACTATAAAAACAATTTCTAATCACAGGTAAGTGATTAGTACACATAAGCCTCAGTAGAGACGGATACCTAAACTAAATTCAGTCTCTCCCAAAATATGGGTGATTAGACGGAAGAACAATTCGTAGCTCTCTCGAAAGTTATCTGGAGTATAGGTAGGAGATCTAAGCACAGTTAGTTCTGAAGAACTGTAAACAATCCTGAAGAGGATTATATTAGAAAAGGAAAGAAACCCACAGCACAGGGTATCGCTTCAATCTGAGCAAGAGATATATCCCAAGACGGGATTCCGCTAAATAAAACTCTCCGATGGAGAGACTGGTCGAGGCGACCTCCGAGTTAGCCGATGCGGGCTACTCCTTAAAGAAAAGATCCGAAGGTGGAATTATAGCAAAAAACTCTCCGGTAGAGAGTGGTCAAGGCGACCTCTGAATTAGCTGGTTGCTAGTTAACTAACTTCTCTAAAGAAAAAAAAAATTCTTCTCTTTCTAGGGGAGGGGCCTATAAGAGAGGGGCCTCACCCACAATTTCATTATTGGGTCACCTAGCGATGACCTCACCTTCGACCAACTGGATTGGTCCGGGTTAAGCAATCATCGGCCGCAAAGCCAGGGGTCCCTGGAATTCTTAGCTGCTACACCTGAGTAGCGGCAAATCCTTTGTCGTTCCCGCGATCATTTTTTCGGCTGTCAGTGAAGGTGGCGTGTCGTCTGGCATATTGTTCCTTTACTATAGGGCACAGCAGTGTAGACTTCGGGGAAAACAATCTTTTTGTATGCACACAAGTCCACCTTTCAAAGCAAAGTTCTTTGATGACGACACACCGCTAAATCACGCCGTTACAACGTCATGTGTATAGAGTGATGATTGAAAAAAACATTCTAATGCGGGTACAGTTAATTTCATTATTTACTTGTAAGAAACTCATAAAATCACAGCTTCCAAATGGCAATTTCTTTTATTCAGGAAAAGACGTTCCAAAGTTGTTTTGTTTGTTAGTTTCTTCCGAAACCGGAACCGAGCCTACATGTTCCTCCTGTGAGTGATCGGGCTTCAACAACATCACGGTTTTGACCGACCTTGCTGCCAGCGTCCAGTCTTCCACTTATTTTTAACAGAACGCGGGCTCGAACCGGCTCGTACCTTCCATCGGGTGAAGCTGAAGAGAATCCGCTCTTATAACTGCAATTAAGGGGGTGGAAGGGGGGAGATTTCCCGGGTTGTGGGTGTTGCCACTTCCAACACACAAATTAACTTCTCACGAAGCTGAGCAGGTGGAAATATTATATTAACTTTTTATCTCTCTCCCTCCATGAACCCGAGTTCATGATATTACGCAACAAGCGCACGCAAATTTCTATTTTTTTAGATAGCAGCATCTAGAAGTTATACAAATAAATGCACAATTCACAACAATTCCTACCATTTATTTCATTCCTCGACTACTTCTTTATGTATTCTCCAACTGTATTTGAGAACATAGTATTCATAATAATCCTTTTCATCTACTTAAAGACCTCATGTTCAATTTTTAATTTATATTTAATTTCTCGTTTTAATTATCCTAAAGTTTATGAATCTACATATTTATATGTAGTAAATATGTATTATATAACACGTATATTGTATGTATGGATGTATATATATATATATATATATATATATATATATATATATATATATATATATATATATATATATAAGGGAAAAATAAACTAAATCGGTAAACTAATGTAGAAATTTTGTATAAAACCTCGAAGACGGCTCCTTAAGGAATATACTAACAGAAAACTTCCCGTAATGGGATAGTTGAATCGCGCCGAAATAAATTCATAGCCGAAAGTCCTCATTACGGCCCGAGAAAATTCTTAGGGGTTTTCAAATCTAAAGTCACGAGCAAAACCCCCGCGTCTCATCGTTTCCCTATTTTTACCTCCTAATTTAAACTGAACTCTGGGGCTACAGTTTACTATTTTGGGAAAGAGGTCTAACAAATTAAAACTTTACATTGCTGTAGTGGCCAATTTAGAAAATTTCCGAGCGGAAAAGATGCACGCTGTCGGAGACGGAATTTTTTACTCACATTTTTACTGAGATTTTTATTCAGGTATTTAGATTTTTCGTGTTAGCTGATCTCTGTTTGTTCCGTCTGGGCACTCGTCCACCAGACGCTCTGGTAAAAAAGGTCTTACGTTACTAAAACAGTGTCTTGTTCCTGGCCTTGACTGCAGAAACCCCGTCATATACTGTCTAATCTCCTTAAAAACACCTTAGACTACAGTATACACGTACACTTCAAATATGTAACAAATCCCAATATTTATTATATATATATATATAATAAAGATAATTCTGACAATGATAAATGAAAACAAAGCAAAATACTAAAAAACAAAGGTTGAAGGATGTGATATCATGAGTATTGCTCACGAACGTCATTTAACAAAAGGGTTGTTCCTGAAAGACGGGATCTATACAACAAACACGTCTTGGTGCCGCAAAATCATTATATGGGAAAGAACAGAAATGACAACACTTATGCCACGAAGCTAAAGTAAAGATGCGCTAGACAAAATAACAGTTAGTCAAGCTAACCGCTAGTAATGTTAGTGGATTGGAATAATATAAAACAAATAAGTTAAAATACGATTAACAACATCCATAGTCCAAATACAAATACATAAGTAATATACTTTGACATTAAACTTCTCTTCCCAAGCATAAAATAAGTTGCACTCATAACGTTATTTAAATCTATCAGGATATTGTTCATTATAATATATATATTTTATATTTTAGATATTAAAACTTCTTATTGTTTATGAATTATTCAAGTATGTATGTATATATGTATATGTATGTATATACACACACACACACACACTAGGCGACCCGACAGACATTGTCTTGTTTTAATGCTGTAAATCCAAAAATTACAAAATTGTTTTAAATAAATTATAAAATGGACCGTATTGATGGAAAAGTAAGAAAAAAATTATTTTAACAGTCCTTGAAGCCACCACGCGTACAGTCATCACAAAAGTAATTAGATTAGATTAAATTAAAATTCTCACATCACCTGTACAGAGATTCGATGCTGGGACTTCTCGTACTGAAGTCAGTTGCGCCGACCACTGTGCCACAGATACGGTGGCAATGAAGGGTTTCAAGAGGCTTTATAATAATCTCAATAAGTGCGCAATTTTGGATTTTTAATAAAAAAATATTTTCTATCAGATGAAATTGTGAATCTAAACTCTTCTCCGATCAACTTAATTACATATACAAAATTGCATCACAATCAGGAGAAGCCGTTTAGGAAGAGTTCTATTACAAACACATGGACAAAAGAATTTTATATATAAATATATATATATAAATAACAAAAGTAAGAATATAACAATCAAAATTTTCACAGGATGCCTTTCCCTTAATAATAATAGTAAAAAAGGAATCAGCTTCGCAAGCTGTGATTTAATGGGGATTTTCTCTCTGGCAGATATTAAAATTAACTGTATCCGCATTAGAGTACATGTACATGCAAACAGTGTATCATTTTGTAATGTAATTGTTAATAGCAGTTTGAATAAATGTTTCCCGTCAAACATTGTCTCTTCCGATTTTCAGGCAACTTGTAAGTATAATTCATTCAGACACATAAATATAATTAATGATTCTGTGATTTATGCTTTGTACTTAACTTAAAAATTTTATCAAATTAAAAATACGTTCATTCTCTGTGACGTAATATTTTCATGGAAAAAAAATGTTATATTTATACGCAACCGGAAATACGTAATCGTGTCTTTTAACCTTTTTTTTATTCTCCTTTTTGTGAGAACTCATTCAATTTGCAAGGATCAATAACCACTTCGTGAGTTACGGGTAATATTTTTTCCACAAGACATAGCGTTTGAATAAGCAACGGAAAATTACGTGCCTAACGAACATCTTTCTAAAACATGAAAAATATGAATTCAATAATAATTCTTTTTTTCGCTGATAGGGAAGTTTTTAGGCGTCGAAAATACACCAAGATAACATCAATAACCCTCGCAGGCTAAAATAGATGGAAATAGATGGTAGTCGAATCGGGTATTTTTTTTTAACAGTATCATTACTTACCGCGCGTTGCTTAACTTCTATCATTAATATTAAAACGCTTTTAAAAGGAATAGGAACATAGAATTTTACCATGCTATCAGCATAAAATATGAGCTTATATTAATTGTTTTATGTGGAATTTTGACGTTCAAATTGTGGAAGGTGCGAAAGGAGAAATCTTATGAACAGCGGATAGAAACATGTGTTCGATCTTGCAGCCGACTGTAGCTATATGTAACACCGAGGCAGTAAATTATTACGAGAATTATTGAACGCAAGAGAGTTCATCTTTATCAAAATTATTTTAAATCAGTGGAAGTATTAGGTATGAAAAATAAAGTAGTTATGAAAAACGTTTGCCCATTTTTTTAGGTATAAGAAGTATGATAAATGGCCTAAGAAAATATATAAAATCAAAATTAATAAAAAGGAAAACAAAAATTTTACTTTACAAATGTCTAATAAGATCAGTTTTAACCAGGGTTGGCATGATTTAAATCATGATTTAAATCAGTTAATTGTTTTAAAAAAATCATTGATTTAAATCAGTTTTTTTTTTCACTTCTTTTAAAACCTATATTCCAAAGACAGGAGAGCCGTACGATGGCCGATTGGTTAGGGTGCTGGCCTTCGGTACCGGAGTTCGTGGGTTCGAATCCCACAGTGGCATGGATATTCGTAGCCTTTCGGAATCGGCTTTAAGCTGTAGGTCCCGGTCTCATTAGCCCTCGTGTTGCAAAAAGTAGACCGTAGCACTTCAAACCAAACCAAAGACAAGAGAATTAGGAATCAGTCATCACAGTTATACCAATAAACAAATAAGTATAAATAGATAGCATGTTCTTTCCAATAATTTAGGGGTTATTATCAGAAAGTATGAAGTAGGGGTAGTACAATGATTGATTATGACTAGTGGAATTCATTTTTATGTAATGTGAGGTAAAAAGAGTATGACAGAACTTGAAATCCAGTTTGTCTACTAAATAACAACAGCCGTGGCTTCATCTGCTGGAGTGGAAAGACAATTTTCTTCTTTTGGTATTGTTCATTCTAGCCTTCGTAACCAATTAGGAGAGGATAAAGCATCAAAGCTAGCGTTTTTATTGAAACAATTAAATCCATAATTCAGTGCTTTAAAAATATTGAAATAATTGTGATTTTTTTTTTGAATAAATAGTTTTCATTAAAAGAATATTTAATTTGTTGTTTAAATTTACATCTTATTTAGTTTGCACTATCCAATTACAAAATAATGGAATGTATTTAGATTAAAATTTATGTATTTAATTTTAGGTAATCAGTGTGTAGAATATACTAGATAGGTGAAATGTTACTTCTCATAACAAATTATACTATGTATATTGCGAAAAAACATAAAAACAACAATTAAAATTAGTATTCAGAAAAAAATGAAAAAAATCCGAACTAAATAAAAAAAAAAAATCTGATTTAAATCAAATAAATCTGATTAAAAAAAAATTATTTTTTTTCCAATCCTGGTTTTAACTTATGCATGTGAAACCTAGGAAACAACTTTGTCAGATGAAAAGATACTGGCGACCTTTGAAAGAAAAATCCTTAGAAGTATATTTGGAGGAATGCAAAAAAATAAAATATGGCTCAAGAGATCAAGTTTAGAATTAATATAATTTATATAATGAACCTGACATAATAAATTTGATCTAATTGCAAAGAATAAAGTGAGCAGGCCATCTGATCAGAATGGACAATGACCAAACAATAAAAAGGGTCATCGATGCAAAATCTACAGGAAAGCGAAGACGGGGAAGACCCAAACTGAGATGGACAGACTGCCTGGAGAGAGACCTTCAGGTATTTCAAGTAAAAAACTGGAAGAATTTGGCCTCCAGAAGGATGTTTTGGAAAAAGCTTATTGAGAAGTCCAGGGGCCATCCTGGGCTGTCATGCCACCGAAAAAGAAGTGTGATAAATAGGTAAACTAGATCAAGGACGTATATATACAAGAGGTCCGGGGTTTTGAATTCTTTTCAATATATGTATCAGAAATATTTCCCGTATTCAACTTTCTGTAGATCAATAGTTTCCAATGGATGTGTTGAAAGACTTTTATGGTTGAACACAGTAAAAACATTTCTCTACAATTCTCTTTCCATAGAAAACTGGACGAATACTCACTTTTGATGAAATCCTTAAATTTGTTGGGGGAAATGCCTTTTAAGCTGGTACATAGACATGGAACAAATGTTTTTTTCCCCCTGATAAATTCTAAATTTTATGTGAGTTAAAGTTCCATTTAGAAAATTGTAAATCCATGTTTCTGGTGGTTTATATTTTTTTGTGATAAACATTTATCAAGGAGATATTTAAATAGGAGGGATTCGGGAGGTCTAGACCCTCCCTAAAATATTTTCAATATGCAGTAGAAGAATTTTTTATACTTATTAAAATTTGCGTCTAGCAGTAGTTTTCACTGCAAATCCTGAAGGATTCTTTTCAACCACGAAAAGAGTGAAAATTTTTCTTAGCAATAGAAGAAATTACAAGAGGTTGACAAATTTAGCATTATTTTCGGTGCATGTAGACTTAACTATAAATGGGGAGGAAGGTTTGAACAAGCTGGCCGTTAAAGCAAGAAGAATTAATTTACTACTATAAAACGGTTGCTTATAAATGACTGATTATGCCGTACTATTTCCGAATTTTGCTGTCACACAAGGTATGTAATTTTGTGAGAGAAAAAGGGTTACGCCATAATTCCTTTCTAAATATTTTTTATTTTTCTAAAAGTATTTTAGTTTAAGTTCGTCTAGTAAATACTGGAGCGTAAAATAAATTGGCTCCTGTATTTATCAGGTAAATTGAAACCGGTTAAAATAGTGTAAATTGAAAAACACACGATGTGGTTGCGGCAATTATATTTTTCAAGACACAATGAGATTACGTACAGCATTTCTGATACGATTTATGACGTATCTATGCATGAATACCCGGGAGACATTTTGAAAATTTCATTTTGGCTCAAGCTTAAAAGTATTTGCCCACCCCTGCCGTACAGGTTAAAGTAAAAAAGTGTTTTAATATGATAGATTTAGAATTTTTAAATATTAAATATCATAGTAAAAAACCGAATGATTTTTAAGCAAATTTTTGTCAAAATTATGCTACCAGTGTGAGAACTGATAATTGAATTGGAGACAAGTCGAGTTTTTTTTTCAGCTATAAACACTGGAAACTGGACCGATGTATCCCACGTTGATTACCTTTTCGTTTTGGTCCTCTAGACCTCCGGAGTTCTGTAGACCACATTCCAATTACTTTCCTCGTTTCGGTTACATATGTTCTGCCTGCCAATCACTCGTTTCACGGGCAATGGCCGCAGATTACAAGAGTGAGAAAAAAAAGAGGTTTTTACTCCAATCTATTTGTTCGTGTGCAGCTTTAGGAAGAGAAAGGAGGTGAAATGATGAATAAATAAGAAATACATAACTGGAGTAACATAATCCCGTGAAAAAAAAATAAACAAATTAAAAAGAATATACGCACAAATGATTTCAAGTATTTGAGTTTATTTTTAGGATTTTTCTCCCCCCCTTAATTTTTTTTCTCTCGTCTTCTTCCTCAACCGCGAAGGAAAAGACAGTGAAACGTTATTTTCGTATTGTAAGTAGCTTTAAACATGATCCGCTCATGCGAAAACATATTTCTCTTTACGCACTATTTAGGTTCATCGAGATGATCGGCGAAGAGGTTTGTGACGTCACGGACGACCGACAGATGGCGCTGGAGTGGTCCGCCACGGATGCAGTGGAAGAAACTCCTCCAGCATATGATCCTCAGTTGCCATCTGACCGCGGTGGAGTGGATAACGCAGGATTCGTCGACGACTCGAGCTTTGTTGACATCCATTCAGTGGAACTAAGGGATACTTCGAAAGGTTCGAGTGCTTCGGAGGAGCTCGACAGTGTTGTTTCGTGCCATTCTCTGATCTCGGACTGCTATTCACCAAATCAGCAGTGCGCGATTCGGATTTCTCCGCGATCCCCGCGTGCCAGTCGGATTTGCCCGCGTCGCTTGTGGCTCGAGAGAAGTCACTGGGGATCGGCTCTGCCCAGCGAGCATGGTGTGTCCCAACTAGATAACGACGACGACTGTTCCAAAGAAGCAAACGAGCCGTGTTCACCTTCGTCCCGCTTCGTGTACAGCATCGGGATATTTTACTCGGATACTGACCAGTGCGCCCGCGATGGCATCATCGCCGACGACAAACAGGTAGGAGGCGAGATGACCACGAGCACGTCGGGGGTGGGGGAGGGGTTCGGACCCCGCCGGCTCTCGAGCAGGAGCGGTAGCAGCAGGCGGACCACCACCCACGTCCACACGCAGCTCACCCCGGATACTGTAGCACCGGATAGTCCGACCACGGATACCAACAACACCAACAGTGCTCTGCCAGACATTTTGAACTCTCACCTGCCCCCGCCTTATTCGACCCTCCCGCCGGAGAGGGGCGGTGGGGGTGGCGGGGGCCGACGCCTGCCCCCTCCCTCGCACCCACCTCCTCCTCCCCCTCCGCCTCCTCCCTGCCCCCACCTGTCCCCCCCTCGCCGGACGTCTCGGGGCACGGGCGCCTTCCGGGGCTTCCATCCCCGCGAGAGGGGGGCCCACAGGAGGGGGCACTCTTCGTCCGGGGGAGCCTTCTCAGGGGCGGCCTCCGAGTCCGAGGAGCCGAAGCACTGCTGCGGCGTCATGGTCACTCAGACGGTCAGCATCCGCTGGTTCATCGTCATGATCGCCTTCGTCGGACTCTGCTGTGCCATTGTGGGCACAGTCCTCGGGGCACTCAAGGCCACCGGCAGGGAGCACCTCACCGTCTCGCTGCTCATGATCGGTAAGTTTCAATTCTTCCTATTTATATTACATTGTTTGTCATTGTGACCTTCATTGATCGTGTCCTGCAGGTAGGTAATTGATTTGTTCACGTTTATTCTCGTCAGTTATGTTCCTTGGAATCTAAAATGATAGGATTACTTTTTAAAGTCCTCTCAATGTTTAGGACTTAGCCGTACTACTATATGTCTTGATCGTATCTTTAGATATTGTGCATTACTACCTTTAGCCTACATAAGAATTCAATGTTTTGAATTAGAAAGAACGATTTAGTATTTTAAATATTGTGGTTTTAAATGTACCTATGCCTACCCTGAATCCATATTTATGCGTTGCGTACCACCCATTTGCGAGAAAGCTCCGGCTACTGTGACTTCCTGTTTGTACGATGTAACAGGATATTCACTGTATTTACGAATAACCTGTTCGTATCTTTAGTCATTACGTATAGCCTGCATCCATAGAACTGAACATTCTTGAATTCGAAAGAACTAGTTTTGACTGAATCTACTCCTTCGTTATTGTGGGTTTAAAGGCGTAACAAGGAGAAAAATATTTTAAATATGTTCTTGTATCCTTACGTGTCACCCTTGTGTTATGAAATTCTAAATCCTGCGTTTTCCAACGGGAGTTTACAAAGTATAAAAGTAATGTTATTTCTCCGAGATGTAGAACAGTAAATACCTTGTTTTAACTAGTAGCTGGTCATAACGATATTTTAATGTAATGTACTGGACTGTCATTACTACCTTTTGAAATTTTACAGCAGAATTTTTGTGCTATGCTCTGTATTTGAGATTTTGTGCCTTTTTAAAAGTATTTTTATACGTACACATTGCTTAAGATGCGAATATTGTAACTGACTTTGCTTTTGACTTAAACAATATTGTGCAATACATTACGTAGTAAGTATATTGCAAAATTTTGCTTTATATTGAATCCAGAAATTTAATATTTTGTAATCTCTGATACAATATTTTACATTATAAAATATCAAGAAGTTAAATCTCAATGAATATCTTCTATGTATATGCCCCAAGCGTATAATAATAACAGGCTTGCAATTCCGTCACTTTTCTCACCTTTAGTCACTTTTTTTACAATTGATCACTTTTAGTCACTTTTTAAAGTAAACAGTCACTTTTTTCATGGTGTATCACAGCAAATGTCTGTTGTTGAAAAGAGAAGATCTGAATTAATAATAAAATATTTTAATAAAAGACCAAAAATGGGACGCTCTAATCTTATTTTTCTTATTAAAATATAATTAGTCATATGGTTTCCAGAACTTAG
>CM063506.1:152826831-152829331 GCA_032207245.1 Pardosa pseudoannulata | reverse complement strand
CTTACAGAATACATCATAAGATGAATAAACATAAAGACTTTATAAGTAATATGCGGTTATTCATATAATTCTTCCTTAACAAATAGTTACCGTTAAACTGAATGCAGTATGCAATTGTACAACCAAAATCTGATTTACGGATCATGAAATATTCTCACGTACGTAGAACAATCTTTGACTTTTTATAACTTAATATGCATAAGATTAATAAACACAAGACTTTATACGTAATATGTTTATATTTATATAATACTTCCTTAAAACGATAGTTGCCGTTAAATTGAATGTAACTTGTAACTAATCCATGTATAGTGTTTTATAAAATGAAGTAATTTATCTATATCTATCTATATATCTATCTATATATATCTATATATCTATCTATATCTATATATCTATATACCTATCAATCTATCTATCTATCTATATATCTATCTATTATCTATCTATTATCTATCTATATATCTATAAATATATCTATCTATATATATATCTATATATATATCTATATATATCTATATCTATATATATATATATTTATATGTATATCTATATCTATATAAATATATCTATATTTATATACATATCTATATATAGATATATGTATATATATATCTAGTCGTCTAGTATATGTATACATATACTAGACGACCAGAAGGGTTTCAAGTGACATTATAATAATATCAATAAGGTCGGAATTCTGGATTTTTAATAAAAAAAAGTCTATCGGATCAAATTATGAATCTAAACCATTTTCGAATCAACTTAATTGCAGACAGAAAATTTCATTACAGTCAGTCCATCAGTTTAGGAGAAGTTCTATTATAAACACATGGACAGAAGAATCTTACATATAAAGATATATATGTATGTTTATATTTAATGTATATATATCTGTATATAAACATATGTATATATATGTATGTATATGTATGTGTATGTATATGTATATGTATGTATATATTTATGTATGTGTATATATATATGTGTATATATATATGTATATATACATATATGTATGTGTGTATATAATAAATATATGTGTGTGTATATTTAAATGTATATATATATATATATGTATATAAATATGTATATTTATACATATATGTATGTGTGTGTATTTAAATGTATATATACATATATATGTATATATATATATATATATATATATATATATATATATATATATATATATATATATATATGCATAAATATATATAAATATGCATGTATATGTTCAGGTCATAGTCTTTAATTTTTACAAGATATATATATATATATATATATATATATATATATATATATATATATATATATATACACAAACTACACCACACACCGTACAACCAAAAACTCATTTACGTGCTCTATGCTTTTCTCACACACCTTGAAAATTCCTTGTTAATTTAAGTAAAATGAACTTTCAAATACCCGGAAATTAGTTTAGGTTTAATCAATTGAAAATGACAGTGAAATAATCTCGTTTCAAATTGAATGTTTATGCAGCATTACGACTAAACGTAACAGAATGAGTTTTCTTGCAAATTGGTTTCTAATGACCTGTTGCAAGCTTCTTTTACAATCACTTCTTTGCGCTGCAATGCGTTTAAGTGCGAAATCATGTGTTTGGATGTGTATGTACTCTGCATTCCTAGAGCTTCCAGTTTAATGCTTATGGAAAGGACTTAAGAGATGTTAAACCAGCTGTTACTTTAGTTCTTTCTAACCCTTTTATCGCCTTTATTTCCTTTTATTATCACTAGGAACACTTCAGTGGAAAGTAAAAGAGAACGAATACACATAAATATCACAGACATATAGCGCATGCGTCATTTTGAAATGGCTATATAATCAAATACAAAAATTAGGGAAAAACAAGCTTAACAAATAAATATTTGAAAAAATTTGATACAATAAGTACATACACGAAAATTATTGCTTTCTTAGTAGAAAATGTCATTATTTAACTTTCCTTCCAAATAAAAATAAATTTAGGATGTTGAAAACAAACAATTGCCAGGTATGATTAGAATTTATATATTGTTAAAATGGGAATATTTATATAATAAAGTTTTATCTTTTTTTATATTTATAAATTATTAAATGCCTTATTCTTTTTATTTATCTTCCGCAATTTTTAGAGAAATACTTATTAATTTGAAATATGTAATATTTTTTACACTAAAGGTGATACATTATTATTATGTAAAATTCTGTGATAATCTTACATGCTTTTTTTTTTTTTAAAAATTATGATTAAAATACTTTGCACATGATCTATGGTTTTGATGTTAACGAATTTATAATGTAACTCATCAAAGGGTTAAAATCCTTCATCGTGCGTCAATTTGAACCAAAATGAGTCGATCGATATTATTTCGCTATCATTTGAAAATTTGAGCATTATTCATCGCGTAAGTAATCCTAAAGATAATCAGTTGCTTTTTCAACACATACATGTTGAAAATACATATACGTGAATACACATACACACACACAC
>CM063506.1:152804331-152824331 GCA_032207245.1 Pardosa pseudoannulata | reverse complement strand
CATACATAGATATATACATATATACAAACATACATGTATATATATGTGTATGTATGCATGTATGTATTATGCATTTCACTTTTACATCCTAGCGTTATATCCAAGTTATTAGAAACTTATAAAGTATTAATAAACAATTTATTAGAACATATATACTATAATGACAAATATATAGTAAATATAATTATATATATATGTGTGTGATCTGTATGGTACACATACACAGATAGATAGATGGATACATAAATACATGGATAAATTATAGTGAATTTCTTAAAACAATAACCGTGGTTTAAAGTCGAAATGACTCCAACGGGCGTTTTAATGTGAAATCATTGCAATTGCATTATTATTTAACCTTGAAGGCTTAATACGTACAGAATAAATGTCGAACGCTTTCTTTTGGAAACATGTTAATGGAAAACATTAGAAAATTAGGTGACACTTCTAATTAATCTAACTACTGGCATTTATCTGTTGCGTATGATAATGTCAGGATAAAAATAGCCACACAATCAAGTTGAAGGGTAATCTGACCTTTCAAATCAACTCATGCAGGTCGTTGCAGTTTTTAATCCGATTGCTTGTAATAAGAATTAATTATCTTGAAGTAGGATTATGTTTTAGTTCACCACAATGGAATGAGTTTCTGTTTAGAAGGAAATGCGGCTCAAATACGTTAGAATTAAAAAGAAAGTATGTCATAAAAAACGCGAATGTTTTAAGATATTTGAATAAATGATAAGAATTTAATGTCTTGTGATATGCGGTGGTAAATCGCTTGTGACATACCTCGACCGCAGTATAGTAGCAACCGTAGACTAGTTTCCAAACACCTGCGTCCTAGTTATTAGGCTGCATACATAATACTATTGGTTTGTTAGAAACTATCTTTATACTACAGTTTAACCAGTACTTACCATTTAGTTGGCTGAATATCAGAGAATATTGGATTCATTTAGCTCAGTGTTAACCTATGAGGTAAACATTTCTACCAATGAGTTGCTTGCATTTAAAGATTGCTTTATATACTGAGACGGAATAGGACCCCTGAAAGAATTACTTATATTTTCATCAAAGTCATACCAGAGGGGTTGCCAAATAAAAACAATTTGAAATGCTACTACAACGGTAATTCTCAATCTTTATTGGATCATGTCCCACAGAGTCGTTTTTAAGTATCTGATGCTTCCATGTGGTGAACATATTTAATAACTGGAGTTTCCAGGAACTGGACCCCTGTGTGAATCACGTATGTTTTCATCAACGTCGCACCAGAGAGGTTGCCAAATAAAAACAATTTGAAATGCTACTACAACGGTACTTCTCAACCTTTATTGGACTATGTCCCACAGAGTCGCGTTTAAATATCTGATGCTTCCACATGGTGAACATGTTTAATAACTTTAGTTTCGAGGAATTGTTCCCAGCGAGGCCGAACTTTAGTGATCGTCTAGCTATATTACGCTACAAACTGTTAATATATATAGTTTTAAAAATAAGTGGGTGTTAAATATCATAAAATAAAATTAAGAGTTAATAAAAAGTAATAAATTTTATTTTATTCAAGTACATTAAACTGAAGGTAGGTATCGGCTGCAGGCTACCGAAATGGATCTTAAGAAATATAGAATACACTTCCAAAAATTAGTGAGACCCTTCTGCTTGAAGCCTGCTCCAAAGATATTTTATATTAGCCATACATTTCGTTAGCTTCAGTGTCCAATCTCCTCGTTTGGTGATATTATATCTAATTTTTTTTTCTTCCTGTAAAACGAAATGCTCACTTGAAAAAACCGTATGCCCCACTGTGTGGCTTAAGCTCCGCGTTTACAAGCTCTGAAGTACAACAAGAACCCACACGGTGTGAAGCGAACGTCTTCTCGTATGAACTATGTTCTCTTTTACATTTTATGTATATTTTGTGTAGTATGTGTTAATGTAATATGTGTGTGTGTGCGTAACATAATAAATGTATCTTTTTAAATAAGATGTCTCCGTCATCTACAAAAAAATAATGATGACTGCCTTACAACACTTTATCACGTGTGAGAACGAAACTGTTGTGTCTGATTCAATGTTTACAAAGGAGAAAAATATATTTAGTTTTAAATTATGTGTGAAAGCATTTAGTAGAGTTACTTTTGAATGCAAGAACAAGCATTTAACCTATAATATTCAAAACAACAAAAGCCACTGGTATGTTAAATTGTCTTTAAAGTAATATTTTAATGCAAGCCGTCTTTCGGTAGCAATATATTCCTTGTAGGTTAACGTTGAAGCATAAAAAAAAAATCCAGTTTAACCGATAATTAACGCATTAAAACAGATTTCGTGTGAGTACAAATAGGACTACAAGCGAATTCGAACCGACAAACTATGATTCTAAACAAAAGGGTGCTGAATGATCGCCTTATTGGTTAGGTGCTTCTTGTCGGTACCGAAGTCCGCAGGTTTGAATCCTTCTGCTGTCCTGCACATTCTTAGTGGTCCAAACGAAACCAAATGGAATATTAATACAGTAATTGCCCGACGATTAATTCCTTTCAAATGAAGCAAATACGCCAAAATTTCCAAGAAGTGAAAATTCTGTTACGGGAGAAGAATATCCTAAGAATTAATACCCATCATTATATAATTTACAATTTTTAACTCACTATCAGACTTCAATAACTGATAATAATTTTCATAACTGGATTAATAAAAAATCACTATCAAAATTATATATAGTTATTCCAGCTATTAATTTTATCTGCTGTCTCTGGCATAAAAATTAGTTTCAAATTATTATCTTATCGTATATACAATCTGCGTCGATATATAGGAAAAGGGGAATCGATAAAGTAAAGAGGCAAAAAAAAATAATTGCACGAAGAATCAATAATAATGATAATAAAATCTACACTTACAGACATTTGCTTCGAACATGTAACGGATAATAAATGTGCTTAGTAAAGAAATAGGAAAACTTCTAATCAAGAATATATGACCACGCATAAAGTTCTTTTTAAAATAGCTTTATGGGTAAACGTTCTTATCCTTACATAATTATTTTGGTGCAAGTGGACGGTAAATATTATTTTTATGCATAAAACTTTTTAAGAAATTTTTTAAACCATTGAGGAATTAAAAAACGAATCTATGGATTTTTCAACACGTACGGGTTGACATGTGATATAGCATTGTCTTCTATAGGCTTTATCACAGGTCAACCTGTACGCGCTAAAAAAGCAACAGATAAAATTTACGATTCCTTTTATATTGATAAACAGCCTAATACTTAAGACTTTCAACATTTCACTGAATTACTGATTAAATATTTAGATATCGTAGTTATACGTTCGAATTATGCGGCAGGCGTAGATATATGTTGTCGTTCAGTTTTATTATTACCGAAATGGTTTTGAGCAACAGCTCTTACTCAAATGATTCTTTTCGTAGAAAAAAGTTAACGTAGCACTCACAACCCGTTCATTCACAAACAAAAAAAAAATGTTTGTCTGAGTTGCATAAATTTATCTCCTGTCATAGCACTGATATGTTTTTATCATTTCTATTCGCTATTACTCGTTTTATAAATACCATATTTATATCCTTATCTGGCACGTTCAATTTATTGGTTCCTGTTTCATAAATATCAAGACCTCATCGACATCTGCTTTGTAACGTGGTTATCATATTTGAGTTTGAGAAACCGCGTTTCGTATTGGGTTTATAGCAAGAGCTGTAATTTAAATGGCAGCTTTCATCCGTGTTCGAAACCGAAGCAGGCGTTTTGTTCGAAATATGACGTTTGCCGTAGGATGTTGTGGTTGCAACGTGTTGTGGTTAGTGGGAGAGTGCATTACTAATAATGATCGGCATCAAATCTTAATTTCCATTTTACGTGGTTTTTTGCTTAACTCCGTCAAACTAAACCGTTGGTTTGTTCCTTGCTGTTTCATTAGCGGTTATTTTCTTGGAATACTCTACTGGTAAAAGCTGAACGATAATTAGTAAGGTATAGGCATAATTAATGTATGGAGTTAGATCTTTTTTTCTAAAGAAAAATTTAGAAAAAAAAGTGTTTCGGTTGCGCTTCTATTTCTTCATTTTCAATCTGTGTCAAATGAAATTTTTTCACTCTATCTCAACAGCTATCTACCATTTTGGTTTACTTTCCTTTCTTCTTTAATTTGTCTTCCGTCTTCACCATGATGAGTTTATTTTCTACTTGCAAAAACTCTTTGTTATTTTTACTCTTATTTTGGCACAATATATGCCTCTTAGAAATAGTGTCAGACAACCTCAAACGAACCAAATAACTTTAGAACCTACAGTTATGGAATCTAGCATTATTTAATCTAGAAATTTCTCTCCAGCCTATTTTTTAAGTTCGGATTTATTCCTGGAGAAGAAGCGATAAAAATGGGAATTTTTACCCTATATTCAAACTCAGCTTTTATCAAACTCCGGTTTTGGAAAGGAATGAAAAATAACCTGACCTTGACGAGAAATAATGATGGATTACGTATTAGGATGATTTCTACCCGCCAGTCAAGTAGCATCCATTTAAATGTCCTTCATTCAAATATCATAACTGAGAGAGGCGACGGATTTAGAGGAATGAGAAATTTTGGATCTGTTAATAAAAACTAAATGGGCTTCAATAAAGATCCAGAACTGTGAAATAGATTTGTGAATAAAAGCATATTTTAAAAAAGGAGCTTTATATGAAAAGATTGAAAGGGATTCAAGAAATGAAGACATAAGAAGAAAAAATTATTAAAGCCTAAAATCCGAGTGGAGATATTACCCATTTTAATAACCAGTAAGATGTAAGCATATGTGTGTAACCCTTCGCAAAAAAAGTGATAAATTTATTTTTAACTTGGCCTAATTAGTGTTTATATCTAAATATTGTTCATGCCTAAATAGTGTGTTTTGAACTAGATAGAAACCTAACCAAGTGGTACGTGCATTTCATCAGAGGTGATCTATACAAAACAAGTTACTATTAATAAACCTGAATGGAAAAAAGATCTAAAATTCAGTTCCAATTTTCCAATACCCTTTGAAATTGCGTTATACGAAATAGAGAATAACATGACTATAGCTTTTCTTCTCGATTCTACGGTCTCATTAGCCTTGTGATCAAAATAATAGACCGTAGAGCTCCAAACCAGACCAATCTTGTAGATTATAAAACAGAATTTAGAAATACCAACTGTGTATTTGTAATGCACTCGAATAAAAGTAACACTCAACTATAGTGCGTCTTCAAGGTGGTAGGTCAACTGGATTGCCTGGACCGAGGACTCTAATCCAGAGATTTCCAACAGTAAGCAGAAAATAAAACTAAAAGATGAAACAGGAGATAGGGAGATAGATTCGCGAGTTCATAACACAAAAACTAGAGAAAGCTTAGGGATAGAAAACACAAATAATTTTGCTGCCAGGGACATCCGTACTTTGACACCATCAGAAATGAAGTGAGTAGTTTTGTCATTATGGGGCGATTCAAATGGCCGCGAGAGGACCAATAGAATTGCAGGGATTCGTCCAATTAAATTTCTTATATTTTCGATGTTAGACTAGTGCATCTCAGCATATTCGCTTTAAATATTTGTCATTTGCAAGATAATCGCGATAAGAAGTCTAACACATACACATGTACATGTTGAAAAGCAGATTCAGTTCAGGATTTCTTTTGCCATTGAAGAATACGAGGATTTCTCATGCGAAAGCGAAAAATTTTCAACTGATTAAAGATCTTGTTACAAATTAATCAAAACCTAAATAAATCTGTTGAAAAAATTTCGCTCTAACACAAGAAATCCTCACATTCTTCACTAGTAAAATGAATTATAAATTAACACTTCTATTTTGACTTGGGATAAGACCTTAACCATGTAAGGACAAGAAGAGTTTATGGATACTTCTATGATTAAATTGTTTATTTACATAATACCATGATTTTTGTGCAATATGTATTTATATAAAGTATTATTTAATCGTTAAAAATTTTAAATTTATTTTTGAAAAAATAAAATGACTTTACCCCTAAGTCGTATCTGGTAAAGCGATGAACAATTTTTAAAATTAACTTGGAATCGTTTCCGGTTCCATATCAAGACAGTGTTGGGTCCAGGGCCAGGTTTTTGTTCGGGCCTTCCACCTGAAGTTCAGTATAACGTTCAATCAATTTATACAAATTATGACAACTTTCTTTACATGGTACAATGAGGATTTGATATTTGATTTTTATAATTTCCAATTAGAATAAAAACTATCCTTTTAATTTATATAACTTGATTATTGAAGAATTAACCAAATATTTTTAAACTTGGTTAAATAATTTAAGTTTTAAAAGTTAGTTATAAAATTTTTCGGCCATTGAAATCGAGAGCCCCTTATTCCACCAGCCAGTCAGCTCGTACTTTAATAAATCCCTGATTATTTCAGTTTTACTTTGCAGAAGATTAATAATTCTTTATTTTTCCCTGTTTTTTTCTTTAAAAGGGAGAAGAAAAGATGAAATAATGTAAAGTATCTTTGAATCTTAAATGTGGATTTAATCTACTTATACCATAAATAACGACATGACTCTAATCTTTTTTTTTATAACAGCTTTTTAAAAGATTTTTTTCTCGCTAAACCGTGACATAATAAAGAGATAAAAGTCTTTTCTCATAGATGCAAGTACCCAACCACGATTATAAGCTGATTAAACCCGACTCTCGATCTAATCGTAGAGGCCTGCAGATACAGATCTCTGTGGTCGCGAGAGAGCATCATCAGCTGTTACTGATGCAGCTTCTTAAATGCTTTAATGATCGTTGAATATCATTATTTTTCGAACTCCCAGGCAGTTTCGATTTAGGCTCATAGAATAAATGGAAAATTTACTCATTCAAAGTGAATAATAATGAAAACTTATCATAATGTACAACATTCGAGCGCCCTCGATTATAAGATAATCCAGAACAAAATCTCTAATATCTGAAATTATAATCTTCTAATATATGAAATAATAATCTTCTAATATAGAAAATCTTCTATATTAGAAGATTAATCAGAAGTAAATTATTAGATAATTATCTTTACACTTTTATTAGACATTATTTTATAAGATATCAATTAGAAGATAATTATCTGATAATCTTCTAATATAGAAAATAATAATAATAATCTTCTAATATCTGAAATTATATTTTCATAATATTTTGTAATCTTGGTATAACTATAACAAAATTAAACAAAGGAAATACAATGTATTTACTATTACAGGGTTTGCAGCAACCTGGAAAGTCAGGGAAATCAGGAAATTTCAAAACGACGAGGAAAAGTCATTATAAATTTATCAAAAGTCAGGAAAATATGCAAATATTTTCTAAAAGTAAGGGGAAAAGGAACTAGATTTATGTCTCTAAGCCGCTTGCTATTAAGTTTAATTAGTGTTATTTTTATAACAATCTATCTAAAATGTCATTAGAATGTACTATTTTTAAGTTAATAGTGCTTCTGAATTAATAATTTTCTAATGCGGATAACTATTACTGCATTTTAAATATCTGGGATAATATTGGGTGTCATTTGGTCAGAAAATGTTGTGAGTTTTAGTTAAGGAAAGTCAGTGAATTTTTCAGAGAAATTTTAGTGGAAACTTTGTATAAATTTTAATCCAGAACTAAATTTTTAATATATCAATTTATACATTCGTAATATTTTGTAATTTCATTATTATTACATATTTAAACAATGAAAATACAATGTATTTGCTATTATTACTAGACACTAGGCAAGGTTTGCTCTAATAAAATTAACAAAGTTAAGCACAAGAGTTGTTCAGAATACAATCGTGTCTTGGAAAAAAAAGCAGCAACTGGAATATAGAATGTAGATCACTAATTAATTAATAAAGGCGGCACTAATTAGCTTCCTTTATTAATACGAATTCCGTGAATTCAGTTATGGTCCTTGATAGCAGTTAAAGCATCCCAGATCTACTTTCACCATTTCCGAATATTTGTCACGACACTTAAATTCTAAATGAAGATGCTACATTAACCAAAATTTCTTGCGTTATTTTGCTAGAGGAAATTAAAATCTTACATTTTAACCGCTCTCTTAACCTTTGTATGTCCAGTATATCACAAATGATATGCATATCTTTGTGATATGCAAGAAATAAAAGCATTAGATGTGTATATCCGTATGTAATGTACACGACAAAGGATTTAAAAACACTTAAATTTATTTTAAAAAAATCTGAATTTTTCCATGCCATTTAAGTCTTTCATTATATGCAACAATTAAGAAGCAAGCGTTTTATTTCGCATCCAAAATGTATCACTGCTGAGGATTCAGCAAACTTATGACCTCACTTATTTATAAAGATACTGTGAATTCAGCATCAGTTATTGATAATATTTAAAACATCTCATATCCTCTTCTGCCATTTCTGGGATGTGTGACACGATGATTAAAAACTAAATGAAAATGCTACATTAATCAAAACTTCTTATGTGATGTCATATTTTATAGTTCGAATTGTCTTTTAACCCTTACGTGGGCCTTGGGAAGATTGCTTCCTGGCTATGTGATCGTACAAAATACACCTGCGGGAAGCTAATAGATGGGTATTTTTCAAGAAAAAGGAAAGGCCATCTTACTACTTTCCACACCAGCAGTTCCAAATTATATGCTTAGCCAGAGGAGAAAATCATGTCAAAGTTTAGTGGCGAAATGGTCAGGGTGTTGAACTTTGGTACCACAATCGTACCAAGGCCAATTCGGTACCAAGCCATTTATCCCATTGATATTTTGCTGAAAGAGGGCCGAATGATAGATCGTTGGTCCGGAGTTCGTGGGTTCGAATCCCACTGCCGTATGGATGTTCGTAGATGTTCGGAATCGGCTTTAAGCAGTAGGTCCCGTTCTCATTAGAACTACTGTTGTAAAAAAGTAGACCGTAGAGCCCAAAATAACCCCCCCCCAACTATAGACGATTTAAGAAATGTATCACTAAGGTCCGAGATAAGCATGTTTGTAGAATATGATGCATATTATGCAGTGTAACATGCTTCTCAAATGTTCAGGCTACATAATCACAATTAAATTCAAGTTTTCTCTAGGACAGTAAATGGTTCTGTAGGAATTATATTTTCACCCTTATAATTTAAAAGTAAGCATACAATTCGGAAAAAATAAGACATTTCTTTAATGCTGTTGTTTAGCTCTCAACAAAACACACACACAAAAAGGGAGCAATTTTAAAGAGAAATGAATTGCTTATGAAAGGGTTAATAGTTATTAAATTCACTAAGCAATATAACAATTTTGCCCTGGGCCTTTTTTAAAAATCTTCCATTGCATGCAATATTTAAAAAAGCAAACTCCATATTTCGTGCCCAAAGATTTATCAAACGGAGCGGAAGATATTTGGACTTTTTCCTTTAAATTTCTGGCACTCGTTATAGCCTCTTTTATTAATAAGGATTCCTGGAATCTGCATCGGTCGTTGATAATAGTTAAAGGATACCGTACCTACACTTTCACCATGCGTGACGCGGCGTTTAAATTTCGAAACAAAAGCCAGGTATATAATCCCCCGGAGGTGAAGTTTTTAATTTGCCCCTTTTGCACGTACGCGCCGCTGCACCGGAGCCACGCAAACCATGGAGAAAAGAAGGACATGGTATAAATAAAAGGTAGAGAACGTTTACGTCCCGAAAGATAAATGTTTATTCTCTCTCGTTAAAGCGATTCTCGTCTGTTTTTTCTCACTTAAAGTTTTCGTCAGAAGTTTCATAACACGTTACATTAACTTTAATTTGGGAGATAAATTAATTAAAATTGAAAGAAAAAAAATGAAGAGGAGGTTAAAGAGCTTCGTGGTTCCGAACAAGCTGATGTATGACAGGGAAACTCGACAGATATTGTTTTCTGCGCACGAAGAAAATTAAATTCAATAAAAGGACCGATATGTTTGTTTGAAGTGAATTGTTTTTCATTATGCTAGGAAAACTAATCGTTAGATAAAAGTACTTTTACAATAAGAGTTCTCCGGTTAAACATTGGAGATTTCCCCCGTTTCTTTTCCTTGTATCATACCCATGATTTCTAAGAATTTAGAAAATAAGTTTATTGTGTAGAGGTGGGGAACTTATTAACCATTAGAAGCCACTTTGAAATTAGGCAATCAAACGATATACCTATATATATCTAACTTGAGAAATTATTAGTGATAATAAGGCGATTTCACGCAGAAGGGCACATCTCAACTTACGACAATTCTGGCTTTAGTTTCAAATGGAAGGGCAGTTTATTGTTTGTTTATTGGCTGTTGTAAACATGAAAATGAATGGAAAGGGCAATATAGCAGTTCGTGACGTTATGCGCAATTGCTCTATACAAAAATATCAATTTATTTATTCGTTATTTAAAATATAAAGTTGCCTAATAAAGTATGTTTATCATCACATAAGTGGAACTTATCGTAACAGTGACTTTTTATCATTTTCATTTAAAAGCTACATATAAACAACTTGCATAAAACAATGAAGTAAATATAATTATATAAATAAATTTATTATATTACAAAAATATAGTAAAAAAAAGGTAATATTACATGAAAAAAATTAAACAACAATATAATTTTATTGATTTTCCAATAGAACAGTAACACATTGTGTGCGGGTACATTTCGCACCATAACTGTAACGGGAACTGGCGTTTTGCGCGTCAATTTAGTTATTCAGTAAAATCTCAATAGATCGAAAATTATTTCATCTTTTAACCAACTTTTAGTATTTTATATTGAAATATATAGACAAATATATAAATAGACAAACATATATATAAATACAAATATATATAATATATAAATATACATATATACATACATATACATATATATTATATACATATATATAATATAAATATACATATATATATATATATATATATATATACATATATATATACATATATATATATATATATATATATATAATATCATTTTTGCAAGGACCCGTTCTGTGGTTCCGTATCGACTGATGTAAAAACTAGCTTTTATTTGTCTAAATATTTCCAGAATCTATGTAGTAGACAAGAACATTCGTCTTCGTTTTCCTGTATGTACCGTTATTTTTGTACCCACAAACAAATCATGTTGTTACACTAACCCGTACTAGTACGTGATCCGCGATCAAGTATCAATCGTCAGAAAACATATTAGTACGTGTCGCGTATACAATGTGTTAATAGAATTGTTGAAATCTGTATAATTAAATATTATTACAAGTTGTAGCTTTTGTGAAGGTCGCATAAGAAACTTATGTTGTCTGAAGGTCGCACGTTCCCCATCAGTTACTAGCATATCCGTGAGAGAACTTTTACATTCTACCTCCTTCCTCCCATATAATACGCATGATGGGTAAAGTACGTTCTTGAAGCGTATTTATTTGTATGAGATATTAAAGAAAAGAGAATATTATTGTAATAATTACATTAAGGATTTAATAATGGATATTAAGCAGTTTTTCCATTTTTTGTTGTATTACATAATTGAGTGGTTCTCCAACTTTTATGCCATGGAACCGTTTCTTACCACACGCATAGCAACGTAATTCCTAAACAGAGATTATTTAAGGACAAATTAAGGGCTTCGTAGTTCTCTGAGACATAAACTTTATATTAGATAAATGAATGTTTCACCCTTTCTTGTACTGTACTGTGGCATGTGGTTTGAATAAGTCATTGTCACATCGTATTTCTGTTCTCTACTGCGGCGTATCTGGCAAATTAGTTACTATTATTAACACATTGTATGCGGGACACGTACTAGTACGTTTTTTGAGGATTGATACTTGAGCGCGGGACATGTACTAGTACGGGTTAGTGTAACAACATGGTTTGTTTGTGGGTACAAAAATGACGGTTTATACAGGAAAACGAAGCCAAATGTTCTTGTCTACTACACAGATTCTGGAAAAATTTAGACAAATAAAAACTAGTTTTTACATCTGTCGATGCGGAACCACAGAACGGGAAAAAATTAAAACTATGTACTACTATTTCTATTTGATTTTTTATATTTACGATACTATTATAAATTTATCCACTAAAAATATATTTTTTGTTTACAAAAACCTTATGGTTGTTATTTATATATTTCTATTTATATATTTGTTTATATATTTCAATATAAAATACGAAAAGTTAGTTAAAAAAATTAAATAATTTTCGATCTATTGAGATTTAACTGAATAACTAAATTGATGCGCAAAACGCCCACTCCTGGCACAATTACGCTGCTAAATGTACCCTCACACAATGTGTTAAACCTATATAAGGGATTAAGGATTACTGAGAGAGAAGTAGAACCCAATGGCTAGGTTAGGTGGAGAGGATGGAGCCCAGTAGAACCACAAGAAGACTCCTAAAAAAGACTAAAACCCAAGAGGATCTAAACCCAGATGGGTCAGGTCAAATGTAATTTAAAGAATTCAGGAATGACTAACTGGAAACTAAAGGCATCTAGTCGAGTGAAATAGTAAAAAGTCTTAAAGGAGGCTTTCAAGAGCTGCAGTGCCGCTGATGATGATAAAGAGATTAGGGAGAAATTAGAGAACAATTTTACGGATTTTCATTAAAATTTCGATAAAACATTTTCAGGGACCTCCTAGACGGTTGTTGAGAACTCCTAGTGTTCCGTGGAATACACTTTGAGAAACCCTAAAATAATTTATTGATATCGAAATATGGAATTTCCAGCCCATTTTAAAGTAGCTGAAAGTCCACTTTCGACTTAAACTGACTTCGAATTCTATGTCTTATTCATGTGGGGAGTGTGTTCTGGACTGAAACATCCTCCCCCCGTTTAATCAGTTGATGGGACATTCAGCAGAACAACGCATCCATTCAAAGTGGATTTGGCCATTCAGTGGAATGATCGTGACCTGATGACCAGATCCTTGATAGTGTTCCAGTGTTAACCACCAGGTTAGCATGAGGTCAGCCTTTTCACGTTATTTTAACAATAAGCCTTCTAAGTAGTTTAGGACACGTAAATATATTTTACTCTCGGAGGACTTAGCAATCTGATTAACGAATTATTCAAATTTGTGAAGTCCTGACGTTAATTCTACAAGAATAATTATTCCATAACAAGGAAATTCAGTACATTGTGCAATTTAAAATATATGCACACACAGAAGTTTATAATAAATAATGAAAACAAAGAAAAACACGAACTAAAAATTAGAGGTTTAATGGTGTTGGGTTTAATCAGCAATGCCCACAAACATCGTTAAACAAAAGGAGTATTTTTGAAAGATGTGATCTATACAATAAACGCATCATATATATGTATGTATATAGATATGTATGTATGTATGTCAGGTTTTAAACCATAGAATTCGGGTTTTGAGTGAATTTAGTAATAAATTCATTGCACTACATAGTGGGGCAAATTTCTTTTGATTGAATGAATATAAACATTTGGCTCGTCATGTTCGGGGTAGAGATCATGCTGTGAGGACGTTGGTCAACGAAGGATATTTAGACCGATTCCAACCAGTTACGAAGATAAATGCAAGAAATGGGTTCGAATCCGCGGACTCCAGTATAGAAGGACAACGCTGCATCGTCCGGAAGGGAAAGATCCCGGTATCATCAACCCTCGCAAAACAGTAAAGCAATCAGTCTAAACCAAACCGGACCCTAGTCCGACGTGGTAGAAGAAATAGCTGACACTGCTATTTTCACGGTATTAAAGAATTGCCGGGCAAAATCGTCTACGATAAACTGAAACACTTGCGATCTCTACCGTGGTCTGAGTTTCAGTCACTTATTTTCTGTTGACGACTTTGCTCACTCTATTATGTTACAATACATAAAATTGAAGACTTAAGAATTTTAGAACGTCCAGGGTGGTTCGCCCCCTTGGCCTGCGTTAGACAATAAAAACCGCATTCAAATCAAATCTTGTTGTTATACTTTTTTTTTCTCTGATGGCTCTATCAGCTCTGCTATCGGGATTATTTCATATCTTCTTTTATTGCTTGAAACATACTTTGTCGTACCAGATGAACTCGCACGGCTTTGTCCCCAGCCGTGTGATATCTCCTATATCAGCGAAGATAATTATTTTATTGATCTCTAGCAGTCCCATCCCTTCGTTTTCAAGATGTAAACAAACCCGACCATCTTCTCCTCTCGTTTTAGAATGGCAATCACGTACGCGACGCGACCTGCTACGCTTCGTACGGCCGGACGAATTTTCTTGTAAATCTTTTTTTTTTTTTTCCTCATCCCGCAAATAGAAGTGAGCGCCATCTTGCCCTCTTCACTTCAGTTCACCACCACTCCTCCGATGGGAAAAGCTTCCCTCCGAAAGGGGCCAGGAAACGAGTTGAGCTGGCACGGGGAGGAAATCTCCAATGCGACGCGATTCCGGCTTTTATAATTGTCGTCTAGCGAAGAATCTCGTGGAAGTGGGCCCTAATTAGAGATAGCGGATTTTCCTCTACTTCGGAGGCGAAGGGCAGAAATTCCTTCATTAAGAATATTGGCCGGAAATGAAACTTTTTTTGTGTGTCCCCCTTTCTTTTCCTTTGGTCAAAAGGGGGCGGAAAAATGAGAACATTTTTTGAACTGGAGAAAAGAGGCAAGTTTCAGATTGATATAAAAAAATTGGTAGTAAAAAGGTGGTTTTAATTGAAACACCCTCGTGAGAATAAAAGAAGTCACAATATAAAACAATGAAACTTGTATGAAAGTTGTTTACGGAAATTGTGAAGTCACTGGTTAATAGCTTGTTTTTTGACTGTTTTCGTTTTTTTTTTCCTAACAAGAACTATGGTAGAGAGGAGCTACTACCTGATATTGAAGCTGTAAATTCTATATATAAATAAAAATTGCTTTAGGGTCGTACCCAGAGGGCGAGATGGGAAGGGTAGCCCTCCTCCTGTACTCTGATGTTTACTGCATTGCATTTTAAAAATAGAATCCTACATTTTTAAATATAATTTTTTTAAACTGCATACTTATTCAGAAACCTATTTTTTTTTTAATTTCATGATTTTTTTTTAAACTGTTTTGTATATCTGTGGAAACATTAAGCAAAATTGTGGATGGACTCTCTCTCACTCTCACTCTCTATCACTCTCTCTCTCTCTCTCTCTCTCTGTGTGTGTGTGTGTATACATATGTAATCCAATAATTATAAAACTGCTATACAAGGAGAAAGCTAAACAGCTAGCAGTATATATAAAATGCAGTCGCCCGAAATTGAAGAGAACGGCACAAGTCTAATTTAAACTTTATTTCAGATCTGGACATCTTTACTATCAACGACAGACAAGAGAAAGACACAAAAATCACTCTGCTCGAATAGGAGGTACACCCAAGAGCGAAGACAGAAATATATGTTCTCACTCAGCTAATTAAGTGTTAAGATATATAAAACGCGGATATTTGCCGGTGACAGCTGGAAAATGTGTTGAATAGACGGAAGATTTACATCTATAGAAAAGAAAGCTTTGGGAATTGTATCGATAGAATTTTAATTTGAAGACACTCCTTTGATTAAGACATTTAGAGTCTGGGAAAAAGATTTTAAGACATTAGAATGGGAGAGAGGAGGTATTTTAAGAAATGTATATATATAGTTAAACAATTTTGATGTATTATATATATATATATATATATATATATATATATATATATATATATATATATATATACAGGGACAGAGAGAGAGGGTATATATATATAAAGAGAGAGATGTTAAATTATTTATAAATTTTTAATTATTAATTTAAATACTAAAATTAAATTTTACATGATCTTTTACTAAATTTTATTTTTAATTAAAAAATAGTGAAATATCCAGGGATAAGGCTTAGTCCTGTTTGATCCCCTATACTCACTCCTCTAACTAAATCCTGAGTAAGTTCCTGGGTGGAATTAAAATACGAAAATATTAATATTCATTGTTTTTCAATCCCTTCTGTTCTCCTAAATAACGTGCCAGACGTAGGAACGTGAGATATATCATAATATATATACTATTGATATTATAGTGAACTAAACTGTGAAGAATCTCTCAGAAACGGCATTCATTTACATTACGAGAGTTCAGAACAACGATAGAAAAATAACTGATAGTTTCATCAATGAAGTAAAAATTCTCAAAATAGAGGTAACACACTGGGACAAAATCTCTCGCTTGATCGAATTTGAGATCCCGTAAAGATACGTGATTCAGTGAAGCTGAATATCAAAGCGTTTCTGCGTACGGATCAGCATGGAATCGTGTCACATGATTAAAAATAAGGATTAAAACTGCAAAATTTTTCGAAACATAGTTGTGTGATATTAATTATTGGCTTCATTTTGTTTGGGGTTATTTTTTTTTCAATCCGTTTTTATCCTTTAAGTAAAAATATTGAATTGCAAAAATATATATTGCTTTAACTCTCTGCGTTCTCCGTATGAGAGTAATTATATGATGACATTGTATACAAAGCTTTAAATTTGATACGTCAAACTGTAAAATATAACTTTAACTCTAGATTTACGGATGTTGATTATACACCTATTTTTACTGAAGTGAGCCAATTTGATTCATACAAGAAAATGGAAGTTTTTTGCAAAGAAAATAGTTCCAAATTAATTTAAATAAAATGTTTATTATCAAACAATTCATGGAAAACATTTTTTACATATAAAATCTGTTTTTAAAACACATTTTCCGCTAACATTTCTATTACATTTAGCATAATGGTTTCTACATCTGTTTCTTTTGCGTGATTGTTGAATTTGACAATTCTTCCGTGCGTCAGTAGTATGAATTTCAGTCATTTCTGAAAGGAAGTGTTCTCGACTTCTCTATATTTACTTTGTACTATAATTTATATTTACTTTATACTATATTTATTACAGTATTTATTTATTTTCAGATACATTCTATGAGTCAAATTGGCTCACAACCGTGAAAATAGGTATACCACATTTGATAATGCGAAATGAAGGGGTCTGCGGGGAAGAGGAATGAAAGTTTACATATATTTTATTACTTAACTAAAAACCAACGTATGTTTTTGTAAAGTGATATTAAAGTTTTATGTATATATATATATATATATATATATAATATATATATATATATATATATATAGGTCAAATTTTTAATGAGTCAAATTGACTCTGTCCGTAAATCTAGTGTTAATTATAAGGCGTTACGCAAAATTATTTTCTACTTAAAATGTAGAAAATAATTTACTTAAAATGTAGTTCTTGTCAGTTATAGCTCATCACATGTGATATACAAGTGTGAAAGGCATTAGATGTGCATATCATGTGTGATAGACAAAATAGGCAGAGGGCTAAAGAAAAAAAAAACAGTCTTAAAAATTGATATTGAGAATTTTGTTTCATTCTATAATCTAGAATACCTACGACATATATTTATGTTAAAACAACAAAATGAACTTTTATCATAATTTTCCCCCTTATTTTAGAAAAAATTGTTGCATAGTAGTCTTTTTTATAAAACATGAGAAACTAGAGTTACTTTACTTGAAAATAAGTTTAACTATATTTTATGTATGTTACATTCTAATGTTAAGACACTGAAAAAATAAAATCTGATACTTCCCTTCCGATAGTTATAAAATCAAAATAAATTGAGATAGTTAAATAACAATATATTAGCAACATTTTTGCGAAAAATTTTCATTTTCGAGTATTTACTTTCCATACACATGAAAAACTATGAATGAAATTTTTTTAAGTCTTCTATTTTCTGACCTTGTGCCACAGAGAGTAGGCTTGAGGAAGTTTATTTTTAGTAGCGTTTAAATCCTTTTCATAAACAAACTGAACGCCCGAAAGACTGTTTGTTGAGCCAAAGCAATTCAATTCTCTTTCCAGAATTTTAGATACATGGAAAACATTTTTTACATATAAAATCTGTTTCTGAAACACACTTTCCGCAAACATTTCTATTACATTTAGCACAATGGTTTCTACATCTGTTTCTTTTGCATGATTGTTGAACTTGACAATTATTCCGTTTGACAGCATGAATTTCTGTCATTGGAATGGAAGTGTTCTCGACTTCTTCTCTATACTTACCTTATACTGTACTTTATGTACTTTATATTTACTTTATACTATATTTATTACTATATTTATTTATTTTCACATAAATTCTATGAGTCAAATTGGCTCACAACCGTGAAAAGAAGCATACCCCAATTGATAATGCGAAATGAAGGGGTCTGCGGGGAAGAGGAATGAAAGTTTACATATATTTTATTACTTAACTAAAAACCGACGTATGTTTTTGAAAAGTGATATTAGTTACACACACACACACACACACACATATATATATATAATATATATATATAGTGATCAAATTTTTAATGTCAAATTGGCTCGGTCCGTAAATCTAGCGTTAAACATAAGACGTTACGCCAAATTATTTTCTGCTTAAAATGTAGTTCATGTCAGTTATAGTTCACCACATATGATATACAAGTGTAAAAAGCATTAGATGTGTATATCATGTGTGATAGACAAGATAGCCAGAGGGCTAAAAAAAAAAACAGCCTTAAAAATTGATTTTGAGAATTTTATTTAATTCTATAATCTAGAATACCTACGACATATATTTATGTTAAAACAGCAAAATAAACTTTTATCATATTCCTCCCCCCTTATTTTAGAAAAAAATTGTTGCATAGTAGTCTTTTCTGTAAAACATCAGAAACCTGATTTAGTTTTATTTGAAAATAAGCTTAACCAGCTTTTTATGTATGTTACATGCTAATGTTAAAACATTGAAAAAATAAAATCTGATACTTCCCTTCCGATAGTTATAAAATCAAAATAAATTGAGATAGTTAAATAACAATATATTAGCAACATTTTTGTTAAAAATTTTCACTTCCGAGTATTTACTTTCCATACCCATGAAAAACTATGAATGAAATTCTTTAAGTCTTTTATTTTCTGACCTTGTGCCATAGAGAGTAGGCTTGAGGAAGTTTATTTTTAGTAGCGTTTAAATCCTTTTCATAAACAAACTGAACGCCCGAAAGGTTGTTTGTTGAGCCAAAGCAATTCAATTCTCTTTCCAAAATTTTAGATACAAGTGTACTTAAATATTTTAGGAAGGTGGATTTGTCTAAAATTGCGTCATATATTTGTCTTGGGTTCTACCTTCTCTTAACCAGCGCCCTTTAAAATATTTACAAATAAACGAATTACTTTCATGTGTACAAAGCACTGTGTTAGTTGTAGAAGCCGCAGTGAAAAAAACAAAGATAGTCATTTATAGAAAGAAAATCTATGTTTTATCATGGATGTTCGTAACCGTTCGGATCGGCTTTAAGCTGTAGGTCCCGGTCTCATTAGCACTCGTGTGCAAAACAATAGACCGTAGCACTCCAAACCAAACTAAAATCTAATGTATATGTATCTATATGTATGTATATATATATATATATATATATATATATATATATATATATATATATATATAAAATACTTTAATACTTTAGTTAGTAGCATTCTATGTCAAAGCAATACGTAGTTTACTTTTAAATTTTTACGAGGATAAGGAAAAAGAAAATAGGTAAAAATGTAAATTTAATTTTTTTTGTTGTGATAGTCATTAATTTGTGGCAACAATAGCAATTTAGCAGTCGTAGAATAAATTTTAAACGAAAGGAAAAGGGAGTTGGAATGAATTATCACGCTATAATTTTCGACCATTTTCAAGTGGGGTTAGAATGTCTTCAGCGTGGACAATTAATATTCGGAAACGACGCTCCATCCGTTCCATCTTGTATTCAGGTATTTCACAACTTGAAGCGTTTACACTTTAGAAAATTCGCCTACAAGAAGTGCGTTGGGATACGAGGAGATTATTACAAATTCTCTAAAAAGTTTAAATTTTTTCTTTAAACTTACCTGAAAAATTATTTCAGAGTGATCCTACT
>CM063506.1:152716831-152801831 GCA_032207245.1 Pardosa pseudoannulata | reverse complement strand
TTTGTACTTAAACTATTCTTCTTCCAAAAGCGTTTGTAGAGAAAAAGCATCCAATTTCTGAGTGAGTTCCTCTGCAGAGAAAATGAAAAGTATCAGTCTTTCTTCCTCCGGAATCGAGCCGTTCGGTTATCGAGCGTTAAGCCCCGAAATAAGGTCTGTTTTGTCTTAATTGAACGGGGACTCGGGGAGTGGAGGGCTTTAATTCCACAAGTCTCGATTGGCTCGATGGGGATTTGTGTTCACCAATAAGTTACCATTTATTTTCTCACACGCGTGTCGCAGATAAAGGGAAGCCGAAGGAGGTTATCAAATAAAGATTACTTGCTCGAGTTTCCGTCCGTTCTCAAAAGAGAGAGACGGTTTTCTTTTCCCTTTTCACTTCCTATTCTCCCCAACTAATCGAGGAGACATGGGAACATTATGTGCTGTTCACATTGAAGTAGGTTAATCTCGAAAGGGGGAGACTTATTCTTCTGGGCTAAACTAATTATATAAGATATTATTAAAACAGGTCAGTAAAATGGTGGAAAGGGCATCGTACTAATTTCTGTTAGGGATTAAAATTTCTTGGGATCTCTTCCTCTTGTATATCACTAATTCTAGATTGTATTGACTATTGAAAACCTATTAAACCGTTGTTTTGCATTTATTCTAATTACTTAACCCTTAATTTGGCTAAGTCTGGCCGCTACACCGGGCATGTATATTTATAACTACTATATAATATAATTGTCAGTGTTCGCCACAGCGGACATTAGTTATCTCAAAAATGGAAAATGATATATTTTTTTTTTTGTTTATTTTACAGAGATCCTAATGTCTATACAGACATCGGAAAATAACAATATTTGAAAAAACATCTTGTCAAATTAAGGGTTAACTGACTCTAATCTTGAAAGCATCTATTTTTTTTTTTCAAAATAGCATTTATTACAGATATCTATTTACTACCAGTTAATGAAAATATTGTCATACATTAACCTAGGTACCATAGCTTCCGATATACTCAGAACTTTCCCGATTTGTCGGTGTGTTTCCGATATTCCGATCGGAAAACTAATTCTTCCGATTTTCAGCGTTATAGTCTAAAATCCTTAAAAATTCCCGTTCTCGCTTTGTTCTTCCTTCCATCTATAATTTTGTATTCCAGCAAGAAATAAAATGCGGATATTCAGTCAAAAAAAAAAAAAAAAAATCAGAATTGATTTTAGATAATCTCTGTCTAATAGAACATTAGAACAGTTATTAATTGTAAAATGCAATGAAAGTTTAAAATGTTTTGAAAATGACTTCGACAAACAATTTTTGAAAATAGCAAACACTTGTAGAGCAACATTTAGACATGCTAAAGTCTAATATGCTTTGCCAAACGCTGGCCGATTGGTTAGGGCGCTGATCGTCGGTACCAGAGTTCGTGGGTTCGAATCCCACTATGGCATGGACGTTCGTAGCTGTTCGGAATCGGCATTAAGCTGTAGGTTCTAGTCTCATTAGCCCTCGTGTGCAAAACAGTAGACCGTAGCGCTCCAAACCAAACCAAATCTAATATGTTTGTTTTATGTAATGGAGAAACAGTATTACAATTTTTTTACCTTTTTAATTATGCTTTATATGTACACTAAAATTCCCCTATTAGACATATCAACAACAGTATTTGTATATTTTTCCAGACGATAATGTTTAAAACGTTCGCCGCGCATATCGCGTCATGTGTGCGCGCGCTTTAGAATGACGTTAAGCCGCCGTTGAACTGGTATTTAAAAGGCTGCATCTTGCAGTTATCGGTAGTCTTCGTATGGTGGCCATGTATTTCGTGGCCATGTATTCCGTTTGTGACTACTGCGACATGTACCTGATGTACGGCCAAAATGGAAATGCCTACGAACTGTTAGGGAGTATGCCCGTTCATATACTGCTGTTGATATGATCAATGAATTTTTTTTCTGCACTGAATGACAACAACAGTTTTTTCGTATTTTTCTCGTAAACTATGGGTCTACAAACGTTTCTATGGGCAGTTTTTGTTGGAAGGCCATCGATATAATGAAAATATCGATACAAATTCGGTCGTAACCGCACTTCATTTATGTAAATTTAATGAATCAGCCTGTTATAAATTAACTTCTAGGTTCCGGGGTATGTCTTGCTTGCTGCCTTGTGTTCAATATGATGTAAATAAATATGTTGGTAAGAAATCGAAGTAATGAGTCATACTTTGTTTGTATTGTTTTCTCGTTCACTGGATCGTACAGGAACGCTTCTTTGGACAGTTTTTATGTACTCCCAACGAGGTATCTAGCTGTGCAGAGTTTAATCGGCCGTTTTGGAACACCCTGTATATATATGTTATATCAAACCATGTAATGGTTTTTATATTATTGCATACTGAAATTTAATTTACTTAAAGGACCTAGAAATATACATTTATTAAACCATGTAATGGTTTATATATTATTGCATATTGGAATTTAATTTACTCAAAGGACCTAGAAATATACATTTATTGAGATAGATTAATGTCCATTAAATGTTAATGTTTCTCTTAATCATCTCATTCAAAATAATAATACAGTATTGATTCTGTCATCTTTAATACAATTTATCCATTTATTCGATGGTAACAGAAAATTCTTAGCTTGCGAGTTCTAGCTCTTTTGTAAATTTAATTAACAAGCAATACTTCCGAGACCTAATTCAACTATATGCAAAACGTGCTTCATAATGGCCGCGTAATTTATTAGTTTGCAGTCGACGCATTGTTTGTACTCGTTTAGATAAGACTATATGCAGAAGGAACTCTCAATTAAAGTTAGATTCAAGCATATTAATACCCATCTAGGAAGCATGTAACATAGATTGAAGAATGTTTCAAATTTCAATTATAAGAATGTTACAGCTATCGCCCTAGCATAAAATTGATTTTCCATTTTCTTCAAGAACTGCCCCAAACAATACCATTTTATCCGGATCTTTGTTATGAATTTATATATTTTATGTACTATTTATAATGCATGAATATAATTCTGATAAAATATATGTTCATTTTACAACTAACCATACCGTAGTAGTTTAAGACATCGTTTTTCAGTACGGGTGATCGTTTCGTTTGATTGTGGAAGGGATTTCCATCTGAAAGAACTGGACAATTTGCATAAGGTTTTTGTCATATACAACACAAATGGGCCTATATGAACTTAGTACTTGTAGAAGATATAAAGGAACCTACGTTCCTAGAGCAAGGTGGCATTTCTCTGTAAATAGGTATACGTGTAGATTTAGTGATCTACCACTTTTGGTGCATTAGATAAACGTAAAAGATTTCGATAGAATTCGATAAAATATAGAATATATTCCTGTTTGGTCCCAAAAATTTCGTAAATTATTTAACAGGACAGTTTTCGTGTCAGAACGCTGTAAAAATATGAAAGCAAAACCAGTGAGGCCAGTACATATTGTGTGACAGTCCAAGGCACAAAATATATACTTATCAAAAGAGCGCAGCTGTTTCGCGAACACAAAGAAAGCTGTTTGCATTTCATTTTTACTTAATTATCGACTTCGCTTCGTTTTGAATACTTTTACTATTCATTCGATTAAAATTTATTTTACTTGTATTCCACCCGTTTCGTTGGCGCCCATCCATCATGATTCTTTTCACCTTGGCGGTCTATCTTATCACCTGCTGTCTTGGCATGCACTCCCTCCCAATATTCCGACCAGCCGCCCTCGTTCCCTTCTCAGACACATTCGTTGACCGAAATGGATGAGTCGCGTTCATCTTGAGAAGGTGCCTACACAGTGAAGAACCTTTCTATGCGGAAGTAACTGTTCCGCTCTTTTCGTCTGTTTGCGGAACTCTTTGACGCAATTTCTTTCGAAAAGGCGTCCTCAGAGTTTCATTGTACAACATAAATTTTAAGAAACCAAACTTTTGATCATTCGGCCCGTTTAGACATAAAAGAAGATAATGAGAGATATAAAATAGATTGGAATAGAATTTTGGAATAATAAGCTAATGTTATAGAGCAGCTCAATGAATGAAGTGGAGAGTAAAAAGAAAATAGTGGATATCAGTGTATCTTTGGTTAATTTTCAACGGGTTGTTTTCCCTGGCGGAAATATAGGGCATTCTTGCTCATCCCCATCAATTTTGATCATCCATATTGAGAGGATTTTTCCCTTCTGATTCCGCATCTTTCTCTCACCTTCTCATCTCTCACTTAGAGTATCCAGACCTACAAATGGAACCTGTATGTTCTCTAGATACACAAGGTGTTTGCCTGTGTTCGAACCCTGCACGCTAATCATTAAGCTTGAACTGTACCCCAGCTATACCGTCTTGGATGAATCTGCAGTCATTTTGGAGTAAGTTTTACCTATACGGAGATCTTCCGATGAATTTGGATGACAATCGGAACCGTGTTATCACTGGTTCAAATTATTTGGTTTTTTTAATAGAGTTTGGTTTGGTTTGGTTTGGAGCGCTACGGTCTACTGTTTTGCACACGAGGGCTAATGAGACCGGGACCTACAGTTTAAAGCCGATTCCGAACGGCTACAAACATCCATGCCAGAAGCGGGACTCGAACCCGCGAACTCCGGTTCCGAAGAGCAGCGCTCTACCATTCGGCCATCGTTCGGCTTTTTTAATAGAGTAACAGGGCCACTCCATAGAAACGAGTTTGACAGATTGAACAACTTTTTATCACTTTTTCTATAATGAATATAATATTTTAAATATATATCTTTATACATAAAAATTCTCCGTGTTTGTTATAGAACTCTTCCTTAATGGCTAAACTGATTTTGAGAAAATTTTGTTTATGTAATTAAGTTGATTTGAGAATGATTTAGATTCAAGATTTGATCCGATAGAAAGTTTTTTTTTATTAAAAATCCAGAATTCCACTCTTATAGAGATTATCGTAATGCCGATTGAAACCCTTCGCTGGCAACTTATGTGTAGCTCAGTAATCGGCACAACGGGCTTCAGTACTAGAAGTCCCAGGATCGAATTCCCATACAAGCGATGTGGGATTTTAATTTAATCTAATTGCGTTTGTGAAGATTGTACGTATTTTTACGATTGTACAATTGTCAAGTTTTTTTAATAATTTCTAGTATTGTAATAATTTTTTCCCTACTTATCCATCAAAATGGTCCAATTTATAATTTATTTAAAAACATTTTACAATTTTTAGATTTACAGCTTTAAAACAGGACAATCTTTGTCTGGTCTCCTAGCGCACGCATTCACACACACACACACACACACACACACACACACACACATATATATATATATATATATATATATATATATATATATATATATATATATATAAATTTTTTGAAGCAATTATAACATCTAAGAAAGAATTTTCCAATAAAAAAAAAAGAATTTCCGTTTCTTTACATCTTTAAAATATTATAAATATGCTGCTACAGATGTGACAGTCATGTTAAATTCTTTTATTTTTTTTAATTCTTTCGTAGGTGTTATAATTGCTTCACAAAAAAAAATATATTCATTTGAAATATTATATTTTTTATAGAAAAAGGGATAAAAAGAAGTTCAATGTTTCACACCCGTTTCTATGGAATGACCGTTGTAAGTTAAAACGCTAAGCAAAACAATGTATTCTGATACATTTGATTGAGAAAATACTTTAATGCAAAACTTTAATGAAAAATGGCCATTCCAGTCGCTATTTGCTATTTTTATACATTAATAACATTCACTAACACAACGAGTCATAAATTATTTTTCACTAATACAGCCAAGAATTGCCCGCATAGTTCGATTCAACGTTTCATTATCATTTTTCTCCCCTTTCGAAAGAGAAAGAAAATAATTACCATAAAAAATAATAGATTTTTAGTTAGCGGATATCTCGAGACAGCTATATAAAATGAATAAATTTTCCCGAACATTATTTTCAGTAAATTCCATCTCGCCAATCGATAGTGGGAAGTGGCGATTTTTGAATTTGCTGTACATTCCAATTGATAATGCTCTCATAAATCTCTCCGCTATCTGAAATACTGTCCTATAATTCTTTTACAAATGATCGTTTGCAGTATCGACTCATGAAAAAGTATCATCGAAGTAGATTTTCGTCATTCCTGCCCTTCTCTTTGTTATTACGTATCTCGCCTGTCAGACGAGCAGGAAGTTGGTGTAACAGTATCATCATCAACTCTATCGTCGAAATCGAGGGAAATTTTTCATTTAGGAGGGACGCCACTGTGTTTGAAATATATAGATTCTTAAAACTGTTTTTCTCTTTTTTTTTAATAAATGGAGAGCTATAATGTACAGTGATGTCAGGTTTTCGTGTTGTGTAACCGTTTTAGGTTTATTACGTTCAATTTTTCAATCTCCCCTCTCTTTATTTAGTTACACATTTTTATTCTTTGCAGAGTTCCGATGTGATTCTTTATTTTCTTTTTTTAAACCGTTATATGTGACAAGTGAATTAATGAGTTTGTCTGTAGTTTTAGTAATAACAGCTAGTATTTAAAATTTCATCGTTTTTCGTGGAAAGGTAGCGTCATTATACAATAACTAGAGGTACATATAATTGTATATGTATAATGGTTATTTAATGCCATGGAATATTACAAGGCTTTAGGAAATGTCGAACTAAATGTAAAGTAGGAATAATATGTATTTGATTCTTATGGCTTAGAATAAAGATTTTAGTTCCTATCCCATCTGAAACAGGCTGATGATCAATAGTACCCAAACAGTGCCCTATCATTGAACAGGGCGCTGTTTTCCATACCAGAGTTTTTAGGTTCGAAATCAACTGTTGATATGGATGTTCGCAGTCATCATTTGAAGAATTTGCACTTTATCCATAATGGAAAGTAATCGCAAAGAGAATCAGTTGCTTTTTCAACACATATATGTTGAAAAAACGTGTATGTGAACAACCTCACGTGCGCTTGCTTATATATATGTAATAAGACGGATTTTACAATGAGTGGTTGCAGTCATGGCCCATAAAAATGACACCGTTTTAGTTAAAGACATTTATTAACAGAACGTTTGAGGACAGGTTCCCACTTCATCATAGGGGCAGAACAAACGGAGGGGTCAGCTAGCATGAAGTTATATGTAAAAAACCCTTAACACCTGGGTCAATATCTCAGTCAAAATCTGGGGGAAAATCTTCCAACAGCGTGCATCAAATTTTTGTTTGGAAATTTCCTAAATTGTCCGCTAGGGCAACGTAGAGTTATAATTGGTTAGACCCCTTCTCTGAGGGCATAAACTGTAGCCCCAGTGGTCAATTTAGGTTAGGGATTAAAAAGGGGAAAGCAAAAGGACGCTGGGATTTTTAGCCCTTGACTTAAGTTTTGAAAATTTCTGAGAATTTTCTCGGGCTGTCTTAGGAGTTTTATACAAAATGCCTATATTAGTATCCTGATCCAGTTTACTTTTCCTTACACACACACACACACACACACAAGCGCGCGCGCACACACAACACACACACACATATATATGTATTGTTTAAAACATAGAAATATGTATTTAAAGCATATATACATGTGTGTACGTGTATGGGGGGGGGCTGTAAATGATCGCAATACCGCACTTGCCTCACCAATATTTATTACGAGGTCTGGTGAAAAGGGGATGCTTCACAGACAGCGGAACATTTTCATCGAAAATATTCTTTCCAGCAAAGAGTAAACATGAGTACTATCTGAATTTCAAAGTTAATATATGACTTTTATATAATGTGATATTCTAAAAGCCAAATGTGAAGACAATAAGAGTTTGGGCGATTCATAGATGAATGAATTCTATTTATATTCCTTCTGCATTACATATCAAGCCCATCTTTCGGCAAAGATGCCTTAAACTGCAACTACTCTCTTGTGTACGTAAATTCGGTCGACCGGCGGATATCGGCATAACCTGTTCGAGGCGCTATCACTTAACCCGGTTTCTTGTAACCTCTTCAGTACAAGTCTTTCATGCTCCAAGCTTGTTCAAGACTGTTCTGCGAGGACTGGTAGTTTCGCTCTGCCAGGATTTCACCCCATGCGGAGTGATTCTGCCAAATCTTTTCACCAGAAGGCAGTTTTCTTATCCTTTTTATAATATCCTTGACCTCTGAAATCTCTTATTCTTATAATTCTAGCTGTTTATCTCGTTCCCGCTTTTCATGGCCGATCTGCTTAAAAGGATTTGATTTTACCTCACTTTTTAAGAATAGCCTTTATGCTATGATCGTAATTCAAATCTCAGTCATAAATATAGATATACATAATTTTGTGTCTCTCATGTAAAGAGTTCATCATTAAACGAGTTTTATATGCATTGCACCATTTAAATGTTTAAGAATTTAACTCATTCTATGTCTATCTAAATGTATATATATATATGTGTGTGTATATATATGTACGTATGTATTTATACATATGTGTATGTATTTATATATATGTATATGTATTTTTATATATATATATATATATATATATATATTTATGTTCGTATAAATGTATGTATACACACATATATATATACACACACGTATATATATGTGTGTATATATATATTTACACAACACACACACACACACACACACACACACACATACATATATATATATATATATGTATATATATGTATATATATATGTATATATGTGTGTATATATATATATATATATATATATATATATATATAAAGGCATGCACTCTGGACTTTGTCTTGTGCGGAGGGAGAATCTATAAATCAAATCGGTCTCATAAAGCTCAGTAATTTATGCTTCCTTCAGATAATTAGAACAGAAAATAAACCTTAAATTGAAAGTCTATTTCAATATTCATGTTACATTGCATTTGTTTGATTAAAATAAATTATAAGAACACTAAAACTAAGAATTACTGAAAAAAATTTCTTTTAAAAAAATAAATAAAGATTTAATAAATTAGAATTATTTTTTTTGTTACCATCAGTTCATAGACTACACGGTTCTTGCTATCTTCAATATTACTTTGAATATTTAGCAAAGCTAAAAATATATTTTTGCTCTATTGTGTTTCTAAAATAAAGTTTTCAGTCTTTGAAACTACGTTAAACGTTTGTAACGTCCACTTATGGACTAATAAGGAAAAGGTTTCAAACTTATCAACAATCAGCCTGAAGACGCAATATATATATATATATATATATATATATATATATATATATATATATTGCGTGAGTATAAGTTGAAACCACTATAAACAATGCCCGTAAATTCGATTGTCGGTAACGAAAGTCTGCCGAAAATGGAATTTGATTAAGATTCATAAGCATATCTGAAGATTAAGATCTTTAAAACAATTATTCTAATTGACATTCGCTTCACGAAGTTTAATACATATGGAGTTCGAAGACAGAGCCGAACTCTCCTTCTGATAACTAAAATTTAAATTGATCTTCATGAATGCACCTGGTTGCCAATGAGCGCCCAGAATTGCAAACCTCTAATGACCCCAACATTATCGAGGACTCTGCCTTCAAACTTAATTGAAATCTCCTTTTGGGTTTTAAGTAACTCAGCACATTAACATACTGGGATAAAAATAATGGGTTAAAAATCTATAATTTTCCTTCTCTGGACAGTCACACCTGACATCATGCACATTGAATTAGACATTTAATGTAGGAACTTTCAAGGACATGGCATAATTAAACCCATATTTGGCAAGTACATATTCACCTGTTCATCCTTGAAAGACTTGAAAAAATAGCCAGGATGATATCGGATGAATCAACTTTGGACAAAATTCTTATTGTTTGTATGAAATTTAAGACATTCAGAAAGGGCTTTTAGTGGGAGACATTTTCACTGACGTATTTAAAAAAAAAAGTTCTTCCAATCATTTAACGGATAGAACTTCAACTGATTTATCCCCCCTCCGTCTCATACTTATTTAATGTTTTGCAAATGCCTATTTTCAAACTTTGGTTTTTACATTTGACACCATATTTATCGCTGATTGGATGAATTAAGAAATAATGCCAGTTCTGTGCGCAGTATGAGCGAAATAGGCGTCACCCAGTGTCTTCTGTACATCATTTACTGGTGTTTTTGGGGGGGTTAGAAAATAAGGTTGCCTCTCTTGAAGACTGTATTTATTAGAAACCCAAATTCAAATTCGCATTAATGGAAAGTTAGCAAAAGCAACTCTCAAATTGCCTTGTTGAAAATAGAACTCCGAATTAATTGTAGCCCTCCTATGGCCAAATGTGTAAGGCTCTGCTCCTCGGTACAGAATTCTTGAATTCGATTCCAACTGCCCGCAAGGACGTTCGTAGTTTTTCAGAATCGGTTTTAAGCATCAACTAACCATACGGTTTACTATTTACTTCTCTTGAAGCATATAGTAGACTGTAGTTCTACTGTAAAAACTAAGCCAAACCTTACTAATCGAACAGATCTGCCATGCAGTTAAATATAATTAATTTAATTATACAGATAAATATAATTTCGTGTTATTTCTGGTTCAAATGATGATACATATGTATTATTTCACATCCTAGTGAATTCCTGCGCCAGGACTTTAGAGTGTTGATGAGTTGCATGCAATGTACGTACTTGGACGGTACTATTTTAAACATGGGTCATATCCCCATTCCTCGTGCATATCATGTGTGTAAATAATTTTTTTTTTTGTTATAGTTTGGTCAGTGGCATTCGAACTTCAGAATTCCTCTTCCGTTATGGGAATCCCATTATCTTTCTATAAGTTACGCCGCACTAGATTAAAATGTTAAACCCCCATGTATATGTGTGTATATATATGTGTACATATATATATATATATATATATATATATATATATATATATATATATATATATATATATGTGTGTATATATATATGTATATATATATATATGTATATATATATGTATATATATATGTATATATATACATATATATATATATATATATATATATATATATATATATATATATATATATATATATATATATATACGTATTTATATATATATATGTGTGTGTGTGTATGTATGTTAGGTCTAAAAAAGAAATTACGTGAGTTGTAACGATTTTTAAAAAAAGGAACTCTTTTATAATAATAAAATAAATGAAAAAGACCCACGCTCGCGTAAGTTTTTTAGATAATCCGGTCAGGCAGAAGCATTTTGGAAAATTTGATGAGTTTGCAAACAGATAAGAGTATGTTAGCGCGTGGACATGGAGCTGTCAACAACTTTTCCACGCTTAGCACCGCTATGAAAAATGAAAATGACGCAAGTTGCTTTCAAATATAACTATGACTTAATAAACTTATTATTATCAAGAAAGACTTTTCCATTCGCCTTAAGACTGGACATTTCATATATATATATATATATATATATATATATATTTGTGTGTATATATATATGTATATATTTGTATATATATATATATGTATATATTTGTATATATATATATATATAATATACACACACAAATATGTGATATGGGAGAGAGGTTATGCAAATTTCTTCATATCTTAAAATTTTACTATTTTGCATGAGAAACCATTACACTGTTTCTTCATATTAGGGAAAAAAAAAGAAAAACGGTTTTGAGTTCGCTTCCGTACTTTCATTGTATATAAACGGCAGTGACTTCAAGTGAGGAACGTGATTTCCTTCTTTTAAAAACTCCGCTCTTTAAATTCCACATCCCGAGTTTCCAAACACACGCGCTCCACCCAAGGTCGAACTCCCATAGTGCATGCTTTTGATAGTTACCTAATAAGTGTCCCATTTTTGCGGCGGTGGAATAGAATAAAAAAAGAAAGAAAACGATGTCGGGGTTAAACAGGGCCAACGGCACATTCGCTGATTCCAGCGTGATGTCGGTATTAATTATCGAGCCTCTATCCAGCGGTGGAAGAGAAAAAACCGGAGCGATGAATGGGAAAACATTGCAGCATGAACAGTTACAACTGCAGTTAGGTTCTCCCTCCCATTTCATTCCATAAAAGAAACTCCTGAGTCATCAAAAGAATTATTCATAACCAGAGACTAATGTTGGTGTTTATTTTTAATTGGTGTTGTTTACCGAATTTCTGCTTGTACATGTCTGTATCTACCAAGTGGCCCATTGATTTCTAGGTCGTGTTTCATTACTTCTAGTCACTTGTGCCGTATTGCAATCTAGGTAAGTTTGTCAACTCAATTAAAAAAGATAAAGAAATTTACATTAGTGTTCTAGATTTGTGTATAGAAACCTTATCATTCTACTGTGAAGGAACCCGTGTAAATATGGGCATTCATGATAAGTGGTCACTAGTTGTAGAGTTTTTCTACTTATCTAGTTATACGCACCGTTGAACATATGACTAACATTAAGTCAGAAGGGAAAGTATTTTCCCGGTCATTTTATTTACTTGTGCAAAGTAAAGAAAGTACATCCATGTAAAATTTCAATAATCCCATTTTACAGGAAAGACTGATTTTGAACATACCTGAATTATTGTCGGCAAGTTTTAGTGCTGCATTTGAGCATACTTAAGGAAACTTTTAAAAACTTTAAATGTTCATTATGACCATTGCTTTTGTCCAAAGGTTTAACTTTCCTTTTTTTTGCAAATGATTTCAGAGAACATGTTAACGAAAACAGCACAATTTGTTTACAACTATTACAGTTACTATGTTAAGACATCACTAATCATAAAAATATAAATATGAATTTAGGATTATTATAATATCTAGTAGTGCACCCCTTTTGATTACAACCAACATTCAATACAACGAGAAATTTCAATAACAAACATTAACTCTACCAAAAACGATTACTCGTAGAAGGTTAAAATTTTGTATTTAGGACTGTCGTAAACACCTATTTCATATCTGCGTTGTGTAGTTTTGATTACAATAACCACTCCATGCAATGATAAAATTTCTTTATAATGAATATTGACGTTGCTGGGCCTTGAACTCCAGTAAGAACTCCGGTAGGTTCGAAACCCTCTGAGGCATGGGTGTTCGTAATTGTTCGGAATCGGCTTTAAGCAGTAGGCTTCGGTCTTATTAGCCCCCGTGTTGCAAAAGTAGACCGTAGCGCTCCAAACCATACCCGAAAATTGCTATCTTCTCAAATTTGAGGCCGAAAGATGGCCGATTGGTTAGGGTGCTGGCCATCGGTGTCAGAGTTCGTGGGTTCGAATCCCACAGGGGCATGGATGTTTTCGGAATCTGATTTAAATTGGAGGTCCCGATCTCATTAGCCCTCGTGTTCCAAAGCCTAGACCGTAGCGCTTCAAACCAAACCAACCATACCCGAAAATTGCTATCTTCTCAAATTTGAGGCCGAAAGATGGCCGATTGGTTAGGGTGCTGGCCATCGGTGTCAGAGTTCGTGGGTTCGAATCCCACAGTGGCATGGATGTTTGTAGCCGTTTAGAATCGGCTTTAAGCTGTAGGTCTCGCTCTCATTAGCCCTCGTGTTACAAAAGGTAGACCGTAGCACTCCTAACCAAACCAAACCTCAAATTTGAGAGTGAGATTTTTGACTTGGAATTTGGTCCCTAGTCTCGTGTAATAAGACCTTTAGATTGTCAAATATCGAAACATTTAAATTTCTGCAAGGAGGCGGCAACAAAATTCTTTTACGAGTCGCAGGTTGTCTGAGCTTGGGTTAAAGATATTTCAATTGATTTAAATGAGAAAGTGAATTCCACTTACGAGTTATACGAGATGCTACCTCCTTCACGGAACTAATTAAACTCGTTAGTCAAGGCATTAACGCATTTATTTATATCTATGAGAGCGTGAAGATCGTTACTGTTTGAATAGTTAAAAGGAATAAAGGTCGCTGTCCGAAATGGGGAGAATACAGAAGTTAAAAGTGCTTGGTATAAAATATCTCCTTTCACGGCAAACAGCATTTTCAGATCGTTAGATCTGAAATGATACGACAATAAAGTCGCTTCGGCAACTTCTGGCAATTGATCATAATACATCGTGAAGGGTATATTTATTGAAAAACCACATTTATAATAATAAATTTTTATCACAGCGAGCGAGCCTCATTCAACTTGACATATCGTGAATATCGTCACATTGTACTTCTGATATAATTTTATCCATTTTGAAAGTGACGGTGGAATGCTATAAAATGAAACAGCTGGCTTTGAAAGCTGCGGTTGCATTTTTCAAGAGAGAGTGGAACATTTTTTTTTGCTTATTCTTCCCTTTGGTGGGGAGGGTGATAAACATAATAAAAGTGCCTAAATCCCCTATACTTTAGTTAGCCATCCAATACCTCATCTTTTTTTTTCTCCACAACTCTAAAGAATTCAGAGCCCTTTTCCTCCCCCTGCTATTATTCCACCCCTCCTTCAGCCCTCTCTTTCATGAAAGACGTAAAGTAGACCTGGAATAGAGTTTTTATTACACGGCAAGTATGCAGCCACATTTCGCATTATTGTTATTATTTTTCTTTTTCTTTTGGCAACATTTTTTTCCCTTCTACACATGTGCGTACGTTTCTTTGTTACCCTTTTCTGCAAACTGGTTTTTGTAAGATGCCCCTGCCGTAGTTGAAGTGTTAAAAGATTGCCGTGCGTAGGTAGGTTGAGTGCTGGGCTTGCATTTTTTTTTCTCTCTCTTTTTTCGATTAGTTGACATTTTTTGTTCGCGTTGTTGGACTTGTTTACATCGTATACACTGTGAGATAAATTCTTTTTTTGATCAAGATCTTTCTTCGAACATTTGATGTTTCTATCTGTATTTTCCAAAAGACTTTTTTTTTTAAATAGAAAATACCAAAACGCACCAAAATGTTCACCAAGATCTGAGGACTATTTTCTTCCAAACTTTATCTGTAACAAAGAAATATCGAAATCTGAATCAAAGTGCTCACTGGAGAAAATGTTTCCAAGGTGCAAAAATACCGGAACTATTTGCTCCTTAGAATTCGAACTTACCTAAAATCCACTCAAATTTCATTATATAATAGAATTTACCAATAGAAATATTGATATAGCGTTAAGAAAGGGATATTCGGAATAAAAATAATCCACATACGCTACAAAAACTTTCATGTTCCGCTACAGTTAACATTTCAAATTAAACAAAAATTAATTCGACCCATAAACTCTCTAGGTCGGGCTGCAGTTTAGTAGTAGAAATAATTCGTTCCTTCTTAATGCAAAAAACGCAGAATAAATTATTGCAGTACTAAGCTCATACATATATATGTACGTATATGTGTTTAATGTAAATTTCATTTAATTGTCGTAATTTCTATGAATATATATATATATATATATATATATATATATGTGTGTGTGTGTGTGTGTGTGTATACATACATACATATATATGCAATTGTATATATATATATATATATATATATATATATATATCGTGAACCAGTGTTAAGGCGAATGGAAAATAGTCTTTATTGATAATAATAAGTTTATTAAATCATCGTTTCATTTAAAACAAAACTATAGCGCCATTTTCATTTATTGCAGGCGAAGACACTCATAGAATGGGTTGACAGCTCCATGTCCACGCGCTAAATGACTGTTATCTGTTCACAAACTCATCAAATTCTTCCAAAATGCTTCCGCCTGACCGGATTACCCTAAAAGTTTACGCGAGCGTGGGTTTTTTCATTTATTTTACTATTATAAAAGAGTTCCCTTTTTTAAAATCGTTATAACTCACGTAATTTCCAACTACCCCTTTTTTAGACCTGACATATATGTATGTGTGTGTGTATACATTCATATATAAGTATGTAATTGTGTATGTATATGTGTGTAGTTAAATGGCGCACAAAGTGGCGTGTGTAGTTAAGTGGCGCAGTATCAAAAATAGAAGGCGGTGGAACAGAATTCAAAGGACGGCACTGGCCCACCCTGAGCTGTCTGGTCGATTATGATGATGGTATATATATATATATATATATATATATATATATATATATATATATATATATATATATATATATATATATATATATATATATATATATATATATAATTAGTCTCCGTCTAATGAGACGCAGAACAATGGCCGAATGGTTAGTGCTCTAATATTCGGTACAAATCCCATTATAGCATGGATGTTTGTAGTTGTTCTGAATTGGCTTTAAGCAGTAGGTCCCGATCTCATTAGTCCTCTTGTTTCAAAAATAAATCGTAGCGCTCCAAACCAAACCTGTCTAATAAGACAGTGAAGGGGGAAATAGACCGTAGCGCTCCACTGCAAACCAAATATATAGTGTTTACAAGTACATATACAGTTATTATGCACATAAGAATACTTTTTAAAAAAATGTAGAGACCTAAATAACGTAGTAAAAAATCGTAAGACTAACAATAAACACTTTTTGCTTGTTTGTATCTGAACACAAATAATATATTAATTGTTGTACTATTAGAAATAGATCTTTAAATGTGGACTGTGTTCTAGATATTCCACCCTTCTCTACCCTTCTGGATAGTATCATAAGTCTGTGAAATTTCCGGAACTCGTTCCGTTGGAGATCTATTTGTCTTTGTAGGGGTACCTTTTCGTGAGGGATTCATCTGGGGAATAATTTGATGAATTGCTTTTTTATCTCCCTACGGGCGAATGAAAGGCGAGGTTTGCTTTAGACCAAATGTTCGTTCATTTACTTTGGCCGTACGCAATTTCCTGGAAAAATACTTTTTGGCGTTTTCTAGTATGTTTACGTATAATGAAGGATTCTGGGGAATCAATATTTTTTTATTATATTTGTCTGGAGGAAGAGTAAGGGAATAAGGGAGAACAATTGATCTACTTCTCAAAGCCTTTTTTTTAAGATATCCCTCTTCTTTTTATTTTTTTGTAACACACATATAATATAAATTTTGCTTAACACTAGTACCGCGGCAGTGGTCATTTTGACTCAAAAACCATTTTCTGTGTTCTAAACAGATTTTTTGTTTTATTATTTATTTTTTTTTAGAGATAGTATTAACAAAAATAATATAATAAGGGTTGGAAAAAAATCGATTTAAATCAGATTTAAAAAAAAAAAATTTCTAAATTCTAATTTTAATTATTGCTGTGTTTTTATATTTTTTTGCAATATACATGGAATAGTTTGTTATAAGTAACATCTTATTTATCTAGTATATTCTAAACACTGATTACCTAAAATTAAATCAGTGTGTACCTATTTATAGATTACATAAAATTAAATCTATAAATTTTAATCTAAATACATTCTCTTATTTTGTAATTAGATAGTGCAAACTGAATAGGATGTAAATTTAAAGAACATATTAAATATTCATTTAATGCAATCTAATTTATTTAAAAAAACAAAGAAATCATAATTATTTCAACATTTTTTAAGCAACGAATCATGGATTTAACTGTTTCAATAAAAACACTAGTTTCTATGCTTTATCCACTCCTAATTTATTACGAAGGCTAGAATGAAAATACCAAAAGAAGAATGTCTTTCTATTCTTACAGATGAAACCACGGCTGTTGTTATTTGGTAGACAAACTGGATTTCAAGTTCTGTAATACTCTCTTTACCTCCCATTACATAAAGTGAATTCCACCAGTCATAACTAGTCATTGTACCTAACCCTACTTCCTACTTTCTGATAACAACCCCTAAATTCATGGAAAACATGCTATCTATTTACACTTATTTACTTATTGGTATTTCTGTGCTGACTGATTCCCAATTCTCCTGTCTTTGGAATATAGTTATTAAAAGAAGTGAAAAAATTGATTTAAATCAATGATTTTTTTTAAACGAACTGATTTAAATCAATTGATTTGAATCATGCCAACCCTGAATATAATACTCATTAAAATATATTTTCAAAATTTTTCCTTAGAAATATTTTTATAAAAAAATATATTATTTCTGTTATTAGTATCTGAAAAGAATAAAGCTGTTAAGATGACACAAAATACTTTTTGCTTCAAAACGACCTCCTCCCCCCTTGTGGGTGTAGTATTAAGGTAGGTATGTATGTGCCATATTGGATTCCTCTCGCTCAATATTATTCTATGGGGGAAAATCAAAATTCATTGTGCCCGGCCCTTAATTTAAATATCGTTTTAAAACATTCTTCCACGTGATAGAACAGCAAATTCGCTAGGATGTTATTCTTTCAGCATTTTGAGGGAAAAAAAATCGAGAAAAGTACATCGAAATTAAATTATTTGGTATGTTTAATTAAAATTATTTAAATTTACGATTTTTCAAATGCAAGTATTTAACACACACAATTCAAAAGATGGAAAAGCTTACGTTCTAGAAAATTTGATGTTATTTAATGCGATATAAGTATTTCAAACAATTTAAATGCGAGTCTTCTAGGGAGAATTTTGTCTTTCCCATAGGTTAACTTGAGGGAGAGGAATCGAATATGCGGGGTACAGACCCACTTTAAGTTTCCTGATATAGTCTAAAAGTGTATTGGTGCATACTGAAAGCTAAAGCGCAGACTAAAATTTTCACTCGCCACTATGATTTCATCACTCAAAATTGGTAATTGAAAAGTTTGTTCTTACAATTTAAAACATTTGGAAGTATATATAGTTGGATGATATTCCATCGAAACTGAAGTAGAGTTTGGGGTGGGCTCTTTGACTACTCTGCAAAAAACCAGTATGAAACACGAATAACTGTGTTTGAAGTCCGTAGAGCAGAATTTTTGTGCACCGTAAAACGATTACAATTTTAAGCGTTTCTAAGTATATACAGTTTGATTATATTCCATTGAAATTAGAGTAGCGTTTGTGTTGTGCTCTTTGAATATTCTGCAAAAAACCACTCTGGAATACGAATAACCGTGTTCGAAGTCCATAGAGCAGAATTTTTGTGCTCCGTAAAAGATTTACAGCGCTCTGTTTAAATGTAAAACATGTTTTAAATTAAAAGTATTTTTACAAAACACATTTTAAGGTTAAAAATTAAGAATATTTTTGGGAAAAAATGGAACAAAACTATGAATACTATGACCTTTTCATTAAATTTCGGATTCCCGAAGTCAAGCAACATTTTTTTTTTTTTTTTTTTTTTTAATCAAATCTAATAATACCAAATTAATAAAATAACAAATTGTGTATCTGCAATATTTTCGCTAAATTTATTTTCGAATTATTTTTGTATTTTTTATGTGTTTTTTAATTTGCAATGGAAAATTAGAGCAGAAAAAAATGTCTTGCAAGTTTGAAATGACCAAACTACCTTATATCGCAAATGTTATTTTTCGTTATGTTTACAAAATACAGTTTAAATACCTCCCAGGTAAAATTGAGGGCTCCGCATTTAATTTAAAATTTCAAAGCTGCTTTGAGAATGAAAAAAAGTGTATGAACTTCAGTTGTAGAGGTATAGCTACACACACTTACTTTTGTAGCAAACGTAAAGGAACTCCATTAAAACTTTGGCTATTTTCTCCCCCATTTTATTTACCGATACGGAGTGCATTGCAAACAATAGACAAACCGTAAGTCATGGCAAGATGGTTTCTGATTGAGGACAGCCTAAATTTTCTAAAAAGAGAAAAAGGAGGTTTCAGAGCAAAGAATGTGCGTAGGATTTGTAAAGGCTGAAAGGGAGGTGAACATGCGCACAGACACACATTATTTTATCGAAAGTAAGCAACAATCTGGGTTGTGAAACCGTGCCAAATTCAGAACACTTATATTTTATGGGTTTATTCTATTTATTTAGTAGAATTTTGCAGAAAATATGAAACCATGTCAGACGCATAGCGTGGAATGTCACCATGCCTACACAGTAGATAAATATGATGGTAATATATTTATCCTTATATATCAGTTACTAATTTTACCAGTACTGGATCAGAACATGTATCAGTTTAAAGTGCTATTGGTTTAACCTACAGTATGTACTCGGTGATCAAGTATTATGCTTTGATGGTTGTTTCTCAGATCAGGTATTAAAGCAAGTCCCTTCTTCTCTCAACCATCAGAAAATAAATCTAATAAAAACATCCTGACTAATTAAACTAAAGCTAATAGATTGTTCCCAATAATGAATTACAAAAAAATTGAAGCTTTATCAGTATATAAATTCATAGAAACTTATCATTGTTCAAATATATTTGTAGAAAGTTATAAATTGATAGAAACTTTTAATAAAATCTAACAACGAATTAGTTTTGTATTATTATAGCTTTAATCATGGAGGATGAATAAAAGCCAAAAGTTTATTACTTTGGACCACTGCTGATTATAGAGAAAGAAATATACTTTAAGTTCATTTCGATGAATAATATAAATATTAAAATGTCTTCAAGTTAAAGGGTTAAACCTTACGTGTACTTCGATATAAATCGCTATAAACAAGAATACAATAATACGTCAATACAGTTTAAATGAAATAAAAGGTATATTCTTATATTTAAACTTTTCTTTGTACTGACCATTAATTACGATACATTCACATAACATTTTAATTAAATGACATTTTATTGACTCATTAACTCACACTTATAACGTGTTCTCTTTAGATCTGCTTTAAATATATGCTTTAAGAAAATTTAAAAAAATTGCGATTATCTAAATTTGCGATTCGAGCACTAACATAGAATCCCACGAAAGATGTAACTTACGTACTACACAATAAGTTCTTTTAACCAATAGTTAATATAGATATATATATTATATCTAAATATATATTATAGATATCTAAATATATAGATATATATTATATCTAAATATATAGATATATATTATATCTAAATTTACAATTCGAACACTAACATAGAATGTCACGAAATATGTAACTTACGTACTATGCAATAAGTTCTTTTAACCAATAGTTAATATAGATATATATTATATCTAAATATATATTATAGATATCTAAATATATAGATATATATTATATCTAAATATATATTATAGATATCTAAATATATAGATATATATTATATCTAAATATATATTATAGATATCTAAATATATAGATATATATTATATCTAAATATATATTATAGATATCTAAATATATAGATATATATTATATCTAAATTTACAATTCGAGCACTAACATAGAATGACACGAAATATGTAACTTACATACTACGCAATAAGTTCTTTTAACCAATAGTTAATATAGATATATATTGTATCTAAATATATATTATAGATATCTAAATATATAGATATATATTATATCTAAATTTGCAATTCGAGCACTAACATAGAATGACACGAAAGATGTAACTTACGTACTATGCAATAACTTCTTTTAACTAATAGTTGTTATAGATATATATTATATATATTGTATTAAACTTAGTTAAATTGCTACAATCTTAATTTTTATATTGGAAACCAAGCATAGCAAAATTCCTGCATGGGCCATTAAGTAACAGCTAGAATTATTACTAAGAAAGAGTAGTTCATGAACACAAGAATCTCTTTATTTTTGCTTCTCGGACATATAAACTTCCGCCTCTGATTCCTTTTTAAACACAGTACTTTTCTTTTTTTCTTCGGATGAAAGTATCTTCAGTACTTTCCCCGTTTCCTTAAATCTGTTGGCTACAGCTTTATATCATTAACTGAAGGAATAAAATATTATTCTCCACATTAAAGCCCCTCGTAATAAAAGCGAAGAAATATTGCCTCTAACTTGATCTTAGCGCAATTTCGACTAAATCCCACAACTTATGGGGGCTGTTCACAAATAGAAACGCATAGCAGAAAAGGCATGCTAACATTCTCGCAGATATAGTGGTAGAAGTGTATTCTTAACCTTTTGTTGATTATGAATACACTGTACTTTGGTACTATTCTTTTGTCGAAATTCTAAATAGAACTCGGGTAATGATTAAATGTATAATTACTCCTTCCCAGTTAAAGGAAAGCATTTTTATCTTCAATTGCATTTTTCTCATTTTCTAAATTTTACTCTTGTGTGTATTATATTTCAAAAATTATATGAAATGTTTCGATGAAATTTGGTAGATATATTTAGTTTGTTATGTAGAATAACTTAACCTCAAATTAATTGTCACGTTAAATAATTGTTTTATATATATACATATTCTTTTAAAAAATATTTTTTGAAACTCTTAATGCATAGTTTTTTAAAAATGGCTTTCCAAAAAAATCAATTTTTTAATGTAAAAAACACAATTTAGAGCGTTGTCTTGACAAGAAAATTGCAAAAATACAAAAATAATTAAAACTTTTATTGCAATTTTAGATTTTGATAACATTGCAGAAAATAATCGAATATTATAATATTATAGCAACATAAAGTACAACGCCGCTCGAATTATCTCGAGTGTGCACAGTTTGGCCAGTTAAGCGCGCTCGAGTTAACTCGAGCTTGCACGTTAAGGGGTTAAATATCTGAGTCACATTTTAAAAAAAAAGTATTAATCTTCTTAAAAGGTTTCGGTTCAGTATAAGTTCAAATACACCATACTCTTTTTCGTAACAACTGGAATTTTGTTTCTGGCACCTATATCTTTATAATAATGTAAGTATGAGTAGATTTTTGATTTTAAAATATGAATCAAACTTATCAATATTTTTAGTGTTAATATTTATTTTCTATGATTTGAAAAAAGTATATTTTGAACAGTTCTTGCATTTGTTGGTAAAAATTTCATTATAATTTGAGTATGTGAGGAGGAAAAAATAATTTGTGACATGTAAAATTTAGAATTCTGCGACATAAGTAAGACTGCTTAGATCCTTTAACCATTTGTTAAGTGCTTTTTTTAAACGATTTGTGGATCTGCAGCAGAGCCTATAATTGATATTCTTTTTATAGTGAGTTTACACTAATATTAAAGGGGCAGTGGACTTTTAACATAAGTTTTGTTTTGGATCTGTCTGCATGAAAACATGTTATTAGCAATATATGTGAAAATGTATACAATTTATAATAAAATTTTAAAAATTTGATTTTTTTTCTTTTCTAGGTAAGTTATTCCGAATTTCCTTCTAAAAGATTTCTATTTTCAGGCGGAAACTAGTAAGTACTGGCACATTTATTATAGTTTAATTTTGATTATTGTAGTTAAAAGCTTATTTTTTAAATTTTTTTGCAGTATTAGGGATTTTCTTTTTGTTTAATGGATATTTTTCACAATATTTACTACTGTGTAGAGATAGTGACATTATTTAAATAATTTGAAATGTTATTATTACTAACATAATTGCTAATTAATAAACAAGAACAGTCTATGTAACTTGGTGATTTTATAGTACGTAAATCAGAAATACAATAATAAGAAGAAAATAAATCCGCGAAACCAAAGAAAATATTGTTATAAACGGACTTATCTTTATAGACCGTATTAATATACACGAGTTTAACTATAGATTACATTTGTTTTGAATATCATTTTTAATTGAATATTATATTGTGAATTACTGTCTATAAAGCTTGATTTGTTGTTCTAATGTTTAATATAAAGAAGCTATCTCTTAACACTCAATTGAAACTCAAATTAATCAAACAATAGAAGGTGAATTCTATACTTATATGAGATATAAACGTTATTTGACTAATATAATTTCAATAAACTATAATTTTTTATAAATATTATCCTTTTTCGATTAACACATTAATGCCCGAATCATTTTTGCTGAATATATATTGAGTATCTAGAATTTAAGTTAGTATGAATAGCATAGAGCAAAACAAATGATATTAAAGCAGTTATGAATATTACAACTTGTACTAATAAGGGATCAGTTTTATTTTAAACACATTTATAAAAAAGGATTAGAGATTAAAATCAGATAACAGAGTACTGTAAAGGGAAGATTTATAACAAATATAGCTATATGATTTCAGTCGATTTACCTCCCGAAAAAATAAATTTATACGCGAACCTCAAAAAATCACAAAATGTCGACAAAATTATAAATAGTAGCAATTACTCAAAAATTTTGGTAAATTGTTTATGGATTACCTTTGCCGTCGGTGAAAAGGAAAACTTGTTCCGACAAAAGATAAAAATTCTATAGACTGTTATTTAGCTGTCCCTTGGCACAAATCTGGTTAACCCCTGTTAAACCAATTGAGTTTAAACCCTGGTTAAACAGTTAAGTTTAACTCTCCTTAAAGTTTTTAGTAGGCTAATAAAAATGAAAGAAAAACTTTTAAGGCTAACCATTTATTATTATTTAGATTTCCACAAACCTTTTTGCACTTTGATAGCTAGCAACATTATATGATAATCTTATCCCTCGATTTTTGTTATCAGGAAATTGCTTTTAAAATATAAAAATAAGGTAATATTTATCTTGGGAGAACAAATATTTTTCTAAATTACTTAACCAGAAATTTATATTTAAATATGGAAATGAAAGAGGAAAAAAATTTATTACGGATAGATAAAATTTGGATTAAAATTCAAATAATTTAAAAGAAGTTCTGTTTACAGAGGCATTGCATATTAAGTATATATACAGATAGAATTTTGTGTTTTTTTATAGACGCAATAAAAATGTTTTTATTTCGCCTAATACACCTCTTTTATATTCAAATTTGCATTCTAATGCTGGCTAAAGAATTTTATTTGAATACTAAGATAATGTATGTGTTAAAAGAAATATATTTTGTTAGAAGAACCAAAATATGGTAAAATTTTGTAGTTAAACTAATTTCTGGTTTCTATTTTGATAATTTTTTTTACATGCATATCAATTTAGAATCCAGTTTCTCACCAACAAATAGATGTTTTTATTTTACTCGTTTCTGACTATTTTACATGCAAATTTTCTCCTGTTATTCTGAAAGTCAAGGAAATAAAAGTAAGATACATTAGCGCTGAAAATCTTGCAGCAATATTGCTTTGTCCTTTATTTCAAGTAAATTGCTTGTTTTCTGGTTAGGTTTGAAAAACATTTTGTTTGACAGCCCGAATGTTATACTTAATTAGCTTTGTAAGGAAAATATTGAAAATATTTGTTAAGACTTTAAAATATTCTACAATACAAAAGGAAAGCTTTCAAAAAATTTTTCTGGTATAAAATAACGCAAAATAATCGTATATACGTATATAATTTTATGGCAATTGTGTTTTTTATATGGTTTTCGCTAATTTACATTGAGGCACATAATTTTCTTTAGAATGACGAAAGGGCTTCAAGTGTTGTCAGATGTGCAGAATTTTTTCCCTAAAAAGGACTAAAGCCTTGCATCAACTGCTTTATTTCCAAAATATCGTAACAGATTTGGCGAGATTGGTGTAATTTTATTGTCTTTCTTAAGCAAATAATTTTGCCCTACAAAGCATTATATTCTTAAAATTACATTCAAAATTATATAACTAGCTTAATTTATACATTGTTTATTAATTCTTTTCTCAGCCCTAAATAAAATAATGATTCAAAATGGTTATGGTATATTACGGTTTGATATTTACTCTTAGATCGGTTTGTGTCGACTTTTCTAATACTTACTAGTATACAGCCCGTCATATGACGGGATTAGTAAAATTTTTAATTTTCCAAAATTGTAAAGTACCTTATGAGGCAGGTAAAAACTGGTTTGTTTTTTGGCTGAGAATTGTCTTGCAACAAAAAATAATCGATGATTAAATTTAAAATTATCACACATGTACCTAATCTATTATTTAAGCTAAATATAAAAGGAAATTATTTACATCATATCTAAGTTCAATGATAAAACTTATGAAAATAAGGCATAACTTAAATAATTTAAAATAAGAAATGATTAAATGAGATGTTTAAAGGAATGACGTCACAATGCTAGAAAGAAATGTTATTTTTACCTATTTGCTCTGCGATAAATTGATAAATTTAATCGCCTGCATTTAACCGGGGAAAATAGGAATTGAAATAATGGCATTAAAAGCTCGAAAAGAGGGGAAGGGGTGGATTTCGAACGTTTTAAAGAAGGCAGTATTTTTCGCTGTGATATGAAGCCTATTTATACCAATTTATTTTAGAACCGGATCTATAGTTTAGGAAAAGATAAACATTACTCTCTTTGAATTTTGCTAACTATGGATGCCTCTATCCCTTCCAGGTCCAACTGCTTCATAAAATCTAGGACAAACGTACAGATAACTTAGGCTATTATTATATAGGGGATTACCTTTATGGTTCTTTTGCAACGAAATAGAAGACGTTAGCGTCACTTTGCTCCTTGGCAACTTTTTTGGATATGATCACCAAAATGTCAACAAATGATATTTTGTTCAGTTTAAAAGCCAAATAGATTAATGATATCATAACCTGGTTGCTTTTAGGTGAGGACCTTTAATATATACATCATCCAAAAACATCATTGATAATATAATTTAATATTTTAAAACAGTTTAAACAATATTTTAATAAATTAACCTCTAAAACAATTAAAAAATAAAACATTGAAAGTTGTCAGAAAGGGTAGAGTTGTAGAAATGTGGTATCTAGATTTTAGTGAGTACCGCCAATGATGTATCATATGCCCATAAATTTCGATTCAGACAGGGTGGGCAACCAATAAGAAAATAGCCAAACAGATTTGCTTTCCATGTTATAAGGATAATGCCTCAGACGTTTCCATTTATTTAAGAAGTCATCCTAAATTTTCTTGGGCCTTAATCAGCAAGCCATTATTTCTCATTTTCCTTTGGCTTTTGTACAACTAGGGAAAATTTTAAATGTTTGCTACTCCTTGGCGTCTTTTCGTTTCGTGCTTAACAATTTGTTATTGGCCCCCAACTTTATCAATGTTAAGGCCCACCAAATCCAGCCAGGTCATTAATGTCTGCACCTAGATGAAGAGAAGAGAGAAAGCTGGGTGTGTTGAATATATTTGGTATAGGAAATGTGAAAGCTCGCAGTTCCTCTCCGGGTACTCCCCTGATTCCGGCCGTGTGGATAGTTTTTCATCGATGGCCCCTGCCGCGTTAAAATCTCATTAAGTTATTTTCCCTCTGTAAAAGATGCATCCGACGTTCTCGAGGTAAAAGGAATGACTCATAGAAGGCAATTCTGAAACACTCTCCAAAGTGGAATACGAGATCGTTTCGGATAGTGGAAACAAGTTTATTATGAATAATGAATTGGGAACTGCTTTGTGATTTAAATATTTACTCTCTTTCTCGGGAACATTCCAGAGAAACACAGAGCACGTCAAAATTTATTCTGTTTATAGAGGGAGGATGAAGTTCAGATGTCATTTTAACATAAACACCGGTTGTTGAAGTATTACGCTTTATCATTTTGCATCAAGGATTCGCGAAGTCTTTATGGCTAGTTTACATTAATTATCCTTGCGTACTGCTTTTAAATCTTCATCTAAAATACCCCAAACAAATACTTTAATTAATGCACATATAAACTGAGATTATTAATATTGTATAACGTATCTATATGCATTTATGCATGCATGGTCTCCGTATTTGTTTGCATGTAATTATAATACTATATTTGTTTAAAAATTTGCCTACTAATGCTTCCAGATTTTAGTTAACATTGTGCTTTCTTTTGTGAACAAGCTAAAATCATGACTAAAGTTTAAAAATTAATAAAATAGGTAACGCGTGCATGTGCTGCGTTAAACATTTAAAACACATATTTTCAAAAACATCTTACCCTTTTAGTGGTTACATACTTGACTTTGCATTCAGTTAAATATTAACGTTCATTTGTATTTAAACATTTATGAATAGTGTTTACAAGTATTGTAATATATAGTTATGCACTACCCTTTTTGATTGCCGTCTGCACCTTGTATATCGAAAAATTTCAATATAACGGATATTTACGCTTCCAAGTATAACTCAAAAACATTTAACCGTACAATGTTGAAATCCCATGCAGAGGAATGTAGCATCAAGTTTGAACCTCCATTTTTTTATTGCAGTCTGCAATCTATCTAACAAAAATATCAGTATTTTGAATATTAAAACGCTACGGATTGCGTAGCAGTACACGGAATAGCCGAATGGGTAGGGCGGTGTTCCTCGGTACTGAAATTCATGGGTTCGAATCTCACTGCAGGTATGGGTGTTCCTAAGTTATTCGAATTTGACTATAAACAATAGTTCCGATTCATAATCTCTCGTGTAGCACAGCAGTAGTGATCCAAGCCAACCAACAAATTAAGTAGGCAATACTTGATTTCTACGAATTTGATTTATACTACTAATTGTTAAATCCATATTCTATAAATTATGGATTTTATTTCAATGTGTAACAATCCACTTTTTAAGAATTAGTGGATTGTATCTAACATTCATATAAAATATTTTTAATTAGAATGCAGGAAAAAAAAAGTGTATAATTTATTAGGCGCATATCCTACATAATCTAACCAACTTTGGTGAAACAATTTTAAATTAATTTGTGAGAAGATTTTAGTTGGTTTTATTCTTGTTTTAAATTTTGTATTTTAGTTTTATTTATAAGCCTGGTGCCCCTTTTGTAAAACTTTGTCATTATCATAATAACGTTTAAAACAAAGTTTGTAAACTCACGTTTTGTTTATGGTCCGCTTGATCTTTCAATTCGCACTAGACTCCGTCTTACAAGTTTGTCAGTGCTATCTCAAGAACGTTTAAAGAAGATTTGTACACTCATACTTTGTTTATAGTCTGATTTTCTCTTTATTTATATGTTTTCATTCGCACTGGACTCCGTTTTACAAAGTTTGTCAGTGTTATTATAAACGGAGCTATCATGTGCGTTTGAAACAAGAGTTGTAAACTTTCATTTTCAGAGGGAATATTATTTTTCCCATTGAGTGAGAGGAATCCAATATATGAGGAACAAACCCACCTTCAGGTACGATAAAATTATTGACAAAATATCCCTGTCGTACTCTACAATCATATTTCGACGCAGCTACCTTCTCATTTTGCATGCGACATGAGATTATTGGTTCATTTTTGCATGCGAAATATTTCCCTTGTTACGCCACTTAACCATCCCGGATCGTGATTAATTGAAAGTGTGGTGCTCGCAGTCATAAATAATACAGCGCTACGCGGAGCGAAACAAAATTAAGCCCGGACTGTAATTTTAGAACGAAACGGTATTCACTTCTGTTGTGTTGACATCCTTCTGCACTACCGTGCATCAAATTAAAAAGGACGAGATTATGAAAAGCGGTTGCCAGAGGCGAGTGTTGATTGTCTTGAGCCCTGGGTGCATTAGTTGAAGACAGGTTGCACCAGCTGCTAAATATTAATATTAATGCTGCTCCTAGATAAATTGGCTTGGCGAGGATTAACACAAAAACTTCCCAAAAGCCGAGGGCGTCTTATTAATTACTTTTAATACCCCAAGGAATTAATAGTTTTTTTTTCGCTGCTTCTGTTTCTTACGTTCTTTAATCTAAATTAAAAAAATGTTTTACCGTGTAAGTAATTATCCGCTTTATTATATCAGAGTTGAGTTTATTATTTCTACATAGTTAAATTTATTATTTGCTTCAAATTCTCGTGTGAGGTTAGTGCAAGTTATTTTACGTGTATCTGATATTAGATCAGTAAGTTAGCTCAATATTCCAAAAATTTATTTTTTGCCGAACGATGGCCGATTGGTTAGGGTGCTGGCCTTCGGTACCGGAGTTCGTGGGTTCAAATCCCACTGCGACATGAAAGTTCGTAGCCGTTCGGAATCGGCTTTAAGTTGTAGGTCCCGGTCTCATTAGCCTTTGTGTTGCAAAAAGTAGACCGTAGCACTCCAAACCAAACCAAAAATTCATTTAAAATGTTTAACCCTTTTGATAATTCTGTACATCACATGTGATATACATATCTAATGCTTTATACGCTTGTATATCACTGACACACAATGATATATAATATAAAATAAATAAAAGCTTGTATGTAAAATGCAGTTCATTATATATCACATGTGATATACAAATCTATAAAAAATTTTTAGATGTGTGTATTATATATGATGTACAGGAGTGATAAAGAGTTAGAGAAAATATTTTAATAAGTATCTTTACTTAACCTGCAAGGATGCAGGCATTTTTTCTCAGCCAAATACTAACAAAACTGCTCTTTATGATGAACAGAAAAATTTATATTTTCAAACATACTTTATTAAAATTTTAAAATATATTTCAGATTCTTTAAAATATTAATTTTTAAAAGTATATAAACTGTAGATCATTTTTTATTAGCATTCCGAAACGGCAAACGTAAGACATACGCAATTTAAAACATAAATCGTATATTTATATTTCATCTTTACATTTCATCATTTTAATCGAATGATGCATTTTTGACAGCATATCTCCTCCAACCAGAAGCATTAAATAAAGATGCAAAAGTGTATGCTCGTACACTGGGTCCCTGAAGCCCGAATAAATTAAAATTATCTATTTCTGAGAAAGATTTCCAGAGAAAATTATCTAGAAGACCTTTTAGGCAGCAACCGAAAATATGGAAAGTTTATTTCTAATGGGGGATTTTGTGTGGAATGTTTTCATAATGCTTGGGCTTCAGAAGCCCGGCGTGCGTCCTGGCAAGTTAATCTGCACACTATAGTTGGGTTTTCGGCATTCACCGTTCAAACGCTCGTTTGAGAGAGTGTTTTTGTTCCAGATATTAATAAGAACAGTTTTCCAAATCAGTGTTCGAAGATAAATTTAGTTTGTAGGTTGAAATTGCTTCATATCAGCATACTTAGTCATCAAATTAATTATTAGCGTTTCATAACAGTTGATAACTAACTACAGTGCGCATTTTATGCTAATCGTTATTGTTGGAACGACTAGTGTTTAGAGAAGCAAGGTCTTACCCCAGTTAAAGCTTATCGAAGTTTAATTACCGCATAATTAAAGAGTAAATTATATACAATATATTCTAAAAAACTGTGGCGAAACAAATTTAGAATTATTTTGAGAGAAGATTGTAGTTAGTTTTATTCCAGTTTTTATTTTTCTATTTATTAGTCTTATTGATAAGCCTGGTTTCCCTTTCGTAAAAATTTGTCATTATGATATCCACGTTTAAAACAAGGTTTGTAAGCTCGCATTTTGTTTACAGTCCACTTTTCTTTACCTTTTCAAGTTTTCATTTGTACTGGTCTTCGTTTTGAAAAACATTGTCAGTGCTATCATAAATGGTGCTATCATAGATATTTAAAAGAAGATTTGTAAACTCTCATTTTGTTTAGGTCTTTAGTTTGTCAGTGCTATCCCAAGAATGTGTAAAAACAGATTTGTAAACTCATATTTTTTTCTGCTTTTTTTTTATTTTCCTGTTTAGATTCGCACTGGACTCCGTTTTACAAACTTTATCAGTACTATAATAAACGGTGTTATCAGGAACATTTACAATATGATTTGCAACTTCTCATTGTATTTATAATCTTGCTTTTATTTTTCTTATTATTTTTCCATTTACAATTGTTTTCGTTTTGAAAACATTGTCAGTGCTATCCTAAATAATACTATCATGAACATTTAAGAGAAGATTTGTAAACTTTCATTTTGTTTAGGTCTGCTCTACTCTATGGTATCATGTTTTCACTTGCAATGGTCTCTGTTTTTGCCAACTTTATTATTGTTATCGAGTGACTGATGAAATCGAGATGTATAAACACACATTTTATTTATAGTCCACATTTCTTTTTGTTTACTTTTTCATTTACAATGGTCTCCGTTTTATGTAGCATCCACACTATGGCCAGTTGTTCACCACTTCCTGATAATGACCTTGATCGATGGTTCACAGGTTGCATTCACATGCTGGGCCACTTAATGAGCAAAGCGCGTTTATTCGTCTATAGTGTCTACTGCGCACTTTAGTTGCGCATCTGGCTGCCTTTGATCTTTGGAAGGCCCCTCCACACTATGGTCCACTGCAAGCCATCACCACCGTCTGGAGGGGCTTTGGCTTGTCGTGGCCGATGGCGGAAGACGATAAAATAGCCTTTGCGGACGATGGCTTCGGAGGCGGTTTTACTCCAAAGATCAAAGGCAGCCAGATGCGCAACTAAAGTGCGCAGTAGACCTTATGGACGAATCAATGCGCTCAGCTCATTTATTGACCCAGCGTGTGGATGCGACCCGTGAACCATTGTTCGAGGTCACCATCAGGAAGTGGTGAACAACTGGCCGTAATGTGGAGGCTACATTTGATCTTTGGAGAAAAATCGCTTCCAAAGCCATTGTTCGTCAGTGCTATTTTATCGTCTGCCGCCATCGACCACGATAAGCCATACCCCCTCCAGACGGTGGTGATGGCTTGCAGTGGACCATAGTGTGGAGGGCCTTTACAAATTCTGCCAGTGCTGTCACATGAGCATTTAAAATGCTAATTTTAAGTTCACATTTTAAGTGTGGGATCTACCTTTCTTTTCATTAATTCGTTTCATTAATATACATCTGAAAATTTTGCGAAATCTTTTACTGATTTGAATCGATGATTGCTTCGTACTAAACTGGTATATTTTTCTAAAGTTGGAGTGCCTCCAGAGAAAATAAGTCAAACAAGAATATTTCTTTATCCTGTGTGCGACAAACAGGAAAAAGAGGATATTTCTCTTCGAAAAATATCGCCTCTTGTTAAGCATTTCTCTTTTTTTGCCAATCAATTTGAAGCGCACGAAGGAACTGACTCTTAAGAGTTTTAGAAACCACTGAAGCCTTACATTGACGTTTTGTTTATATTTATTTATGGAAAAATACGGGAATCCTTAGATTTGCATCTAAAGCACTGTTACGTTACTTTCTAGAGATGTACAGAACATAATCCATATTTTAAAACTCTCCGATATTTGAATTATCTGGAATAATGAAGGAATGTTAAAATAAATGTTGATGAAAAACAATATTTATTTTTACCTTTTTTGTTAACCAATTAGAAACGCATGAAACACCGGTCTCTGGGAGTTTTAGAAACCGTTGAAGCCTTATATCGACGTTTGTTTATAGTTGTTTCTAAAAGAGTACGGGAATCCTTAAGGACTTATCGCACGCCAGCATGTACGTATTGAAAAAAAAAAAAAAAAAAAAAAAGGAGATTTAGTTCAAGATTCCTTTTTCTACTGAAGAATATGTGGATTTCTTGTGTGATATCGAAAAATTTTCAGTCTATTAAAGGCTTTGTGACAAGTCAACCTAAAATAAAATAGATAAAAATGTTCGCTGTAACAAGAAATCTGCAAAATCTTCACCCGTAAAAAGAATCAAACACTTACATGTTGGCGTGTGATAAGACCTTTAGATTTGTATCTAAAGTACTGTTACGTTACTTTCTAGAGATGTACAGAACAGAGTTACCAACGATTCCGGATTCTGCGGAATTATTCCGCATTTTAGCTAATGATTACGGAATTACGGACGTTGCTGCAAAAATTACGGAAAATCGAAAATTATGTATCAAAAGAATTTTAATAAGGAACAGTTAGCTTCTGGAAAATGTACAATGTTGGCCCTAAACCGAAATACTGAGATTTCTTAATAAAATTATTTTGGGAAAATTCACTTTGCTTCTTTTAGTCGCACTCAGCAGAAGTATTTAGTTCAGGATTCCTTTTCCCACTCAAGAATATGTGGGTTTCTTGTGTGATAGCGAAAAATTTTCAGTCGATTAAAGGCCTTTTTACAAGTCAGCCTAAAATAAAATAAATTAGATGAAAATGTTCGCTGCTACAAGAAATCTGCATAATCTTCACCAGTAAAAGGAATCATAAACTAAACGCGTACATGTTGACGTGTGATAAGACCTTTAGATTTGTATCTAAAGTACTGTTGCGTTACATTCTAGAGAAGAACCAATCGGCAGTAATGTTTTAAAAAATTTCCTAGATTATTTATCTGGGATAATGAAGAAATATAAATGGAAACAAAGTTCTTTATAAAATGAACTTATCACACATTTTTACTTTTAGATTTGGTCTCAATTTACTCTTTCTTCCTTTTAAAACAAAACGTTGGAATATATATAAGGCAGTTTCAATCATTTTAACTGTCTGGAAATTTCTTAGATTTATTTTATAAATTTAATGGAATGAGTTCACTTTCGTATTTCCAAAGTAAACTGATATCCAAAATAAAGCTATAAATACAAATTTTGAAGTAGATTGGTTTGGTGCCAATAAAACCTGGTACAGAGAAGGCTAATTACAATGAGAAAGGAATAGACAACATGAAAACGAGGGAAATAGTTAAAGACGAGGAAAATTACACCAAAAATGGAGAAAATGATACTTTGTATCGTTTAGATTTCACCGAATGCTAAAACTGGATTTCTCATTCTACCCCATTATGTCTAACAATTTGAAAAACATTTCACTGAATGGTTAACACTGAGAATTCTTCATTTTACAGCATTATATCTAACAACAATTTGAAAAAAATTCTTGTACCAGCTTTTATTTTTGTTAAGAAATGCGTTTGCAATGTTCATAATTTGGACATCAGTATAAGAATGCGTTCAGAAACTTCCAAAGAATTGATATATGTTATTTAAATTACAGATAACTTAAATGCTAATTTACTTTAAAAATAACTATGTTCAAGAAAAACTACTCAAGATAGTTATTTAGTTATTTCTTTTCCCATGGAATAGTCATTATTTGAAAACGAATATCGTAATTCTGCAGCTATAAGCAATGAAGTTGTTCTGTTTTAGAAAGGGATATTTTTCTTTTATAACTCATAAGTTCAAGGAACCAATTTATAAGAATGTCTCGTTAAAATGGAAAGGAAAAAAGAGAATAGAAATATTATGAAGGAAATAAATTACTGAAGCATTCCACGTTTCCTTAGGATCTGCTCCAATACTCGAAATAACTCCGTGGCAGGAGTTTCGTGATCGGGTCATAAATTCGAAATGTTAATCACAGTTGGAATGAAGATTATTTTATCTTCTTTTGCTACGAAATATTCCTCTTCTTTGAAATCAGCTTAGTAAAAAGCTTCATTTTATTCAATAGGACCTCTTAAGTTTTAGGTTTTCCTTAGATGAAACCACCAATTACAGAACAATGCCCCTGTTATTAAATAACTTTACTGAAAAGCGAAAACTCGTTCCATTCTATCTCCGTCTGCGTACCCCATTGTATTAAATGGCTGTTTATAATGATTGGCTTACTATACTAGTAATATAGTTTAGTCTAGAATAGTAAGGGAATAGCTATAGTAAGTGCTTACTCTCTTAAGACACTCAAGACATTCTGTATCTGGTATATTGGATTCTTCTCGCTCAATATAAACATGTAGGAAAAATAAAATTCCCTCTGAAGAATTCTTAAGGAAAAAAAACTCATATTACTTGATAGAACAGCAAATTCTCTAGAAAGCTATCTTTCAATTTTGCTTTTAAAAACACTGAGAAAAATATATTAAATTTTAAATTATTTGTATGAAATTTTGGTATGCTTGATTTAAAACGCAATTAAGAGCATTTAACAGTCATAAATTAGCAAAAAAAAGTCTTTACCATGTTTTTCTTTTAATATTAAGACTTGTTTCGATAGACTGGAGCACTAGGATACTTTTAAGCTGAAAATTCAATTATGTAAAATAATTATTATATTTGCTCATGTTATATTGGAGCTGCGGTACCTCATTCGGTAAAAGTATCGATCTCTTAACCATAGGGTGCGGAATCCACCGTGTTCATTAATGGATGACCTAAAATAGATTTGTTGTCTCAATGTCCCCCAAGTTCCCGAACGATACCTCTGAAGGTGGCAGGCCAAACCTAGGTGATCGTCTGCTTGGTCACTGCTTCTAAATTACGAGGAGCAAAGTCCTTCTTTTACCCTAGCGGTGCTCATCAAACGATAGGAGTACCCCTTCATGAGGTTTGGTCAGTCTTCAGCCCTCGTGGTTCCTCGTTCAAGTGAATCTCCATATTACCCTTATCCATGATCCATTCGCATGTTCTCACACGCTCTATCACAGATAGCAAATTTAGTTTTGCAGCAGTCTTGCATTGCAAGCGTGCAAACTTGCAGCAAGTTCAGCATGACAAATCTGCCAGTTTGAAACAAGACTGCAGCAAGTGTAAGAATTTCTGCTTGCTTCAAGGTTGTCATGGCAAGGTTTCCACAATTTTTCAGCAAAATTGCGTTGCAAAGGAGTGGTCGCTTTATGTTCCGTCTAACTGACAGGAGTTTTGCTGCAAATTTGTCTCGTCAACTATGTTATGACAAGATATTATCCAGAAAAAAAATCAAACTTGCTGCAAGTATGCATGCTATCTGGGATAGAACCTGATGTAGGCTTTCCTACACCAGGGGGATGAATAACAGCAATATGTTAATCTGTATTACCCAACTCTTGAATCTTCAATAAAGTCCGTTAAAATACTATTTCAACAAAATAGATTCCTCATATTAAATTTCGTTAAACATAATTTTCAGTGATTACTTTTAAACAGTTTGAAATTTTTTGTTTTCACATGGGGGCCGTATTTGGTCAGATCACTTTACGCATTCCAACGGTGTTGGAAAATTTATTATGTATGCCAACGCTTTGGGATATGACTGCCGAGAGTTTCGTATAAAGAGACACAGGGGGCACTATGAATTCTCTTTTTTTTTGCGAGTGCAATCCCCGATTCTACGCAATGGGGATTCAGGATGTTGATCCCCATAGGCTGCCGACGTTCCCTTCCCTGTTATTTGATTATACGGAATGGAAGTCATTGTTCAATTCCTACATCCCTGTTCGGGCATGAACTTGGAATCGTATGAGAATCATTATCTCGTCAGAGATATACATTAATCAGTGTCACTGATAGCAATTTAATGTTACTGTAAGTCAGCTACGAAATAGTTTCTGAAATAGTGCAGAATGGTCGGCATAGTGCTTAGCACATTCGACTGACATACTGGTGGGTGTGTGTTTAAGTCCCGCATAAGGATTGGCTGTCATCTAGGGAATAAGTCGGTAGTTTGCCTATAGTGATATCCCATCTCAAAAAGAGAATCAGCGGAACCCAACCATAAAACTTCAGCCAAGAACTGGCCATTTTGGTCCAGTTTATCTACAAATATTAAGTATGTTTATGCTTTCATTGAAAGATGACCGAATAGTTGGATGTTGCCTTTCAGTAGAGAAATCACCCTGTTCGAATCCCATTGATGTCACGGATATTCGTAGCCATTCAAAATCGGTACTAAACAGTATGTTCCTGTCTCATTTGTCCTATTGTAGCAAAAATGTACACCCAGCACTCAAAACCAAAAAACTTTATCAGGTTTAATGTTGCCTTTCTGTATCCAATGAGCCCAATAATCCATTCCCATACAAAATCAGACGCTTACCCTAATTTGCATTTGTAAGGAAAGAGGATGTATATTTCTTTATTTTGGAAAAATGGATCAACATCTAAAATAACGTTCATTTATTATTATTTAATTAAATCACTTGCGCTTTTATCTCAACGCTTCTTTCTCATTTGTAATTAGAAGAAAAAGAAAACCGGAGAAAAAGTTCCCATTTTCAGATCTGTCCGTGTTACCGTACTGAGCAGATAAGAGAAAAGATGTACGAGAAAAAAAAAATAGAGAGAGAAACAAGAAAATAAACAGCTTGACTCGAGTAAATTAGAATAATGACAATGAGATGAAGTGCAGTGAAATGAGAATTGTTATTCATTTATTTTTATTTCTTTTTATTACAATAGGAGTTTCAGAACAATTTTCAATTTCTCGTGGAAAACGTAATCCAATTAATTATTTCTTTTACGAGATCATGCGGTAATCTCCCAAATGGAGAATTTTTTTTGGTTCTATATAATTAACTATCTGGTTACTTTATTACATTTTTCCTCCTCTCTCTCTACTGAAGCATTGAAACGATACAATCAAATCATTCTAGTTTTTACGCCAAAAAGAAATTTATTCATTTTCAACTGGATAATTGATGGTCATTAGAAAATTAATTTTACTTATCTACTAACTTTGCAGAATAATTAAAATTTATTTATTATATTGGCGTTTTGGGATAAAATTAAAATTCTAATAGTAAAGAAGAAATAACGTATTGGGTGTGTCGGAAATAATTTTCATTTTTTATACATTAATTTTAAATATTGAAATGGAAAGAGGGTTCATTTTTTCTTTTGAAAGTCATTAAGGTTTCAATGTAAGAATTAAGTTTTCTTTTTAAGTTAAATTAGAATTAAAAATAGTGATAAAAATATAAATTCATCATAATATGTACTTTAATTTGTATTTTGCCTAATGTGTATCCGATGCAATGAAAGAAGCATGTAATGGTTTATAGAAAATATTTAGTTTTATGAAATAATTAAATCATTTGGTTTGTTATGTTTAAGGCTCAAGAAATGATGCTTTAGAGTCTTACAGATTAATTTTGAAAAAAATATTTCTGATTACCATCTAGTCAATATCGTTAAGTATCAATTAAATTTAATGTTACTTAATATGTGTGCTACTACCAGACTAATGTATAATCTGAACACAAATACACAGACAAAATAAAACCTCTCTATAACGAAATATTGATTTATGAATTAGTCCAGCAGCTTTTGTAAAGTCATTTTGCTAAGCATACTTTGAATTTAAAGAAAGCAGCCTGTTTAAACAGTAACTGTTTCGAACAGGGTCGAGAACCTTCGATCCACACAAGCAAATGAAATGGAAATGTAGCGGCCAGTCTTATCCAGTATTAGTTTTTAATGACGACCTCGCGTGGTGCTATTTGCTTATTGTCTGTATAGAGAAGAATATATCGCCTGTTGTCAGTTATGTTCTAGAAACTCAGTAATATGGTCTTTAACATTAATTTATGTGAATTCCCAACAGTTATTACTATGTCAATTTATTATACGAAACTTTAATGATGGGATTACTAGCTTCGAAGACCAGTAGGATGAAATATTTTTTTAGAACTATTTTTGAGAAACTATTTTTCACATTAGTAGAAATTTTCATCATTCTGTAATAAGTTCTTATAAATGATTTTATTTATCTCTAAGTATTTGCAATGTCTTTAAGTATTATGTATGTAATATGGGCGAGACTCATTCAAAATCACAACACACTTTATTTCTGGTAAGAAACATGAAATCCATACAACAGGCAAACCTCGTGCGAATAGACAATGTGATCCCGCCCATACACTTTTCAAGTAGGGATTCCTCAGGTAAAAAGACTACGAATAATCCCTAAGCACAATTGATCACGTGATTAAAAAATACCCATGTTTAAAGAGAACGCTCTAACTATTGGCTAAAGTCGTACAGATAGAGGCTGAATTAAGTCTATAGCGTGTCTGGAGGGAAAAATCAGAATGACCGCGCAAACCTCCAACGTACTTTATGAACAAAAGTTATTAAATTAATATTAAAATACGTATGTAAGGGATTTTAATATTACGTGTATGTAGAAATGTCACTTCCTAATAAAAAAAAATAACTTTTATAGAATTTAGATTTATAAGTAACTTTTAAAAATATACCTACTCAAATTCTGAACTTGGCCCTTCGAACGTAATTTTTTTTCTGTTTATTATACTACCGTCCGAAAAAGTTTCCCCGACCCTGCTTTATAATGATTAAGATTAGTATACAAGTATGTTAAGTCTTACATGCAATTGACACATGCGAGAGATTTGAAAAGAAATTTTTGCAATTGTTGAATTTTTCTAAAAAATATTGGTATATAAACAACTTGTCGTTTTCAGGAGAGCAGACTGTTGTTTCAAGCTTTTAGGTAAAAATTAATGAGCCTAAATGACTACAAAGACAATCTACTCAAAGTTGTCTCTTGTATATTTTAATTAATAATAATATTATTTTAGTAAATAAAACTTCAGTGTAATTTTCTGCATCCTTACTAATGTAAGACTTATGAGAATTGTCCGAAAATAAGAATTTTTTCTTTTAATTTCTTAACGGATATCGGTAATCTGAACATTTCTGTTTCCCCAAAAAGTATTTTTTGAATTTCCCAGTTTACAAAAGTATTGCGCACTCTTTGCACGGAAAACTAATGTAGAATTTTGTCTTAATTACAAAACTTTTGACAGAGTGGTGGCGAGTAAAAATATTAGCTGCGAATAAATCCTAATGAGGAGAGCGGCGCCTGAAGTGTTATGTGCGACTCGGGTAACCATAACCCTTTAAAATATACCGTTTTTGGAAACTCAAATTATCATCTGCGTAACACGCAAATTAAATTAGAAACTCGGGCCATAATTTTCCAGCGTTTGCGGAAAACTATATTTTCTCGCCACACGCTCTGGCACTGGAAATGTTGAAAAGCGCGAGGGATGATCACGGGCTGCTATTACAGAAAATCGTCTCATTCTTCCACCTCCGCTTTTTCCGTTGCCACCACTGAAGCACGCTGAAACTAAAATAATTTTCTTCCACTTCATGGAGAAAGTTTGTACTGCAGATGGGTGTAGGAAAATTCTTTTTACGGCTGTAATTAAATGCGTAGAGTGGAAGCAGATGGGAATTTTCTGTACTTTTTTTTCGCAAATTTAAAAAAAATTCTTTCTCTCAGAGATGGAGAAATGGATCAATATTTTTTCTTAATCTTTGTTTAGGAATAGAAGGATTATTAATGTACATGATTGATTGTTAGTGTACAATATTCGAAAAAAAATGAAAAGGTTATATTTTTGTCTTACCATTACAAATTCTGACATATTGTTTTTATGAATATGCTGCAATATTGTTGAAAGAACACAAAAAGTTGCTTCTTTTGTTTCTGTAAATCTTCTTGAAATTTAATTAACAATCTTTGATTTTTTTTTCAACTGTTGAAGGAATACCAAAACAAATCTTGAGAAAATTTCGATTTTTCTTCTATTTTGATAAAAATTTTGAATTGGGTTGGTTTGGAGAGCTACGGTCTCCTTTTTTGCAACACGACGGTTAATGAAAAGGGAACTACTGTTTAAAGCCCATTCCGAACGGCTACGAACATCCTTAAAACCGAACCCACGAACTCGGGTATTAAAGATTAGTACCCCAATCATTTGGCCATCGTTGGACCAATTTTTTTTTTTAAATTTAACTATTGATTTTTAAAAAGTGGTGAAAGGACACATTGAGGAATTTTCAATTTTCATCCTATTTCAATTAATTAAAAAAATTTAATTAGCAATTTTTGAATTTTTCAAAAACTATTGAAGAATAATAAAAGCTAGTTTGAGAAAATTCTGATTTATCTTTTATTTTGATAAAACTTTTAGACAGTTAATTAGCATTTTGAAATTTTTAAATACTCTTGAACACAAACAGTTATCTTGAGGAAATTTCAGTTTTTCTTTTATTTCGATAAAGCTATTATTACTTCTATTTTAATTTTACAGTAGACGTTCAAATGTGTGAAATTTACTTAAAAATTGATAATTCTGTCTTAAGGAATTGTAGAATATATCTAAGATTAAGAATTAAACAGGGTGTTGGTAATTCCATCCCTTTATAATCAATATAAATATAACCACAACAGACAATTAACTATTTTTGATAAATATTTTAAACCGATTTTAAAACAAAACTTTTAAATTTTTATAAGCATTTGAGACATTTCAGGTGCATTTCCAGTTGTCATATATTTTCAAAATTTACATTTTATATAATGCACAATAATGCACTTTATCTTCTTGAGTACAAATTAAAAGTTAGTTAAATTTCATATGTTTCGAACAGTGACAGTCTATCCCTTTTGGAATTAAAAGAATTATTATGCAAATTTCGTACGGCGAAAATGGATAACAATGGACTATCAATTAAAAATGTTTCTAGTAAAGTCTTAAGATAGGAATTTAGTTCTATTGCTGAATGATAGCTTAATATAAAAAATGTCTAAATTAGATGTAAGAGGGATTCGCTTTAAATAATATATTGAATAAGGATTCCTTTAAAATAGTTAATTGTTATTAACTTTTTAAATTAGTAAAATGTTAGTTTAAAGTCTATACAAATTTATTGTTAATGACTTATTAAAATTCCAAAGAGTTTAGTCAAAAACAAAATAACGCAATTTTTGAAAGTTCACTTTCATTTTAACACATTGTATGCGGAACATATACTAGTACGTTTTCTGATGATTGATACTCTAGCGCGGGTCACGTACTAGTACGAGTTATAGGGACTCAACCCTATACGAGTACGAGTACGAGTTATATGGTACGAGTTACTTAAGGGGAAAGTCTTAATACATTGTGTGTGGGTATATTTCGCAGCGGAATTTACCGATTCCGCTGCGAATTTTTTTTTCAACTAAATTTAGTTATTCAGTTAAATCTCAATAGATCGAAAATTGTTTAATTTTTTAATCAACTTTTCGTATTTTATATTGAAATATATAAACAAAATATATAAATAGACAAATAAACATATACATATATATAAATACAAATACATATATATATATATATATATATATATATATATATATATATATATATATATATATATATATATATATATATATATATATATATATATATATATATATAAATAGGAATGTATATGTAATATATAAATATACATATATATATATATATATATATATATATATAATATTTTCTCAAGGATAAATAAAAGTTAATTTTAAATCTAAATTGATATTTTTTACCAACCTTCCCGTTCTGTGGTTCCGCATCGACTAATGTAAATACTAGTTTTTATTTGTCTAAATTTTTCCAGAATGTAGGTACTCGACAAGAACATTCGGCTTCGTTTTCCTGTATATACCGTTACTTTTGTACCAACAAACAAAGCACGTTGTTACACTAGCTCGTACTAATAAGTGACCCGCGCTCAAGTATCAATCGTTAGAAAACGTACTAGTACGTGTCTCGCATACAATGTGTTAATTTAGTTATCAACAAAATATGAATTTACTTTAGCTTACGTTAGCTTTACATTTAATACTATATTCTGGTCTATAGATTTTACTCTCTCATCGTTTATTAATGGCTATATCTGACAACTCACCTTAATTAATTTTATTTCCTTGCTATACTTCTACTCTTCCTTTGAGTTTATCTGTAGAAATGTTTAAAATAACTCTGGATTACGTTAAGCAATAATACTTATTTTTTTTTTCCTCTTTTCGTTATATTCTGGACTTAAATAGCAACTTCCGTTTAAAATGATGTTCAGTTACCAATAACAGACTTGTTCCAGGTCGGCAGACTATAATAAAACTATTAAATGGACAAATATCTGGTTTACATTGTGTAACCTTTTGGTTTCTGCTTCTGTAATATAGATTTATATAGCAGAGACTGGGAGCGTAATTTTAACAAGAGTATGCGAAGAAATGAGATGACTCACGCACTCGTATCAGTAAAATTGTGTTTCTAACTGACTTAAATACCCGAGATATGTCGTGCTAAGAATAAGAGATCCGTCTCTGCAGTTTTTTTTTTCTCTCACTCCCTGAAGCTACCCGGAAGAAAATATGTGGAAAGAATTAATAAAAGAAATTGTCGGCAATAAAAGACAACAGAAAATAGAGGAAGGTGGGGGAGGGTTGTAAAGGCTTCATATTGTCGGTTTTATTCTCGACACGCAGGGGTAAGGGTTTTTGCTGAGAATGACAAGTGTATTTTTTTTTTCTTCTTTTTCTTCTTTCATTCTCTATTTTGCTTCCGGTGTGCACGTTTGTCTTTTTGACATTTGATATCGAGTCAGAAATAACTTTATAAGAATTTTTTTTTTATCCCTCTGGAGTCTGTTTAACCTACATAAGGTTTAATTCCTCACTGATAAGAAAAAAAAAATAAAAACATGTAGGTTAGCAATGGTTTGTTCAATGGTGCAGTGCACTAGATTTTTATTTCCTAGAAATTTGAAATATACCTTTTGAATAATATAGGTTTTACTTTTATTTTTGTCTATTTTAAAACATTCTGTTTTAGCTACTGTTCTGTATTGACGTCAGAAAGTAGTTCTGGTACTTTTTCCCTCATTGATAAGGTAAATGCTTTAATAATAAACTATAAAAATAATGTAGTCAATGCAGCTTGGTATCTAATTTTTATTATTTCTTATTTTATCGTTTTCTCGGGTCTTGAAACTGAATTATTAGTTATGCTAAAAAAATACTTTGCTTATAAAGCTACGTGTTGTGCCCTTTATCATTTCCTCTTTATGTCTTTGTTATTTAGCTCTATCGGAAAAGTATAATTTTTAATTGGTTCTTTAAATCATCTGATATTGCTTCTTTATCCGCTATAAGAAATTATTAAGCCCGCAAGGGTTTTGACACTTTTTTGTACCACAATAAATTGAGTAAAGAAAAACAAGTTACTTCAAGACCGAGGTCCATACTTCTCTATGCTGTACCGGTTTCGGAAATGTGCGGCAAACACTCTTATTCAAAAGTTGCAAGTAATTCAAAACAAAATACTTCGGTTAAGTCGTATGGCTTTCTGGTGCCATACCAATGAATTAGTATAATACAGCGTGATACAGAAATGGATTCAATTAGAGCAGTCATCAGGAACTTTCATCGAAATTTTTTGGAAACTTGTGCAAAATAAGAAACGAAGAAATAGCCATTTTGCTGGACTGTGATCCCATATTTTTTTCAAAATTCCGAGAACTCCAACAGTCTTACATCCCTTTGTTAAACCTACCCCAATATAGTTTCTCTGACGTTGATGGCTCTTTCTGAATTTTGAACACTAATTTAATAGAGTCTGATTTATTTTAACCACAACTCTTAAACTTATTTAAAAAATAATAATAATAGTAATAATTTCATACTATGATTTTATAATTTTTCTCTCATGAGTCAACTAAAATAATTATCTTAATGTGTCGTACAGGTTTAACAAATTATTACTGGGGATATGAAACTGCTGATGCCACGACACTTACTTTATGTCTATGTTGTTCTGCCAATATGTCCTTCGTTTACAATTCGGAAAAAGCATATGGTGTGCCTCTATTCTCTAGTCTCTTATTAAGACGATTTGTGTCTTGCTCTTTGAGGGTTGGTCACAAACAAGCTATTTATTATTAGCTTCTTTTTCACTGTCTTTTTGCTGGTTGAAAACTTAGGAATCGGTTTGAATCGAGCTATCCAACTTCGACTTTATTTCCAATATGTTCTGCCTGGTTGGAAACTTGGGATTTGCCTCTATCCTTAGATTTTATCTTATTAAGATTTGCCTCTTGTTCTTAGAAGGACTGTCGCAATCAAGCTATTTGCCTTCATCTCCATTTCCAATATCGTTCAGTCAATTGGAAACTTGCGAATTCGGTACTTTTCGCAAGAGTCAAGTTCTATCACGGGTAATTCTGATCCGATATTTCCGAAAATTTATATGGATTTGTTCCGATAATTATAAAGAACAGATTTTTTGCAGTGCATCCTTTAATAAATCTCAGAAATAGATAGATGATATGAATGAAATGAAACAAGAAAATATATTTTTATGTATATTGTTCCCAGATAAGAAATTTAGTTTACGGCAAATTCAGCATGACAAGTCTGCAAGTTTTAAACAAGAATGCAGCAAGTCTAAGAATTTCCGCTTGCTTCAAGGTTGCCATGACAAGGTTGCCACAGTTGTGCAGCAAAATAGCGTTGCAAAGGAGTGGTCGCTTTATGTTCCGTCTAACTTGAAGGAGTTTTGCTGCAAGTTTGTCGCATCAAATTTGTTATGACAAGATATCCAGAAAAAATGAAACTTGTTGCAAGTATGCATGCTATCTGGGTTTTATCTGATTAATTTCTTTCAATTTCGGATATGCATTTTAGATCAAATAAATAGGGAAACAATTATCCTTTAAAAGTAAACATGTTAAAATTTAAAATTATATATCAAGGTAAAGATACTGAATTTTTGTTTTCTGGAGAATCACCACACACATATTGATGTATGTGTGTTTGTATTATTTTATTGAGAACACTTATATTTGCTACTCTATAATAAGGTGATCTGTAATAGAACATATTGATATATCCATATTTGGTAATCGGTATATCACAAGATTAAAATTCAGCTCTAATACCAACTTCTGGAAATTAACCTTAATATAATTTTATTTTAAATTAATAGCGCTTACTTTTTCAGAAATTTTTGTGCTATGTTCCGAATCACCCGTGAGTTCTATGTTTTATCTCATTCCCCTGTTTGGGTCATCTCCTTGTTCATGAGAACACCTCTGCGAGTTCTCGGGGTTTGACCCATTTCTCGTGAGCAGCTTTGCCCAGGAAAATCGGACAGAAACAGTCTCTGCAAGCGAGTGACTCCTCCGCTTTCAGCTTCACGGCCAGTTGCTCGCGGTAATAGACGATCTGCTTGCTCTCCAGTTTAATGCCAGGGGAGAGAAGGAATCGACAAAAACAAGAACACATTTTCTCATCGAGAACAACGGGAAATGACTCGGGGATGTTAGTCTGAGTTGCTCGCGAACTGTATTTTACAACAATTTCATTACGAAACGCTACGCAGGGGAGGAAAAAAAAATATGTATGTTAAAATGGATCGCTTCACTTAGCACGTAAAGTACCACACAGCCATGTGTCATACATCGCAAAAATTGAGTTTGTCAGAGGAAAGTTCCCGCCTTTTTAATGGAAAAGAGGAAAACAAAATTTCGACACTGGATGACAAAATTTAAAAAAGGGTAAGAAAATCACTGGGTTAATTCTATTAAATGCAGTAAAAATTTTACGGAAGTGATTAGTTTAGAGGAAATGCATGCTTTCTTTGAGGGATCTTAAAATGGAAGCTTGAGCTGTTCTATATAATCATAATAAGTTTATTTTCTATATCAGAATCATTCATTGCTCGTGTTTATCCCTTCAAGAAATAATTAGGGTTGAAAAAGTCCTAATTTGTATCAGATTATAATCTTCCCATTTACAAAAATTTAAAAGAAATATATAAACTTTTACTTAAATCACATACGTAATCATGCAGACACATTTATATATCCAGATAGGTTCATTTTCAAATCAACAGCTATTTCTCCAATTTATTGGCTTAAAGGTACGACGCAGCTCTTCGGTACAGTTAGAGAGTTCGAATCCCTCTTATGGCATTGATATTCGTATCCGTTCAGAATCGGCTGTAAGCAGTAGGTCCCGGTCTTATTAGCTTTAGTGAGCAAAACAGTAAGACCGTAGCGTTAACAAAACCTAACCTAACCATATCTCTCTTCCGCTCTTTAAGGTCTACGAATATTTATCGAATTTTAATTTTTCTAAAAGAAATCTATTATAAGAAGTTTCCCTTTGAAATTATATCAAGTAAAATGTTTTTACAAAGTAATGTTAAAATTTTAAAATATTCAAAGATCTTAGGTTACAATTCAGCGAAAAGCCTTCGAGCTCTTTTTAAAAGAAAACTGTTGCATTTTCAGCGTTTCAAAGAAAATAAAAAATTATGTCATAGATCTGTGCCTATATTGTGGAACGTTAGATTTTATCTTAAGATTTTTCCCTTGTTCTTCTCCAGACATTTAATCTTATTGAGGAAAAATACTTGTTTGGGTTTTTGTGGTTATCCAAGGAGGGTAGAACTAAAATCACTTCAAAACTCGAATAAGATTTTTTTTTTTTTTTTTTTTTTTTTTTTAATTTTGAGATGTTTAATATGTCAGAAGACTTAGACTTGTTTTAATGGTGTATATGTGTTTAGTGTAACTTAGAACTATAGTTCTTTGAATAAGTATTTATTTTAGTTTTACCTGTGCATAACTTATGATATATCATAAGTATATTAATGCTTTATATGCTTATATATGACATGTACTACTCAATGAACTATATTTTAAGCCGAAAATAATTTAGTGTGGCTTCTTAAATTCATTTATATTTTTCTGTTAGATGTATGAAACTTAAAGCTTTATATATAATGTATATCATTTATTTATTCTCTCATATAGAATAGAATTTATTTATTCTCTCATATAGGTTTTTAATGCTTCTGCATATTGGATCAGGTTCTCCTTACGTAAACATATGGGTGTCGTATCTGCATTAACAGAATTAAAAAATATTTTATAGTATAAGATCTAATGGAAGAATCTTTATATAAAAATATCAAGCTTGTGTTAAGGTGGTTCTGTATCTACCCTATTGGTTTGCTTTCGTCCAGTGTTAACCTCTAAGGAACATAAAATTTCCTCAGGCAGGTTCCCATTTAAAGAATTATTAAAAAACTAGCATATAGCCCGTCATATGACGGGATCAGTAAAATTTTTAATTTTCCAAAATTGTAAAGTACGCTATGAGGCAGGTAAAAAAATGGTTTGTTTTTTGGCTGAGAACTATCTTGCAACCAAAAATAATCGATGATTCAATTTAAAATTATCACATATGTACCTAATCTATTATTTAAGCCAAATATAAAAGAAAATTATTTACGTAATATCTAAGTTCAATGATAAAACGTCTGAAAATAAGGCATAATTTCAATAATTTGAAATAAAAAATGATTCAATGAGATGGTTAAAGGAATGACTTCAAAATACTAGAAAAAAATGTTATTTTTACCTATTTATTATGGGATAAATTGATAAATTTAATCGCCTGCTCTTAATCGGAGAAAATAGGAGTCGAAACAATGGCATTAAAAGCTCGAAAAGAGGGGAAGGGCTGGATTTCGAACGTTTTAAAGAAGGTAGTATTTTTCGCTGTGATAGGAAGCGTATTTATACCAATGTATTTTAGAATAGGATGTATAGTTTAGGAGAAGATAAACATTACTCTCTTTGAATTTTTCTATCTATGGATGCCTCTATCCATTCCAGGTCCAACCGCTTCATAAAATCGAGGACAGACGTACAAATAACTTAGGCTATTATTATATAGGGGATGTATACTACGTGATAGAACAGAAAATTCTATACAATGCTATCATTTTTTTTAAATTTACTTTTGTTAAATATTCTTATATGAGCTTGTAAAAGAGCACGCTAAAATGTCTCGTAAATAATTTAAAATTAAATGCTTTTTTTTTTTTAAAAAAAAAGGAAAAGATAGAACTCTAGAGATATTTGCTGTTTTATCCCATGGCATGATTATTATTATTATTTTTTTAAGAATTCTTTAAATGTGGCCTGATCAGAAGAAAATTTTTCTCCCTATGGGTCACATAGCAGGTATAATCCTAACTTACTATAATCTTAGAATATTCATAGATATCTATACTTATTTCGGTTTCGGTGGTTATATAGTATTTTTAGCTATGTAACAAATAAAAATAAGCTAATATAAAAATATCAGGTTATATTCGAATTGCATACAATATTTAAGAAAGAACTAGTTACAGACAGAAAATAAAAAAACAAACTCAGGCTTGCATTTAAAATGTCACCTTAAAAGGGTTTTATTCCTCTATGAAAAGAACTGACACGAGAAATAAATTTCACAAATAAATCTGAATGTGATTCTTAATAAAATCAAGGTTAAACGTGTTCAAAATGCATAAAACGTGATTAGAAGAGCTTCCGCAAAAGCCAACGGTGACTGGATACTTAAACAGAAGAGCTCAAGATCTAAATCCCAAATAAATGCACCTACTAGATTCATCTTCACCCAAATATCAAAATGCCTCCAGGGAGAATTTTTAAAACAAGAAAACCAGAAATGATTTCATGGATTTGCGAAAACTAGTGTCTTCACGGAAGAGGCGATATATTATGTATTGCTGTATATTTATCTTTTTCTAACGCGTTTTTTTTTTCTCACTTAAGTTTACGAAGAGAAAAAAAAATGGGTTGCATGTGTTTTCACGGTGCATTTCCTGCAGGTCGCTTTTATATTATTAATGTAAATGCGTATTTATAAATCATGATTTTTTTTTTTCGAAATACCGTACCATACTCTTTTTTATCTTTTATGCGTGGTGTGGTATTGTTCCGGAAGAAAATATTTCTACCGTTTATTTAGTTTCGAATTCCAAATCGTTTGGTGGTTTCAGAAAAATGTAGATGGAGCTGAAAACACTAGAATCTCATTTTTTTCTCTCCTTTTTTTATGTTGGAATAGCGCTATTTGAACAGTTTCTTTGATTCTTCTCTATGCTATTATTCACTTTTGAACGATCTAGCATTCGTCTTCTTTTAAATTTTTGAAGAATAATAAACTCTCTTACAACATTGTATTTTCAATCCAATACAGCTACCAGTATATATGCATAAAAATAATCATTTCAAGTGATTTAATTATTACATTTTTTTTATCGAATTCCCATTATATGTTTGTGTATACCCAAACTTTGTAATCGATTTTCCAATCTCTGGGCCTAAATTTTGCATGCTAATGTATCACCGAATGAATCAATTAAATTGTATCATTACATATAAATTTGTAAATTTTATTTAACATCGATTAACCGCTGTTAATTTTTTTTAACTTTGTTTGCTCATTGGTAAAACCCACACTTTTCTTTCCCTTCGCTGTTGTTTGAATTTCCGAGAATTCTACTCTTCAAACTAGGGAAATGGTGAATGAACAAAGGAGTGGGGCATTACTCGGTCCTGGAATTTTTCAGAAGTACACCCTGCTGGTGGTTAATGGTTATCAGATAAGCAGAAGGCAACACATTATTATCGGAACTGAGAAGGAGCGTATTCACATTTCATGCCTTGCTCGCTTACATGCAGCTTGTAGATATGGAAACCAGAAAGCGAAAGGATTTAACATTAAAACAAAAGATCGAAATTTTAAATCGTTATGACAGGTTGATTATGATTACGAACAATTTATCAATGTGCTTCTTAGAAAAAATTGTAGACAGTCAACAATTGATCAATTTTTTTAATTATGTATGCAATTATGTTTTAAAGGATTCACTACATAAATATAAGGTGTGTTTTTCATTTTGTTTTGAAATTTAGTACTTGTAAATTAAAGTTGGAGGTAATTTATCTAATTTTGAATATCGTTTATTGTTATCGTTCGTTTATTGTTATCAAAATCAGGTTGTCCCAAACTGATCACATTAAGCAGAGTCAACTGTATATATTAGAAAATATTAATATATAGTGATATTTGGTAAACAATAAATCACAATATTAAAATTCATATATCCAGCTCTAATTTTGTCAGCCAGTAATTACCCTAAATATAGTTTTTATTTTAAATTAGTAGCGTAAAATTTTTCAAAAAATTTTGTAGAATGATCAGAAATTTTTTCTTAGAATCACCCATGAGGCACCTTAACCAGTTTTTAACCCACTTTAACTGGCATTACATCCTTAGTTGTCTCTATTACCCATACGACTTTCACACGAACATCTAATTTTGAAAATCGTTTATTGTTACAAAATCACGGTGTCCCAAACTGATCACATTAAGCGGAGTCCACTGTATATATTAAAAAATATTAATATATTTGTTGTAATGTACATACAACCTATACACCAGTGTTCGTTACAAGGGGGAAACACAGAATGAATATAATACCTTATTTAGATTCAGACATTTATTCTATACATTTATTTACAAAAATACTTGGTTAACATAATCAATCATTTATATTTTCTATTTACAGTCTAATTATCCCACATCACTTTATAAGGAATTATTATTATTAACAGAGGCCTAAGTCAAAGGACTGTAAATATTATTTATAAATTACCTCCATTGAAGTCGCCGGGGAGCAGGCAGGGGCTTTTCTCACGGGCATACGGGACGAGTTGGTGATGTTGAACGAGGCGGTGTCAGTCCGGGCGCACGGGACGAGCTCGTGCTAGTGGCTTCTTGTTCCACTTCTCTCGACTGCCCCCTTCTAACTCTCAGTTCTCAGCCTTCAGCTCTCACTCCGTTTCCAAAAACTTCACCTAGGTCCCAACGCCCCTCCTTTTCTTGTCCAATCCCTTCCTTCGGGAAAATTTTCCCACATCAAATGCCCTTCGGGAGTGCAGGTGGGCTCATTAAAGTAGCCCCTTTTTGTTCAAGCTGACATTACATTTTAGCCCCTGCTCCCATAATTCACGCTTACAGTTCTGTGCGAGCTTGACCGTTATACTGCCATTCCGTGAAGTATCCTCTCTGCAGGGGTCCCTAAACTTGACGTAAATAATTGGGGTCTTAAATTCGTCAAGAAAAATCCTCCCACGGCTATGCATGCACGTGCAACTCACCGTGAGAAAGTACCTCGGTACAATATTGATATTTGGTAAACAATAAATCACAATATTAAAATTCAGATATCCAGCTCTACTTTTGACAGCCAGAAATAATCCTTAATATAGTTTTTATTTCAAATTAGTAATTTTTCAGAAAATTTTGTAGAATGATAAGAAAATATTTTCTTAGAATCACCTTAACCAGTTTTAACCCACTTTAACTGGCGTTACATCCTTAGTTGTCTCTATTACCCGTACAACTTTCACACGAACATTGAGTACGCGAGGGTCTCATGTGAGCGCGGTTGTTGTCTATAAACAATCGGGATCCACTTTTAATCTGTCTGCTCCGACCTAGTTACGTTTCGTGTACTCACCTTACCTTAACCGGAAATGGATTAGAGACTGTGGCGTCTACTTGCTCACCCGATTTCAGACCTACGAGTTGCGGCAGAAGACAGAAAATGCCGAGAGAGAGAGAATCTTTTCCATCCGCGAGAGAGATAAAAAGGGTTTGTTATTATTTTTCTTTTGCCCCGATGCCGGTCTAGCATCTGCGTAATCTGGGTCACGGCGGGTTAAGCGGGCAAGGATTCCTCCCGAACCGGTAAGACGTCTGTCTGTCTCACTGCGTTGTTTTGTGAGCCGTTTTATATGGACCTGCCACCAGAAGACAATGGGATCGGATGAAAAAGAAGACGAAGGTCGAAAGGCGACTGGACGGATAAGATGCCTCCGAAGAACTAGCTGTACTGTTCTACTTATAGCGAAACCTATGCAGATAATCTTCCTGTACCTATACATGTAAATATATAAATATATACAGGGCCGGGACTAGTAGGTGTGCAATGCGTACTTGGACTCCGGCTTCGTAATTTCTAGGAATGACGATAGAATATTTACTCGGTATACGTAGTGATAGAGGGTGGCCAAATAGAACCTAGCACACAGTAATAGAGGCGGTCAATTACCATCTTGTACGTAGGTGGCTAATAACCCAGACTAGTACTTTCCCTCTCTTTCTCTTCCTATATATATACACGCACACACACACACACTATATATATAATATGTATGTATGTAATAATAGAACTCTAAAACACATTTTTCTTAAATATGGCGGCGAATGCTTATTTCCTGGCACCTTAAATATAGAATCGCAGCCCCGTTAATTAATTTTTTACCGCACTTTGAGACGTACTAACTTCTAGAATAAACTAGAAATAATTAAAGTGAAGTGATTGGTTACCGAAATGACATCATTCTTGGTGCCCCCTCCCTTCCAAAATTTAATTAAAGGCCTAACACACAGATTTCGAGTCTTTTTCCTTTGAGAACGCGATGTAATATATCATCAGATATTTTCTGTGTTTGTGCTCTTTTTCCCTACGGGGATTTGTCTATTATCTGGTGTTCTAAATAAAAGATGTTCTTGTAAGTCTGCATCAATCAACTAGGCTAGATTATTCTACAGTATTTTTAATTTATGTGGACGTTATCTTAAGTTATGTCATATATATATTAGATAGATAGATAAATACACACACACACACACACACACACACATATATATATATATATATATATATATATATATATATATATATATATATGTCTCTCAATATATATATATATATATATATATATAGTCATTTAGATACAGATACACACATACATACATACATACACACACACACACATATATATATATATATATATATATATATATATACATACATATAATATATATATATATATATATACATACATATAATATACATAAATATACATATACATATATACATACATATAATATACATATATATATATACATACATATATATATATATATACATATATATATATACACATACATATATATATACATACACATACATATATATACATACATATATATACATACATATATATGCATACATATAGATATACATATATACATATATACATACATATAGATATACACACACATACATATATATACATATATATATATATATATATATATATATATATATATATATATATATATATATATATATATATATATATATATATATATATATATATATTATACTGGATTTTATAAAACAGTATACATGGCTTGGAGATGAAATGACCTCAAAATGTGTTTTAATGTTAAAAGGATCAATATTGGAAGTCCTTCCGATGAAAAAATTACAAAACATTCAACTTCTAAATGCCGTATTACTGCAACTACCTTGCTCCAAGTCACTTTCAGTAAATACCCTTAGGTTTCTCGAAAATAAGGTATATGGGTTAAAAAAAATGTTTAAGTAAACATAAATGCAAAAAGCGTGGCTTTAACAAGCCCTTGGTATGTGATGCTGCCTTTTCTGCGTCACTTACCGTGGAGCTGGGAAAGATAAAAGAGACGTGTAAGCCAAACTGAAACGCTTTAGCAACAAGAGAATGGTTATGATGAAAGCCAAAATAATACTTAAAGTAGAGTCTCATGTTTCTTAAACTCATCACTGTGAACAGCGGCAAAGAAATTGGATCTATCTCCTTTCCCTTTAAGACCTAAAATATAAAGATAGAAAAGAGATATTCGAACCTCTCAATGAAAGAGGCATATCTGGCCTGCAAAGAGCAGATGGGAGATAGCGGTATCGTAATGCAAGACGATGAAATTCCCCGAAAGGGAGAGGGAATTAGTATCAGATTGCTGAAATACAGCGAGCGGAAATAAGTTTGCTTTCAGATATGGGATTAATTGTTAAGTATTGGTGATATTGTTTGCTCATTACGTTAAGTAATTTATTTCCCTTCTAAACAAACGGGATTACTTTTGGCATTTATCTCGGAATAATTTGTAACTAATGATATCTTTTTGAAATATATAAAGTGATTTCTCATGCGTTTAATTTACGTTTCTTGTATATTCAACTCATTAATAGCTTAGCTTCCTTATTTGAGAAGAGTTAAAAAAATAGTTTATAGAGTTTTAAGTCTTACTGTAATCGATTTTTCTTTTTAGTGAAGATAGATGTCAATTCTGTAAAACATTCTCCAAATTTTCAAGTATCTCTTATTATTTATAATTTTGTTATCTGAATCGAACTCTTATGCCTTTTCAAGTTTCCCTCATAAATCTACTTTTTCAGCAGGTAAATCAATGGAAATCAGGATGATTAGCTGTATCTATAATAAAACCTCACTTAACAGTACATATGATAGCCAGTAGATATCTTATATTTTTTCCCTTTTTTTTTAATAAATGTCATCCCTTGATGTTTCAAGTGACAGCTCATCACCATGAGGTCAGGCTGTAACAATCAAAGTATTAAATTATGTATATCTGTATCTATATATATGTATGTGTTTATGTGTGTGTGTTATGTGTGTGTATATATATACATATATGTGTATATATATATACATATATGTGAAGGAGAAAGACTCAGGACACCAACTTTTAATATGAACATTACTTTAATTAACGTTTAAGGGAATTATATAGAGAGGGGTCCAGGGATAAACTTGGTTAATTATGGCTCGATTAATCATATTATTCTTCTCTTCCACACACGTCACTCAGAACTCGGAATTCTATACACAGTCTTTCCTGTTGCCAAATCAGGAAGTGGAACTCATGACTTAGCAATGGTCTCTGCTACTCTGGAGTTGTAGTACTTCGTTCAGGAGTGGGTAAAAGGAATATGTTCACATATGTGTATATATGTATATATGTACACACACACACACACACACACAATATATATATATATATATATATATATATATATATTACTCCAAAACTTGTGTAACATATTCGTTAATACAGATTTATCAGAAAGGATTCTGGCATTTATGGGTTATTGCAAAGAATATTACAGTGGGAAAGTTTGCAAATAAATTTTACACAACAACTCTTAAATTCGGGCGATCGTGATCGGGTTAGCTCTTTGTATATATTGCATAAGTATCTCGATATGAAGGCATTCATTAATGCTGAAATAATAACTTTTATCTTCATTTCTTGTAATGGCCGAACGACGGCTGAATGCGTAGTTCGCTAATCTTGTGTACAGAAGTTCGGGTAGTTCGAATTTCACTTATTGCATGTATGTTTTAGTAGTTCGGAATGGGTTTTACGCAGTAGGTCTTGGTCTCATTTGTCCGTGTAGCAAAAAACAGTATACTGTAGCGCTCCAAATTGACCGGCATATTATATTGCTGAAGTAAGCTTTGGATTTTTAAAATTTAATGGGTGGATACTATAAGTAGATTTCTGAGAAAGATGGTTTCAAATTATTTATGCAAAGATAATTTGGGGCAAAGCGGTTTAAAATATTTATTAAAAAACACGTAATGATTGTAAAAAAAAATTATTTTTCCTACAAATTTTCATTTTTATATTTTAATTTTTTTAATTATCTTTTACGTTTTAAATAATGTAATCAAACATTCTCAGAAATATTTCTAAATTCAGAGTTGTTGAGGCAGATGTTTAAAACAGTAAAAAAAATACATTTCCTTTAATACCAGTTTACCAACTATCGTATCACACCTCCCATTCACGTGACATAAATAACATCCCACATGGATAGTAAAAAATTTCCATGTCAGTGTGCTTCGAAGCTAAATAGCTCACTTTGCTGTAGAATTGAGTTGGTTCGTCGAACTCTCAATATTATGTAGGCAGCATGTTTACTCAGCAAATATTTCATCCGTGTTGAAGTATCAGAAAATTTCAAAGGAGAAAAAAAAGTCACGTACAGATGAATATCGGTGAGGTTCTTTTTCAGGTGTCCATGACTTATTTCTTCTAAATTAAAGATCTAAAAAATATATTATTTGTTATCGTAGTACAGTCTAGTTTATTCGAGTCTCGTTACAAGAATACAAAGGACTAAAAAAAGAAAAACTTACTTTTACATTTATACTTACTTTGTTTTATAGGTATTGTAGGCTGTAGGGTTTGATAGCTGCCTTTTAAAATTCTGCAGCCAGCGGCAGAATTTATAATTTCATATCTTAATGATATTTATAATGTCATATTTTATCAAAATTGATGCCATAAATTGATTTTAAAGTCTCAGGCGAAACATTGTCATATTGAGTGCAGTAATTATATTATTAGGTTGTCTTTAAATTGATAAATGTTTAATTGTTCCCTTTTTAGTTTGTGAATAGTAATAAAAACCACAATAACGTATTCATTTTTAAACTTTAGCCTTAATATTTATCAACTATAATAGTGTGTTTTGAGCATAATGTTTATTTATAAACATTATGCTCATATGTAGATCAGAAATCTGCTCGTAAATGCAATATGTAGATCAGAAATCTGCACGTTGCTAGAAGTCTTTGAGTACAATTTTGTTAACTCAGAAAATCCGAGGAACTATTGGAGTAAAAGTTTAGTTTTCAAGTTTTTTCTCAATTTTTGTCAGGGTCAGGATTTTTTGAATCTCCTACTGCCTCATAATCCAGTAAAAGGGCTTTCGGACTCGCATGTTCATTCCGTATGTATTTTACATATAGAGAGAGATGTTTCCAGGAAGCTCGAATACGGCACCTCTGAACTATCATTCCTGCACTCTTACCTTTAAATCATCTTCCTAAGTATGTTACTTATCCTAGTTTTGTTATCTTACATTTACTTTGTTAACTCCGAAGATCTGAGGCTCTGCTGAATCTTCTATGACTACAAGTTTGTCCGCTATTTTTAGTCATTCTGAGGATCTTCTCCCAGTTTTATACTTCTCTAAAACTCAGGCTTTCAGAGTCGCATGTTTTTTTCCGAACGTATTCTGCGTATAGAGGGAAATATTTTCAGGATGTTCGGATCTACTAAATATTCATTCTAGCATACTTACTGATATGCCATCTTGTTAAGCTGTTCTATTTTGTTTTCTCCGAAAATCCGACAGACTACAGGAGTAAAAGTCCCTCTTGGCCTTCAAGTTTCCCCTCAGTTTTTTGGTTATGCCCAGGATGTTTTTGAGTCTCATGCGTCGATTGAACCCAGCGAGAGAGCTTTCGGGCTCGCATGTTTATTCTGAACGTATTCTGCTTATAGAGATATTTTCAGATTTCTCACATACGGTACACCTGAAATACCATTCCGCCACACATATCGTAAAGTCATCTTAGGCCATAAAGTTCTATGGTATGTTCCTTTACAGTCTGTAAAGTGTTCCTGTTGTATACAGACAATTTTTTTAACAATAAGTGGTACCCGTAGTTTTATAAGCTCTGTAATTTAAGAAAACTTTCATTGCAATAATTTTCCCTCCTTCTTTTGAAGTACTCTCATTTCTTTAGTATGCGAAGAAGTAAATTTGACACGCACTTTACTCTATTAGAGAAAATATTTCATCCATTTCTAATAAGCATCAAGTATGAAGCGTAACACACGGTTTCCAAAGCTGTTTTATCTTTTGTCTTGAATCTTATTTTTTTTCCACGACACAGTTAACCTTGCCGATAAAAGTCTGCGCGAGCAAGTAGTGACCAAAATGACACTATTGCGGCCTACTTGTCCAGCTAAATGATTCCATTATGGACATGGTGCTGGCCAGCGAGGACGATCGCTCCGATTCACAAGACACTATTTCAATTCGCTTGACCATCCATACCTCTCTCCTCCTGCAGCGAAAAGAGAAAAAGAAAAAACCGTGTGGCTGATGGCCCATTAAGCGAGTGATGTGGGATGCTGATGGATATCACCTCGGATATGCTCAAACGGATTCAGGTCAGGGGTTTTGCGATCGCTGTTCGTGGCAGGCATTTGCAATCACCTGCGAATTGTTTCGGAATGAATGCCGCGGAGTGATTCTCCGATATCTCCCGGATGATGCCTTTAGCGGCGTGTTTACCGCACCATAATTGTTTGTAAAACAGACGACTTGTGAGACTTTTTTCTTGCTTGCATTGCACTTGTCAGGTTCTAAATGCTATTTCTAAGGAAGTTAAATCATTGCCATCTGATACCAATGTAAATTTTTTAAAAAAGGAAGTATGGTCGTTCCTGCAATTTTCCGGAATATTATTTTACAATAGTGATATGTTTTACAGTAGAAATAGATTTCATCGATTACTTCATATCCTCAAATGATGGAAGACAAATTATTTTCACTTAACATAGCATATTTTCATTTTTGGACTAAATTTCATCCACTTCCACAGACAGGTTTTACTGTGTATTCTATAAATTCGTAATCAAAGTGAATGTTTTATGTTGAAAAACCACCTTTTAAGCCTTAACACACATCAACAAGTACGTGTTTGTTTATAATTCCTTTTACTGGGGAAGAATATGCATATATCTTGTGTTACAACAAAATATTTTCATCCGGCTTATTTTAGTTCGGCTTGACTGGTGATGAGGCCTTTAATCGGTTGAAAGTTTTCTCTGTCAAACGAGAAATCCGCTAATTCATCAACGGGTAAAGGAATCCTAAACTGAATCTGATGCTTTTTCAAGACGTACCTGTTTACGTTTTATAAGGCCTTTAGAAGGGAAAGTAACCTATCCATCCGTCATGCCATCAAATTTTCCTTAATCTACACTGCGTAGATAAAGCAAATTACCCATGTATTATACCGTGTTGGATATTTTGATGATAATCCAGATATAGTGCTGTTATAATGATCTTTCTTTTTTATTCATTCTGCCAGCAGTTGTAAGCAATAAAATAAAAACATTTTTCTCTTTAATAGCTTCTAGCTTGCTTTCAACAATATTTGTTACATTTTGTTTTTATTTTTTCTTGGATTTCCGTAATTTTACGATTATGGCTCTTCTGGGTAACGTTTTAACTGTCCTACCTTACAGAATAAAAAAAAATACGATGAGTTTAGGGATAAGGTGTATTAGAATGCAAACATTAATAAATTTGTTTTATTAACTCATAAAATGCAAATGAAACAACAGCTGCAGCTTAATCAACCATAAACCGGAATTTCAGCACCAGCGTTAAAAATCCATCTTCTATTATTTCGCACCGGCATCTTCCAGATATTTATGATGTTACTTTGAAGTTCCATCTCGTCATATATTTTATTTGAATTATTTCAGTTCTGTACTTATGTTTGTGTGTGTGTATATATATATATATATATATATATGTGTGTGTGTGTATATATATATGTATGTGTACTTATGTATGTATATATGTATACATATGTATGTGTACTTATGTATGTATATATGTATACATATGTATGTGTACTTAAGTATGTATATATGTATACATATGTATGTGTACTTATGTATGTATATATGTATACATATGTATGTGTAATTATGTATTATATATGTATACATATGCATGTATGTATACATATGTATATATATATATATGTGTATGTATGTATACATATGTAGGTATGTGTATGTATGTGTACATATGTAGGTATATATGTGTATATATGTATGTATATATATATATGTATGTATATATGTGTATGTATGTATATATATGTATGTATATATGTGTATGTATGTATACATGTGTAGGTATATATCTGTATGCATGTGTACTTATGTATGTATATACATATATGTGTACATATGCATGTATATATGCATGTATGTATACATATGTAGGTATATATGTGTATGTATGTATACATATGTAGGTATATATGTGTATGTATGTATACATATGTATGTGTACGTATGTATGTATATACATATATGTGTACGTATGTGTGTATGTGTGTGCGTGTAAATATATGTGTATATATATGTATGTATATGTATGTGTATGTGTGTATACATGTGTGTGTGCGTGTAAATATGTGTATATATATGTATATGTATGTACATGTGTGTATGTATATATCATAATAACCAACACACATATAAATATATCATAAACAACTAATTTCATGCATTTATTCTTTGATATCTCCTTGAGAAGTATGTTTTTTAGAATTTGCATTTGATGTTTATCCTTTAAAGCATAATTTTCAGTCTTTCGAACATAAGCATGCCAACTGAAAATCAAATTAAGTTCGAAAGGAATAAGGAAATTCGTATATTTGAAATCTCTCACATCGGAACTAAATCACCGGCCTTAAACATTCATCTATTATTTCACACCATCATCTCCGGTACATTTCTGAGGTTATTTTAAAGTTCCATTTAATCAAAGATTTCATTCGAACCATCTCGGTTTTGTAGTTCCTTTATTTCCTTCGTTCTATGCAAACTGATGGATAATTTAGATCTCACAATCAACTAATTGCATGCATTTGTTTAGTTCATATCTCCTTAAGTTGCATATTTTTGGAATTCGCATTTGATGTTTATCCTTTACAATATACTTTTCAATCTTTCGAGCATAGACATGCAGACAAAGGGGGGATTGAAAATCAATAGACTGGCGAAAGGAATGAAGAAGTTTATATATTTTAGGTCTCTCAGCCCACGTTCTGTAGGGATATAAATGACATTAGTTCCTGTCTGCTTAATAATTTAAGAGCGTGTTAAAAATTCACTTTAAAAGCCCGGTATTTACTGAAACTTCCTCCATGTGTTTTCGTGCCGTTGTTGCATGAAGCTTTTAGGAGATTCCATTACCGAAGGAGGGTGGAAAAGGGACAAGAATTTTAGATCTAATTTTTGCAAATATTTGAAGAATCTTTCAAATGGAAAATCTTTTCAGAACTCCCGCATCAAATAGGGTGCAAGACAAATGATATGAGATGGGTACCTCAGAATTTGCTGTAAACGTACTTTCGCATTGTATATTCATGACCCTTAATGTGTCTGAATAAAGCGTATTTTCATCTTAATGTCTAAAGGTCACGTTAACATGTGCTAGTTTATGTAGATATGTATTCTAGTTTGTTAACAGTAAATACTAGTTAATGTTTTATAGAATTTAGTTCTAATTTTTGCAAATATTTGAAGAACCGTCCAAATGGGTAATCTTTTCAAAACTCCCGCATCAACTAGGTGCAAGACAAATGATAGGAGATGGGTACATCAGAATTTGCTGTAAAAGTACTTTCGCATTGTATATTCATGACCCTTAATGTGTCTGAATAAAGAGTATTTTTCACATAATGCCTAAAGGTCAAGTTAACATATGCTAGTTTATGTAGATGTATGCTAATTTGTTAATGATAGGTGCTAGTTAATGTTCTATAGAATTTAGCTCTAATATTTGCCAATATTTGAAGGTCGTTCCGAATGAGAAATCGTTTCAGAACTCTCGCATCATCTAGGGTGCAAGTCAAATGATATGAGATGGGTACCTCAAAATTTGCTGTAAACGTACTTTCGCATTGTATACTGTCAGAATTGGTTTTAAACTTATTTTTGCATTGTAAATTCATGCCCCTTAATACGTCTGAATAAAACGTAATTGTCTACTAATGTCTAAAGGTCTTATTACAAGTTAGCATGTAGTGCTAGTTTATGATTCCTTTTGTTGTTGAAGAATGTTCAGATTTCTTGTATTACACCGAAAAATTTTCAACCTATTTATTTTAGTTCAGGTTGACTTGTGATAAGGTCTTTTAATCGGTTGAAAATCCTTTGCTATTACGTCATAAATCCGCGTATTCTTCAATGGAAAAAGGAATCCTAAACTAAATCTGAAGCTTCATCACGTACATGTTGATGCGACGCGTGATATGTCCTTGAATCTTTTAAGTATTTAGTAATTTTTTATGATTGTGCAATTGCGTTTGCATAAATATACAGTACAAAATTATACCAATTGGATTTTTTTTAATTCAAATTAAATGTTGGGATGTAAATCTGATTTTTTAAATAATTTTTCTACAAATTATTATTACCGTTGCTAAACCTATTTATCTATTTTTCAAGGGAATCTTGTAGCAGGGCTAATAATCCCTATTTTACCCATGAGATTCCTTTTTATGTCTCATGTGAAATATTTTTTGTTACCGAGTGTTGCATTTTTTGTTGCGAATATCATGCATTTAAAAATTCCTTAACTTTTTTTTCTGCAAGGTCCTTACCTAAAAATTATTGAAGATTTTAAGTTTGGAAAGGTAGTACTATGTCCCCATAAGTGTTGAAAATAAAATCTAAAATTCAATTATTTGTCATTTACATCTTATCTTTTTAAAAAATAAAAATGAAATAATCGAATTAACTTATCTAGATACTTTGTCCGGTGTACATCAAAAGGGATGGATTCTTAGAATAAAATATTTCTAGGAAATCTAGACACGAATGAGGAGAGCAATATGTACTCAAAGGGAGTTCTTCCCTTTCTCAACAGTTGAGTGGATACGAGGAAAGGGGAGAGAGAAAAATATATTTATTGTTATGCTTCGTCAATTTTTAGGAGGTTTGCTGAGTTATCCAGATATTAGTTTTCGTGGAACTGAGCTCTTTGAGAATCTAAGGTCCTTGTGCTGTTCGCCATAAACATTCTTTCATGAAGTAAATAACTAACAATAGATTTTTCGCGTACTTGAAAATATATATTTTGAAGATAAGTTTTATCTTATAAATTTCAAAGAATATTAAGTATAGGTAAATATTTAAAATAGTGGTTTTTGTTTAAGGGATATTTAACACATTGACGGACAGTAAGAAATTAGAAAATTAACACTAGATGTTTTTGTAATTTTTAGAATATTAGAAGTATAGTTTTACTATTTCTGCTGAAATAAGGTTAATTTTGATTAATTCAGCACCTTTAATTAGGTTGCGGCTATAACCGTCATGGCGCCAGCGGACTCTAAACACTAAGTAATGGGACGATGGCGGCTATAACAGCAAAAATTTAAAAACGTAAATGACAGGTTTAATGACTCAAATAAGCAATTTTTTGTGTGCAACAAAGTATTTTTGGGAGTTTTACAAGAAATGTTAGTTCATAATCAAACAAAAATAAATAAATGACAAAAAAATAAATTCAAGAGAAAACTCGATCGCACTACTCCCTTCACAACCACGTGCATACTAAAGCTGCAAGTCGTGTAACAGGAGGAAAGCGAAGTTCAACCTAAAAAATTGTTTCCAAAACATGACACTGGGCTTCCACTTGTACGCCGGTAAAGGTACATTTGTGCCACTATAGCCGTAGTGACTAAAAACGACCGTTTCGTTTTGGACGGCTATGGCCATCATGCCACATAGTGAACTTCGCTTTGATGGCTATAGATGCAAGTATCTGTCAACTTGTTAAAAATCTAAAGTCATTAAAATTATTTAAATCATAATTTAATTTTATATTTATTTCTTATATGCATTGTTGTTTTCACAATTACCCATTAGATACTAAATATCTTAATAACATAAGCATCCCACTGTGGCATGGATGTTCGTATCCGTTCGGAATCGGCTTTAAACAGTAGGTCCTGGTCTCATTAGCCCCCGTGTTGCAAAAAATAGAACGTAGTGCTCCAAACCAAACCCTAATAACATAAGCCGAACGATGGCCGAATGCGTGACTCTTTCAGCTATCATTAAAAAACCTCATTAGCTAATTTTGTTGATTTCTCTTGCAGAACACTCAGATACGGTAGCAAATTTAAAATTTCAATCTTATTACCTACTGAATAACATTCTCTTGAGGATACAGAACTCTATTTTATTTGTTGAAAGCAAAAACTTCTTACAAGCCTTCTTTTTATAAGGAACTTCCTTACTTCAACTACCGAGTCCTTGCCGAAAAATAGAACTTAGTCGACCGATTCACAGGCTCTTCATTATGTATTCCGGTTTCGAAGTTGTAGCACGTATCCTCGACCGTGAAGTGCTTGAGCAGGATAACATTTAATGTGCGGGTGCTAATTGCCCGAACTATTTAGAAAGCCACTTTGCACATTGTACTTTTACTTAAGAGAGGGAGCTGGGGTTTATGAGATGTAGAATTCCCATCAATTGAATATTATATGCATAGCTCATGCATTTGTTTAGTCATCTCTATAAAACCGTACATGGCTGTTAATGGTAATACTTTGTATGAAATTGTTCCTTGGTCATTTGGAATATTTATTTCAGGGGTATTGGTAAATCATTCATGCTCTGCCATTGCCTTAAAATATGCGTGACTTAGTGGGTTGCGGTACTGAGCATGAAATAATGGATCGACGTAATATTTTTAACAAAAACTTAGCATTTTACTTAGTTATAATAGGTATTGAGGTGTAATTGCATCAGCAAAAAGTAGTTATATCTCGAAAAATATTGTATACGGTGTCTCAGTGAAACCTTTATGGAAAAAAAAGTCCATTTTCTTGAATTTCTAGATCCGATCAGCCTCCTCCGTCTCTTCCTCATCCCACTGTGGCATGGATGTTCGTAGCCGTTTGGAATCGGCTTTAAGCAGTAGGCCCCGGTCTCATTAGCCCTCGTGTTACAAAAAGTAAACCGTAGTGCTCCAAACAAAACCGTCTCTTCCTCGCGAAGACACCTCTGTCCAAGAAGGTCGCACCTCGACCCCTTTGTACTTACTTTACTCCGACTCTTCACCAATTAGGCAATCTCTTTACTGATGTGTTGCACATGTTCCAACATTTTTCTACTGACCTTTTCCGACCATGCTGTTGAATACTGTCTCCACTTTAGATACTCTGAAAGTTGGTATAACGCTCTGGTGGTAGTTATCGTCAGTGACACATTGTCATTCTAGAATTTCAAAAAAAAAAAAAAAAAAAAAGTCCTTTAAGTTGTGTAAGATATTTCTCCTACTTTATTAAATATTTATTTGTGAAAATGTGTTTTCCTCTATAAATGTTAAAGAAAGGACAAAACTAAATGACTCTGGAATTAACTATGTAAAATTTTGACTACCATATTTGAAAGTATTTCTTCAGTTCTTGGATTACGTATGTGTATAACAAGCTGAATCTTCGGTCATATCTAGCAAGAGGGCTTTTACCCTTGAGAATTCAATTTACCCTATAGTGAGAATGAGATATTCATGAAATGCCTTTAAACGGATATGAAAGATCTTGTAATCTTGACTGCATTTAAGATGAGGATGCTTTTGTGTATAAGCTGCACTACTGGCGTTTTGCCGTCCTCTCTAATTGCTGGAAATGCTTGGAGAGCACTTTGCCTGCATCATAATGGAATAAGTGAGCGCTGAATGGATAGTAAAGGGGTTGCTCATCCTACGTTATTATAGTACTGGTTTTCAGTATATTATAATGTGATTCGAACATTGTATAGAAGTCAAACATTTAATCTGCGTTGTTGGTACTGTACCCTCTGATGTTCTTCCATGCGGAGTCATTATGGATTTGCCTTGTAAAATAGTTAATAGACATTTATTTTACAATAGTGGAAACGTAATTTCTCTTTGGGTGACAATATTACCTTTAATAATGGTATAATTTCTGTATCTATTCATAGTAATAAATAGATGCATACAGTTGCCATTTTGAATAAAGTTTGTTAAGGATATATACACTACTTCTTTAACTGTATAAGTAGTAGCTAAGTCTTTTACACTTAAAAGTATTGTTCGAAGACGAGCTATACAATGGAATGCAAAACGAAGGCCGATGGTTAGAACACTGATCTGCGGTACCAGAGTTCGTGGGTTCGAATCCCATTCTGGAATGGATGTTTGCAGCTATTCGGAATCGTCTTTAAGCAGCAGGACCCATTTCGTGAGCCCTCGTGTTGCAAAAGAGTAGACCGTAGCTCTCCAAACTAAACCAAACCAAATATAGAAGGGAATATATATATATATATATATATATATATATATATATATATATATATATATATATATATATTGCATAATAAAAAACATTAAATATATTATAGTCAAATTGTATGCAAATCTTTCTTTTATTAAACTTTCCTCTCTTCGCCATTTTTTTTTAAATTTCAATCAATAGGATCGGTAACAAATGTAACTCGTGAATTTTAGAAAAGAAGCGTGCATTTGTTAGCCATTCAAAATCGAATCTTTTTGCTGAATATTTCGATTTCAAACATCTACAAATGCATATTCGATTTTCGAGTCGGGGTTTTCAATTCATTTTCATGGAATAATCAAACCCCAAGTAGCGAAAATATTGACTGCAGAGCTCCTAGCCTTCTTAACACTACACTTCACAATTTTTTCCTTTTTGGAACTGTATTTCTTCACATACAGATTTGGGACAATGTTTTAAAAATGCCTAAAATATTTTTTCATATTTTTTGCAATTTTTGAGGAAAAATATGCTTGATAAAAATGGGAAAAATAGTGATATAAAATTGAAACTAAATACTTTGATCAATTAAGGAATAAGTTTCTTGGGTCAAGCATTAAAAATACAAGCCGAATGTATATAAAATAACAGCAGAATGGTGGATATGTGCAATATCCAAATAAAGTTTGTTATGGACAATTATTTTTTTTATAAACTCGGTGCACTTGCCTTTAGTAGCATTTTATCATACAATCCGCTGATTTGTTGCTCATTTTATTATGGGAACACCGTATAGATAGGGCAACATCGTTCCCTATGAAGGTACAACATATAAATATAACCAAGCCTTACCCGTTAATCGAACCCAAACCTATCGGGTAAGAGTATAGTACACTAACCATTATCCAATCTAGGTGGCCTGTTCTCAACTATATAATACTCAATTACTCTGATCTATCTAGATCAGAGTAACTGAGTACTGGTCTAGATGGGAAAAGTAGAAGGAAATGGATAAAAATATTTGCATACAAACCGATTTAAAATCAATACAAATTATTTTTCCCTAGTTATAGGACAGAATGAATCTTTAATTGATTCATATATACATCACTGTACAGTATAGGGTTAATAGTTATTCTACGTCAGTTTTAGTAACTCATTTAGAATAAATTCAGCTACTTTTCTCGAAGAAGATGGAAGTCGAATAAAGGGGGAGCAGCACGTGGGAAAACAGTCTCTGTTTCTCTTTTACCATCCCACCCTCTTTTCCATTATGACCGTATTTCCATTCCAGAGGTTCACGAACGCTGGCGTTTTCGCGTTTTCGTGATGACTTCGCGTTCGAAGAGAGAGAGAGAGAGAGAGAGAGAGAGACTGTATTTTAATGGAAAGCGAAAGTTAGTTTCGCGTGGGAAGTACCTGTGTGTGTGTTTGTGTGAAAAAAAAAAGTCAGTGCCCCTTTTTCATGTAACGTCACACCTGGCGGAACTGTTTGTGTGTGGAATGCTGACACAATGGGTTTTATAGACTTGCATTTGTTCTGCGCGCGCAAGGTCGATCAGTTGTGACGTCACTTACAATGGATTGTGTGCAGACACGTGTGTGTGGAACACCAGCAAAGGATTTCTCAAATTAAATAACTCCGTCTGTCGTTGGTGCTTCTAAAATTAATACTGGGTGCTTTCTTATCAGTGGCGTACGCAAAAATTTTTTCTAGGGGGGTCATAATTTTCAAAGGGGGGGGGGGCATAATTCTATAAAATGATAGCCCGCATAGTTTCTACTAAAATTTTTATTTTTGTCATTTTGCCTGAGTTCAAGGGGGGTGTTTAAACCCCTAACCCCTCTCTTGCGTACGCCCCTTTTTCTTATCAGGGGTGGCCAAGCTCCTTGATAGTCCAAGCCATTTTTCCAAATTTGAAGTTTTTCCTAAGCAGCAATTAAATACGTATTTAAAAGCTATTAAAAAATGTTTTCTTACAGAAATTATATTTATTGAATGTCATTTGGAAGTTCTTCGTTCTTTAATTTTTCAAGGAAATTTTTGAATTGTCGATGATTTTTTGCTTTAGTGCGAATGCAATTTACAATGTGTTGCACTATTTTCATAACATCAGGATATTTTAAATATTTTGTAACGAGATATTCTCGGTGAATTTTGCAGTGAATCGGTATGAATTGTGGAATTTAAGAATCATCTCTTAAAAGACCAATAAGACCGATTTTTTACCCATCATTGCCGGAGCTCCATCAGTTGTAATATTTTTAAAAAATATATTAATACAAAAGTAAAAAGGGAACTTGAGTACATTTATCGAGAGCCACAAACAATCCTTCAAAGAGCCGCATGTGGCTCGTGAACAGCAGGTTGGTCACCCCTGTTATAGATAATGCGTTCTTATAATTTTTTTGAAAGAGAGAAATTACATCGTAAGTTGAGCTATATGTAAAATGGAACACAAAAATATTACAAAATTTAATAACTACTTGATTTCCGAGACAGCTAGAAATATCAAGGGTTTACATTTTACGTTATACTACTCTAAAAGTATTAAGAGCAATGTATGAAAATAGTAACACATACATTGCACATAACAGTAGTAAAATATGCGGCTAGAAATAACACGGGACTACATTTTGCCTTATATTACATCAAAGAGGTAGGAAAGTAGTAACACGTACATTGCACAGTAGCAGTAGTAACACATAATGCTAGAAATAACACAGTAGTATAACATTTTATGTTATACTACTCGAAAGAAGTATGAAAGTAGTAACGTATACATAGCACAGTCGCAGTAGTAACACTACTGCTAGAAAAAAAGGGACTACATTTTACGTTATTATACTGTAAAAAGCTAGGAAAGTAGTAACACATACATTGTATTGCTTTTCATATATTTTCAGCGAATAGATTTGTGTTAATAGTAAAATCTTTCGAGAAATGTAGCATATTTTCCCTATAATTTTCTGTAAATCTGCTGTTTTTCGTAGATAATCTAGAAGTGACAGATTTTTATAATCCGGGTGATTTTGCTTTCTTTTCAAGGTTATTTAAAATGAACTCTTTACAAAACTTGTTGACAACATTCAAGTTCTGCTTTACTCAAATAGCAAGTTCAAACGCTACAATATTTACATTTATGTATTCATTTAATGAAATTACCATTATGCTTTCGTAGCTTCTTAAAAGACCTACGAATGCAGTTTTAATTTCTAAAAATGCTTAACATACTAGACATTCCAAGGCAGATGGCAAGAACATGATCTCTTAGGCTAGTCTAATCGAAAAAAACTTCGTCTCTCTACATATCTCTGTCAAGATTGTTCCTTTAAGGAAATCACAATATCCCGTATCGATCACACTAGCTGCAATATGTGACTGTCTGATACGAAATGCGAACGGAGGGAATATATATAACCAAAGGCCATATAAAATATCTACTATGTTTAATAACAGAGCGATCGAAATGGGGGGATATCGATTACATTGTTATAATCGCTTGAGGCGAACTTAGAGAAGAGAATAGAGATTTGAAATTGAACTGAGATTTTAGTTTTTGTTCCATGAACACTGAGCGGACATTTGAAAAGTACAATATTAAGTATTGATTTATGAAGTCGGATATTTTTAACGGCAGATATTCCAAATATTTATTGTATATTTATATTTTCAAAAACAGTCACATATAGGATTTTTAGTACCATGTGCATTGGTGATCCAGTTAGTTCAGACAAATAAAAGAAAAATAGTTTGTTTTTATCAAAGCCATTTAAAAAGTTTTCTTGTTAATGAACTGTAAATCTTGTTGATAGCATTTATTATTTGTAATGAAAATAGGAATGTGTGCTTTAAAATTATGTATGAAATTCGTACAATTTTAAAATGAGTCTCTCAGGAATTTTTAGCGATCTACTCATAATTTTTACAGTGCGAAATAAAAATTCTTTTCTAATCAAAAACTTGTTTCTTACAACATTTCAATAATTATACGCACGAGTACAAAAATATTCATCGGTTGGTTAAAATTATAGAATGGAAGTGTTCTTATTCAAAAGTCATGAGAATTTTGGGGGAAAATAACCCTGTAATGGACAGTTTATAACTCATTCCAAATGTGAATTTGTTTTTTGTATCGAGAATTAACTCTTTTCAAGTGTGAATAAAAGCTTTTATCGCCATATATATATATTTATATATATATATATATATATATATATTATATAATATATATAGAATATATATATGTATATATATATATATATATATATTATATATTATATATATTTATATATATATATATGTATATATATATATATATATATATATATATATATATATTATATGTATATATATATATATTATATATATATTATATATATATATATATATATATATATTATATATATATTATATATATATATATATATATATATATATATATATATAATATATATATATATATATATATATATATATATATATATATATATATATATATATATATATATATATATATATATATAATATATATATATATTTAATTAAAAAAATATTTTTTCATTGATTGATTTTTCCTTTGATATCAAGCACTAGATTATTTTCCTTTAAAAGCATCTCATCTATAAACAATGAACTAAAAAAAAGTCACTGGAGAATTTTTTAACTCCTAAAACCTTTAGTAGAAATATGTGACGTAAACGTTTAAAGGGTTAATATTAGCTTTTGTAAGGCAAACATGTGTTCTCCAGTGAATCAATGTCAGGTAGGTTGTTAACAAAAATACTAAAGAGCTCTAAAATTACTATCCAGACTCTTTTCTATTGTGTTTTTTCATTAAAAATGTTTATAATATATTGTTGAATTCTTTTCTATTATGAAATACACCAGTACAGATCACTTAAAATTCTCTTCAGTTTTCGAAACTTCTTTAAATTCTTTAAAAAGGATCTGGAAGAATCTTTCTTCTCGGCCTATTACCTCTTGTTGTTCACGGACAGTTCATGGTAACTATATTAAATTTATGAAATTTAATAATTGACAAAGTAATTTTATGGTATTTGTCGCAAGATATTATAACTCATAAACGTCTCTAGTATCTTTTCCTTTCGAAAAACTTTCGTTCTAGTAATACGAGCTAACTTTAGTGAAAGCTAATTACATGTATTTATTATTTCTGGGGCTTTTGAAATATGCCTAATACATACTTAAAAAAGCGTTAATTGAGCATTTATTTGTTAAAATTGTTAATAATAGAAGTTCATATTCAAGACACTACTTCCATAATCACAGAACTAATTCACATTTGTTATTAATTTCTGAAATTTAAAAATTGGCAAAGTAATATTTCCTGACTTGTACTATTTTTTTATCCTAAAATATCACTATATTAAACTTTCCACTGAATACAAATAAAATCTAGAATTAAATTTTCATAATAGTGGGAGGTTTTTGTTTACATAGTCCATAAGGTCCCTAGGATCTCTCCCTTTCGAAAAACTCTAGTTATAGTGATACGAATTAGAAATTTATTGAAAGACAATTGCATGTATTTATGATTCCTGGGACAAGTAAATTTATTGTTAGAATTTTGAGCATTAATTTTTTTCAAAATGTTGATTATAGACTTTAATATTTAGAATATCACTTCTATAATCACAAAGAATTAAATCACATTTGTCATTAATTAATGAAATTTTAAGTGACACTAATCTTTCCTAACTTACAATAGTTGTTCATCCCAAAATTTCGCTATATTACAGCTTTTCACTGAATACAAATAAAGTATAGAGTTAAGTTATTCATCATAGTGTGCCACTTTTGTTTATATAATCCATAACATTCCTAGTATCTTCCCCTTTCGAAAAACTGTAGATTTAATAATACGAATTAACAATATAGGGAAATATAATTACATTATTTATAATTCCTGGTACCTGTGAAATATGACGATTACTTAGATTATTTTTGTTCGGGTTTTCAATATTAATATTTAAAAATGTTAATTATAGACGATAATAACATGGATACCACTTGCATAATCACCAAGCATGAATTCACATTTGACATTTACTAAATTCTTTCTTAAAATCTTTTTAATTTTAGCATTTTAGAAAAAATAAATGGCAGTACAATAAAAAAAGTCAACATTGATTGTAAAATATTATATATATATATATATATATATATATATTTATTTATTTATTTATTTAATATATATATTTATTTATAGTCAAACTAGACATATTAGAAGCAATGATGAACAGTCAATATTTATAATAACTAACCATTTAAATTATCTCTTGTTACCCTCTTCTTCCAACATTTTCTTTACAAATTCCTATAAAATACAAATGTATTAAGTTATTTTATCAAAAGCTACTTCACCTCGTTCATTTTTGTGCAACTAGTGTTCAAACGAAACTTAAGTACTTTAATTTTATTAGGTGCATATTCTTTTAACTGGTTTGTGGAAATGCTATTTTATCTACAACATTGCTTTCAGCGGTTAAAATTTGACTTTTTAAACTGATTTACTTCGTATTACATTTCCATATCCATTCAACACTAAGCGTATATATCCGTTTTTAGAATATTTACTCTCCTCTTTCATATCTCCTTTTCTATCTTTTGGAAGATGTCAATAAAATATAAGAAGCGAGGATCATGAATCCACGCTTCTAGTCCAGAAATGTGCAAGGAAAGGAAGAGCTACGAACAACTCAACTCAGCTGTGTCACGTTCTACCCAAATATCGATCCGTTTATCCGATGAAATAACAATAGACACATGCGCTGTTCTACTAGGTTACAGTGAGATTAGATTTTGTTTATTTCGCCTCCCTGTTTATTTTCAATTGGTATAAAAGTAACGGATTCGATTTCGAAAGTTTCACGCCTTAAGTCGCGATTTTTTTTTTCTTTCTGTTTAGTTAAATAATAATGTTTATGCATCAACAGTGTTAGAAATGTATTAGACGGAAAATATTTATATTAGAAGACAATATGTAATCTTTTTATTGCTTTTAAGAGGAGAGTTGTTTACTGAAGGAGTAGTTTCAGCTTTAGTTAGTCTTTCTGTTTCAAGGAATGAGATGAAAATTCTTTTTTTAATCTTTCAATTTAAAGATTTTTTTTATCAGAACAGACGGTTTTAATGCAGATGTATTTGCATAGATAAAATCATTGATCTGTAATAAAATCAAGAGGACGAAATTCCTGGATATAGAACAATATCATGGATCGTTAAATTAACGAAAAGTTGTTTAAACCTAAAAGTTTTGTCTTAAAACCAGTTAAAGGTAACACAGCCTTCTGTTTTCAGTGCTTAGTAAACTTTATATCATTTATTTTATTGTAGCAGAAGCTATTTTTTCTTGCATTCTTTACCAGTTTTTTGTTCTTTCTGAACTAACGATTTCGCTTGCTAGATTCGTTCAGCTAGATCAGGGAGGGATAAACATTTTCGGTTCGGGGCCAAAAATATAAAGAAAATAAGTTTGGCGTTTCAAGACATTTTGTTTTATAAGTATAGGAAGAGAATTTTAAGTATAGGAAGTTTTATAAGTAATAGGAAGAATATTATAAGTATAGGAAGAGAATTTTGTGGTAGTCAATTATAGTCAATTAAAATTATAATATACAAGTATTAAGATTTAAATATCTTTATGAATAATATTTAAATATCCTTATGAGTGATTTAAATATCTTTTAAATATGTTTATGAGTTGAATGAAATTGCGATTTCATTTTTAAAAGTTCCTTATGTTGAGGTTAAGTGAGATGTACTGATTTTAAGGAACGATGTTAAAGGCCCATCTGACACTCTACTGCTGAAATTATTCTTTCTAAGGTTCATAGTTGAAAACACTTTTTCACATATATAAGAACAAGTAAACATACCGCTGATCTTCTGGGTGTAAGATAATAAATTTGGGGATATAATATTTAAATAAAGTAGTAAAGGAGATGGATGTATAATGTATAAATATATATTTCTTTATTTGTTTCTGACCAGCAACTTAAAATTCTATCCATGGGCCGGACAAAACCTTCCGGCAGGCCGGAGTTGGCCATCCCTCAACTAACTGAGCACTTGAACTTTCCCAAGTTAAATTTTTTAATGTTTTGGTAAGATCTCTGGACATTTTTGAATCATATAAAACGAGCCTGATGGAAATATTTGAATACAAACCCGTATAACTATATAACTGTGCTATTGTTGTTTATAACTTTATAATTTTATTATTATAACTATATAACTTTAATATCATGGCTTTTAAGGAAACTTTAAAAATTTTAATTTCATTTTACTGAAAACGGTGTTTTTTCTACTTGCACGCACTGTAAATTAAAAAAACACTATTGTTGATATTTGATTTCAAACAATAACAGTAGATATATTTATAGACCTACGAGGAAACTCTACCTACTTATTTCAGTTGTTGATTATTTCATTTAGTATTTATAGTATTTATTTTTAAACATTTTAAAGCTTTTTTTTTGGCAATTTAATCAATTGGTGTGATATTTTTTAAAATTAAAATAGGTGGATAATTATGCCCAATAATTATTGTTTACAAAAAAAAAAAATGGAAAAATTGTTAATGAAATTCATTTTGTTGCTGTAAATCTGCGAATAGTGTGTTAGAGAAAAATTAAAAATAATTTAAAATAAACTCTCACTTTTTACTTAAAGTTCTTATTTTTACGAAGCAAAGTAAATTCAGTGAAACTAATTAGATAAATTATTGTTAATCTCATGTATTTGTGAAAAAGATAAGGTAAGAATTTAAAAAAAAATCTTCCGTTTAAAGTTGCTTAAAGTTGAAGTGTAGGAATGCTTCCCAAGATTCCTTTACCTCTTTTATTTCCCTTGGGTCTTCTCTTCCAACGATAAGTTCTAATTACAGCTAAACCACACGCAATGTTCACTGCATATGATTTACACGCAGCATTTAAATAATATGTCAGCAAATGTTAGATTTATTGGCCTAAAATTATCCGAGTTGACCTTCGAGGTGCCCCGATGCTGCAAATCATAACTGCATCTTGTAACGATATCTAGGCTAAATGTTGAGAGCAGTAATTGGCGTGCAGGAGTCGTTAAATGCGGAGAAAATCCTTTCCCCACATAATTAGAGAAACCGTTTTTAGGAGGAGGGGAGAATGACCACCTGAGAGGTATGCAAAGAATGGTGGACGGCGATAATTGATGAAGAAGCTGAATGCCAAATGGTATTGGCAACAATCGCGACAATTAGGTGTTGGGATGAAACACAACACGGAGATGTGGATGCTTGGGGACCATTAACAGAGGCTTAGCTCAAGAAAATGGCGAGCCACCAAGAGCACAATTTATTATCTTTTGGGGCTTTAGAGATTCAGAGAGGGCTCATAATCTCTCTAAACAGCAATTATCACGAAAACGTGAGGCGATTTATTCCTTAGGAATTTGACTGAACGCCAACAGTCAATGAGTGACCTGCGTGGAAAACTCTCCCTTTAAAACAATTGCTTTTGATTAAACGAATGGTGCTTTGGTCAATATGTTTTGCAGTTTAACTTTCCAAACTAATTTGAGATTCCAAGATAATTTCCAGAATAATTTGAAAAAAAAAAATCAATGAAAGATGAAATGTCAGCAAATTTAAAGGTTTCTTTTAATCTGGAATGTTTAAAGAGTGCACTGTAAAGAAAAGTATTAACATTGCATAAAATAAAATTTTAGATAATTTCATTCTGTCAGTTAAATTCTGAATAAGTATTTTTTTAACTGATATATTTGTATAGCAGAAAAATCTGAAGTAAATGTTTGTCACTAAAAACTTTAGCATAATATAGTTTTTTACAAAATTTTAAATATTATCTGGTCTAAAATACAAGAATCTATTTAATCTACAATGCTTATTTAACTTTAATAATTTGCTTCTTGGGGGCATATAATGGCATACAGGCACCCATGCTACTCTTTAAATTGTTGCTCTTTGTAGTCAAGCATGCTGTTGTTTTGATATAATACATAAATCCCGTTGCTGGATTATGAGCTAATATAATGCTTTTACATACTCTTTAAGCTTTAAATTGTACCGCAATGTTTATCCAATAATTTTGAAGATAAGTATAGGAAGAGAATTTTGTGATAGTCAAATGCTTTCTTCCTTGATGGAAGAAGTTCTTATTTTTCTATGCTGAAAACTGCAGTTTGGAACATCTTTCTGTCATGGACTTGGGCTAGATTTCACCATTCTCACCATTTCACCCTTTCTTGATACATGCAGTGACGTAGCAGAATTTTTTTCTGAGGGTCCAAGCAACAAAATTCGAAAAGAGTATGACATAATCAGTATTATATAAACTATCGTTTTGTAGTTATAAATTAATTCTTCTAGTTTTTAAAGTCAATTTGTCCAAACCTTGATCAGCTTTTATACTTATGCTTACATGAGCCGAAAGTAATGCTAAATTTGTCAAATTCTTGTAACAAGTTGGACAAACTGGGTGACACTGGTTTGACAAACTATTGAGAAAAAATATTTTTAATCTTTTTATGTTTGAAAATTATCTTTAAAAACTTGTAGTAACACGGCTTACATAAATTTTAATTTTGAAGAAATATTGTAATGCATAGATAAGTATGCATATGCAAGTGAAATTCAAATGACACCACATTTTTTTTTATGATTTTTCACAATTAATCAAAATTTGACTCAAGCTTTAATAACGTAGGAATTTAAGAAATCGAAATGATCTATAACATAAAACAACTAACATAAAATTGTCGTATGTCTTATATAGTTTATGCCTATACGATAGAGATAATAAATTAAATTACTTATAATGACTTTTAAAAATCCAACTAATTCATTTTGACAATTTGTTAATAACATCGTAAAAGAGACCTCTGTTCTATACACCAAAGAAAAGAAGGTTAGAATGGGGTATGTAATTAAAAAAATTTTTTATTTGCATTTGAAATAAATTTTCACAATAAATACATGCATGTATTCATATCTATAACAGATTGAAAATTGACTCATATAGTAGAGAAGTCGTGAAATTTAGCATCATTACGCTGTGGTTTCCGAACAACGTACATATTTATAATTAGGACTGTCTGTTGTTAATAAACTATCATAATTGTTAACGATCTGAAGTATACCAGTTTATTTAATATTTTTATAATTTTTTTTTATCTATAGTAGTTTATTTAAACCTTCATTAGGAAAATTTTTCCTACCCAGACCGAAGGCTGGGTGCGAAGCAGCTAGTATATAATATATTTGTAGATACATGGAGATATGATTATATATATAACAATAAATCTTCATAGAAACTATTTTGATGTTTACTTTTTCTCTAAAGCAACGTATTCTATTTTACTGATATTTTTTGTTTGAATGAACTTTCTACTAATTAAGGTTAATCTAGGTATATTATTCTCTTTTTTTCCTGTCATTCAGTATTCCAAATTATATTAGCACATTCTTGATTCATGAATATTTATCAAGCTGTTTTAAAATAGGTATTTTATTACCTTTTGTTGACTGTTCGTTTCACTTTGTTTCTTCTTCTCCATTCTTTTTTTCTTTTTGAATAAAAAAGAATGGTAGATTAATTCTGGACTCTAATTAAGCAACTAATCTCTCTAGAAAGTAGAGAAATTGTTTAATTCTTATTTTCTTTGTGCCATCTTAAAAGCGACTTCGTGTTTCCCTAGCGAATAAATAAATGCTTTATGAATTTTGTTATAGGACATACGAAGAAAAAAAATATATTGAAATGGAATTTTTCCTGTGCAGTTTCAAGAATAATAGTTGAAAGAGGGAGAGAGATGCATTATTCTTTTCGTTTCCGTTCATTATATATAATTCTCTAAGTGATAATTCTTGTTATTACTTAGTCTGAAAGAATTCGAACGTCAGAAAATAAATCTTTAACCTAGATTAATAGAGCAGTTCTAGCCCTTTTTAATTGCGAACATTTACAGATTTTGGGTGAATCGTTTTGCTTTGTGCCTCAATTTCTTTGTTTGTTCTTTGTTATCATGCAGATATCCTTTGCTGACTATCAACTTTCTTTATTGTGTCGCTTTTCACAGTTACAAACGTTGAGTGGTTTAGAATAAGACTATGTTATTGCAAAAAATAGGAAATAAAGTTTATTCATATCTATTCTAGCTTTTGAATACTCCTGCTTTTAGTTATACATTACCATATGCATATCCGCTGAACGATGGCCGAATGGTAGTTCGCTGCTCTTAGGTACCGGAGTTTGCGGGTTCAAATCCCGATGCTGGGATGAATGTTCGTAGCCTTTCGGAATCGGCTTTAAGCAGTAGTTCCCAGTCACGCTAGCCCTCGCTTAGCAAAACAGTAGACCGTAGCGCTCCAGACGAAACCATATGCATATTTTGAACTCTATTGTTTTTCTTCCAAAACGGAATGTAGACCGAATTGGTTTGTGCGCTGCTTTTCCGTACCTGAGTTCATGGGTTTCAATCCCACTGTTGATCGTAGCCATGTAGTATCGGCTTTAAATCATAGGTCCCCGTCTCATCATCCCTTGTGTAGCAAAACAGTAGACAGTAGCGCTCCAAACCAACTAATCAACCATTTCAAAACGTCATTAAATATAAGCTTTAAAGTGAGTCCATAGCTGTTGTAGTAAATTCTCGCTCAGTGTAAACCTGTGGGTAAATTTCTTCGATCTGGTTGGCATCTTAAGAATTAAAAAAAAAAAAATCACGAGATAGAACAGTAAATTCTGCTGAATTCCATTATTTTTTTTTCAATTTAGGTCTATTTGATGTTTTTATTTGCTTTTGAAAATGAATAGAAAAAAATTCTCTCGAACAATTTAAAATTTAATACATAATTTTCTCAATTTTTCCTTTAATGAGGAAAGATGGCCTCCTATAGGATTTGCCCTTCTGTCACGTGATATATATATAAATACATACACACAAACATATATATATATATATATATATATATATATGCATACATATATGTAGTTACACGTGTGTATATATATATATATATATATATATATATATACATATATATATATATATATATATATATATATATATATATATATAAATATAAATATATATACATATTTATAGACTTTTTTAAACATCACCAGAAATCAGTCGATTTGCCTGTTTGACTATCAGTTTGGTTTGGTTTGACAACAGAACCAATGAGGTTTATTTCTTAAAGTCTAAACGGAAAGGCAAGAAACACCCATACCAAATGCGGTATTCGAACTCTTATAGCATCGTACCAGTTCGGTAATCATCCAGTGAACATACCTTTGACGAAATTCTTACGTCATTTTGAATAACTACCGCTAGAAAATCTTGCAAGATTCGTGTACTTACTATACTAAAACATATAACAAAATACAGCAAGGATTTACAAAGCAAGTTAAAACATATTACATATTTACGGAAACTGTATAAAATATAAAAATCAGCCTATTGATGTTTTAATAGGACGGTAAATCTCAAAATTGAAACGACACAATCCAGTTTTGTAGTTCGAACTCGTTCAGGCATTGTGTCATCGTATGACAGCACGTGTTCGGCAATCGATCACGAATGTTATCCGAATGAAGTTTATTCCGTGCTTACATTTCATTTGTAATCCCGTGGGTCGTCACTGGTCAGCTGCAATTGCATTTAAAGCCTTGGCAAAATGCCGAATTTTCTTGGTTCAAGTTCAACATTGTATGTCAAGGTCAGTTTGGGCATAGAAATTTTTACGTCGATACATTTTTCATCCCAGAAAAAGAAAGAGGGGGGAGGGCAGAGTCGATCTTGGATAATTTTATTTTGACTTTGGGAGAATCAAACACTTTTTCTGATTCGAAGCCAATAAAATATTTTTTTTATAATGTCTGGAGAAGGAAATGAATTTATTTTTTTTTACTCTGCGGTTTTTTGGAAGGAGATAAAATTGTATATGTAAAGAAAATATTTTCTTTCAATTCATGGTGGGTCATTTAATTTGACGAGGAGGAGATTGCCTTCTCCTGATACCGTACCTCTTTCCCACTTGCCGATCTTTCGGCTAGAAGACACTCAGACATACAGATATATTTTCTGCACGTTCTTTAAGTATAAAAAGAGATGCTTAGTGCGTCTGCGATGTTCGACCTCTGGAAGATGAAACTTATGTAAATTTGAGGCAGAGTATTTTTCGATGACTTTTAAACTTCTAATGCTTAAAGTTTTGTGAAATGTTTTTTATAATGGTTTTGTGTATACAGACTTTATATTTTTTAATTGGGAACATTAGAGGTTTTTTAAATGTTAAGAATGCTAATTTTCCTATTAGAAAGTATTTTTTTTTCTAATGTTGGGAGTGAATAATTTTTGTTACTCTGTTTGCGAACATGAAAACCGAATGCGAATAAAGAAAGAATAAAACAGAATGAATAGGCCTTTGAAACGGCCCTAACAATGATTACCTCAAATATAGAATTAATGTTGACTCTTTTTGTTTTACCAGCTGATTTTTCTAACCTTTCTATACATGCATGCAAATTAGAAATATGTATTTTCAATATTTCAAATGTTTTACACGCACACACACACACACACACACACACACACACATATATATATATATATATACGATTTCACTTATAAGGGCATATTCATTTCATTAATAAACTTCCCTTATTGTTTTCTTCCGAGATTGGCCTCGTAGACCATGGTTCCACTTGTTAGGGCTGTTGCGACGGAGAGTTTAGTTTTAATTTTCATTGTTTGTTTATCATTTATAAGAATATATTTATTTCATTTATAAAGTTTTTAATACATAAAAATTTGGCAAATGTGTGTTTCAAATGACTTCTCTCTTTGTGCTTGAATTCTACGCTTTAAAAATACTAAGACTTTTTTTATTTAAGGTACACACGTTTTTATACAGATTTTCTATAAAGTATCGAATAAGTATGTGTATGTAATTAATGATAAGCTTATTTTTTTTATTATATGCAAATACATGCCGGAGGCATTTCTTTTTCTTTGTAATTGTCAGTAAAATTTCTTTTATGATATATAATTTTACAGGGAATTGAAAGTTTAGTCTCAGGCATATGTAGAAGGAATTTAATAAAAACAAGATTTCCAACAATACTTTTCGAATAAATTCATTGGTTTTTCTGACCAAAATTCACAAAATTCCCGTAAGAAATAACACGTAATATTAGCTGTGATGTTATTAAATTTAAAAGTAGTATTAATTATTATCAGTATTAGCAAAGTTATTAATTCAAAAGCAATAAGTTTTTTATAGTATCTTTTAAGATTCTTTATTATAAAATCATTACTAAATAAACTTTGAGCAAGCAGCTTTTAAACTCATTAAAAAAAAAAAAAATCCAATAAATTGTAGCAAAGTAAATTGCTATGAAAACTGAGAGAAAGAGAAATAATAAATTATATTTTGCATAAAATTTGTTCCATATTCTTTTCTTTGGAATACAAATGAGAATAAATGCATTATAAATTCACACACACACACACAAAAAAAAGATAAATCAATATACCAAAATTTATTTTGGCTTTTCCTAATTTTTAGAAAAATTCGTAAATTTTCCTGACTTTTGATAAATTTTCTATATCGTCAATGAATTTTTCTGACTATTTTGAATTTTTCTGCATTTTTCTGATTTTTCTCTAAAATTCCAGGTTACTGGAAATCATGAAAAAATATATTACAAATAATAAAAAAGAAAAGTAGCAAGTATATTCCAGTGTTTGAAAAAGTTATTAAGTATATATAGTAATAAATATCATTAAATAAATTTTAATAAAATGAAAATCTATTTTCTTGGAACTGTTCTAATTTATGTTTTAAAATACAAAACAGATAAAATGTTTATTATAATACTAAAATTAAAAAACAGTATTTTTTAAAGAATACTATATTCCCTTAGAAAAATTTTAAAATTAACAATTGTTACAGTGGTTCTGTATCTGTAGTCATGTTATTCTTTTCGTGATGTTTTCTAATATAAACATTTATTTTTAAAATAGAATTTTTATTACGAAAAAAGTTCTTTCGTCTCTACTCACAAAAGATTAACTGGTGTTTGTATGCTGTTACGTGTAATTTCGATGCCCTTCCAAAACTGCAGTGAATGTTCTTTATTAGAATTTATTAACGATGTAATGTATTTTTTTTATCATATGTGTGTTCATCTTCTGTTATTCAAATATGAAATAATTTTATAAAATAATATACTTTAAAAATTATTCTATAAATTTATTAGGTTAATTTTTTTACCTTTGTAGTGAGTGCCAGGTGAATAAGATAAACACTTCGGTTGTTCGACTGTATATTAAAGCATAGAAAATTAAAATTTTGTTTATATCTATCATATAAGTCATCGTATATGTTAAATATATATTGATTAATCTTATTGTAAAAATATTACCACTGATTACTTAAAGTAAAGGACTTGTCGCATTATATTGCAAGTATATGTAGCAAGTATTATTTAAAGTAAAGTATAGTAATAGTATGTATGTTTGTATATATGCATACATATCTTTATACATGCACATTATGCATGTAAAAATAAATATTAAATATGTATAGCCAAAGAAATAAGTGTAAATTTATCCCTATTTAAAAAACTTTCATTCCATTTGTAGTGCCAGCAATCCGCCCCCACTGGTAAAAAAAATTCTTCCCCGACGTTCGAATTTGAAACAACGTTTCCAAAATATGGGTTAGCAGGATAGTAACAGACCATATCTGTACAGGTACTGAAAAGAAAGGGGAATTCTGGGATAACCATTGATTTAGTGACGTCACCCTCCGAGTCGTTTGCACACGCGCACTTCGATCCCAATGCCATCATTTGTAAGACAGGGTTGTCCCTGGAAGAGCGGGGAGGGGGGGAGAGAACAGAGGGGGACGATCGATTTATAATGCGATGTGGAATAGGTGAGAAGTGTTTTTAATTTTCTCCTCGAGTCGAGGGTAAAAAATGGGCCGTTTTTCTTAGTTACGTAAAGATAAAATTCGTTTATTTGTTATTATTGTAAAGGAAAGAGAGATTTTTTTTTCTTTCTTCTTCGGATGAATATGAGATTTTTAAATTGCGTAAACTTTTTTTAAAATTTTATTTCGCCAGAAATGATTTTCTTCTTTTAACGGTTCAGCTCTCCGTGTTGTTCAAGTCCAAAGTTATTTTTGCGTTTGCTTGTTTGTTTCATTTTTTTTTCTCTCCAGGTTTTAGGTCCAATAAATGATACATATTCCCTCTAGAAATCAGCGGAGGAGAGACTTCCGGATATGTTTGAATCATTTATTTCTTCGTTTATAAAAGGAAGATAAATAATACTCCCGTGACTGCCCGTTTAAATTCCGCGAATTTATAAATCTATACTTTCAAATGTTTTAAAAAATATTTTACCCTTAAATTGAAAGAAATATTTATTTTTAAATGAAATATTGATATTTTGTATGAAATTTCAATTCACTCTTAAAATTTAGCGGTTTTGAGCTTTTTACATTACACATGCATGCAAACATACATATGTTTATGATACATCTGATATTTATGCATGTGTATACAGTCATACCAGTCTGTAACGATACTGTACGGGCATAGAAAAATAGAAAGGTTATCATTATAGACAGATTATCTATTTGTGCATTTGATATTTATGACTTTAATGGGCATAAATATTGTTGCATTTAATGATTTCATTAAACTTGATTTAAAAAATTTTAAATATAAATATTTATAATACAACTTTTAAATTCTTAGGAATTTTGCATTCGATAATTAACCCTTAATTTTGCGAAGTCCACTATACCGGACATGTATATTTATAACTACTTTATTACATAATTATCAGCGTTCGCCACAGCGGATATTATCTTAAAAATGGAAAATGATATATTTTTTTGTTTATTTAACAGAGATCCTAATGTCTATACAGACATGGGAAAATAACAGAAATTAAAAAATATTTGGAAAAACATCTTAAACCGAACGATGGCCGAATGGTTAGGGTGTTGGCCTTCGGAACCGGAGTTCGTGGGTTCGAATCCCACTATGGCATAGATGTTCGTAGCCGTTCGGAATCGGCTTTAAGCAGTAGGTCCCGGTCTCATTAGCCCTCGTGTTGCAAAAAGTAGACCGTAGCGCTCCAAAACCAAACCATCTTGTCAAATTAAGAGTTAAGGAATTCCTTGGGACAGACCCTGATTAAAGGATAAAGATATACAGGGCCATAGCCTCTTTGATCTAAGTGGTCCCAAAATCTTATATCTAATTTTCGAAAAAAAAAAATTTAAAACGTTTTCTGGTACATT
>CM063506.1:152699331-152704331 GCA_032207245.1 Pardosa pseudoannulata | reverse complement strand
TCAGCGATATTTAGACTTATTCTGAAGTCGTTGCTTGAGTTTTACATTTGTTTTATTTAATTTTTTTTATTAAAAACTCCTGTTAATTTTATGGTAATAAGATATCATTGTGGATGAATCCTCATGAGGTGATATTCTTCGGTTAAGAAGAGGGGAGATCACTAAAAATCCCGATACATTCTCAACAAAAAATCTAAAATTTTTAGATTACTTTTGAAAATATATCTTAGGGTTTTTATTTATTTTAGCCACGTTTTCGTTAACTTTTATTTTTTTCATTTCTTCCTGTACATTACACATTAAAAAGAGTTTTATATTTCTTTATCCAGATAGGTAGCCAGAACTGTTTTTCCGTGAGAGTCCAAAATCTTAATCTAAAGAACAGTGATCTTTCAAACTCATATAAACACACGTACGCACACACACACACACACACACACACACACACACACACATGTAAAATATATAGGAGTCTTTATACATCCATCCATAGTTTTGCATGCATACATAAATGTTATAAAACGGATCAGCAACGCTGTACGTAATTTCTTTATATCTTGGAAAAATATATTTGCAACAACATTGAGTCTTTTTTAAATTTTTAACTAAGTTATTATGAGGTTTAAACTTGACTGGTAAGTACTGGAGAATATTTAATTACAAGTTGAGAATTTTCCAGATGAATTTAAAATAAAGCAGCATAAATAACTAAAAATTAAAAATAATGAGAAATGAATAATGAAATAACCTTTTGTTAATCTCTTAATAAAATTATATGCATTGTATGACATAACTCGAAACAGTATGGCCTCATCAGTAATTTATAAATTACCGTTTTACAGTAAGAAATTTACTCTAGCTTTTAAGGCCAGTTTGTTACAAACCTTCATCAGCAGCATTTACAGTCATATTTATATTTAATGTTTTAATGCGAGTCTTTACCTCATCTTTGCTGTATTTATTTTTATAAATTTTTAGTATTTTCTCCTACATTTAAATTATAATTTTATTTCAATATGTGCTCTTTTGTTTGGCGCAGCATATCCTAACTTGGATCTTGCGCCAATAAACCATAACCAACCTATATTTATATTTAATTACAGGTTCAGAATTTTCAGCGTATTTTCAGTGAATTTTCAGGTTCTGAGTGTCAGTGTATGTACCGAATGTAATGCTAAATTTGACAACTTCGTGTGACCAATTCTATTGCATAGAAATGATTTTAACTGCTTTCATGGTAGTGGTGTACATAAATTTTAATAAGTTTAAAAAATCTTGTAATGCATACATTCAAAACAATTCGGGGGGCGGGGGGGTCTAGACTCCCCGAACCTATCCTATGAATGCGTTCCTTTTCTTTATGCTTATTAATTCGTATATTCCATTAATGAAGTAAGATATATATTTTAAAACTAATTTAGCTAGTTATCATTTTCATCAGTGTCGGTCATGTGTACATGTTTTGTTCAGTACAGTCAAAAAAATAATAATGATTGTTGATGATTCATTCATAAAACTAATAATAACTATTGGTGTTCCGTAAAAATCGTGGTGTAAATATACTACCAAACTCTAATTGAATTCTTTTTCAGCATTTTTGAAAAGTCAAAACCGTGGTTTGGTTCAGTTGATTCGATGAATTGCCAGGTGCACACGACTCCACTTCGAAAAGACACTTGCTGTCAAAAAGGACTATCACTTCAGCACTACCCCCAGGTTCTTGAGAGAGAGAAGAGGGGTGGATTGTTGAAGTGTCTTGGATAAGTGACAAGGAAAATCCATTTCTACAGGATATGTTCACGTTTCTGTTCCACTGTGTTTAAATGGTGTGAGAACTGATTTCGCGGATGAGGTCTTTACCGAAATTTCATTACGTGGGTTCAAGTATCATTTGGAGAGCCGACGTTAAAAACCTCCATTTTATCAGGAAATGATTTATTTAAACACTTTCTTAGAAAACTGTTGTTTTACATTTATATGAAAGTGGTAGATGGAAAATCAAAACTTAGAAAATTTTTTCATCTGTACCTATGAAGTCTAGTTCAGTTTTGTTTTAGTATTTTTCTACAACACAGAAAAAAACCATGATGGTGTTATCAACTTTTGGTGATTGAAAACTCTGATATATTGCCTACTGCTTATTGTCATGAATCTGAAGTATGGAAACTTTCCAATCTCTGTTAGATTCTGTCTGAAATATTTTACAGAATTCCTAGCAGCGTAGAGCAGATTTTATTGTACTTTATGTGGAAGTTCATGCGCTCTAATATTTTTTATAAGTCATCTATTTCGTATAAGAATTAAGGGAGTCTGTACGTACCATATTGGATCCTCTCAATGTCAACCTATGGGGGAAAATAAATTTCCTTTTGTCCAACTTGCATTTAAAAAATTCCCTTACATAATACACCACATAAAAGAACAACAAGTTTTCTAGGGTGCTATCTTTTATTTATTATGTCTTTTAAATGCCCTTATAGCTGTTCGAAAGAGCAAAATTTCTCTCAAATAAAATATTAAATCTATATTTATGAATTATAAAATTAAATATATATTTTTCTCTGTCTTTTAAATATGGTGAAAATAACAGCATAAAGATTTTGCTGTTATATCACGCAGTATACTTTTTTTCTTTAAGTTTTGTTTAAATGCAGAACTGGCCAGAGAAAATTTTGTTTTTTTTTTAAAGTTAACATTAAGCAGGAGAAATTCAATGTAGCAGATACAAACATACCTTAAACGAAATAACTTCCTGTAAAGTAAGCTCAGGTGGAAATGAAGAGTAGTTCAAAGATTATAATGCGATCACACTTAGAAAGAAATATTTGTTCTTCGTTTCCACTATACCTCTGTGATAACAATTAATGAAATTACAGTAAGAGATGAGTGGATACCCTCAAATGAGTGTTGTAATGAAGGAAAATATTCGAGAAAGAAGAACACATCGAATATCAGAAAAATACTACAATAACCAAAAAACGTTTTTTGATAAAATTCCAACTAAAATTTTTAATTTTCGTATCTAACATTTATTAATCATTATCTGAAAATTTCCAGAAAAACTTACGTAATTTGGAATGTATTTGATCTTGTCCATCAGTTTTAGATGGATTAAATACAATGAAAAAAAATTATTACGTTCGTTAAAAACTATAATAGCAATAATTCTACTGTAGGCTGGGGTATTCATAACGGTGTTTGCTTTAACGTCTTTCTAAATCATATCAAGCCTTTTAGTTACAAGTTTTGTTTGTAACAGTTATATTACTAATTAGCATTAAATAATATGAATAGAAAGTTGAATGGTATTGATCCATACATAAACGCTTAATATTCCTATGCAAAATCAAATTTGCATAATTTTTCTTTTATTATTTAAGATCCTCAGATTTTTACTTTTATTCAGTAGGCAGGCCATGCTCTAAAATTTTTATTCCTAACAACTGTCCGTAATGAGTTTCTCATCTAAATTTAATGAGATGACTAATATTTCTGTAGTTACCAAGAAAAGTTTACTGTCAAACTGAAAACTGAAAATTCATAAACGCTTGATTATTTAGTGCTTATCATATTTTGTAGACTTGCTTATTCGAATATGATTTTAGAATACCTATTTTTTCCCCTTTTCTATCAGACATTTTACGATCTTGGAAAGGAAATGATAATTACCGCATAAATGCAGGCTTAAGCCGAAGGCAGCTGCAACGCGAAATGGGAAGTTTTAGTTAATGCACTTGGGGGAAAAGTTATCTGAACATTAGGGCATGAAGCCATTTACTGTTTGGGATGAACCGGGACTTCCAGGCTCTAAATACTGAAGTACAGGTAGCAAGAATCATTTGGGGGAGGGATGTCTCTATACCACTCTTTTCCCCTTGAAAATGTTTTTTTTTCTTTTTTCATTACGTATATCCTGTTGTAAACCTTCCATTAATTCTAATTGAACTAGTTCCATGCTGTCATTTTAGCTTAGGTTGGTAAACTTAAGTGTAGATTTAAGTCTGTGTTTTTCAAACATTTTCGGTTAATGGTGCATTAAATGTACTTAAAATTATTTGAGGCTCATTTAAAAAATATTGGATAAAAATATAAGAAAAATAAATTTTAAAAGATTTTAAAAGTCCATATCATGTTTAAACTTTCAAAAATTTTATTTTTCATTTTTACATTTTAAAAATTTTCAGACATTTCTTAATCGTTTAAAACAAACCCCATTGAAATATTCAAATTAGATCCTGTAAAACTATGCATTCTTTGCATTTAATTTCATAGATTTTAAGGAAACTATAAAAACCTTAAATGCTTTTTACTGAAAATGGTGTTTTTTCAACTTACGTACACTGTAAATAAAAACTAAAACTATTGCACATATTGATTTCAAAATTTCCCAGTAAATATATTGATCCTCATCATTAATAACTTGCCAACCCAGAGTGGGCCATGGCAGTATCGTGTTCCAGGTTGCCCTTTTCATGGATAGATTCCTCTTTCTCACTTTAAGAACTTTTAAGTCTGTTTCAAGGCAGTCAATCCATCGGATCTTAGGTTCCTAGGCTTTTTTCGACCTCACGATGGTTTGGCTTCGAAGATCCTCTAGGCGGCTCGTTCTTCGTTCATTCATATCAAGTGCCCTCTCTATTTTAATCTTTGAATATATATGAATTTTATTACTATGCCTCCTTATATATCCTGTAAATTTCTGAATTTGTTCGTCTTCTCTAGTTGCCATTGCATTTTAAGCCTTCTAATATGCTGCAGAGTACTTTCCTTTCAAAAACACCCTGGTCAGTTGCCACTTAGTTTTCATTGCATTTTAAACCTCCTAATAATCTGCAGAGTACTTTCCTTTCAAAAACACCCATAGTCAGTTGCCATTGCATTCTAAACCTCCTAATATGCTGCACAGTACTTTCCTTTCAAAAACACCCAGAGTCAGTTGCCACTCAGTTGCCATTGCATTCTAAACCTCCTAATATGCTGCAGAGTACATTCCTTCCCAA
>CM063506.1:152681831-152694331 GCA_032207245.1 Pardosa pseudoannulata | reverse complement strand
GAGAAAGTGCGCTCTAGCTATCAGTAGGTATATGTGTGTGTGTATGTCTATATGCATGCATGCATCTGTGTGTGCGCGTATATATATATATATATATATATATATATATATATATATATATAAATATATATATATATATATATATATATATATATATATATATATATATATATATATATATATATATATATATGTGTGTGTGTGTGTATATATATATGTATATATATATATGTGTGTGTGTATATATATGTGTGTGTATATATATATGTGTATATATATATGTGTGTATATATATGTGTGTGTGTATATAAATATATGTGTGTATATATATGTGTATATATATACATATATATACATATATATATATAACATACATATATATATACACATATATACATATATACATATATATACACACATATCATATATATATATACATATATATATACATATATATATATATACATATATATATATATATGTATATATATGTGTATATATATATGTATATATATGTGTGTATATATATATGTATATATATATGTATATATATGTGTGTATATATATATGTATATACATGTGTATATATATATATATATGTGTGTGTGTGTATCTGTATATATATGTACATAAATGTATATATTTGTATATATATGTATATATGTGTGTATCTGTATATATATGTATATAAATGTATATATTTGTATATATATGTATATATATGTGTGTGTGTATCTGTATATATATGTATATAAATGTATATATTTGTATATATATGTATATATGTGTGTGCATATGTATATAAATGTCAGAGAACTTTTCGTAATCTGATAGTTCAATAATGCTGATGTAAAGTTTTAGCCGAAAGCCCTCATTAGGGCCTAAAAAATTTTAGGGGTTTTCATATTTAGAGTCAAGGGCACAAAACTCCTCGTCTCTTTGCTTTCCTCTTTTTAACTCTTAATCTAAAATGACCACTGGGGCTACAGTTCGTGTCCTAGGGAAAAATTTCTAACTAATTAAATCTTTATAGTGCCCAAGCGGTGAATATAGTAAATTTCCGAACATAAAGGAGATATACACACTACCTGCGAGAGATTTACATAGACCTTTTTTTTTTTTACCCAGATGTTTATATATATTCTTACGCAGATTTTTACTTATTTCTACTGTTAGCTGATTTGTCAGTCTGTCCCCTCAGTCTGCTGATTTCTAAGGCGGAACCCTCCTATATTCTGATGACTCTTTGGTGACTAAAAAACGGTGTCTTGTTCTGGCCATGACTTCAACCACCCGTCGCAGACTCCGTCTTATTACACACACACACACATACAGTAGGAAGGAACTTATCACAAACCAACTGTTAAGTGATTTTGTATATTTATCCCATATCAGTCTGAAATTGATCAAACTTTATGTTTCTTACCTTCTAATCTGCTTATTTTGATTGTCGTTCTCATGCAATAAAACAGCTATTTGGACAACTAATCAATCTCCTATTCTAAAAAAAGAATCCCAAGCTCTTTTGCATAACGAAAACGATTAGAACATTGTGTAACTATTTGAAATCCTTGTCCGTTCCATTCGAACCTGGCACGATAAGAGTAATCTCCCGTAAACTGGCTAAAAAAAACCACTGTACCGATGGGCACGATACAAAACGCTTTTCTCTCACAATGATTGTATTATTACAAATGTGGCAGCGCATTTATCTGTTATTAACATCGTTACCATAGTATTTTCCTTATCATAAAAGGGGAAATATCCCACGATAATTTGTGTGAAGCACAAAAGTGAAATGCTATTCCCGAAAATACCAATGAAGTGAAGCGTGACGTCCCGAGTGTTCGAAACGCTGAGGATAACCGCACATTAGCAGCAGTGTTCTTCCCCTGCGGATTCAGCAGGAACGGCTATTTTATTGTTTTGCGAACATATTGAACCCGAGAGTGAGGCATATGGAACTAAATGTGTTTTGCTGTTTTCAGAGGGTTACGCAGGGTCAAATAGAAAAATTATATTCTGCCTCCCCCTCCCCGTATCTCGCCTTCTTCCTTTCCATTGTCTATTGTTTTTTTTTCTCTCTCTCTCGCGGAGGGTTTTTACGATAAACTCTTCCTCGTGCAAGCAGCAGTGAAATATCATCCTAATAGTAGTTTCGGTTTACAAGTTTGTCTGGATGTCTTTGGGAATGCGTTGGTTTGTATATTGGTGGAAAATAGTTTTACAGTGCTTAGAAAGAATAGAAAAAAGCGCATTTCGCTTCTACTGGAGATATAATGTGAAAAAACAATTTCTAAAACAAATCTCTTTCAAGCTGACTTCTTTCCTAAACAGCTTTATATTTTCTTTGAGGTTTTTGAAACATGATCGCGGCTGCTTGAGAAATAACAGAAGTGGCTTCAACTACCAAAAATAAGAGGGCTTTTATAAATAAAGAACATAATACGGCGTCATATACTTACTGAAGTTCAAACCATCTCAATTTTTTATCACTTCCGTAAGTATGTAACTGAGACAAAATAGTTTAAGTATAACATAAAAATAAGTAAAAACTTACAAGGAAAAAGAACATCTCTATCCAAACTGCGAATTTGCAATTTTACGTCTTAATGTTTGTTTCTTTTAGTTTTCTTTTTACAAAGTAATAAATTGCATTCTTTTCCTACTTACAAACTTTTTATTACCATTATTTTACTTCCAAATTCGCTTACCGGAAATGTTTGATTTTGTCTAGGTTATTGAAGGTATCAAATATGTAAAGCGCTATTGGTACCTCAGCCAATGATTTTGATTCCAACTGTCTGTCACGAATATTAGTAACCGTTGGACAATTAGTTCCGAAGGGCTTACCACAAATGATTTACTACTGTGTTACAAACATAACATCCTCATGTATACAGGATTGTATCATTTTTAGGCTCACTTGCATTAAGAAAATTTCAACAAAGATAAATATGTACATGATTCGATATAGAAGCGAAGATAATGTAGCCGAAGTTGGCGATATATCACCAAAAATATACATATTTGTAAAGGATGCCTTTTATTTCTTGTATAGTAAACAGACCTAGGGGGTGTAGGTTTTTTTCCCCCGAGCCTCACAACATCGAGTACACGCACACACAGATATATGTATGTATAAATATATATATGAATATATATGAATATGTATGTATATGATTCAGTTTTAAAATAGCGTAGTACTTATGTCTTAGTACTTGGATTATTAATGTTGCTCTTCATATTTTAACTCCCTTGTTTTATTTTTCTTATCCACAGACAGTATTAGTGGTTAACTCCACTAACTGTTACCTTGTCTTGTGCATCTTTACAGCGCTGAATCAAGAGATGTTGCTATTTTTGTTTCTTTTTAATATATCAGGATTCTACAGAACTAATGTGTGTTTGTTGTACAGAAAACATCATTCAGGGGAATCATTTTGTTTAATGATTTTTGTTGTTACTCCTGGTGAGATATTAAACTTTTGTTTTTTAATTCTATATTTAATTTTGTTTTTATTAATTAATTTCTAATATATGTAATATATCAAAATTGTTATACTTAAACTATCTCTCGAAAAACCTCCTCTCTCGCATTCTAATTCCTTAAAATATATTTTCCCAGCCACAAAATGTCTTAATTAAAGGATTGTCCTCGACTTAAAATTTCTCCAACACATTTCACAATTTTCCATTTCTCTGCAATAGATGTAAATTTTTTTCCATTCCTCGTATTTTCTAACTGTCGCTGGCAAATTGTTCAATTTTCCCATCTTGAGTTCCTTTTCTTTTTCATAACGCCATCTAAGCTTTTTTCTCTGGTAATTCTTTCGTCTCCGTCTCACTCTGGGTTCCACCCCTGTTTCAGCATGTATTTCGATGTACATAATCTTGACTCCCAATGACTGATGAAGATGTGTTTTTAGCAGCTTCTCAATAAAGATTTAAGTTGTTCTTAGAATTGTGTTTCTCTCCAATGTGTCCCGACTGCAACGTTATTCATTAGTCTAGTTGCATAAGCATCTCCTTGCCCAGTAGCCCTGGCAAGTAAAAAGAATAGGGGCTGAAATGTGACCGGCCGTTTAAATCCGCGTCGTTACACACACACACACACACACACACACACATATATATATATATATATATATATATATATATATATATATATACATATATATATGTATATATATATGTATGTATATATATGTATATATATATATATATATATATATATATATATATATATATATATATGTATGTATGTATATATATATATGTATGTATATATATGTGTATGTATGTATATATATATGTATGTATATATATATGTATGTATATGTATGTGTATGTATGTATATATATGTATGTATGTATATGTATGTATATGTATGTGTATGTATGTATATATATATAAATGTATATGTATGTATGTATATATACATATATATGTATGTATGTATGTATATGTATGTGTATGTATGTATATATATATGTATGTATGTATGTATATATATATATATATATATATATATATATATATATATATATATATATATATATATATATATGAATGATGTTATAATGATGTATTTGAGTTTATATTAATTTACATTGGAAATAATGAAAATTGATAGAAATATTTTCAATGTTTGCAATATATATTAGAATTCTTTAAATTATAATTTCAAGTAATGAATCTACGGCGATAAATTATTCATATCAAATAGAAATAATTGAGTTTAAATCTGTTACCACTGATAACATTAGCCGTCGTAATCTCTTTTACGGCACAAAAACGGCGTAAAACTGTTGATATTCCCCAGCATCAACAAGAATTCCCGATTTCCTGTTTGAGTCTCTCGCAATTTTAATCCATAAATTTTTCTGTCTCGCAGTACGTAGAAAATAAAAATGAAATGTGTTCTGCCGTAAATACAGCGTGTTTTAAAACATAACTTTTCCATGAGAAAACAAAAGTCTGTTGGTATGCTATAAATGGGGAGATATCGTTTTTTAAAAAGTTGGAAATCTTTTCGAGTAGATAGAAAAGAGCCATGTCAGAATAGATAGAACTGGCATTTACCCAATTTTTCAGTTTTACTGTTTCGGAGAACATGGTTCATCATTGGGGGATAACATTTATTTCTTTTGTAGCTACTGTATGATTTATCGCGCAATACACTTTTTATTTGGTTGTGGAAATCGGCGAATTTCTTTTTTTGCGTCTTTTTTTTTTCTAAGCTGTTATTGATCTTGTCTTATTAAAAGTGAATAATTTGATGGTAGAGCTGATAATCCCTGGTATCTTAAAACAAAAACCTTGTTTAACGCTAGGTTTACGCGATACATCATTTTAACGCATTTCGAATTTTATAAGGAAAATTACAAAAACCTTTTTCCTTTTAATTTAACTCTTGAACTGACTTTTATCCATTGAGCTAGGTAAATATACATTGAAGTCTACTTTCTTTAAATGTGTTGAATCGTGAAATTTTCTACCTGGTATACATATCTCTACGGATATGCGCTAATTTGACACGATCGAAATGTAAACAAAATTTTTAATAAATTAGTTCTTCTCATGCAAACATTACAACAATCCCCTATATAATAATAGCCTATGTTATCTGTCCGTCTGTCCTCGAATTTATGAAGCGGTTGGACCTGGATAGAATAGAGGCATCCATATTGGATTCTTGATTAGTTAAAGTTAGCAAAATTCATTAAAACTTTCGAAATCCACCCCTTTCCACACCCTTTTCGAGCATTTAATGCTATTATTTCATACCCAATTTTTCCCGGTTAAGAGCAGGCGATTACATTTATCAATTTATCACATAATAAAAAGGCAAAAATAACATTTATTTTTTCTATTATTATGACGTCATTCCTTTAACCATCTCATTTAATCATTTCTTTTATTTAATTATTTAAACATCGTCTGCATTATTATCATACGTTTTGTCACTGAACTTAGCTATTACGTAAATAATTTTCTCTTATATTTGGCTTAATTAAGATACATATGTGATAATTTTAAATTGAATCATCGATTACTTTTTGCTGTAATGAAATTTTATCACCGTATTAACTGCAAATTATTTTCATAAAAGTCTGTGAGTCCATTTCACGGACTAATAAATATCTAGCGTTTAAGTTATATATCTTTGAAAATTAAGAAGTTTGTTCGTTTGTGTGTTTTTATACATAACCACACGGTTTGACTAAATGAATTCAACGTGATTCTAAACTGCATTCACAGTATCGGGCGACTTTAGATGACTATAAAAGTAAACAATTTAGTGAGCTTGTATCAGATAATTCTCAGCCAAAAATCCTGCTTCATAGATTACTTTACAATTCTGGAAAATTAAAAATTTTACTGATTCCGTCATATGACGGGTTATATGTTAGTAATAAATAGAAATGTACCAACAATACTTTTTATCTTTTATCCGATATTGTTATGATGATGAAACAAGCAACAGTAGAAAGAAAAAAACGCAAAATGTCAATTGGAGTCAGAGTGGGGAGAGATTTTGAAGGTTTTAGTTACATGGTTCGAGTTTTGAAAAATAAAATACAAGAATATTTTTTGACTTAGTAATATTATTGTGAATATTATCTCATATTTTTATTTCTTACTTATAGTGTATAATTACATTGCTTTCTCAGTGTTGGTATATGTATTCGTTCATGAGTCAAATTGCCGAATATTGGCCGAATGGTTAGGGTGCTGGCCTTCGGAACCGGAGTTCGTGGGTTCAAATCCCACTATGGCATGGATGTTCGTAGCCGTTCGGAATCGGCTTTAAGCAGTAGGTCCCGGTCTCATTAGCCCTCGTGTTGCAAAAAGTAGACCGCAGCGCTCCAAACCAAACCAATACCAAATCATGCGTCAAATTGACGCAAGTTCGCAGAGATAGGTATATAAGGAATGTCCGTAAATCTAATGTTAAGAGAAAATAGTGGAAAGTGTTTATTTCTTTGCATTATTATACATTATTACTATTTCCAGTGCGGGGCACATGTTTTATGGTGTTCGCCACTGCCAAGTTGTGGGTACTTGTTGGCCATTTTACTATGGCAGTACTATATAAGGCGGTTTCACGCAGCAGGGCACATCTAAACTTATTACAATTTTGGCTTTAGTTTCAAATGAAAGGGCAGTTTATTGTGTGTCTATTGGCTGTTGTAAACATGAAAATAAATGGGAAAGGCATTATAATAGTTCGTGACGTCGCGACAAATTGCTCTATAGACCGCTAACATTACTCCTTGGAACAAAACAAACAAAATGAACTCGCGTATTTTAGAAGCAGGAACCAATTGGAAAATCCCCAGGTTTGGACTACAATTTCAAAGGTATCGGTTGGGAACTTGGAGGAAATTGCTACTACGAACTTAATTAACGCGGATCTTTAGCCAGCTCGATCCTCGAACTCGCAACCCTCTGAATATGAGATCGATGCTTATGCAACATGAGCTACAGTGGCTCTCTCTACATTATCTCGTAATTTATTGTTAAGAAGAGCAAAATGGGGTAAGGCAGGAGTCAGCAAACCGCGGATCAGGACCCGCATGCGGTTCTTTGCATAGTTGTGCCTCTTCAAGGTTCTGACTCTTATGTATTGATCAATAGCAATTAATTCCTATAAATGGCTGTCTAATATCCTCGTTATTTCTTTTGATTTCCAATTTGGCTTTTCTCTCTTAAAAGTCTGTTTTCCCCTGAGATAAGGCACTGCTTTTGGGTACGAGAGTTAGTTCTTCTCGGTGTCAGGCACCATTGCCAACCGAATCTATCCGGTGAGCTACGTCAGGATCTCCTGGTTTCCCCATTTACTAACTAATAACATAATTATTCCAAATGATGAAATGTTTATGTAATATTTTCCTTGTTTCAGGCATGCAAGTGGTCTAACTTTATGCCAACATACTTAACGTTAGAGAAAAATCCTAGCCAATGTTATTACAATCCCATTAACAGATAATATTCAAAGGTTTGCAAGTGGTTGAGAGAAAAGTAATGCATCTCAAGCATTCTGAAGTCATTGATTGCAGAGTGAAAAACAGAATTAAGTTTTTAAATAAGAATGCAGTGAAATAATAGGAACATTTTCATTATGAAGCGAATGTCTGGTTCGACTGTTTGAGGAAATAATTTTTGTTCTTCATTTAAGGTTTTTTGTCCCCTAATTGCAATGCTTTCTATTTGCTTTCTATGGAAAAATAATAAAATAAAATGAATGCGGTACAATCAACTTTGATACGAATATAATCTCTAAACGTTTATTTATTTATGTGTCAGAATCGCCGCCCGAGGGCACGGTTCGTTTTTCGCGCACTGTCTGCTTGGGTCAAGAGCGATGCCCCGCGATATGTCTCCCAATTAGCATAGCTGAAATGGGCATTCACTGACGTCAGGATTTTTGCATACTCATTAAATTGGCTACCGGAGATAAGATCACCGAGGAATTTTCCTCCACCACAATGAAAATAGTCCTTGAAAAGGTCGGCCCGAAGTTTAATTGTGCTTTGACTCGGTTTTTATGTGGGTTTATTGAGAACAAAACGAATCAAACCCAGATTTGATTTATCTCCGATAATTTGTGGCCCCCTAATTGGACTTCACTTCTTCCAGATTTCGGAAGGAGATTGGACTTCGGTGATTTATTTTGAGACTGTTTTTTGCCCCATCGTTCCTTGAATTTACGGTTGTCAGGAGTAGAATAAAACGGAAACTGGATTGGTATTATATCACGGTTCCTTTATTTAAAGAAAACTAGAAACTATTTACGGTCAAGGAAATGTAAACAAATAGAAAGAAAGAAAGAATTTTTTCACGCTTGTAAAGTGCAATAAAGTGACCTCGTCACGGTACTTTTGTTTAATTGCTATTTAAACTAATTAAATTTGTGATACTTTGACTTAGGTTGTATTGCAAATTGACTTTCTGTAAGGTGTTTGAATCACTAATTAAAAATATATTATGAATAGATAAGAATTTTGTTTCAACAGTAATTATACTATGGTTAATAATAAATCAAAACCAATAAGGTATTTAGTAAAGTTAAGAAATATACATTAACCCCTTTTCATGTCCTGTATATCACGTGTAATATTAAAATCAAAAGCTTCATACTATTGTATATCATATAAAAGCTTGTAATATGATATAGTTCATTGTCTACCGCATGTGATATACAAAGTATAAAACATTAGATGTGTATACCATTTGTGATGTAAAAGACGTGCAAATAGTTTATAAATACATGAATGAATGCATGAATTAGTCACATAAAAATAATGAATTAATTTTGATAGTAAAACCATTGAATATCCAGTTTGTGTAAAATAATGAATTAATTTTGATAGTAAAACCATTGAATATCCAGTTTGTGTAAAATAATAAATTAATTTTGATAGTAAAACCATTGAATATCCAGTTTGTGTAAAATAATAAATTAATTTTGATAATAAAACCATTGAATATCCAGTTTGTGTAAAATAATAAATTAATTTTCATAGTAAAACCATTGAATATCCAGTTTGTGTAAAATAATAAATTAATTTTGATAATAAAACCATTGAATATCCAGTTTGCGTAGATTAATTTGTCTTCATAGGTTTGTGTAGGATTGTTAAAATATGTAATCGTACTCATACTTGGCGACTTGGTGTTTTTGCTGCTTATTATTTTTTTAAGTAATAGCTGTCTCGGATTTACGAGGTTTTCTTGAGTTGAATCTTTTCTGTTTTTATTGGTTGTGTTTGATTCATTTCCTTTGTCTTGTGTCTGTAATTTGATTGTCTCAGCTCAGGATCTTAACTATAAAAGCCCAATGTACTTCGTATTTTTATCTTTTATTATTATCATTATTATTATTATTATTATTTTGGTGTCTTTAATAAAAGGTGTTTTGCGATCTGTGGCTCTTCATTATGCTTCGACAGGGATAATAGAAGGAACTTTCCCATATACTAGTTGTGTTTCGTCTCCTGTACATTTGAGGCCGAACGATGGCCGATTGGTTTGGATGCTGGTCTTCGGTACCAGAGTTCGTGGGTTCGAATCCCACAGTGGCATGGATGTTCGCAGCCGTTCGGAATCGGCTTTAAGCTGTAGGTCCCGGTCTCATTAGCCCTCGTGTTGCAAAAAGTAGACCGTAGCACTCCAAACCAAACTTTCCTGTACATTTGAGTACTGTTACCACATGACGTATTAGAAACAGTTATTTTTAATTTTATGAAATCCTTTAGTAAGTCCTTTTAGTAAGTCTTGGTTATTCAGTTAATATACGTAATTCAAACTAGATATTCTAGTTTTTATGAAGTGCCACAGCGGTTTTCATTCAGTTTGCCCGAGCGTTATGATATTCCATAGATGAAAAATATGCAATACATTTAGAAATAAAAGCTAGAATCTGCTAGTATATTCTACATATAAAGTTAAATGAATTATTGATAATATATTATAGCATAATTCCAACGTCTGTTACTAGTGTTGAAAATAAACTGCTTTAACACCCCAAGTTGCATGAATATTTTTTATGAAAAACATTTTTCTCTCGTTTATGAGCTTATTTTTTAAAGTTTGTGATTATAAAATAATAATTTATGTGTAGAGTGTTATATGAAACTATAACGTTCTACTCCTGTACATCTTGTGGTTTTAAACTGTAAGAAAAAAAAATGTATATTGATCAGCAAATATTGCGAAGTGTGTTTTTGTTATGCCCACCGTTACATAATATGTGTGTATCTTCTTCCTTGAATTAATGTTTAGTTTTATTTTTCTACAATGAGTATAAACTTACCGATGCGCAGCTAGCACCTCACGGTCAAAACCTACATCTTGAAATAAATTTATGGAAATGAGTCCATTCATAAAATTTGAGTCTCCATCACGTGATGCTCCTTGGACTCGTGGGTTGCAGCAAACCGGTCTCGAATGATAGGTGTGGCTAGGATCGAGGAAGATAAATTTATTCCTTCCGCGACCAGAATCAAGTTCGTTACCTGTGATTCTGGCCTATTCTGACTAAGAATGTTCCCTTTTTTTTTCTTTTTAATGCCCCGCCCCAACCTGGGGAACTAAAATGCATATGAAACACTCGCAAAGAATCGCAATTTGTTCTTCTCTTAGTCAACGTTTGGATGCTCTCCAACTCGCCGTTCAAAAACAAGTACATAAAAGGTTCCAGTCAATTTGTTAAATCTGGATACAAGATGGAAATTCTGGTGCAAGCGATGGGATGCTGCAGGCGTATTTTTATGTCAACTAAACTGCATATTTCACTTCCTTTTAGCGTTTTTAACTGTGCACGTATTTGAAGTATGGAGGATAACTTGTCAGCTGATGTTAGGAAAAATGTATTATTAAGTTCTGCACGCTTTATCGGATAATAATGATAAAAAAAAATATATCCGGCTTGTAAAGTTGTTTTTAGATAAATTTCAATAAACATATTTTAAGAATCTAATTTTACATCATTCATTCGTATATTTTACTAAAAAAATCTAATAATTGTCTGTAAAGATAGATGCTAGTGGGCATCATTTTGCAAGTACGGTAGACATTTGGTAAGCGTCCAAGAAAGATTAATTTATTTTAATAATACCACTGTAACTTATTAGTAAATTAGGTCTCCTCCTTATTTTGCATACCAAATGTTTCCTGGGCTCCTTTAGCCCCCAGCCTGGGACTTACGTGCGAAGGATTTTGAGACAAGAGGAATGTTTTTGTTATGTACCACAGTTCATTGCAGATTTAGTTGACTTTAATAACTTTAGATTTATTTAATAAGCAATGTGGAGATTGCTAACAGGAATCCATTTTAAACACCACGCTTTATAAAAGCTGTGGTAGCTCAGTCAGGAAAGGCGTCAAGTTCATGACCGGAGGATTGTGAGTGTGATGAAGATCCGCCATGGCTATTAATGGCGTTTGGAGTACGTTAAATAGGTCCGTGGTCGCAATGTCCTCCAATTTCAAAGGATAGCTTTAGAGGTGACAGGTCAAACAAGAGGTCTTCTGCTTGATTCCTGCTTCTAAATTACGAAAGATCTCTTTAAGCATAGTGTTGTTCTTTCCTGAAGAGCTTATTCCTTAGTCTTAATTTGAATTCCCGCTGTCTCATGTTCTTGTCTTGTCCAAGTGGCATTAAAAACAAAAGCAATCCTTTATTAATGACTTATTGTTAATACATTATATACATCAGTTTATGTTGTTTTCAAGGAAATGCTTGTAGTTGTCTTGACTTGAAATTTAAACTGTATGTTAGAATAACTGTAATTATATTAAAGAGATTAAAAGGTTAACCTTTCATATAGCATGTATGATGATTGCCTATAAATTCGGATTGGATTATTTTACCCCGATATTCTGTATCAGAATAATAGGCCGTATCCCAGTTCGGGGGGCCCCTTGAACCAAGTTCAGTGGGCAAGCCAAACTTGGGCGATGTCTCCATATTCTAGAACCCAATTTTCTG
>CM063506.1:152669331-152676831 GCA_032207245.1 Pardosa pseudoannulata | reverse complement strand
ATGAGGACCTTGTTCGTGTCGGAATTCGTAAGACAAAAGGAGAAGATTTATCCCTTTCTTCCGATGCCGGGTATAGGGTACCATTTTTGCATGGGAACAATATCTTGTTTCGGACGCACACTCGAGGCGAATACCAAAACCGTAGAAAGGGAACTTAATTGCTCGATGTGCAGAAGAGGCTATTTTGGTTATAAATAAATGCCATCGACAGGCGGTGCTTATTTTATTCCTTGGAAGGTGTTTCCTGGTGTTTTATTTACTTCCAAAATGACATGTTGTAAATTTCAAAATATCCTCCCTACCTCAAGCTAAAATCGCGCATATTTTGTGATTATACATATGTATTGTCTATTTTAGTGCTGTTGGCAAGAAATTTATCAAGATTTGTATACTAGAATCTACTTTCGATGCGTTTGTTAGCCTTTTCTTTAATGATTCTGCTTTAATACTTCATGATTAGAATTTTTTTTTGTTTTGTTTAGAGCATTATAATCAGTTTTTGCAGCACTTGTATTTTTCTTATTGAAAAAAAATTATTTTCAATATATATTTATTATTATTTATTTCTTATTGAAAGCTATAAGAAATAATATTACAAAACATGAATTAGGAAAAATAATTAGATATATAAGAGTATCGGGCTTGTGTACGTATTTAAGCATAAGGTTGAACTTTGGTGGTTTAGTTTGGACTAAAGTCTACTTTTTTCCTACAGAAGGGTTAACACATTGTGTGCTGGTACATTTCGCAGCGGAATTGTACCGGGAGCGGGCGTTTTACGCGTAAATTTAGTTATTCACTTAAATCTCAATAGATCAAAAATTTTTTAATTTTTAACTTTTCGTATTTTATATTGAAATATATAAAGAAATATATAAATATATTATATAATATTTGTATTTATAAATATACATATATCATTTTCGCAAGGATAAATAAAAAGTTAATTTTAAATCTAAATTGATTTTTTTTTTTTTTTTTTTAATCAACCTTCCCGTTCTGTGGTTCCGCATCGACTGATGTAAAAACGAGTTTTCATTTGTCTAAATTTTTCCAGAATCTAGGTAATGGACAAGAACATTCGGCTTCGTTTTCCTGTATATACCGTTATTTTTGTACCCACAAACAAACCATGGTTCTACACTAACCCGTACTAGAACCTGATCCGAGCTCAAGTATCAATCGTCAGAAAACGTACTAGTATGTGTCCCACATAAAATGTATTAATGAGACCGGGACCTACTACTTAAAGACAATTTACAGCAGCTGCGAATATCCATGCCATCATTAATACTCGAATCTACGATCTCCGGAATCGAAGCGAAGGGATTTACACATTCGTCCATCTTTACTGAATCGTTGTGAAACTTTTTTTTTTATTATAGAAAGATATCTCTTAATTATACATTGAAAATTTTTTAACGTAACTGCAATGCTAAACATTTGACATTTCCCTCAAAATTTTTTTAGACAGTCTGATTCTTGCTGAAAATATTCAACGGTACAATCCATTATTTACTTCCTTTAGATATTCTGTTTAGCTACTTTTCTCAAGAACTTCCAATTCCATGGAAAACAAGTCGAATACTCACTTATAATAAAATCTTAAAAGATACATGATCCAACAAATTTAAAGTCAATAGTCATGAAAACAGTATTTCCTTTTAAAAAATATTCTCTTACTAGATAAGTTCTAAATTTTAAATGGGTTAAATATGGAATGAGCTCATAATATATAGTGTTCTGTATAGGATATTAAAAATTCATGTTTATCTCAGTTTGTGACAAACCACGGGTATCAAGGACGTGTTTATAGGGGGGTGGACCCCCCATATGAAATATTTTGAATATATCTACTGCAAGGTTTTTTAAACTTATTAAAATTTACGTACATTGCTAATTTCCACTGCAAGTGTTTAAAGATTGTTTTCAACCACGAAAGAGTCGAAACATTTCTTTGCTGTAGAATTGGTTAGAAGAGGTTGACAAATTTAGCAGGACTATCGGTGCATAGAGGCATGGCTATAAATACAGGTGAAGGTTTGAACAAGGTGGCCTTAAAAGCTAGCCGAATTAATTTTCTACTATAAAACGGTAGTTTTTAAATTATGAATCATTAGCCCTCGTGTTGCAAAAAGTAGACCGTAGTACTCCGAACTAAACTATACTAAACTAAACTTAAATTATTGATTTTGTCCTACTGTTTTGAATTTTTATATCGTATAAAGTATGTAATTTTGTATGTCATAATTCATTTAATTTTTTTAAAAATTTTCCTTGTCTTCCCTAAAGAAAATTCTGGCTACTCCACTGATGACAGTGGAAAAGCAGTTTTATCAATCTTGACTTAATGAAATAAAATATCAAAGGCCACGGTCAGAGATACATTTTCTTCAAGTTAGGTCTATTGGGGTTTTCCAGATAGGTGAGTAAATTTGCAAGACTTTGAACAGACGATCCTTGTAAATATGTCTGGGAGTGCCTGGATTGCCAGATTCACATCAGTCTCATCATGTTTTCTGCGAACGTAAGGCTGCCTTGCCAAGGGCCCTAATAGGCCGCCTAATGGCCTGTCTGCAGTGGAGTGTGTTACCGGTGATTACGGCTCCACTTCCGTCCAGGAAACAGCCTTCACCCCGGACACAGAAGGGCGAAAACGCAACTAGTTTTCGCCGAACACCCCCTTTGTTTTACTTTCACTCATACGCTTCTGTGCGTCCATTCCCCCAGATTGGTTCCAGTCAAAGGCCTCTGTTACGCGATCAATTAAATCCCGATCGACGAAATGTCACGCAGATACTTGAGGATGCTTCAGAACAACCTGTATCCATAACAACGGGGGAGGGATCACTTACGACATTCAGATAGTCTCGTATTTCTGTTGAAAACCGTAGTTCCTGTTAGACTGTACTATTATAAATAAAGCCATTTTTTAAAACTATAATTATCACGTTATTAAATCAGTGGAAGAGGTAAGCAAAAAGAAGACATTCGCACTGCTGAACTCTTTATCCATTAGGGTGTTTAAAATGTTGGTGGGAGTTTTTTAATATTTTATTTCATGGAATGTATTTGAAAACCGGAAGGAGGTGGGGAGCTTAATTTCCATATGAAAAAGAAGATGAGAAACAAAGATAAAATAAAAAATATGAATAAACTTGGCAGTCAACACCAAAACAGAAATACAATATATCTCCTGGTAATTATACAATGCATTAATACCAGGAGATATATTGTTTTTCTCTTTATTTTGTATGCCCACATATTAAATAACTTAATTTTTTTTTACAATAAGAGAAAATATATGTAAAATATCAAAAGTATTTTATCCTTTTGAATACTAATAAAAATATATAATAGTTTATCCTACTGACCACAGGCGAGAGTGCTGTAATTTACTCTCTCCTGTAGAGGGTCTTATAAGACGTATTCCTCTCAAAGTTAATGATATCGATACGATATTGGATAATGATATAAGTTATACAATATAATGTTAATAGGTTTTGAATTCTACGTAGTAGGAGAGAAATATAGCACTATCTATACGACGTCAGAATATTAAATATATTCTGAAGCGACAGCCAATATTACGAATATAAATCTATTTTAAAATCAGAGTAAAATATTTTTTGTATTGTTATTGTAAGTAATCCCTTTTAGGTATTTCTTAAAGGGAAAATATTATGCTTTAAAAGTCTTCTCTGTGTTATATATATTGAATTCTTTAGTCACTAATGGTCTCTGCATCGCTGCACCATATCTCCCTACAAATATAAAACTATTTACTACTAGTTTACTTTAATATCATAAGTTAGAAACATTGTTTTTTATCTTCTGTGATTGAAATTCTTAATATCTACTGTCCTATGTAATTACGCCGAACGATGGCAGATTGGTTAGGGTGCTGGCCTTCGGTACCAGAGTTCGTGGGTTCGAATCCCACTGTGGCATGGATGTTCGTAGCCGTTCGAAATCGGCTTTAAACTGTAGGTCCAGGTCTCATTAGCCCTCGAGTTACAAAAAAGTAGACCGTAGCGCTTCAAACCAAACCAAACCTATATAATTTCACTTTTCCCCCTCCTTACTGCTTTACTTCTTACTTACTTTTCAATGGATAACATAGTGATTTGAACCTCAAACTCTACTATTGTGGGTCTCACAGAATATACCTCTAAACATTTTTACCCACTTACATTCTTCTCGGAAAATAAAACCCGGTCTTAGATTAATTTTTGCTGCACAAGGCAGATTCAGTAGGTTTTATCTATTTGTTTACCTCTCTCTTTATATTTACACGCAGACATGCACACCCGCAGTATGTATACATGCATGTATGTATTATCTTATTCTATGTATCAGCTCTAAATAGAGCAAATTTCTTAATAAATAGTTTTTGTCGTTCCTGATTTGTCCTTTATTCAAAGCTTTCTCTATATAAATTTAATGTAAGATTGTCTGCATTGTAACATGTACAGTACAGTATACCATTACATATTTCGACGTATGTAACGGTCCTTTATGTATTTCTAACTTAACTGATGTGGTGTGGAACATCGTATTCGAATCCCTGAAACACTTTCTTCATCAAGTGAAGGAATCGGTGCACGAACTTAAACATAACTTGATTAATTACCTAGCTAGCATTATTCATACTCACTACCAATACAAAATCCCCTATATAATAATAGCCTAAGTTATCTGTCCTTCTGTCCTCGAATTTATGAAGCGGTTGGACCTGGAATGGATAGAGGCATCCATTATTACATTCTCGATGACTTAGAGTTAGCAAAATTCAAAGCAAGTCTTTAAAATCCTGGAAATCCACACCTTCCCCCCTTTTTGATAATTTAATGCCCTTATTTCAAGCCCTATTTTCCCCGTTTAAGAGCAGGCGATTATTAAATGTATCAATTTATTACATAATAAATAGGTAAAAATAACATTTTTTCTAGCATTATGACGTCATTCCTTTAATCCTCTCATTTATTCATTTCTTATTTTAAATTATTTAAATACTGTCTGCATGATTTTCTTACGTTTTAATCACTGAACTTATATATTACGTAAATAATTTTCTTTTATATTGGGATTAAATAGTAGATTGGGCACATATGTGATAATTTTAAATTAAATCCTCGATTTTTTTGTTGCTTTGAAAATTTTACTATCGGTATTAACAACAAATTCTTTTCATAAATGTCTAAGAGTCACGAACTAATAAATATCTAGCGTTTAAGTTATATATCTTTGAAAATTAAGAAGTTTGTTCATTTGTGTGTTTGTTTTTATACTGTTCTATTCTCTATGTAGAAAGTTCTCAAAATAAATTCAAAATTTCTTAACACCACATTTTTATTTTTAAAACACGAACACCACATAAAATATTAAAACTAAATTCTATTTTCACCAAATAGAAATCAAAAGTGGGAAAGTTTCGACGCGTTTTAAATTTCATCGCATCCTTCCACACTCATCAAAGGTTTTATATATATATATATATATATATATATATATATATATATATATAAATATATATATATATATATATATATATATATATATATATATATATATATATATATATATATATATATATGTATATATAATGTATATATATATATATATAGGGTATATATAAAATATATAAATCATAGGGTAAAAATTCCCGCGTCATATTTCTATTCCCCTTTTTAACCCTATATATGTAATTGATATATATGTTATATATATGTAATATATATGTTATATATATACATGGCCCTAGCGGATATAATTTAGGAAATATTCCAAATAAAAAGGAGATACATGCTATATATATGATATATATATATAGAGATATATATTCCCATATATATATATGTATATATATATATATATATATATATATATATATCATATATATTTATATTATGTCCCTATGATGAAGTGGGATACCCGTCCTTATATAGTTGTCTTATATAAAGGTATTTATTTATATATTTATATATATATATATATATATATATATATATATATATATATATATATATATATATATATAATATATATATATATATATATATATATATATATATATATATATATATATAAACTCTTTTGCCTTTGCCAAAACGGCAAACCTAAACTTCGCGGTCGTGACAGTACATAACCACACTGTTTGACTAAATGAAATCAATGGGTTTCTAAATTGCATTCACAGTATAGGGAGACTTTAGAGGAGTATGAAGTACAGATAATTATCAGTCAAAATATAAACTATTTTTTTCCTGCCTCATAGAGTACTTTACAATTCTTTAAAATTAAAAATTTTACTAATCCCATCATATGAGGGCTATGTGCTAGTTCATAATAAAAACATTCGAAAATTTGTTATAAGCACAATTTCGATACCACTCTGGTTGCATCTAACCAGAAAGAACACACCCCTTCTTAGATATCTTTTTAAATCTTTTTTTTTCTCCCGTTTGCACCATCTACAAATAGAACCTCTATTCAGCGTCGACTGAATGAGAGAGTCTTTTGAATGTGGCTGTGACACTAGACTGCAGTGGTATTTCGACTCTAGGCTTTCTAAACGCAAGCATTTCTAAATTTAGAAAATTCACTGAAAGTTAGAATACTGCAGACTGAATCCCGTCGTACAGTGATTCAGCGAAGACGGATGACGTTTTTTTGTTGAAATGCGCTAAAGGCGCTGAAGAGCTTAATGCACGTGCAAATATGCACTTATGTCTCGAGATGGAGTCTGTTTCAACTCGGTTTTTCCTAAAAGATATGAACTAACTGAAAAAGCATTGCGATGATGTATCAAGGCTGAAGACAGAATTTTTAACCTGAGAAAAAAGAAGGCTTTTATCTGCGACAAATATATCAATAAAACTGCAGACGCTGCTACTGATGCATGCTACGAATGAGGAATAAAATAAAATTTGTGAAAACTGTTGCCGTTTAACGCCATCTAGTAATTAAATTTAGCATTTAAAAATTAATCTCGTATTTCCCATACACGACGCTGGTCTCTCAATATCAACCGGAGATCATAGCGTGGAGGAGAAGCTGGATGATCAGAGCGAAATCGCTGCGTCGCGTATACGAGACGTTGATCGTGAACGGGTTAATAGTAAGTTATGTGATGACACGGGTGAAACGACAGTAATTACATAAAGGAGTTATGTAAAGATTGCTGAAGGAAGCAGGAGTTAATTTTGGTGTATGTGAAGTGGTTAGTTTTGCAGAATGAATGGGGAGAACAAACGAGTTTCACCAAAGGTTACAATTTAAGAATAGAATTGCTAGAAATTTATTTTAGAATCTAATTATAACTAAACAGTGCTTGTTGTTAAACTATCACTGTATTCACACACAGATACACATATAAATATATATATAAACATCGTGTTCTTTACTACCCATGTTCAAATATGTTTTCAATAGAAATTGAGGTCTATAGAAACACCAGTCTTCTAAAATGTTGTTTAATATTATTAAGTGCTTTAATTG
>CM063506.1:152651831-152664331 GCA_032207245.1 Pardosa pseudoannulata | reverse complement strand
AAAAAAAAAAAAAAAAAAAAAAAACTGCTTCATGAATTGGTTTGAAGAACGATGAAGAGAGCATTTTGTTTTGAAATTCCATCATGCAGAGAGATATTTTCCCCAAGATCTGAGTGCAAGTGTTATTCGATTTGATTCGTTAAGGTTTTTAGAAAATGATTGTGTATCAGGCAATTTTTATAAAACCCGTTTTCTTCCGTATAAAAAAAACGAGAAATCCTTTGTGTATTTTATTACTTAGAATGATTGAACATAAAATTATGGCTTCCTTATTTGGAATCAAACGGTTGGAATACCCAGAGTTACTTGTCTTCATGAAATATGAGTTTGATGACTGCGCCCTAGAGATCTCCATTTGTAACATTATGTTATCCATTCCTAACGATGCATGTAATTGATTAATGATACATTTCAAACATCTCGCAGTACTCAAGATTCCATGTACTGTAAACATGAGTAGTGTAATGTTCAAAGGAGGAATTGACCTTACATTGGCTTGTACTGTGAAAAGCAGGTTTCATGTTGCTATCATTATGCAAAGTTAATTTTTTAAGGAATGTATTATGGGAGCTGAACGTGCGGTACATGGCACATTCATTTCCTTCCTCATCATATAAATGCCGAACAATGGCCGAATGGTTAGGGCACTGATCTTCAGTACCGGAGTTAATGAGTACGAATCCCACAGTGGCAGGGATGTTCGTAGCCGTTCGGAATTAGCTTTAAGAAGTAGGTCCCGGTCTCATCCTAGAGTCCGGGACCTACACTTGACACTAGGTCATTATAAGAAAATATTCATAGGTATAGGTTACTAAAGTATACTTAAGTTTATTTTATTTAATCATTAATTGAAAAGGAAATTTAACATTTAATTTGTAAAACCAGTTAAAAGTTTTCTTTCAATTAAGGATTATTAAAATTTTACTTTTAAAATAATTTTCAGTAATTTATGTGTTACACTTTTGCAACACTAGAACCGAAGGTCCTAGTGTTGCAAAAGAGTAGACCGTAGCCCTCCAAACTAAATCAAACCTCATCACTAATGCAAACAAGAAAATCGGTATTTTTCAGATTGGTCAGTAATAGTCACTATTGGTTAGTATTTCAGAATTTCATCAGTAAAATCAGTATTAAACGAAAAATTAGTTTTTTGCTTGTGTTTGTGTTTTATTTGAATTTTGGAATTTTGCTTTATCATTCAGAAAGTATTTGAAACTAAAAAGTGTATTTAAATGCCAGTGCATTTTTTTAATGTATGTGTGTAGCAAGAGATATGCAATTTTCTTGTGGATATGTAGATTTTTGTGGTTTGGTTTGTTATGCATATCCGCAAATTGAATGTTTTCATTACTTTGCTATTTATTAAATTTTGGCTGGTTTCTAAAATATATCTTCATTTTCCTTAATAATATATGTCATGTAATGACATGTTTATGTAATTTTTATTATATAATTTTGGTGTAATTTTACTACATATAATATTGAATTTGTATTGTGTTTCTGTCTGAGAGAAGAGGTTATTTGAAATGTCTTCCACTCTTTCAAATATATTGCAGTATTATCAAACTTGACGATATCACACCTTAGAACTTGACTTACGATCAAATTTATGCCAAAGTAAACTTACAACTTATGTTATTTTTAAATACCAGGAAAAAAAAATGTTGTACGAAAATTAACTTATTAATTACTATACTAAATATAGTCAGTACTTTTACTAATCTGTTAGTACTTTTCCAGTTTTGGTCAGCAAAATCAATATTTTTAAGCCTTTGACTAGCGTAAATCCTTGTATATATTTGCACTTTGCTACATAATGTATTCTTTAATATATGTTTCCATATAAAAAAAATAGATTTTTAATTGCATGGAGATCAAGTTAATACGTTAGCACCAAGTAACACGAGAGTAATAGAGATAGAGATTTATAGAATAATATCATTTATTGTGTATGGTGAATTTTCAGTTGAAGAAGCCATATGAGTTAGCAGTATTCTTCACAAATCTAAGCCACGTAGATATTTTATTGATTATCATCTATTTTCGTAAAATCATAACGAAGCTTCAGATTTAAGTTTTTAGTTTATCTTCGAAAAATGCGTTTTCTAAATTGCTTCAAGTTACTTTTACTGTTCATATACGTATTTGTTTCTCTTGTTTGAGTTTTACTGTCTTTGGCACCTTCTGTACGACTAAGTATACAACATGCGTTTTTATTTAATTGCTTTATGGAAGCAAGTTCGTAGAAAATTTTATATTCAATAAGTTGCTACTGTTTTTCCTATATAAAAATATGTTTCCAGGTGTTTTGATTTTAAATGGTTCTTTGTGTTGAACACCAACAAAATGTCGCATCTGTCACCCAAGGTTCATAAACTGTCGATTTCCGTCTTAGAAATGGTGAGGTGGCTAAGGTGGATCCTGAATTTTTTTCTTCATAGGTGGGAAAATTTTTATCCTCTATCGAATGATGCCATTGCTTTTTTTTTTTTCGATTGATCTTTCCGTTTGAAGGGGTGACTTTAATCCCTTCCCCACCTCAGGTTACATTATTGGTACAAGGTGTAGTTACCGCCAGTAAGTACGCTAGTACATCATACTGAATGCATTGCTGATGATGTGTACTTTTAACAACATATTTTGGAGATCGCCGACAGAACGGCTATTTTATTATATTACTGGGAGGAATGCGGTCATGTTTTGCTACTCGATAACTAAATTAATCCATGATCAACTGCTTAAGGAGGACAAATGACCTTCGAAATGACAGATTGTGTGTATCAAATACATTTTTGTTTTGAAAAAAATCAAATTATTTAAACGCTTTATTATTAAAACACGATTTTCGAATAACTTGATTATTATAGTACATTGAACTTATCTTTTTGTCATACACCTTTATTTTAAACTTTTAAAAACATTATTTTTAAGTTTGACGATTTTTGTGTTGAATTAGTAATTTTGAAATGTTCTAGGTGCAATACATTTATACATTGCTTATTCAAAATCTTGGAGTTTCTCTATAAATGTGTTAAATGTGTTTGTTCTTAAACTGTGTATGCTTTTCAAAATCGTATTTTCTCGAATTACAGAGGATTCAATACCGTAAAAAAGCGAAAGCAGTTGCTAAAGCATTGTATAATTTTAAATAATTGTCTTACATTGGTAGTATTTAACGTAAGTTAAATACTATCAATGTATCACATTAATACCCAGGTTATTAATGTGATTGTCATTAAACTGGTTATGCTTTTCAAAATCATAAAGTATTTTCTCGAGTTATAGAGGATTCAATACCGTAAAAAAGCGAAAGCAGTTGCTGAGGCATTGTATAATTTTAAGTAATTGTGTTATATTTAACGTAAGTGAAAATGGATACTCAGGTTATTAATGCGTTTGTCATTAAACTGGTATGCTTTTCAAAAATGAAAAGTATTTTCTTGAGTTACAGAGGATTCAATACCGTAAAAAATCGAAAGCAGTTGCATTGTATAATTTTAAGTAATTCTTACATAGACGGCATTTAACGTGAGTGAAAATCGATAGTCAGGTTTGTTTTTATATAAATTCTAAATGTAAAATGAGGAAAACAAAACCAATTGGTTAGTCTTCAGTGCGCTAAGAATATGTTTAAGGAATATTGTTAGACAACAATATTTTTAACATATATTCGCTTATTTTAATCAAAAACTCTTTTTCAATTAGATTTCTATGTCTTATATGTTTTATCTAACGATGTATATTCTCATTATAAAAATATCGTTAAAAATTAGACATTTAAAAAAACTGAAATTCAGTATATCTTGTCCCTTTAGCCCCTTAACACATTTATCGATGTCTGACACGGGCGAAATTCAAAATAAACAAAGTAATAAAATTATTTACACCTTGTTTCTATAAAATTTTTTTATAACTTTTACTCCTTTCCGCTTCTTAGTCACACCCTTCAACTGTACTTGCAAAAGAACTTGCACTATACGTATATATTTCTTCTTCTGTCCAAAAACTATCTTTTTTTTTTCCCCAAAAAAAAATAAACTCGTGATATAAGGGGTTAAAGGCAGTTCCGAACGGGTGATAACATCCGTTCCAAGGCGCTACTAAGGGGCAGTTTTGAACACCACTATTTCTTCTATCGACCTTTTGCTGTGGGAGTGTGTGTTCTCTGTGGTAACAGTGGAAGAACTGTCACAAGTTTCTACGGCAGTAGTAGAGGGTTTGCACAAGATTAAAAATCGTAAGTTTTATGACTAAAAAATATACGATATTAAATCACTGCGAAGTCATTAAATGTGTAGATTCAATTATATAGTTAAGTAAGGCTTTGACTTAAAACAAATGTTGTTGCAAAATGTATTATAGAAAAATATGCGAATGTGCAGTAATATTGTCATTTTATTGCAAATAAGCCACCATATCAGTAATACGAGTAATGTTACCTTAAATTCCTTTTAGATTCCTCTTAGTCACGCCGGAAGCATATAATTCCGAGATTTACGTTAAATGAGAAAAATCCTATTGATTGTACAAATCTTGAATATCCTGTTACAATACGGTTTCGGGCAAATTTATTACAAAATCCCCATAGGGCGTTAATGGACTCTGAATATTGACTGGTTTTGCCCCTATCATAGTTAAAAAGTATCGGGTAATGGAGTGATGACAGGAAGTAGACTGTGATGCTACTCGCGACTTCCTAATCCGATTGGGCTGAAACCAGTAAGTCTTGCCAATAACGTGTCATCAATTCTATAACAGAATCCGAATTCTCGTATCGCTCGACCGACCGATAATGTTTCTGAATAACATTATCGTGTCCATGGAAATCCAGAGATATGGTATCGGATGTGGTCTATTCGTGCTCAGGTGTGCGTAAAACGTATCCTTCGCCAGAAATCCCCACCAAATCGGCTTTGCCCATCCGACCTCTAATGTTTGGAGAATAAGAGAACTCGGTGAATACGCTTTGGAACGAATATTACAACAAATTATATAGGTGGGGCAGAAGAGGTTATACTCTAAATCACCTTTAGATTTTATAAAAAAGCTATTAAAAGAGATTACTATAATATTTGTTTACTGCGAACATAGCGTTGAGAAGTATCGGGTAATGGAGTGATGACAGGAAGTAGACTGTGATGCTACTCGCGACTTCCTAATCCGATTGGGCTGAAACCAGTAAGTCTTGCCAATAACGTGTCATCAATTCTATAACAGAATCCGAATTCTCGTATCGCTCGACCGACCGATAATGTTTCTGAATAACATTATCGTGTCCATGGAAATCCAGAGATATGGTATCGGATGTGGTCTATTCGTGCTCAGGTGTGCGTAAAACGTATCCTTCGCCAGAAATCCCCACCAAATCGGCTTTGCCCATCCGACCTCTAATGTTTGGAGAATAAGAGAACTCAGTGAATACGCTTTGGAACGAATATTACAACAAATTATATAGGTGGGGCAGAAAAGGTTATACTCTAAATCAACTTTAGATTTTATAAAAAAAAACTATAAAAAAAGATTACTATAATATTTGTTTACTGCGAACATAGCGTTGAGAAGTTCCAACTGAGGCTTAAATTCTTTAAGGAACATTCTCTAATAAAGCTGAAAAATACGTCTGTGAGATTCGTCTGCCTACTAAACGATATCATATAAACGATATTTTTATACCAATAATTTTTTAATAAGTATTATGAAACTACTCTACATCTAAGTGTATCTATCCACTACTCTTAAAATTCATTAGTAGTAAACTCTTAACTTTGTATGCATATATATCAATGTATGTCTGTGATTACTTGTGTATATATATATATATATATATATATATATATATATATATATATATATATATATATATATATATATATATATATATATATATATATATATATATATGTCATGTTTAAAAAAGGGTAGTTAGAAATTACGTGAGTTATAAATGATTTTAAAAAAAGGGAACTCTTTTATAATAATAAAATAAAGGACCCATGCTCGCTTAATCTTTTAGGATAATCCGGTCAGGCGGAAGCATTTTGGAATAACTTGATGATTTTTCAAACAGATAAGAGTCAGTTAGCGCGTGAACATGGAACTGTGAACACACTCTATGCGTGTCTTCGAAGAATAAATGAAAATGGTTCAAGTTGTTTTCAAATGGAACTGTGATTTAATAAACTTATTATTATCCAGAAGTACTGTTTTCCATTCGCCTTAACACTCGACATTACATACACACACACACACACACGACATGCATGATATGCCTAAAATATAGACATCAAATTTTCGGAGAAAAAGCAACTAGCACCAGTATCTTATGCAAATGCTTTTTTAAACTACTGCTTTACATGATATAATGGCTTAAAACAAGTAACGCTATTTAAAGGTAAAACAGATCTAAGCAAAGAATTTTTTTATTACATTATGAACAAAGTTTTTACCTCCAATATTGTATTTTTTGGTGCAAGTAGCATTTTTTCCATATTTTTTCCTGGTCGAATCATTTTGAAATTTGTACTTACTTTTGGCTTGCTTTGGAAAAGCAAAGGTGAATAACTTTCGTTGTACTTAATACACCACAAGGCCGAACGATGGCCGATTGGTTAGGGTGCTGGCCTTCTGTACCGGAGTTCATGGGTTCGAATCCCACAGTGGCATGGATGTTCGTAGCCGTTCGGAATCGGCTTTAAGCTGTAGGTTCTGGTCTCGTTAGCCCTCGTGTTGCAAAAAGTAGACGTAGCACTCCAAACCAAACCAAACCAAACCAAACCTAATACACCACAAGAGGAAGATTTGGTTTGGAGCGCTACGGACCACGGTTTTGCTACAAGAGGGCAAATGAAACCGGGACCTACTCCCAAAGTCGCTTCCGAACGGCTACGAACCCTAACTTTTGGATCGCCCTGCTTATATGTCATAATTGCTGTAGTTAAAAATTTGTATCCGAATTTTTTAGTTAGGAATTGTTCAATTATATAATTTATAATATGTTTGCGTGGTTTATTCCTATGAAAAGTATTGATGAGTTCATGACATAATAATACCGTTCTTATAAACAATGTTGGTATTGATGTACTAATGTTATATTCGTTAACATATATTGAACGTTTTTCATTAGATTTTATTTCAGAACATTATTATATGCATTGTTCTATTATTTATATTTAGATTCATCTAACTGATATTCCATATTTATAATCCTCAATACAACTTCTTAAATATCCGAGAACAAATGCTACTTGATTTAATGCGGTTTCTTAATCCCGAGTGTACAACTTATAAAAAAAATAGATATAACACGCTCATTTTCAATAACAATGATGGTGAACATGTTCAGTTCACTTAATTTCCTTTTCAGAGAGTGAAAGAGGAAACAATATTTTAGCCATTGATTATCAGTATTGACTGTTCAATTTGAATGTTATTGGCTACATGTCTTGTTGGAGTTTCAATTGTATGTTCAGCGATTTTCAGGAATCCGGCCTTGCTTTTAACTTATTATCAAAAGAACAATGTTCGTAAAGAGCAGTTGTAAATCGAAAATGATTATATTACGACATGACAATAAGTTGATTGTTTTCCAGATGCACAGAAATAATCTTATTTATATTTTTTACCATACGAAGCGTATGAAAGTTCGCTCAGCTGTGTAATCTGTCATTAATGGTACTTAATTGTGATTTACGAATAAATAAGAAATAAAGATGTGGTTGTAAGAAGACATGTATTTCTATAAACAGTGCTACTTCGACTTAAAGTGCCTAGATATATGGGAGTTATCTTGCATTTTAAGTTACGAACGAAAATTTTGAAATGTGAGCAAGCTTCAGTGACTTAAAAGCCAATAACAAAAGAGAAAATTAAGCTGAGCGCGCATAAAAAAATAGTAATACAAGTATTTCGAGTCGCAAGTAGTCACTCAGTCGATTTTTCCTTTGAGTTATAAGCCAAAATTCGAGATACCAGTGAGCTTCAGTTACTTGAAAAGTCAAACGAGAAATTAACTAAGTAAGGATGAAATGAAAATTAAACGAGTGTTTCGAGTTACGAGCAGTTAATCATTCGATATTTCCTTTGAATTATGAGCCAAAATTCGAGATACCAGTGAGCTACACTTGATTGAAAAGCCAAAGGAAAAATTAGCTAAGTAAAGATGAAAGGAAAATTAAACGAGTGTTTAAAGTTACGAGTAGTTTATCATTCGATATTTCCTTTGAATTATGAGCCAAAATTCGAGATACCAGTGAGCTACACTTGATTGAAAAGCCAAAGGAAAAATTAGCTAAGTAAAGATGAAAGGAAAATTAAACGAGTGTTTAAAGTTACGAGTAGTTTATCATTCGATATTTCCTTTGAGTTATGAGCCTAAATTCGAGATACTAGTGAGCTACAGTTGATTGAAAAGCCAAAGGAGAAATTTGCTAAGCAAAGATGAAATGAAAATTAAACGAGTGTTTCGAGTTACGAGCAATTAATCATTCGATATTTTCTTTGAGTTTTGAGCCAAAATTCGAGATACGAGCGATTTTCAGCAATTTAAAATACGAAACCAAAAGACACTAATCAAATATGAAATACAAAAAAATAACAACAGACAAGTGTTTCGAGCTTTTTCTTATCTTAAAAACACAAAATTAATCTTAAAATAATTTTGAAGAGAAAATCAAAATTCCTGAAATTATTTAAGAACAAAATTAAGTATTTATATTGTTATGTCCTCAAATCCTATGATTTTATTTAAGTAATTACAGAAAAATCGGAAAAACATTTATTACATATTAAATACTTATATATTACCTCTTAAGTTATGTGTCTGATATTACATTTTTTTATTTTGCTTTAAAGTACCGCACAATCGCTATTTTAATTACCACTATACTTTAATTTTTTTTATTCACCACTATTTTAATTCCAAATTACCCTCTCGCATTAAGCTAATGAAGGTTGGACTATAAATAGTTCCAATATCATTTAGTAATTAAAAAAGATTATGGCTGTTATATAAGATCAATATAAAAATGCTGATTGCATTGTGCATTCATTTTATTTCAGTTAAACAGTTATTTCAATTAAATGTCAAGGTATAAAAAGATATCTCGTATCTTTTTTAAAACTTTTTCTTATTTAAGAGTAATTTTTATTTGATTAATTAATTAATATAGTCTGTAATGTATCTGGCAACAGCCAGAATAAAAGAACTCATAATTAAGGGGAATCTGGCAACACCAGATAGAAAAACATGAGAATTCAGTTTTGGTTTAGAACAATGATTACAGGCTTAAGATGTACATATAACGTGATTTGTGATTTGTGAATAAATATGTTTTCGTGAACATCTGCATCATATATTAGGCCCCCAAAACACTAAAAGTCTATTATAGAATTACACATTTATTGAACCAATGGGTTGGTTTGAGATGAAAATTAGTGTTATTTAATTATTATATTAAGATATGTGGTAGAATATGATAGAGTTACAAGCTGAAATGTTTATATACTTGAGTTTTTTTTTTAAATTTCATTTAGCTCTTTTGTTAACTAATAATGTAGTTTGTTGTTTTTTGAAATATTCATCTGCGAAGTGTGATATAGTTTTTGCTACTTTTATAATTTTATGAACTTTATTCTATGTAAGTTATTAATTTTTTTCTTCATTGAAATATTGCTTTATAATAAGACAATCTCTTTTGTTTTTTTAGGTAAGTGTCATTGAACATTTTTGAAATCCTGGACTTAGTATAATCCTGCTATACGTTAAGTATATTTTTTTTTTGTAATAATGCTTGTGTTAATGAAAGTTATAATCGTATTAGTGCAGCTGCTACTTTTACAGGAAATTAATAATGATTTTAAGCAAATAGCTAAATTTAAAGAATTAAAAATATGCTGTCTTATTCAGCATATTGATTCTAAATGTAAGACCAATGTTTTGATTTAGGTTACCACGGATAAACATTAACCTATTAATTGTCATAGGAAGCAAAAAAGGTTTGTGAACCACTGTCCTAGGTTCTTTATTCTCCCTTCTGCAGCCCAATGTTACATCACCAGTCTAAGAAGTTTTATCTTAAAGTTAGGGTTATACATTTTGTTTCCTCTTGGGAATCAACTGTGTTACATAGACCAATGCTTTGCCTTAGAATGCTGCAGAAAATTTTAACATATTAAAAAGTTCTGAGAACTAAAAAAGTTTGGGAACCCAGATGCTTGGATTCTTTTTTATCCCTTCTTCAGCCAGTGTTACATCGCCAATTTTAAGAGACGTTTCTTCTGGAAAGCGAAAGTCAGGATTATACATTTTGCTTCATCTTCCCCCAAATATGTTAAATAACTGTTAACTAATAAACTGTTTACTAATTTTAAATAGTACTTTATTTATTACTACTATTTAAACCAAGCTACCCACATAAACTGTTGTTACATATACTAATGCTCTAACTTAACCCTAAAATTTTGGAAAATTTTGACATATTAAAAGTTTTTATTGAGTAAAAAGTTTGGGAACCCAAATTTTTAGGTTCTATTTTAAGAGACGCATTCTCTTAAAATCGAAAGTCAGGTTTATACATTTAGCTCTATCTCTCTCAAATGTCATAGGAATAAATTGTTTCTTAGTTTTAAATACTTACTTTATTGTCACATTTTAAACCAAGCTAACCACATCAACTAATATTATTACTTTTTAAACCAAGCTAACCACATCAACTAATATTTATTATTCTTTAAACCAAGCTAACCACATCAACTAATATTTATTATTCTTTAAACCAAGCTAACCACATCAACTCTTGTTACTTAGACAGTCCAATAAAAAATTTTGACGTATTAAAAAGGTTTTAGGAAGTAAAAAAGTTTGAGAACCCAAATGCTTGGATTCTTTACTCTCCCTTCTTCAGCTCAGTGTTACATCGCCAATCGAAAGAGACGTTTTCTCTGGTAAGCGAAAGTCAGGGTTATATATTTTGCTTCGTCTTCCCCTGGTATCTTAGGAATAAACTGTTTACTAATTTTAAATAGTACTTTAATTATTATTACTATTTGATCAAAGCTAACCACATCAACTAATATGACTACTATTTAAACCAAGTTAATCCACATTAACTATTGTTACATAGACTAATGTTTTGACTTAGAAATCCCACGGAAATTTTTGACGTATTAAAAGATTTTAGGAAGTAAAAAAGTTTGGGAACCCAAATGCTTGGATTCTTTACTCTCCCATCTTTAGCCCACTGTTACATCGCCAATCGAAAGAGACGTTTTCTCTGCAAAGCGAAAGTCAGGGTTATATATTTTTCTTCATCTTCCCCTAGTATCTTAGGAATAAACAGTCTACTAATTTTAAATAACATTTTATTTATTATTACGATTTGAACAAAGCTACTCACATAAACTGTTGTTACATATACTAATGCTTTAACTTAATATCCTAAATTTTTTTTTTAAATTATGACGTATTAAAAGGTTTTATTTGGTAAAAATTTTTGGAACCCAAATGCTTGAATTCTGTTTTAAGAGACGCATTCTCTTAAAATCGAAAGTCGGGGTTATACGTTTAGATATATATCTCTCACATATCTTAGGAATAAACTGTTTGCTAATTTTAAATACTTTATTTATTGTAACGTTTTAAACCAAGTTAACCACATTAACTAATATTATTACTACTTAAGACAAGTTATTCCACGCCAATTGTTGTTACTTAGACTAATGTTTTGACTTAGAGTCCTACGTAAATTTTTTTGTAATAACAGGTTTTATTGGGTAAAGTTTGGGAACCCAAATGCTTGGGTTCTATTTTAAGAAACGCATTCTTTTAAAATCGAAAGTCGGGTTATACATTTAGATATATCTCTCTCACATATCTTAGGAATAAACTGTTTGCTAATTTTAAATACTTTATTTATTGTCACATTTTAAACCAAGCTAAACACGCAAACTATTGTTACTTAGATTAATATTTTGACTTAAAATAAAAATGACTTTTGACGTAAATGAGTCATACGTAAAATTTTGACGTATTAAAAGATTTTAGGAAGCAAAAAAGTTTGGGAACCTAAATGCTTGGATTCTTTATTCTCCCTTTTTCTGCCCAGTGTTACATCACTAATCTAAGAGACGTTCTCTGAAAAGCAAGAGTCGGAGTTATACATTTTGCTCCATCTCCCCCAAATATCCTGGGAATGGAATGAAACGAAATCCATTCACCCCTTTGCTTATTTTTTCGAAGGTCACAATAGGCAGCGCAGATTGCGTCTCGCATCGTTTCTCTCCCCTCCATCTCCACCCAGACTCAAAGGGGTTATTCGGCGAAATCAAGAAGCTCGCTTTCATCTCAAGGTTGTCTCCTTCCAACAGCCCTAAATAACCATCTTTCGACTCAATCGAAATTCGTGTTAGAAAGAAGAAAATAATTTCGTTGCGCCATTGTTTCCCTTAAATTTGCGAAGAGATTGTTGCTAGAAAGAAGAGAAAAAAAAAGGTGATTCAGAAAG
>CM063506.1:152566831-152634331 GCA_032207245.1 Pardosa pseudoannulata | reverse complement strand
CTATGAACTACATTGTTTTGGTTTTATTTGTATGCGTATCAACAGTATCTGATAATTCTAAAATTTTACATGATTTATTTTCGATTGATAACTGTCGTATTCAAAGAAATGGAGAGACAGTACAATATTTGTACCCAAATTATACATGATAACTTGTATTTTATCCGAAATAGATTAGTAATAAACAAATATGTTTGGATTTATTTTATCGTCATATCTGAAATCTTTTTAAATAAGAATGCCTTAATATAATACAAATAAATTTCTCTTTAAATAGAAATGTACTTTAAGAAGGATGCATTAAAATTTAACCTAGCCTTATGACAAAGATATTCCCTGACGAAAAACAATCAGATAAAAAAATAAATGGTTCTTCTCAATAAATATTTTCAGTAAAATCTTCCTTTTCTAAATAAAAATTCCGTTAGCATATTTTAATGTTATTTATTCCACTGGCAGACTGCGGGCAGACACGGTCTGAACATCTTAATCCTGCCTTTACAAACATTAATTACCATTAATCTAATCAACACTATTTCTATATATTAGAAGTAATATTATATTGTTGAATGAACAAATTAAAAGTACTTGGCATTAAATGACGTTCAAACACGTTACGACAGGGACAGTTGTATTTAATTATCCAAAGTGTAGATTTGAGATAATTTTTTAGAGTAGTGTATTTTTTTCTATGTTCCTTCGTAGATTTTCATTGGAGTCAATGACTAAAACAAACATGATGATACTCACGATTACTAACAAATGACATGAAGTTTATGTATAATTACTATGTGGCTGTATTCTTAAAACACATTAGGGATACAAATGGTGAATTCTCAAGAATTCAGAACATTTATTGCCAAAAATAAATGAAGCACTAAAGAACCTCCATTTGTTTTTTGAGATGAGGTATTTAAACGTAAGAGTAGTTTTGAAGAAGTGTTTACCATGAAATAATGAGCCCCATTAACTAATGATCGCTTTAATGGGGGAAGTAGAATAAGAACTAATTTCTTGTAATGGGGAAATAAATTACCACTTGTGGATTTTCCAGATTGATGAAGCAAATAGGTATGAAATCAGCATCCTGTCTGAAGCAACGTTGTCGGGCGTTGTGAGAGACATTTCAGGAATTTATCTTGCAACAGATTCTTTATAACGTTTCTTCAAAACAATCCAACACACGCAACTATGTCAACTGAGCAACTTGAATAGCCTTTTGTTAAGACTGAAGAACTGACTTCATCAAGTCACTTAACGACTCCTGTTGCTGTCGGCGGATTACAACATAACGGATAAATTCTTCCTTAAAAATCACACTCGTTGCTACATTTCAAGGTTTCTCCATTGTTTGTGCCACAATCAAATTCCGACGCCCATTAGTTCTTTTTAGATTCTGCGCGTTGACAGCTAACTATATTAACAGTGGAGGAGGTGAACGGTAGCCGGAAATTACGGTAAGAAGTCAGGCACCCCGACCAATTCTTGGCCAAAAATATGGAACATGTTTACATTGCACTACTATTCGAACCTCGTCGACAGATGGCGCGCTTCAGATGATGCCGCTTTCTGAAAGACAAATGAATGGAGAAGGTGGGGAAGCGAATCGTACAATGGTTATTGGGCAACAATAGGCGTCGGCAATGAAACGAACGTATACAATATTGCACCCGTTTCCGTTACGGTTTTGAATAAGCGAGAATGTCAAAACCTTGAGCTTTCTCTCGCAGGAAATTTGGAGAGCGGCGGCAGGAAACGCATGTTGGTTCATCCGTATCCGCCACTTTTTGGAGAGCAGGGAGAATGAAAAGTAAAACGATGTGATCTCAACCTACATCTCGCTTTGTGTGACCGATGCCCTCTCCTCCCAAACTGTTACTTGCTTCGTAATGTTGACGAAATTATTATACAATGCTGTTTGAAGTTATCTTTCCGTTTTCATTTAGCATCGTAGGGAAAAAAAAGGGGTTTCTTTCACCGTGTATGTTTCCATCTTTTATACCTAATTCAAGACCCTAATTAGTTCAATGCACCGTTTTGGTACATTGTTTTCTCATTGTTACCTTAGAGCCAACTGTTTCTTGACATTTTACAAACCAAGAAAGATAAGTAAATCCACACTGTCTTCTCGTAGTTCTTTATATAAGATTCTATGAAGTGAGACTATATAAAGTACACAAAATGAAATGCATCTCTAAGTTCACCCTGAAATTATTTGCTAGCCGGCCTTTTTTATAAAGCCGAAGGAAAAAGCTCTTTGTAGCTTAGACGTTTGTTTTCTATGATCAATTTCACCACATTTGTGATTTATTGATTTAATGTGCCTGTTTAATTTATTTGTATTATTTCACACATTCTTGTATATGTTTTTTAGATTTTATGTTGCATGGCTTGAGAAATTATCGATGAAGTCACCCCGAAATTCCGATATTATTATATAATTCGTTATTATTACTATTTTTCGCCGGTTTACTGTGACAGCTTCCTCCAAAGTACCCCTTTGTTTTTGCCGTATATATATATATATATATATATATATATATATATATATATATATATATATATATATATATATATATATATATATATATATATATATCGTGGTGCAGAGTTAAGGCGAATAGAAAACAGACTTTCTTGATAATAATAATTTTATTAAATCATCCTTTCTTTTTGAAAGCAACTTGCGCCATTTTCATTTTTCGTGGCGGAGCTAAGCGTGAAAAAGGTGTTGACCGCTCCATGTTCACGCGCTAACTGATCTTATCTGTTTGCAAGCTCATCAAATAGTTCAAAAATGCTTCCGCCTGACCGGATTATCCTAAAAGCTTACCCGAGCGTGGGTCTTTTTCATTTATTTTATTATTATAAAAGAGTTCCCAAGTTAAAATCGCTTTTAACTCACGTAATTTCCAACTATCCCTTTTTTAGACCTGACATTATATATATATATATATATATATATATATATATATATATATATATATAATTTTAGCTTATCTGATCTTTTACTGGAAATGAGGTTGAAATTGTTTAAAAATCCAAACACGAAATGCTAACAGAGGACTATAACAGTCTTATTAAGAAAAATAATTGAAATTCTGTGTAAGCTTTGTCATCAACTTGATTACTTTCTGTTTCTAAATTGTTAAAGTAAATCAAGTTATTATTTTGTTACGAAAGAAAACACAGAACTCTTTATCTGCCTAGAAAATTATAATATATCGATTACTTTGGTACTTCTAGAGTTGAAAGAGATTGTTTGCAGTTAAACAAATTATAACGACACATTTTTAACGTATCTTAATATTTCAACCTTCTAGAAGTGTTTTTTTACAATGTTGTATTTTTCTTTATCTATAAGCCACTGGCCGTATTGCTTAGGCTGTGTCGGCATAGGAATTTTCCTTATCTACAAGCCATGAACATTTAATCTCGTATTGGTCAAAGAGCTTATCAAGTATTTCGTTACTATTAGCTGCTGTCGGACATTCGCAAGCCTACATATGGCTTCTGTTTGTTGCATTAACAACTTGTACGATCATCGTTTATTATTTTGTTTACATGTAGAATCTTAAGGTCGGTTTTAGCTGGCTTGTCTACGAATAGACGAAGCTTTATTCACAAATCTCTTTCATTGATACTTTGTGAAAATGTAGTCTTCAGTGATTGTTGTAAATAGATTTTAGTCAACAGCACTGTACGATAGTTTAGTTATTGCAGTATTGGGATAAGATAGTTGACTTTTTTATTTTTTCTGCCCCAATTGTTTGCACAAAAATTAGACGTAGGAAAACTATATATATATATATATATATATATATATATATATATATATATATATATATATATATATATATATATATATATATATATATATATATATATATCGTGGTGCAGAGTTAAGGCGAATAGAAAACAGTCTTATATTATTTATAAAACTGTTACTTGTATACTATTTTCTGTAATCGATATTCTACATTTGTGATTTATTGATTAAAGTTTTTTTTAATTAATTTATATTTTTCCAACACTCTTTATATTTTTTCATATGAGTTTTTGTTAGATAATTATGTTGCATGGCTTGAGAAATTATTAATGAAGTCACTCATATTTTATGATTATTATTTTTTTGTCACTGGAACTGAACCTAAGTGATAAATTTCATATCTCTAGCTAGTCAGGTAATAGTTAAAAAATTGATTTCAAAACGTCAAGTGACACACAGGTGAAGTTAAATAAAAATGATTAAAAAAATTCATTTCAAACTGACTTTGTTATTTATTTTTTACTTCGTGGAGCGAATCTGAGGCAAAAATCCCATAGCTAGTTTCAAAAAGCCAGAAAAGTGTCTTTGCATTTCAATAAATAACTAAATAATTCAGAGATATTGAAAAAAACTTGCTTAAATTATCATAATATAAAACTATATAAATGATGTAAAGTGTCGATGGTTTAGGTTTGGAGCACTACGGTCTACTTTTTTGCTTAACGAGGGCTAATGATACCAAGACCTACTTCTTAAAACCGATTCTGAACGGCGACGAACATCCATACCACAGTGGGATTCAAACCCACGAGTTCTAAAGCCAAAGGTCAGTGCACTAACCATTCGACCATCGTTCGGCGTCAGTGGTTTTTAACAGGAATTTTTTTTTTAAATGTGTGACCGCCATCTAAAATATTTTGTGTCGGTGGTTTCAATAGAAATTTTAAAAAATGCTTACAGCCATCTAAAATATTTTGGGTCGGTGATTTCAATAGAAATTTTAAAAAATGCGTGACAGCCATCTAAAATATTTTGGGTCGGTGATTTCAATAGAAATTTTAAAAAATACGTGACAGCCATCTAAAATATTTTGGGTCGGTGGTTTTAATAGAAATTTTAAAAAATGCGTACAGCCATCTAAAATATTTTGGGTCGATGGTTTCAATAGAAATTTTAAAAAATGCGTGATAGCCATCTAAAATATTTTAGGTCCGTGGTTTCAATAATAATAATAATAATAATAATAATAATAATAAAACCCTGACAGCCATCTAAAATATTTTGGCAGGTTTACTTATATCCTTTCGAAAGATTCTCTGGTTAGTTCGATATTCATATATATTTATCACTCAATTTTTTAAAAATAAAAGTTGTCACTGTCGTTAAGGTTAAGATATTAAATATGCACCCATGGATAACGTACTTAAGATCAACGAGAACTGCGAACAGAAGGATTCTTGGCTTTAATAAATTGGAATTCTTCTTTAGATCCATAATGAACGCATTCAATGTGTAGAATAGTATCAACCCTCCTGATCAGTGAGGAGGGTGCATAAATGAGGAAACCTTCCTCTTCAGAATAAGCTTGAAGTCGTAGAGTAGTAGATCGACATCAGACGAGAGTCTCCAATCGCATAATCTCCCATTAAATCCCAGCCAGCGTGTCAAACCTGGTCTGCTTCATACATAACATAAATATTAATGAACAGAACTTCTAATCTAAAATAGAATTTTGGTTTGTAATAAACTGTATTTAATTCTTTTTTTAAAAAAAGTGAATACTGTGTTAAAATTGTTAATTTTTTCAGAACTTCAGTTCCTGTAATCACAAGTTTATCTTTAAAAACAATATTATCAATCAGCTTATTAAAATGAATAGACAACACTCGAGAGTCAATCAGAATAACATCTTAATCTATGTGGCGAGCTACACAAAATTAATTATCCTGTGAGTCTAACCAAACATATTGTTAGTTTTATATTTAACAAATAATTAAATGAGTATAATTTTAAATATCTAAAATGTAACTAATGTTGTATTATAACGAATGATATATTATTATTATTATTATTATCGATTTAAATAAGATAATTATGTTACTAATTTTATGCTTGGGTTTTAGAACAGCGGTATTTTTTCTTTTTTAAAAGAATATAAATTATTATTAAGTTTGATACTGAATATAAATAAAAAACGTACTTATTATAACATTTTTCTTTACATTATCTTACATTGCCTTTTAAAAAGGAAAAACTTAAAATTTTTAAATTTCTGCTTAAAATGTTGTCCGGAATTGGCAGAATGGTAGGGCTTTGGTACCAGAGTCCACGGTTTCGATTCCCGCTCTTGGCATGGATGTTTGTAGCAGTTCGGAAATTGCCACGATCTCATTAGCCTTCGTGTAGCAAAAAATAGACCTACCGTTCCAAACTAAACCTTAAAAAGTTGAACCTTAAACTTTTAACAATTGAATAAGGTATACTTTGAGCGAGCTTGATCGTCTATTTTATGTTAAAATTTAAACAGAATAAGGTTAAAGAACGAAGGAGAGATAGAATAAGGTAAGGTAACAGAATAAGGTAAACAGAACTTAGGTTAAAGATTATTAAAATTGAAACAAGATGAATTTTATTTTTAATTGGTAAATTCATTCCTTTGCTTTTAAAAATTTATTCTGTTTTACTTTCGGAATTGCCTTCATCAAACAAATTTTATCAGGACGAACATCCTTAGGTGAAAGATTATTAAAACTGGAACAAAATTAATTTTATTTTGAATTGATATATTCCTCGTTTCAACCTGGAACTTCACATTCATTATTCTCTGAATAAATAAATGAATATTTTTCAATTAGCAATGTTGACTTAAATGAAACCTTTTTAAATTATCAAATAAATAATAATCATCAAAATATTGTTTAATGGAATGCAATAATGAAAAAAATTTAAATTAGTATAATTTTATTTTTTAAGCTTTAAAATTAATAGAATAAAACTAAATAACGAATGTTTAAAGTTGAAAAGCAAATGACTCATTTATGTGGATAACGTGTCTGTTTATGTCTGAAATAATGCAAAATTTACCTAAATACGCATTTTTCCAATTGTACGAACTGCAGATGAACAACTATAAATGCCTTATTTTAAAGCTAGACCTGTTGTTTTGTTAGCAAATGAGTTCTGCCCTAACTGAACTAATCAAGAGAAACGTCTAGAGTCCTTATAGGGACCTGCTCATGTTACCCTAACGTGATCTAGGCTACAGCCTTTCTCCATAACACAGGTAACATAGTACTGAGCCCGGAAGGAATCTAAATACAGCAATGTGGTCTACAAATTATGCTTTTTATGTTGAAAAATCACTGGTCAGTGTTTTGCAGTACCGGGACCTACTGATTAGAATAGAATCCTAATATCAGAGAAATTCCATTCGAGTCATGAATTCTGAAGTAATAGTTTTCAGAACCGACCGATAGTTATACATACAATCCAAGAGCCTACACGGCTGTCAAGCCCCCCCCCCCTTATGCTGATTCTCAACAGTGGGGTAGATCCCGAGTGCTCATACGACTCCACGCTACAGACCTCTTTCGAAGTACCCCCAACGCGCCTAAAGCCTACCTAGGCGTACAGATTCCATCTATCTCTTCCCTTGCGAAGAAATAATTTCCACTACTACGAATCTCCCCCTTTTTCGAGTCATACATAAAAGGCTTTCATTCGAATTTTTGTGCTATTTGTAAAAACAAATTATAATTATTTTTACTGAAAAATTTGATTTATTCAGCTATCTAAAAGCTATTGTAGTTGCTGCTTCAATTTACCTCTTCTATAAATGAAAGAACCTTTAAATGTATGCCGAGGGAAGGGGAAAAATCTGAATAATGAAACTTTTATTGATTATTCATTAGGTATTTTTTTCCATCTTGTTCCCTCCGTATTTCGATAGAAATAATATATTTAAGGCAAAAAAAAAAGCGGGCTATTTTTCCCTTAGACGCCGCCATTATTCCCTCTGTTCTGATATTTCAAGTAGTTCGAAGGTCTCCCCAACTTCTTTCAATATGTGTTTGCACAAGCACTCGAAGTAATCATTGTTACGGAAAAGGCAATTACACGGCGACAAAAGATTAATATTATCTCTCCCAAACTGCACCGTGCACAATAAAAACACAGCTAAAATATTGGGGAAATTATTCAGGAATTTTTCAGTAACTAATTAAGTCAAGGGCTGATGTTCGGAACCAAGTAGGGAAAAAATTGCCGGAACTCGTACTAATTGGGGGAAAATATTTTTATGAAACATTCCTTACGTATTCATGTAGATCGTAATTCTGTGTAATGATCAAAATAAACATCGCGAATAAATTAATGTTCGAGAACTAATTAAAGATTCCTAATTTGTAGGAACGCTGATAAGCTGCAGATAAATGCAGACTACAAAGGGGATACGTTCTTGTTATTTGTACGTTGTAATTAGAGCGAAAAACAGTTGAAAGTTTTTAGCGGCGTAATTTATATTTTTCAACACGAACCAATATGAGAATTTTCAATGTAGGCAAAGAACTTTATGATTTAAGAGTAGTATCGACTATAGAGTTAATCAGCTAAAATAAATTAAAGAGCAGTTGCGAGCTATCTTATACTGGGGTGTTAAAAAAATCGCGGCAGGCGACGGAATTAACGAAATTTATTATTAAGACATTCTTGTTCGACTATAGCAAATGCAACATCATTCGATGGTTTTATTTATTATTATTGTTATAATTATTTAAGCTTTTAAAAAATTTTAAACATATTTTTAATTAATGAATACAGGATTTCTATTATTATGAAAAGTCCTGAAAAATCACGAAAAGGGAAGATGGCCGTAAATGTTATGAAAAGTCACGAAATTCAAAGGGAAAGTCACGAATTTTTTCAATTAAAAATCCTTTGATCGATAATAGAAAACCTGCTTAATAATGTGTTGTTCGAAATTTTCAATACAAACTATATATATATATATATATATATATATATATATATATATATATATATGCGCGCGTGTGTGTGTGTGTGAGAAAGTGAGTAAGTAATATGTGTGTGTATATGTGTATATATGTGTACATGTGTGTATATATGTATATATAAGTATATATAAGTATATATATAATATAATGATATATATATATATATATATATGCGCGTGTGTATGTGAGAAAGTAAGTAATGTGTGTATATGTGTATATATGTGTACATGTGTGTATATATATGTATATATAAGTATATATATAATATGATATATATATATATACACACACATACACACACATACATATTTATATATATATATATATATATATATATATATTATATATATATATGTGTGTGTGTGTGTGTGTGTGTGTGTGAGTGAATGAGTGAATGTGTGTATATGTATATATACATGTGTGTGTATATATGTGTATATATAATATATATATGATATATATATATATACACATACACACATATATATTTGCGTATGAGAGAAAGAGAGAGAGAATGTGTGTGTATGTGTGTAAGTAAATTGTATATAATTATAATGCCAACATTTTGTACGAGCAATTATCGATTAGCTTTTTCCTGACAGTTTAAGCCTTCAATACTTTGATTTAACTAAATTATTGTACATCCATGTCAGCCGTGGGATTGGAACTCGGACTCCAGTACCGAATGGCCACTGCCGATTCAGATTTTGTCCAACTTTAGTTGCGTAGGGACACCATCCAGTCACGTGGAATCATGAATTGGTACAATGTAGTTACAATGCATTACTGAACTCTCTTTTATTCGAATTCATGTTTAATTCCTTAATGTAATCAAAACTTCATCTGTATTTAATGTATGTTTTAGTTCGTTAAATAAACGGCCGATAAATTACATAATTTTATTTTATAAAAATTCGTTAAAATATTCTAGAATTCTTGAAAAGTAATGAGATCACCACACTAGAAGCCTTCCGATGAGATCTCTTTAATGGGCAGGTCTACGTGTTCCAGATAGTCGATGCTAGACTCTTGGGAAATTTTCGAAATTTAAATTTCAAGCCTTGACGGTGCTTTGACAGCGTGTGATTTTCAAACTGCATTATAAAACGTCAAGTACAAATTACGTTTATGCAGATTTATTACGGTATTAATAAATTAAATTACTGACAAGATTGTCTGACATAAACCCAATACTTAAATTACTCTCTGAGACCGTATCACTTCTGATGCTGAATTCTCTTTCAAAATTGTAATTTAGGGGTTAGTGATATGTCACGTTAAAATTACTTCATCCGCATGGTTGGTTGATTTATATCCCTTAGATATAAATCACAATATAATACATGCTTTATATCAATGATTAAAAATCAATTGATTTTTAATCATTGATTTAAATTTATACGTTCTTTTCATATTTTGTGATTAAGGATAATTTATATCGCTTTGATATAAATCATGTCATAAATCCTAATTTAATTCACGGATTTAGATCTAGAATATTTCCTTTTTGACATTTTGTAATTTTTAAAGCACGATTTATATAACTTTAATATATATCATCTTATAAATCATGGTTTAAATCACTGGATTTTTTAATGGTTAATTTACATCAAGAATTTTTTCTTTTTGACACTTCGTGAATTTGTTATGATTTTTTTATTGAGCGGACACGCGGCTTTTCGAGGAACATTATAAGGCCCAATGATGCATAACTTAACACTTGAAAAAAATTAAAAAGTTCAAATAACTTTTCTTTGCTAATGGCAGCCTTAAGAAAGTCAGATTTCCTTCAGAATTTTCTCTTAATCTGATATCAATTCCATAATATTTTCACTTATATTTGGACTTTTCTTTGCGTCTACTTAAATACTAGTGCTTTAAAAGCTGATTGATATATGGACAGTTTTTTATGTTTGGAAAAGTTGAAACCGTTTTTAAAAGTTTGTTGAGTAGGGATTAAAAAAAATCCCATTTTGTGCATATAGTACGTGATTTGTTATATTTATCCCTTTGCCTCTCCTGTATATATGCTATACACATCTAATGTTTTATAGGCATGTATATCATATGTGATACACAGTGATATAAAATATATAAAAGCCTGTATATAAAATATAGTTCACTGTCGTCAAGCAAAGTGTTAAATAATATTTAACGCACCAAGAAAATAAATAGGATAGTAAAAATTTAATCATTAATCATAATAAATTTAATCGTATCTTAACAGCATTTGTAATGTTAATTTTGTGAAGAAAAATAAAATTTCCGATTTTAAAAACTTAATTTAAGTTTAAAAAAATTGGATTAGTATGACTTTAAAAAGCTTTTTTTTATATAAACCAAACCTGCTTTTTTACTTTCTCAAAATTTTAGGTTTTTAAAATATTAAGAAGTAACATTCATAAAGAATTGTTTTTATTGGGAACTGAGTTAGAAACTTTTTCATTCACTGACGTATCACGTTATGAAGCCATAACATAGCATATTATCGGGGGATAAAATCGTCTCCGAATTTAGATTAATGGATATACCATAAAGATTTTTTAATTAATCTTTAAGCATTTCTGTTAAACTATTTCTAAAAGGTACATTCATTTCAACATGGTTCACAGTTTCATTAATTTTGATAAATATCAAGTGCTAAGGCGATATTTTATAAGTATTATGTTTGTGATGACACCAGGAAATTTTGAATAAACTAATTCCCATAATAACGATATCGTTGCAGTTTTCTTAAAATATATAAAGATAAATACATAAATCATAAAATTTTATTCCGATAAAACATGCATCAAGTCAGTATTTTTATTTTTTATTTAATTTTTTTAAATTTATATTTTTAAGAAAAGGATAACTGATTTGGTTTTTTAATATACTGATATTCTGAATTAAGTATTATTCCATTCCAATTTTTATATATATTTCTAGACACTAAAATGTTCTATCTTTACACACACGGACACACACATATATATGTACTCGCATATATATATATATATATATATATATATATATATATATATATATGTGTATATATATATATGTATATATATATGTATGTATATATATATATATATATATATATATATGTATATATATATGTGTATATATATATATGTATATATATATATATATATGCATATATATATATGTATGTATATATGTGTATATGTGTATATATGTATGTATATATGTGTATATATGCATATATATATGTATATATATGTATATATATATTAAATATGTGTATATATGCATATATATATGTATATATATGTATATATATATATATATATGTATATATATATGCATATATATATGTATATATATGCATATATATATATATATATATATATATATGCATATATATATATATATATGTATATATATATGCATATATATATATATATATGTATATATATATATGCATATATATATGTATATATATGCATATATATATATATGTATATATATATGCATATATATATATATATATGTATATATATATATATGCATATATATATGTATATATATATATATATATATATATATATGCACTCACATACATACATACATGCCCAGCTGTAAGCTAAAGCCCACTAAGCACAATCTAGGAGCATAATCGATAGAAAAGGGGTGCATTCTTTATTTCCATTCTTTTCATGTGGGGGTGGAGGAGGTCTTTTTTTTTCAGACTTAAATTATATTCTTTTCCTTTAACGATCTCTTGCGGAGTTAGTACTATAACGGAGAATGCATATTATATTCCTTTCTCTCTGTCACACACATCCACCCTTGTTTTATAACATCCCCTTTCCCATTTTTCCCATGATATTAGCTTTTAGTGGACTAAAGATGTATACACACATACATATATATGACATGGGCAAGTGGTTAAGGCATGGAAGACACATTTAATTTCATATATAAAAACTTCTTTATTGTAATCCTTCTGTCCATAGCTATGAATTTTAGAAATCCTTTGTTCCATCTCGGAAGAACAAGCGTGGAGGATGTTATCAGCCCGAGTTCTCGCTCAGAGCTGACTCTTTTGGCGTTGCTACCTAAGCAAAATTCTTATGTCTACTTCCGCGTCGCCTTCTTCACTCTGTATAGTTCCGCTCGAGTGTGTGTCTTTCTCCTATTACGTTATAGTTAATGAGTTCTAACTATCTTTTATTATAACTCGCTTAATTCTTAACCCTGATCACTTTTAAACCTGACATATATGTATACATACTTATGTGTGTCAGTGTGTGTGTGGGAGAGAGAAAGGGAGGGGAAGAGTGACGGAGAGAGAGAAAAAAATAAAATCTTTGCAAATAATCTTTAGTTCCACAAATTTGTTGGAATAACTGTTAAGACATTCTATTCCAAATCAAAAGTTTGAATCTACTGTTTTGTCGATTATATTTATTTTTCGTAGTTCTAACAAACTAATGTTTTCCAATAAGAATATTATTTTCTTTCTGACTATCCAGAGACTTGATGCAAGACAAATGTCCCTCCCTTCTTTCGCCTCACTGCTTTTCAACCTGTAATTTACGGAATCTAATCATCATTTGTTTAAATTAGTTTTTGCTTGAGAACTTCGCTTCTCTAAGAAAATAAAACTGCAACTGGCAATAAATAGAAAAACGATATCTTTATCGTAAACAAACGACTGTTGAAGACCAAAGAATAATAATAATAAAAAAGAAACATGTCGGCCTTCGAATTCTGTTAGTATCGACGTAACACAAAACTTCAGAATTATGGGAAAGTAATGCCAAGGCCAAGTGTGACTTTCTACAGATTTTTTTCCTCCTAGCAGCCTAATAACTGCGGTACAAGTACCTTTTGTTTCGTAATGTTTGCTTCATTTGTAGAAAACAAAAGTTGTGAAATACCTCTATGGGAAAACGGCATTTTAAGCGTAAGTAAAGGTCATAAGTGATTATTCTTAAGCAGTTCTGCACAAAGCTGGTTCGTTTATTTCAGGTAACATTCGGAGATTTTCCTTTTAACTTAACACGGCCTTTTAACACTTCAAATAGCATTTTTTATGTGCTCACGTAGAAAATTCGCTCGTTGCGTTATAGCTCTCCGAAAGTGTGACATTGAAAATCCGAATGTCAATGCCATTTCCTGAATGACGGCTTGCAAGTGTATCATTACTTTTAGAATTGTTCTCATAAAAAAAAACTACTTTTTTTGCGTAGGAAACGAAGTTAATTTGTTTTGCAAGGTTTTAGTACCTTTTCAGGACTAAAGCGTATTTTTGTTAAGATAAGTTGTTTATATTCTTTTGTGCTGAAATTAACTAAAGTTTTATGGCACTGGTACCAACTTATCCGATAAACATTTCAGCTTCTGTTAGCAATAAGACACTTAAAAGTACATAAGTCATTGGAATGTTATTTACAGTAAAAATATTAAGTAGTAACAATAAAAATTTACAGTAAGAAATTTCAATTCTAACTATTCTATACTATAATCATTGAATTCAGATTTAAAAAATTAAATACACCGTTTCATTTTCAGACTATACAATTATTTTAACAATATGTCGTAACATATATCGTAACAATGTTATAACAATCAATAGAATATATGTATACATATAACATACAATATATAAATATGTTATAACCATCGTCATAATACTTGTTAGAAATTGGAATGCATATTTGAATTATTAAAACATATTAACTTTTAGCAAGAACTGCTTTATATGTTAAATGACATATTCGGATTCTAAAATTGCAAGAATGACAGAAAAAATTTTAATTTAATTTTCTAGAACTTGGTTGCATAATAACGTCTGAATGATAGATAAGTATTTATAGAACCCTCTGTTTTGTGTTAAAGCATTAATTTGTTTTAAATAATTTGACTGAATTTTATTTGAATGAATTATAAATTTATATGGCTGTATTCTGTTTCTAAAATCAGATAAAGACAGCAAAAATTTCTAATCTAATTTTCTAAAGCTTGGTTGCATGATAGCGTGTAAATAATACCTATATATTTATAATATATAGCTATCAATAATAATTAGATATCGATAAATAGCTATATATTTATAATACAATATATTAATATAGCGTGTAAATGTTAGCTGTATATTTATACCCTCCGTTAAGTGTAAAAACATTAATCTGTTTTAAATATTTTCGCTGAATTTTATTTGAATGAATTATTAGTTATATGACTGTGCTGGTTTGAAAATCGAGGTAATATTACTCGCGTCCGTAGCATACTTTAAGCTACACGTGCTTACCGGATGGTGCTAAACGGGTAACATCTTCGCAGCATTGTATAGGCGTTAGGATAATGTCTGTATCACCTGCTGCATTGGATTAAAAAAAATGATTCTAAAATCACAAAAAATGAGAGCAAAAATTTCTAGTCTAATTTTCCAAAGCTTAATTGAATAATAATGTGTAAGTTTAGGTTTATATATTTATGGAACAGTTCATTAGGTGTTAAAACATTAACTTGTTTTAAATATTTTGACTGAACGCACAGCTAACTATCAGGGGCACACTCGACAAAAGCTAAACTGTCCTAAACGATGCGTTAGTGCAGTATGAATTTGATCAGTCTTATCTCGTTGGTTAAAAATATTCTATTAAATGGAATGTGGCTTTAATAGATGAGAAACCGTAAGAGACAAACCTTATATAAACATTTTATTATTTATTTTTTTATATTTTCATTTTACGTAATAATATTTTACAAAATGAAAAATTTACTTCCTTATATTTAATATTTATTTTATTTAAATAAAACGCTAACTATACTTTACTGAAAAAATATCTTTTTTATTTTATTAGTGAAAATGTTTTTAGTTTTGCCAATATTCGCAAGAATTTTGTAAATTAAAAATTGTTCACTAGTAACCTTTAAGTATTTTCTCTAGAATTATAATTACTTGTTGAATTATAATTTTTTGGCATATCCATTAATAGAGCAAAAATAATATAGGATACTTTGAAAGGCTTGTGGTTTTTTAACGTGAATTCACAAAATATTCCAAGTAAATTTCTTATATTTAGTAAAGGCAATTTAAAAATAATTATTTAGTCTCAAGGGAACGTTTATTCTTTTATTATTGTTCAGTTTTGCATTTTTTTCATGTATTATTCATAAATTTTAAGTTGTATTTAATTAGGTTAGGTTCCCAAACCGGTATACTGTTTTAAATTTATGAAAGACGTAAAGCGAGCATGGACGAGAAATGTTTCTTAAAATTTATCTGTTCTTAGATGTTTTAGAACTGTTATCCTCATAGGGATAAAGTCATTTTGTTTGTATGACACGCATATACTTCGTGATTATTAGACATTACTGATTTTTTTTCAAACTCGGTTATTTTATAAGGTTTTTATTTTAATATTCATTTAGCACGACTCGCATGTTGTTCTACATTCCTAGATCCTTTGAAGTCTGTTTTGGAAATGGTAGAGCATAATCATGCATCAGAAATAGAACGTTCTACGATTTCAGACAGAATTTTTTTTATCAGTCTTGTTATTATATTTGTTAATAACGATTGGTGATACGATCATCAAAATACTCATATTTGTTTCAGAACATTTGACATTATTTAAAGATTCCATATGCAAATTCTACCATGGATAACATCTCTCAGAAAGAAAATGGGAAATGTTATAAATTAAAGAGGTTTTATCCGATGTGATTAAGGGATTAAATGATCTAAAAAACTTTATAGACGTTGTGTTTCTACGTGGCAGATCTTAATAATTTGGTTATGGGTTCGAATACAGGAGGAATCGATCGGGAAGCTGCATGGGGCTTTACTGCATTAAGCTGAACATGACACAAATATGGGTTCAGTACCCTTCACAAAAGCACTATATAAAGGCAACCGCCTTCCTCTCGCTGCATTGAAATTTTACCTCTTGTGATCAAACAAGGGTCGAATTGTAGGGTGCTCATTCGGTACTGGAATTCACAGTTCAAATCCCGTTGCTGACATGGATTTTCGTAGCCCTTAGAAATCTTTTTAGCAGTAGGCGTCAGTCTCATTTGCCCTCGTGTAGCAAAAATAATAGACCATTGCCCTCCAAATTAAATCTGCCTCTTGTGGTGTAATAAGGAGAAAGAGAAATACAACGGAAATTATACACCCTTGCTTTTCCTGGGAATAAAGTAAAAATCAGTAACACTAAACCTAATCATTAACACCAACACCAAAAATCATCAAAATGCCGCTCCTTAAATGCAGGATTTCGCTATTTATGCCATCCTCTATGGCGCCGCATGGTGGTGCCGTCTCTTTATATCACAGTTTAGCATAGCCCTTAACAGACGTACTCACATATATATATACATAACACCTATTTGTGCGAGTGAATATGTTTTTAATTATGGCATAGCTACTATTTGAACTTGTGAAAGTTTCTTTGTTCGTCAAGACTTCATGATGGTATGTGGTAATTTTCTCATTTTAATTATAAATAATTTGGTTTGATATATCTATATTTATTTTGTTTGTACCGAGGACGAGGGTTGAGGTAATACATAAACTTAATAAACCCAAATCGGAGTCAGGTTCTTCAATGGTACTTGCAAACATTTTTTTAATGCAGCAGGCAAAAAAGGCCACTATCTTACGCCATACAGAAATCAACCAATCTCGGCTGCAAAGTTGTTACACATATAGCACCACTCAGTGAGCACGTGTAGCTTGACGAATGCTTCGGACAGAGTAACTTTGCTCCCACAGAATGAGGTCTAATAATTTAGAAGCAGGGGCCTATCAGTAAACCCCAAGTTTGGCCTGTCCCTTTTAGAGGTACTGTTTGAATTTCGAAGACACTGCGACCATAAGCCTCTTTTATGTGTCTTTTTCCCCATTAATGAACATTTTGTGGTGTCCAGACTTTGCGACTCCATGGTGAGCCACCGACTCCCCCGCAACTCTGCAACTCAACTCTAAAAAGAGTTTGATCAGTCGGAGGAGGACGCTCTCGCGCGTACTTCTATTTCTACTTCTATTTAAGTGTGAATGAATAAATGTTTATAAAGTTAAATGGAGTCAGTCATCATTCACCTTAAGATCTTTGGCCTGCGCAAGCGTCGAACACCCAACCCTCAAGTTTTGAGCTCAGTAATTTGCCGACTGAGCTACCCCGACTCGCACTTGTAAACGTAGTATCCATTATAATCTTTCCTTTGTTGTAAGACATCATGTTCAACTTTTAATGTAGATTTAAATTCTATTTTTAATTATTATAAGTTCTATGAATTTATACATAAATAATTCTTATCTTCATACATATACATTTTGAGTACTCTTTATATTTTTTCCCATTTTAATACTTTCTTCATTTAATTGATTTTTTTTTTCAAGTATCTGTAATCTTTATAGCAGCGAAAGAGCGAGGATCCCCTAGAGCACTAAAATCAAACTTATCACTACAAGTCTTACAATAAAACACCTTTGACATTTCTTAGGCCAAGAAATCTTTATTAAGCCCACCGAGCAAAATGAATACATTCCCTGACATTTGAGTGTTTCCTTGCATTTGGGAAAGAAACAATGCCAGTTCTCCGATCATATCCTTTTGAAATTTCCAAACATCCAGTGAATTAGCATCGGAAAGGTGATAAATGGAATTAAACTTCTATTATTGTGTCTCCTAACGCAAACTTCTCGACTCCATTTAAAGTGACGGCTTTTGTGACAAAATCGTAACAGTTCCCGAAATCGCAAAAGAACGGCATTTCATTGTATCATCAGAAGACGATGGAAATTGTTTGTTGAAGGATGAGCAGGTTTGCTCTTTTGAAGGAAACGTCATCTATCATGCGCGATAAGCTACCGGGAGGTTGAGTAATGAGTTTTTACTGCTGAATATGGTTTGTTACGTCGTTTGTATTCATTCGTTAGATCTCGAGGAAAAATGGATTTCATGCTTAGAAATGGATTACCTCGAATCTTTCGGAGGAAGGCTATATGTAAATGAGAAAATTCTCTGGTCTGTCTCAATTGCTATTTATATTTGATTTCATTTGGGGCTTTTATGTTTTGAGAGTTTTATAGAGTTGTTTGAGTATTATTAGTAAGGTTGCTTTCTGAAACTGTTAGTACAGTGGACTCAGCTTAATGTGATCGCTGTTCATGTTATCAATTGCTTATTGTTATCGAAATCACTTGGTCCCGATTTTCTCTATTCATTTGTATGTTAAAATGATCGCTTTATGTGATCGTTACATCGGTTAATGTTATCAGTTTTCGAACCTCATTTTAACTGGCAAAGGAATATTCACAGTATATTCAGCAGTATCCCATTCTTTTCTTTCCCTTCGCTATTATTTGAATTTCCGAGAATTCTCGCTCTTTCACCCGGGGAAATTTCGAATGAACAAAGGAGTGGGTTATTATACGCTCCTGGAATTTTTCAGAAACTCGCACACCCTGCTGGTGTTCAGATAAGCAGAAGGCAACACATTCTTATTGGAACTGAGAAGGAGCGTATTCACATTTTATGCCTTGCTCGCTTACATGCAGCTTGTCAATGTGGAAGCCAGAAAGCGAAATGATTTAGCATTAAAACAAAAGATCGAAATTTTAAATCCTTGTGACAGGTTTAAGGAGCTAAGGAGTCAAGTGGAGGATCTCTTGGTATCGAACCACCTCCTACAAATGCTGAAATGTGAAATGCATTGAAAGTGTTGAAAAGTGGAGTGCAACACCGCTCCAATAACTTTAAAAAACATTATGATTACGATAATTTATCAATGAGCTTCTTAGAAAAAACTGTAGATAGTCAACAATTGATCATTTTTTTATTATGTATGCAATTCTTATGTTTTAGAGGATAATATACAATACATATATAAGGTGAGTTTTTTCATTTTATTTTAAAATTTAGTACGTGTGAATTAAAGGATGGGGGGTAAGTCTATTTAATTTTGCATATCGTTTGTTATCAACCTGTTATTGCTATCAAAATCACGGTGTCCCAAACTGATCACATTAAGCGGTGTCCACTGTATAATAATGTGGCAAGCAAGAGCTGTTAGTCAAGAGCTTGTGGGAAGCATGTTAGGATATGTTAGGTTACCAACTTTTTCACTTACCAGTGAATATAGTTTACGTCGTTTGTATTTATTCCTTAGAACTTGGGGAAAGGTGATATCTGTATTAAAAATATATCTCAAATCTTTCGTATGAAAATTACACGTAAATGAAAAAGTTTTCTTATATTTCTCAATTGCTATTTATATTTGATTTTACTTAGGGCTTTTTTCTTTTGAGAATGTTTTATACAGTTGTTAGAGTAATATTAGTACGGTTGCTTTCTGAAACTGTTAGTATAATAATGTGGGAAGCAAGAGCTGTCCATGTTAGGATATGTTAGGTTACAAACTTTTTCATTTACCAGTGAATATAGTTTGTTACGTCGTTTGTACTCATTCGTTAGAACTTGTGGAAATATGAATTCCATGTTTAGAAATGGATTACCCCGAATCTTTCATGAAAGCTAAATATAAAGGAAAAATTCTCTAATGTGGTCACAGTTGCTATTTATATTTCATATCACTTTGGGATTTTATCTTTTGAGTGTTTTACAGTTACTAATGTAATATTAGTATGTTTCCCTTCTGAAACTGCTGGTATAATGACGTGAAGAGCAAGAGCTGTTCGGGTTAGGGTATGTTAAATTTCTGACTTTCTCATTTGCGGATGACTATATTTTGTTACATCATTTGTATTCATTCTTTAAAACTTGAGGAAAGAAAAATTCCATGGAGGAAGGCTATATGTAAACGTGAAATAATTCTCTGATTTGTCTCAATTGCTATTTATATTTGATGTCACTTAGAACTTTTGTCTTTTGAGAGTTTAATAGAGTTGTTGGAGTAATATTAGTATGGCTGCTTTCTGTAACTGTTAGTATAATAATGTATGCAGCCTGAGATATCCAGTTATGTTATGTTAAATTACCATAATTTGCATTTCTCCGAATTTGATTTAAAAAAATCGTTGAATACCAATGAACTATTTGTTTAAACAACATACAAGAAAGTTGATAGGTAATAAATATATATGATAACTTATGCTTTGGGGATATATTTGGCAATATATCGTTTATTACAAACCCAGTATTACAAACCCTAGTTTTAAATTAAAATAATAAAACTTCAAATTAAGTTCAAAGTCGAGAATCAATAAAGTAACGACCTCGTATCTGTTTAATAAATTTACTTATTCAGTCTGAACTGTACCAAGTGAAATGTTTAATGAAATGTTTAATGACACTTGCTTCAAGAAGCCATAGAAGCGATTATGTTTCTAAACTAGAAGCTTAGCACAGTTAACCTGTAACAAGAGGACGATTCTGATGCCAACTATCCATATTGTTCAATTACTATTCACTTACTTATTCGACATTGAGATGTGGTCATTATTACATGATATTAATATCGAGAGATTCGCGTGCTCTTTGATCTACAAGTTACGTAGATATGTTAGCTTCAGACTATAATATATCAAGAATATCTGAGCACAACATATAAATATTAAGTTTCTCGAGACGTTGTCTATGTAATATGAATTGAAGTAATTTTATGTATATGATACATCCTGTTATATTATCAGTTGATCTTTCATTGTGAATATACTACATTGAATCTTATTGACAATACTTAAGTTAAATAAATATTCATTAAATCATTTGACAAAATCTATTATGCTTAAAGGATTAATAGATTTATTGTTGATTGTTTGTTCAAGTTCTGGATTTTGTACCATTCCCATTTCGTTTTGTTGTAGTACAGAGTTTTCCAACCTATGGTACGCGAAAGATAATAGTGGCAGGCATAAAAAATTAAGTAAAAAAAATCATATAAAAGTTTTTTCCTATAATTTCTGTTATTATAATATTATTATACAGTAAAGATGAGTTTATTGGTTTCTTATAATTTTGTATATTTATTGAAACTTTTTATTAGTAAACGAAATATGACAAAATAACAGATAATTAAGGAATTTCGAACACGAACACACACACACACACACACACATATATATATATATATATATATATATATATATATATATATATATATATATATATATATATATATAAATATATACACATATGATATATATATATATATATAGTATAACATATATATATATAAAGGATATATACAATATATATATATTATATATATAAATATCTATATAGTATATAAATATATATACACATATATATGTAAGGAAAATTCTCAGGGGTTTTCAAAACTTAAGTCGAGGGCTAAAAATTCCAGTTTCCTTTTGCGTTCCCCTTTTTAACCCCTAACCTAAATTGACCACTGGGGCTACAGTTTACGCCCTCGGAGAAGGGGTCTGACCAATTGTAACTCTACATTGCCCTAGCTGACAATTTAGGAAATTTCTTAACAAAATGGAGATGCACTCTGTCAGAGGCAGATTTTTTTCCCACAGATTTTGACTGAGATATTGACCAGCTGTTTAGGGTCTTCTACATAGAACTTCATGCTAGCTGACCCCTCAGTTTATCCTGTCCCTATGATGAAGTGGGAACCCGTCCTCCAGCGTTATCTTAATAAATGTCTTTAGCTAAAACGGAGTCATCTTTATGGGCCATGACTGCAACCACCCATCGTGAAGTCCGTCTTATTACACACACACACATATATATATATATATATATATATATTATATATGTGTGTGTGTGTGTGTATATATGATTTCAGGGAATTTTTATTTTGCCATGACGTTTAGAGACGGGTTTCAATGAATTTTTGTCTAATTATGTGATGTGTCACACTATGAAATGTATAATGCAAACAAATAAACACACTTGAAATAATAAATTTCACGAAATACAATCATTTTTACAAAGTGGTACAATTTAACATGAGAGTACAACCAAGTGGTAAGTAAGCCAAAAAATGTTTGGGGGTTGATCTAGTGTATTATTATACATTAGAACCAGGACGTGATGCAGATAAAGTTGAGTTCAGGGCCTGGCGTTTATTCGATGAAACCATTTGCAGTTCGGTGTAATGTCCGTACCAATTTTAACACTATTCTTTATACAATACTGTAAGGAAGTTTATAAGTGTAAAAAATATTAATCTGACATTTACTTTTTATAATTTTTAATAAAAATAAAAACTATCACTCTCTTATATAACTTTCTGTTTAAAGTTTCATGAAATATTGCTTGAAGAATTGCCTAGATAGTTTTTAAAATATTGTTAAATAATTTAGATATAATATTTCGAAGCCACAAAAGTCATGGGACCTAAGGCCAAGACCTAGTTGGTCCGTGATTTGATTAGGCCTTTATTAGAACTATAAATGTGTCTGTAGTCAAGGTGAAGAGATCAAGCAGCATATTTCGAAATGTCTCAATAAGATAACGTTGGAAGTAAATCTATTTAGTTTAAAACTATTATTTTACTCACTCTAAAATTTTGTTTCCCTCTCAAATAATTATCCTTTCAAATTTTATACACGATTGCACATAGTTATTTTCTATTTATTCTTTAAACTCGCACACGAAACATTCCTAGCACACAACTTGCACCGATTTCGTTGAGCTCCCGGCTGGAACTGTTGAGCAGCTAACGGAGAATAAGCAACAATTATTCGAGGATATGAGTTCCCTTCACGGCAGGTAGACTGTTAGAAAAAGTATATTATTATGCGAATTCTAAACAATTCGAAACGTTTTGCCCCTGGGAAACGCATCGCAAGTCACTGCCCTCGAGTGCCGTAATTAAAGAATATTATAGCACGGTTTAATACCATCTGTTCATCCAAGTCTTGTTTCCAGCAGTTTGAATTGACACGTCTATTTCTATACTTAATATGCTTTTACGGTTTGTCTTTCAGTGTAAAAAAGATTTTCCCAGCCATATCTCTATGTGGTCTCATCAGTCCTCGTGTTGCAAAAAAGTAGACCGTAGAGCTCCAAACCATATCTCTGTGTATGTTATTGCGTTTTAAAGAAATTTTAACAATAATAATTTTTGCGAAAGGAAGGAGGTTTAGTGGTAAAAAAAAATGCTTGCAGGATACTTTCAACAATAATAGGTTGAAGGCAAGCAAAGATCTTTTTGTATTAACGTAAATTTGTATTAATGGATGAAACAGCCAAATACATATTAAATGACATTAAAAATGAACATTCAAAACAAAGTAATTACAAGATATCCGTTTAGTAATATTTTATTATATTTTTAATTAACAAGTATTATTCTGCTAAAAGCACTTGTATCTAACAGCATAGTCACATACTCATTCAGATACCCACTTGATAATAACATGCCATAGTGGTATGTGCCATTTCGTAGAACACTCCAGCCTTGTCATAATCTCGCTATCACTTGTCCAGTTCTATAAAAGGGATAAATTTCTTTCTAAGCAAAAGGTCATCAGGGGAAATAGTTAATCCTTTTTACTATTTACTATTAACACTATTGTTAGTATACTATTTATTATTTACTATTTTTACTATTGTTAGTATACTATTTACTATTTAACAGCACTTTATTTCTTTAAGCTTTGAAGTTATGTTTCTTTTAAAACTTTAGCTATTTATCTATCAGCATTTTAATACATTAGATGGTTGATCTAAATATAAAGAACATCAACTAACCTGATAAATATAACCAAATCGCAGTAAATAATACTGCAGATTCATGAAAGTAATGTTATTATTCAAATATTTCCACTGAAAGTTAAAATAACCTAACATATAACCGTATTCTAATAGCCACTGTTTGTAATGGATTCCGCTACTATAACTGTTATAGTTAAGTAATCTAATAGAAGCAATCTATGGAATTTCCTATCACCTGTTAGCTGATCGTAGATTAACCATTAGATAAAGAAGAATTTATCAAGTAAATGCGAGGAGAGTGAAGATAATGATAAATTTAGAGCTAGGTTAAGAATGTTGAGTCATCATAAAGAATGTCATAACTGCCAATTTAAAAATCCAAAGTCATCCTCTTGCCCTGATGGATATCACATTCCCAACAATGTAGGTCAAAAATTTCCGTAGGCCCCCATCTGAGATGGGCTGAGATGTGTTCCCTCAGATGAGGGTATCCATCAGACGTAATAATTGTTTCTCATTGAATATCACTGCAGGAAATTCATCTCTGACACAAACTTCTCATTCTCATTTTACCTTTCACCTCAAAGCCTTATGGGTGGTCCAGGAATCGAACCTAAGATAATTTTCTTTTCAATGCAGCAGGAAAAAAATAAAGATAAAAGCCCTACCATGTCATATCCTGATCTGTCTATCTCTCCATTTTTTTATGGCAATGGCCAAAGTTTGATTATAGCACAGACCGACCAATGGCCCTAGGCCTCCCTGATTTTTATGGGTCTGAAAATTTTATATCTTAGGTTAATTAAACAAAAATAAAAATTTAAGTTAACAAACTGAAGTTATTTAATCAACAAAATTTTAAAATCCTTCTGCTTAATTCTTTATGCAATATTTCATGAAACTTTACTCAGAAAGTTAACAGCAAATAATAGTTTTTATTATTATTAGAAATTATAAAAATCATTTATAAAATTTATACCTTTTGAAACTTATAAACTTCCTCTTAGTACCCTGTAAAGAAAGTAACTATAATTTGTACAAATTGATTGATCGTTATTCTGAACTTGAGATGGGGGCCCCCGAGTAAACGTCAAGCCCTGGGTCCAACTTTGACTTGATTGGGCCCTGGCCATAACCCACAAAAACGTGCGACACAAATGTTTATAAGATTGAATCTTTCTAACCACTACTATTCTCTTCTTCTCTCAAATGTTCTTGTTTGTTCCAAAAGTTCGATGATAGAAAAATATATCTACTCAGGAGGGGGAGAAAAACATATTTTACCTCACGTTCTCTAATTTTATTACTAATCTTGATATCCCCTGGGTTTATTGATCGAATTTTTCACGGATGAAATAAATTAATGGAATTTAAACCTAACTTACAAAATGGTTGAATGAAGGGATAACATCAAATGATTTTTCAAGTGATTTTTACTTTCATAAATGCTAATGGGATTTCAAAAGATTGATATTGATGCAAATAGAGCATAAATTAATAAAAAATCCTCGCATGTGCTACATTGATGATATTTATTTGGGATAAGAAGGCTGAATTAATGACCTAAAAATGGTATCAATGAATTTATTTTTTTACTTAACTATAATTCATGCGATAAAAAAAAATAATGAGATTTAAAATGGGTGAATTATTTAGGCTAAACCTTATTGCTTTTCTTATTTTGTTAAAAATTTGTTAGTTTTTATATTTGGGCATTAATAAATATTATTAAATCTTTGACGTTGTAGACTCTAATCGAGTTTTTTTACTCCAATTAGAGTGGTATTCTTGCTGTGAAATTAATTCATTGAGTAGAACAATCTTTTAGATATAATTTCTCTACGATAAATAGGCTTACAGAATTTTTTTACAGCAGTACTTCTCAGCTTTGACGGCACATTAAAAATATCTGAAGTTATTTGCGGCATACCTAAAAAGTATCAAATAAAAACATTAAAAAAGTACACCAGAGAAGATTTTTTAAGGAAACATTGAGATAATTACAGATACTGTCTCACAATAACAAAACCAATATATGATTTGATATAGTTTTATATTTATCAAAATTTGGATTTTTTAATGTTTTATGTGGTTTGGAGTATAGGATAGAGAAAAAAAATTAGCTATCAAATAAACTAAGTTTTGGAAAAAAAAATTGTGTTATGTGCTATGAAATTTTATGTGTTATGTTCCCTTAACGAACCTCTCCCCCGTATGGATAGACGTTCTGTAGCGCTCAAGCTTGATGACAAATCTGTTATAAAGATGTTCAGTTCTCAAGTTCGAACAGATAATATTGTTAAGAAATAAATACCATGGAAAATATTTAAGAACTCGGACTGTATTTCTCTGATTGAACATCAAAAAAGCTGTCTTACCTTCTTTCAGCGCAGGGAGAACTCTTCATTATATGTTTTTACAGCTGCAATATATCATTAATTTCCGAGTCGAATAATCAGGACTACTGGTTTGAGGAAGAAAAACATGAATTATTTAAAATATACATTAAAACGAAGAATAACATTTAGATAAATGATGACAACATGCTAAAGCAAGGCATCAAAAGCGAAAATAAGACAACTGTTCATTGCCAGTTCAAAAGTCTTAATTTTGAAACTGTTTTAGAACAGGATCGTCTGCCTAGGAAATAGGTTAGATTTTATTCCGTTTTTAACAAACTTAATATCTGTATATCCATAAATCGGTATATGATGTGATGGAGACTCCCTGTTATGGCTCGACGATTCTTAAAGAAGTATGCGAAGGGAATCACATCATATATAAAACCATGCTCAGAAGGGATTCACACTGTGCAGTTAAATAAAACAACTAGATCTAGATACAGGCATTTATTGAAGATATTATAATGAAGGACGTAGAGTTCTTGATATCAAACTGAACTAACGTTACAGAAGTTGAAAATACTGAAAGTACATACAAGTTACATAAACAAACGTCAAAACCTTCGATGCAACCGAGCTATCTGCTGCTGTCACACTGACTCTTTTACAGGGAGACAACATATACGTACATTACAGATATTTGCATATTTAAAAAGATGCTGTGTTGCCTCATTTAAAAATACGATAATTATAAAACTTTACTCATAACAAATATCAATACAGATCAATGAATTCATGTTACAATAATATGTGAAAATTCATTACAATATTTATAATATATACAAGATACTATTTACAAAGACTGAACATTACGTCAACTGCCTTAATCATAAATGATGCGTATGACGTCAATCTTCGAATCAAAACAAGGCAACGACTTTAGTTGTTATTGCGTAATCACTACAATATCGTGATAGAACAGGAAATGCTACCTATCCATTTTTTAGAAACCATCGAGAAAAATATATTTACTTTTAAATATTTCTGGGAAATTTTGGTATATAGCTTTTCAAAACGGTAATAAGAACATTTATCAGATTAACATACATAAATTCCAAAAAAAAAGGGAAAAAAAAGCACTTAAGAGAACTTTCTATTTCATCACGTGGTGTAAGGGTTTTAAAGAATGCTTTAAATGCGAATTACCCAGAGGGAATTTTATGTTATGGTATGGGAGGTACAAACCCATCTTAACAGAAGTTTCAACATCCTCTTCTGTCAAGCAACCAGCACGTCTTTACGTCCTGAAGTCTTAGTTCAGTCAGCCCATTTTTGCCTCGCATGATATTTCGCATTCACGACATTACAAGAAGAAAAATAAGTGATTGAAATAAAACGATCCACTGCTCCCGCCTGTATAATTAGAACATATTACGGAGAAAGTTCTATCTGTCTGCAGCATCTTCCCGAAATCCCGTTCCCATCAAACAGATTGAGTACACCATTTCATGCAGAAAACACACTAGACTTTCTGTGCCTCACAAAGTCAAGGTACCGCAAAATTTCTCTCTCTCCACTCGGCCTAAAAGCGAAATCTTAAACCTCATCGTATTTAATCTTCTTTTTTTCCCTCGAAGAAAAAATAAAGAAGTCGAAGGAATATATTCTGGACAATCCAAGCGAAAAGATTGAGGTGGGGGGAAAAAAGCGAAATTAAGGGTAAAATTAATTCTTGAAACTCATCCCTCTTCAGCCCGAGGGTCCACGAGAAGGAATGCTTGGTTAATTTTTGTAATATTTTACGAGGATATTTTAGTTGTACCATGTCCTACTCCGTGAGAGGTTACCAGTGGAAACATGTTGGAGAACTTTTTTATGAACATGATACATAAAGTGACAATCAAAAATAGATTGCCCTGTAGCTACTAAAGGACGTGGTCTAGAGTAAGGGATAAATTGTTGCCATCTTCATTTTTTAAATTAAGCAATAATTCTAACAGTAGGGGGAAATTAATTGCAACGAATATGATACCGATACGGAAGGTCAAATAAATAAAATTTTGTTTAATGATGGACAACTGTGATTTATTTCAGTGTCATTTTATTTTTAGAAAGCAAATGGCATCATACATTGTTGATGAGATAAAATGTGGGCTTGAGGATTCTAAATCTTCCCGTAGATTAAGATGAATTTCCTATATATTTTTATGATAGAAAAATTTTATATTTATTTTCAATTTTGCATAGTGAAAAATTATTTGAAGTTTAAAAACTGTAACAGATTTTTTTTTTCGATGTACTAATTATTGTTAACTTCGTTACCATGAGGGGCGAAAAACATATCTACTTCATCTCTTTAAAATTCCCTATTTAGTTAACTGCAAAAATTATTCTTTATAACATAATTACTCAAATTCTCTTCACGATAATTTTCAAAAATGTGCGGATTCTATTTTAATATCAAAAATCTGTGAAGACTTGTGTGGATCATTTCCAACTTTCCTACTGGAATTCAAATTTTCCGCATTGTAAGCATAAGAAATGAGCTGTCATCTGTCTCTGGAAGTACTTTCTTAAACGGTAGTCCTTAAAAAGATTATGAACAGTGTACTCTATCTTAATAGGCACAGCAACGTCGACGGAGGGGGAAGTCAGAGTTATCGCCTCCTGATGCTTGAAAATTAGAAGAAAAATGGTGTTCTTGTGTTGTTAATTTCCTCGGTTTCCATGGAACGAAAAGTCATCCATCAGACGCAGCCCGTCTTTTCCCAGTAAATGATAGTAGATGAAACTCTAGCTTGCTGAAGGTGTAGAAGTTGAAAATCTCGCGTGAACTTCAAGAGTTTGTGTCCAAAGGATTTGGAGAAACGTATTGGAAATAACATTACAAAGAACAGGCGAATCACGCCAATTACCTGTATCGCGACTAATTTATTAGTTGCTAATAATATTTTCTGACATAGTAAAATGATTCTTAAATAATTCTGGTTTGCTGAAAGTCTGGAAATTAAAAATCTCGCATGAACTTGAAGAGTTTATGTCCAAAGGATTAGGAAAAACGTGTTACAAATAATATTACAAAGAACAGGCGCATCAAGCTGATTGCCTGTATTGCAACTATTGTGATTATTCTAATTTGTTGATTTAGCTTATTAATTGCTAATAATACTTGCTTACATTGTCCAATGATTCTTAAATAATATATTTTAAAGGTAGACTCTTTTAGAGAAGGTATGCAAAGTATTTCAAGACGGTACTGCAAAGAACAAGCGAATCAATAGAATTGTCTGTATTGCAGCTGTTGGGCCAATTCTACTATCTAGATTAAATTTATTACTTGCTAATAATACTTGGTTACATTATACTATGATCTTTAAATAATATATTTTAAAGGAAAATTATTTACGAGACAAATATAGTGATTCCAAATAGAAAAAAGTTAAGTTCTACCTTTTAAAGCATTAAAATTATATTTTAAGGAGTACATTTCTTAACAGGATTTCTGTCGTTCACTAGAAAAATAAAGGATTCATCGTACTGAGATCATACAGCCTTTCTAATTTTACGGTGGTAATTCGATTGTTTCGAATTACAACCCAACAGCATGATGTCATCCTATCCATTTTCCCGGAACCAGGATCTAAATGCAGTGCTTCAGTCTCCAAAGCAACGATATTATAACTATTTACGTAATGTCATAAAACATTACGTTTCCTTTGCTTTTAAATGAAAGCAATCGAACATGTTGAGGAACTCTGCGTTTCCTATGCATTCTATGCCACCACCAAGGCCCTGCAAATAGAACTTGTAATGATACAACTTGTCCAGAGTGTTGTGCGGATGTAACAGTGCGTGAACTTAACCTTCTTTTCAACCAGAGATTCCGAGTTTATCAAGGTATTTGATCATGCAGAACTGGGAAACGATGTAACTTGTCAAAAAATATACCAATACATATAAAATTGAATGAAAATAATCCTCTTTTTTATGCCCGAAAAATATGATTTATTGACTTTGCGTCCGATAAAGAACAGAACTGAAATACATTTGAATATCTATTTCTCTGATTTATCTATTGCAACATTTTGAATGAAAGAGCAGTACCATAATAGCCAGTGACATATCATGGCAAAAAAAGAAATTTAAAGGAAATTACCTTTAGGGAAATAAAATACAACTTAGGGTATTTTTTGACATTATTTAAACAATTGTTCAGGAGTGCAGTAACCTTCAAAAGCATTTACTCATATAACCTCCAACAGAGGTCACCACTTAAATGACGATGACCTTAAAAATGAATTTTAATTGAAAAAGCTGGTGACGAAATAGAATTTCTTAAAAAAAGAAAAACTTAAAGAGCTATTTAGATTTTTTTTTTTTTTTTTTTTTTTTTTAGGATTTTCATTTTCAAACTTTTTTTAATGAGCCAATTTTAAAAGATATAGAATAAAGATTTTGATAGCCTTTTTCTATGATGAAACAAATCCAGTAATTAACATCTTCATAAAAGAAACATCATATTGCCAATCAAGCAGAGAAGATCTTTGAAATTGATGGATATTTATTGCTAAGTGAAAATATACTTGTAGCTATTACTGATTATTACATTTTTTTTAAAGTTCTTGTTAACAATGCGAATTGCTTAATTGTCCTCGGTTATTGTCTACTGCCTCAAAAACATTATCGGTATTCTTGAAATAATTAATTTTGTCACAGAATAAACTGAATATCTTGGCTATTTGGAAGTATTTTGGTAAGTTGACCTCTTATTGTAGTTCAAAATTCTCAATTTTCTGATTTATTTAAGATTATTGCTGAAGTACGCCATTGTCATTTTCAGCTCTAAAATATTTTACATTTTCTCAAACAATTAAAGTAAAAGAACTATCTACGTATGAGGCTTTAAATATTACGTAAAAATTGTTAGTGGATCAAAAATCAATAATATAACATTTTTGACTTTTTTTTTATAATAACGGAGAATAGATCAAAGAAACAATAACTAATTTACCAATAGCAATTTTTAACGAATAGTAAGTTTTTTTTAAACACATTTGAAAGACTAATTCTGTTTTTTTCTGGTCAAACCTCATCGTAAGGAACGCATTATGTCCGTTGAACTGCAATTCTGGTAATTTATTTCAATTCTTAGAAAATGTCAAATTAATGATAGTTAATTTGACATTTTCTGAGGTATGACGCAAACACGGATTTCGAAAATTTGCTAATTACGTAGATTTGGAAAATTTGATTGGACAGCTATGTGGCCAAAGGCATTGCTTCGAAGGCAACATTGTTTTGAGAGGTCTTATCATTAAGCTGCTATTTGCTAAACTCGGTCTGTAAAAGAACACCTTTAGGTTTAAGAATGGCAAAAGTATTATTAAAAATATCAGCGTGTGTTTGTGATTCTTAATATAGTTTGACCCTAGACTCTGTCAGTGTACAAAAGACTATACTTTAGTAGAAATTAAAATATAAACGAACATCAATGAGCACAAGGGGAATCAATTAGTACCTTGATTTTTGTGTATAAAACTGAGGATAAGTTTGACTTTTCTCTTGGCGTCTCGTCTAGAATATCCCTAAATAAGAAACCCTAAACATGCCAGTAGAATTTGTTTTAGTTTCTGTGCGTAATGTAATGCCCTATCTCGTGGCTACGTTTCAAGGGACCAAAATGAAAAATGACATTTTTCAAGCCAGGCGTCTGCAAGGCATAACGGGAATAACAGGGCTTACGGGAGAAGTATTGATGATGTTGTCTCCCAAGGGCTTTTTCTCTGCAGGAAAGAACATAGCCTGTTTTTCGCCGAAGGGTACGAGTAACAACACACCGGATAAATTTCTTACTATTTGTTTTATTTTCATGCCATTAGAGAGAATAAGTGAAACAGAACTTTCATAAGCAAATAGATATTATGATGCATTAAATTTCTTGTTTCAATTTCGTGTAATGGATAATATATGAGAAGTGGAAAAAAAAGTGACTTATTACCACACGGGTAACATTTCATTTGTTTTCATTTATTCAAGAAACGGAATCACTGTTTGCGGAGAAATATTTTTGTAGTCACTTCTATCAATATTTTATATCTTTTTCTTTATTCAGTTTTTAACAATGGATGAAGCTCGTGAAAGCTCGAATTTGCTGTTTTTATTACATGGCAGGTTGTAAGTTACTTTTAAAATGTGTTTTGCATTATAATAATTGAACAAGTAGGGTGCAGATTTGGTAGCTGTTTGTAGTTTATTTAGTGTTCTATGACAATTTTTTTCAATCCAAGAGCTAATTAAACTGAGGTAAAGTCAATTCTAAACAACTACGAAAATATGTCAGGGGTGAGATTTTAAACTTTTCACTTCTGGTACCCATAGGCAAGGCTACCTTGCCTGTTGGTTATGCCGATTAGTTAATTGTGTAACAAAATGGAGACAGTAGCGCTCGTAGCTGACACTCACCAAGGTTGAGTATTTAATCAGAACCTCTGCAATACGTTAGGTTTGCTGTGGAAAGAAAATGTAGTGCTGTGTTAATTAAAAATCCTAACTACTATGTTATTTACGATTTTTTTCATTTGCCATTAATTGCTGTTATTTTCTAAATGAAGATAATATAGAAGGAGATAATTGGGATAGTTTTCTGTTCTTCCCACCGTTTGTTATTTGCCGATCAAATGAAAAAGAATGCTATATGCCAAAAGTAATGCTATATTTGTCAACCTCCTGTGATTTCTTAACCCACGTGTTGCAAAAAGTAGACCGTAGCTCTCCAAAACCAAACCAAACCTGTGATTTCTAATGCGAAGAAGTAGTTTTACTCTCTTTTTAACACTTTCAGTGAGAACTAGTACTATACACAAATTTTAATAAATTTTAAAAATCTTGTTATGCAAACCCTACCCAACCCCTCTTCCCCATAAATACATATTACCTTACGGTACAGATGCATTATAAACGCCGTGTTTTTTTTCGCCAAATTTGGCGCTTTTTGGCAGTTATTTCTGACGTCAGTACCCGATACTATTCGAGAAATTTATTCTTGCTGTCGCCTAGGACAGGTTGTATTTTTTTGTTCTTATCATTTTTTGGGATTTAGAAATTTAGTTATGGTGGGTTTAGTTGTTTCGATTTTTATTTTTTTTAATTGTTAAAAAGTATCAGGATATTCTTAGGCTTAGTGTGGTTAAAATATGAAAATTAAGCTAGAAAACGGGTTAAGAGATGGGTTTGTTGAAATCTGTGGCTGGTAAAGTTTGAGGCGCTACCAAGTCGATTCAGCAGGGTTCTTGGTTCAATAGATCTAAATTAACAATGGAAGAAGTAATGCTTTTAACATATAATATTAAGAAGGGGGTTGAGGGGGGACCCCCCTCAAATGTTAGATTTTTTATAATATTAGTGCTTTTTGGGGAAAAGAGTTTAGTTTTGTTGTGTTTCAAACATGCCTGTGACTGTCGCCACGTTTTTTAACTTGGCGATTTTTCAAAACACGCGTTTTTCTGTTGGTCGCTAAAAAAACATGGAGGACGGGACCAGTGTCTATAATGCATCTGTTCTTACCTTACTGCAATGGAACGCTAGTTTTTATGACTTTGCAAGAAAGTTATCTTATACACAGAATGGTACTTAAAAGTGATTAAACATATTCTTAGAGCGTAACAAGGTTAAACTGACTTATTACTTTGTTGAAAACACTCAAGAGTGAATCTGCAATTACATAAAATCTTGAACAACAGTTTGAGTTATAGATGCATATAATTATGCGGCATATCATTTTTGATTGCAGTCAGCCGAGGGATCTCAAGAAGATTCAAGGCGAATACAGATAGCGGATTTTGGTGAGTTTCGGTTCGAAACATACCTGATTGCAATCACTTCCCACTGTAAAATCGTGATTGACCATAGCTCTCGAGCGTTAAGGTAACAGGATGTTTGATTCTTACTGCACGATACGGGATATCTGCCGTGCATAATCTATACGGCCATCAGAGGAAATTCGCTACACAGAATGAGTTACTTCGATAAAATTCTAAAAATAAGACGGTTGTTTTTTTTTTAAAGAAAATGACGTTTTCATGTTTAAAATTGCTCTTCTATTTAGAAGCAAAACTTGACTTGGGAATCTAATGTTTTAAAGAAAATAATTTAATTATTACCTGTACCAGGTCATATCTAGGAAGAAATTATGTTCAGCTTCTTATTAGATTTTGCCGACATTCTTTCTATACATCAGATAAGTTTTCCCTTAGCGGGACTTAGAGATAACAAGATACATTAATGTGGAGGAATACTAATCCATCATAATAATAAAAGACAGTATCGATAAAAGGGTTTACCTCGATTGCATTTCATCTTCATGTATGTACCATTAATACAGAATAAAATATCCGAAAAACATCCACTCTAGCGGAGTATGAATACTTGAGGCAGGAAGTATGGTGAACATTTCTCGATTAATGTGCAGATTAAATTAAGGTTTGTAATATTTAGGTGTCCTATGTGACAATTGTTATATTTCTATTAATATTAAAAATCATCTTTAAATCCAATAATCTACATAAAAACCTTTATATTATTCGTCCCCTTGTCATAGCGGAAGAATATAAAAGTTTTAAATAAAATTTATTTAAAAGTTCAGTTTTTGTATGGTATAGAACAGGGATGGGCAAACTATGGCCCGCAGATAGAATTTTAAGTTGCCGGTCCGAGACAAATTAAAAGAAATATATATTTATACATTATATATCCATCTCCTTTTCTACTTTGCTTAAATATTATATCCCAAATTTATTATCTCACGCCCAGAAGATCAGCGGTATATTTGCTTCTTATATGTGAACAAGTGTTTTCAACTTTGAACCTTAGAAAGAATAATTTCAGAAGTAGACTGACAGATGAGCATTTAGCATCGTTCCTTAAAATCAGTACATCTCACTTCGAACCTCAGTATAAGGAACTTTTAAAAAGGAAATCGCAATTTCATTCATCTTATTAACGGTATTTAAACCGTTAGGTACTTTTATATTGTTTTTAAAATTTAAAATTTATCTTGGCCCGCCAAACTTTTTTTTTTTTTTTTTTTTTTTTTTTTTTAGTTTTGTCCCGCGGCCGGAAAAAGTTTGTCCATCCGTGGTATAGAATCTTATTTGCTTGTCACATTTTTAGACTGTTATCTACAGAAAATCAAAATGCCTGAATTAATAAAGGAGAGGGTGGTAACATTCATTAGTGCTCTCATTCTCAAAAACTCACTCTCCCATATCTCAAAACGTCACTTTTGTTGCATACCCACTTCTCATTCTCAAAAAATCCCTCTCCCATATCTCAAAACGTCAGCTTTGTTGATTTCCAACTTCCTATTCAAATATAAGAAACCCAAACTCAAACTAAGCAATAACTTACAATTTAGTTTAGGTTCTCTATTTAAAACTCATCCCACTCACCTACTTCTCCAAGAAATAGTTAGTAACCCCTATAGGGGCTTACGTGGTAGAGGGAGGGGCACTAGTTACCCTTCTGTCCTTCTAAATGATATACTATCGCTCACGCTGTATTTTCTTTTGAATCAGTCTTTCATGGTTTATAATCGTGGAGATTTTTTTAAAGTGTTGTTTTCAGTGAATGTAAGTGAATAAAGATAATTTAATATGCACTTATCTCGTGCCAGCAAAATACCTATCATGTGTCACATAGAAGCCAGTGTGACATAGGTTGGCCATCTCTGATTTAAAGTAAACCCCAGTTATTAGTTATATATTCTGGTAGTTTGACTTGACAAAACAGCGGGGAAATAACGAAATAAAGGTGAAATATTAATTGATTGTCTGCTTAGTATAAAACCATTCTTATTTTATTGCCGAAATATATAAGAGGGGACCTAATAGCTTTAATTTTCTTTTTCAAAAAGACTTTGATTAAAAAAAAAAAAAAAAAAAAAAAAAAAAAAAAACTTTTATAGAGTAAAAAAAAAAAAAAAATCTTGAATTTGTGGAAAAAAAATTTCTAAAGCAGTTTAGAGACAAAAGAACTGAATTTCTAATAAAAAAAGGTTATATGAATAAGACAAATTAATAATAAATAAGCAAAACAATACTAAAAAAAAGGAACGAAATATAAAATGAGTAAAGAATATATAAATCATTTTTATAGATATATTATATTTCGGCCACAATTTATGATAGTTAAGCTTAAACTTTCTTATGCTCATGTCATAGTTCTTTTTCCTTTATCCCATGCTTGGAGATCGTGACGTATGGCAGAGACAGGGATAGGTAAAAAAAAATACTGCCTTAAGAAATAATGGGGCGATGTGATGATTTATATGTTCTAACTTTATATTTTAGGAGGGGGGATAGGGTGAAGAAGAGAAGTTTTTTAAGATTTCATAGAAGTTGCATGTTTTAAAATCGATCTCCCAAAATTTTTTGTGAAAAATCTCTTGGAATAAAATTATATAAACTTATGTATGACAAAACTATGCTAATTAGTTTTAACACGCTCTACATTGGGTCAAATATATTATCATTTTAGTTTAAAGCTTTTCCTCAAAGAGTTTAGTTTTGTGATTGCACATAGTATTTGTTAAGGTTAGGCAACCGACCGCGTCTGGTGCCACAATTATTAAAGAAGGTTTCTGAGAAAATGATTTTTAAATTATTGTAAAATTAATTAGGTTATATAAGCAATACCCTCAAACGTCGTTAAACAGAACGTTTGGAGCACTACGGTCTACTGTTTTGCTCACGAGAGCTAATGGGACCGGAACCTACTGCTTAAAGCCAATTCCGAGTGGCTACGAAAAACCATGCCAGCTGAGGGATTCAAACCCTTGCACTTCGGTATCAAAAAGCAGCGCTCTGCCATTCTGTCATTAAACAGAAGGTTATTTTTGAAGTATGTTATCTATACAATAAAAGCATCTTGTTACTGTACAATCCTTATGAGAAAAATAACAAATAAAATAGCAACATCTCATGCTACAATGCTAAGTAAAGAGGCGCTAGACAAGATAACAGTTAGTGAAAACAAACGCTAATACTGTCAGGGGATTGGAAAAGTAAATTCGGGGAGTTAAAATACGAGGAACAAAATCAATAGGCGAAATACCAATACGTTTTTATTTATTTCCCAATGCGAGGCACCTGCTTTTATAGCCTTCGCCGCTACCAAGTTGCAGATACCTGTTGGCTTTTTTATTATGGGATCACCATATAGTTGGACAACATTACTTCTTTGGACAACACAGACAAACTAAGTGGGTCCTCGTAATTTAGAAGCACGGACCAAACAGAAGGTCTGGACTTCCACCTCGAGAGGTATCGTTTAGTAACTTAGAGAACAAACACACCGACCACGAACCTATTTTAAGTGCCTTAGCCGCTATTAATGGACAAGGGGGTTTTTGGTCTGCTCCAGCCTCGAATTCATATCCCTGTGGTTATGAGATCGATGTCTTTGCGGACTGAACTACCGTGGTTCCAAACCCAAGCATAAAATAAATTATATTATGTGCATTATTTAAATTTATAATGATAACGTTAATAATTATAATATAAGGAATATAAAGTTATAATATAGTTATTATAATATAATATTTATATTTTAGATATTAAAAATAATGTTCACCTTTATCTATCTTACTCTGTTAGAGAGAGAGAGGGTAATTGAAGTAAGTGCAACTATGTGTCTAAAAGCAATTACGACAGTTAAAAAGAGCAAAGAAAACATGCAGTCTGGCATTCGCGCTGGAAGAAGATGAAAAGTAATATGACCAAACGGGGAGATGATGAATGAGTGTTCGATAGAAAGTAACGTAAAAAAGGCATCTTTGTGTCTCTTCAAATGTAAGTCAGGGTGTATGCTTAGGCGGTCGTTAGAAAGCAATTTCTCTAACATAATATAGGAACTGAGCCTCTCCCCCTGCTTTTCTTTGGCGCTCCGAGCCAAAATAAAGTTTCCTCACCATTTCTCACCGTGTCTCGGAATGACACGTCGAGACAATTTCTGTCACGTGCCAGGAGGGCTGACGAAAATAGAAAATTTCAATGAACAGAAATATAAATCTCTTTCCTTAATGGTAACGCCTCACGAGAGATATGGAGCGGCGCATGGGAATTTCATGCAGCGATTTTGCACAAAATCAAAAAATAAACTGTGTCCTGCAAGAAGATAGTATGTAGAAAGTAAAGGATGGTTTGTTTTATCGACGTATATTTGTGCAAATTCAAACACTGCTATTCGTAGGAGATATTAAACTTTTGATTCAAACACTGCTGTTAGTAAGCAGCACTGCTAGATTCAAACACTGCTATTCGTAGGAGATATTAAACTTTTGATTCAAACACTGCTGTTAGTAAGCAGCACTGCTAGATTCAAACACTGCTATTAGTAAGCAGCACTGCTAGATTTAAACACTGCTATTAGTAGGAGATATTAAACTTTTGATTCAAACACTGCTGTTAGTAAGCAGCACTGCTAGATTCTAACACTGCTATTAGTAGGAAATATTAAACCTTTGATTCAAACACTACTTTTAGTAAACAGCACTGATATATTCAAACACTGCTATTAGTAAGCAGTACTGCTAGATTAAAACACTGCTATTAGTAGGAGCTATTAAACCTTTGGCTATAACATTTCGTTATGATGTACATTAGATATAAATTTTTATTTTAATACGTCTGATTCCAAAATATAACTAAATTTAAGACGCTACTTCAAATTACTTTTTTCTTAAAATCTAATTCATTGTGCAACACACGTGGTATACAAGCGTATAAATCATTAGATATGTATATCATATGTGATGTACAGGACAGGTAAAGTATTTAAATCAGCTTCTAGATGCACAACTCAAAAGAACAATGATATGCAAGGAGGCACCATGACTCTTTAAAGGCATGAAACCCCTAAAGCAACACAGAATGCACCATGAGCAACTTGCGAAGGATTAAAAGCCGTACACAAAGAACTTCTGTAGAAGAAAACGGTTAATATTATTCATATATGAAAGAAAAACGTTAATTCTCGGAGTACGCTTTAAAAAGTTCGAATTATTAATTCTCCCTCTAAGCCCTTTTGATCTATGAATAATGACCTATTTAAAATTATGACTCAAAATGCCAGATGTAACGTTACTTTAGTGCTTTTGTACTCAATACAGAGCGGCCACTAAACCAAAGAAAAGAGAAACAAGAGGGGGAGAAAAGAGGTTGCCGTTCCATTGCCATGTCAAAAGGTAAGCGTCAGTCAGTCTTCGAAACACCGTCTCCTCCCCCCCGTGTTCGAACTGCCTCTGGAAATCCACGGACGAACGAGCAAGAGCGGTCAGCCAAAAAATAAACAACTATATTCGCGAGAGAGCAGAGAAAAAACGAGTTTCCTTCGAAATCTTCGATGTGAATCTCGTAGAAGGAGGACATGTTTGTTTGCTATTTTTAAGTTTTACACTGTGAATGCTTTTCGGTTTTGTTTAGTATAGTTATTGTGCTTGTATGGATGGTTAAATAGGTAGGAGGAAGGCATACAATAGAGCAGAAAGAGAAAAATATCAGTTTATCGATTATTACCTTTAGATAAAAATTAGATACATACATACACGCATATATATATATATATATATATGTATATGTAACGTATACATGAGTGTCTTTTTATATATGTATATATGTTTATTTGTGTATATATAGATATGTATATATATATATATATATATATATATACATGTGTGTTTACATACCCACACTCATATATATATATATATATATATATATATATATATATATATATATATATATATATATATATATATGTAATGAGACGGACTTCTCGATGGGTGGTTACAGTCATGGCCATAAAAATGATACCGTTTCAGCTAAAGACCTTTATTAAGATAAAATTGAAGGACCGGTTCCCACTTCATCATAGGGACAGGACAAAGGGAAGGGTCAGATAGCATGAAGTTCTATGTACAAGGCACGTAACACCTTGTTCAACATCTGTGGGAAAATATCTCTAGAAAAATCTGTCTCCGATAGCGTGTATCTCCTTTTTATTTGGAAATTTCCTAAATTGTCCGCTAGGGCCATGTTTTATTATGATTGGTCAGGCCCCTTCTCTGAGGGCGTAAACTGTAGCCCCAGTGGTCAATTTAGGTTAGGCGTTAAAAAGGGGGATTCAAAATGACGCGGGAATTTTTAGCCCTTGATTTAATTTTTGAAAACCCCTGAGAATGTTCCTTACACACACACACACACACACACACACACACACACATATATATATATATATATATATATATACATGTGTATGTATACACACATTGGATTGATATGTATGTGTGTGTGTGTGTGTGTGTGTGTGTGAGAAAGAGAGAGAGAGAGAGAGAATAAAAAAAGAAAGAAATGAGATTTTAGACCCACCACAAATGAAAAATGGCATCCATGCTTGATACTGACGCTTAGAAAAGAAACATCAAAACTTGAAATTAAAAATAATTCAGTTGAGATAACTTGTGTTTGGCACTTCTCTTGCCGAAATGTGTCACATTTGGTTTTATAGTGGTGTGGAGCGCTAGTGAGCCAACCAGTGAGAATGTTAATGTTAATCACATGATGATGCTTAAAAGGCGAAAGTGATTAACGTAAAGGAGTTATATAAGAATATTTGAGCTAAGTAGCAATTATTTTTGGTATGTGCGAAGGTATTTACCATAATCAGAGGTGAAACTAAGGTATTTGGCAAGGTATTTATGGATGTAATTTTAGGGATATAATCGACAGAAATGTATTTAGAACATATTTTAATTATGTTAATTTATATAGAGAGGGGGGAGATATTCTAAAGTTATTCTTTTATTATTTTTACCTCCCTCTGCAAATTGCAATTTTGAGTACCCTTACCTTGGGGCAACCTGTTTTATATCGGGTCACGTGGTGAGAGTGTCGTCAAGTGTGAGTGAATAAACATAAAAGAAAAAGAAAAAAAACTAACTATAGGTTGTTGAGAATTTGCACATTAACGCCGCGTCCAAATGATTCGGGAGTGATTTTCTTCGCGTCTCGCTTTTTCGACTCCATTACCCCTTCCGAAATTTCGTTTGATGTCTTCGAGAAGGCGTAGTATGGACTGCATCACGCCCTTCTGAGTGTGCCGGGAAAGAATACAGTGAATTGCTTTTTGTGAACCATCAACGGCGCTCGTTACAAGCACTTTTTGGCCTTGGGTCGTGTTGAGAAAATAGAAAAGGAAAAGATATTACGCACCCAATTGTAGCTAACTCTAAAGTGGTTTAATCGCATCAGTCATTTTACGAAAGAGTGAAAAAAGGTGAACTACTTTCCTTTTAATTTTACTACTAATTTGTTTTTGTAGGAAAAACTATCTGGACTTTTGTGTTACTTTCCCATGCTTGATTTAAATATTAATAAAATTATGTAATTATTATTATCATTATTATTCAAATGCAGGGGGAGGACTTCTTATACTAATAGAGGCTACCAAGCGGTAGAATTTGTTGGCCACTGTATTTTGAGAGCCCCATATAGCACGGCCAACATTACTCAGTAAGATAAAACAAACAAATTGGGTTCTCCTAACTCGTAATTTAGAAACAGGGATCAAGCAGTAGACCTCCTGGCATGACTTGTCATTTCCTGAGGTATTGTTTTGGAACTTGGCTGACATGAATCTATTTTACGTACCCCAGCCGCAATTAATACGGCCTACCTTTAGCCATTTCGAGCTTCGAACTCGTAACTTTCCGGTTATACCTTTGCCGACTGATCTATAGCTGCTCAATTTATGTAATTATGTTTTATTTTTATTAGACCCGCGCATCTTGATTGGCGTTGAGGCGGTCATGTAGGAGATAAAGATACAAGTGAATTTAAATAAATTCTTTATTTAATTTCATCTTTTTGGTACATCAGCTCGTCTCCCTTATCTTCTCAACCTAGCGTCATTCTCGTTAGCTTAAATTGCTCACAAAAAATTGTTTTTTGACTTAAGTTCTGCATAGTGTGATGCCCCATGTGCTTAGGGTGTGCTGTAGTGTAGCAATAATCAAAGGCAAATTGCTCCATTTTCTATATGATTGTGACGTAGTGTTCAAGAGTGCATACCGAACGATGGACGAATAGGTAGAACGCTGTTCTTCAGTAGCGGTGGTCGTGGGTTGGAATGTGAATGGCATAGATATTCGTAACCATTTAGAATCGCCTTCAAGCAAAAGTTCCCGGTTTCATCAATCCTCGTGCAACAAAGCAGACACCGTAGCTCTACAAATCAAACGTAAACAAGCATATATTTATTTATACTTTTTTTTAGGTTGCACACACACACACACACACACACACACACACACACATATATATATATATATATATATATATATATATATATATATATATATATATATATATATATATATATATAAAGATTGTGTGTGTGTGTGTGCGCGCGCGCGCATGTGTAGGAATGTATGTGCTCTTAAACTTCTCTACAACTTTAATACATTATATAAAAGTAAATTTTGGATATTTATTAGTACTGTAAGTTTTATAACTGTTTTCGTTTTATTTCTGTTTATTTGTTATGATTTTTTAAATATGCATTAGACGTTTATATCCCATTTATTTTTTTTCTTTATTCCACCTAAAAAATATATCCCTTAATAATATATTCTTTAGCGTAAGTAATTATTTTTAAAAGGGTATTTGAGGTGTTTTAATAAAAAGAAATAGCAAACTCAAAATTATTGATAAAATTATTAAGTTAATTCTGTAAAGTATATAAGATGTGATTTGAAAAAATTATATAGAAAAATGTTGTTAAATCGGCTTTCTCGTTTATTTCAAAGAGTGAGAGAATTTCTGTGTAACAACCCAGCCTAAGCCATATGGAATACTTCAAAGAGTAAAATTTAGTATTATATTTTCGTATTCGAAACAATAATTTATTGTATCAGGTAGATAGTTATCAAATAGTGTAAATAATTCAAATAAGTGACTATTCGATTAAAACCATAAGTGAATTATACAATTCCATAACATGATATGTTTTTTCTTGTTCATCAACTATTTTCATTTTTAATGATCTGTTAATGCAGTCTATCGTGTTTTCTTATTTAAATTTACAAGACTAAAACGAAAGCATCTTTTTAATTTAATTGAAGGACACTATATATAGTATTAATTCAATCGTGGTTTTTATCCATTTTTCATGTGTTGATTAAAGGTGCAGTAGTGTCATGGTAAAGAAAACAGCCACCCTCTTCTGATATATTCACCTGATACTTTTCTTTTTATTTAGCCTCCTTGAAACCTTTTTTAATTCCTCTATCGACAGCATGATTGAAATTCCCTATAATACTGCAGGAAATACCTACTTTTCACTGAGCTTCTTTGTACTGATCACCCCATTCCTTTCTGTTTCTCCTCGGCTAAAGGGAATTAAGGAATTCAATTCCCTATCATCGTCCCCGAAACCCAATATTCTTCCTATTGAATCAAGAGTCACGTAGGCGATCAACCTTACGAACCGTCTTTTCATCTTTAAAAACGACTCTCCCCATCAGAATATCGGCTTTTTTCGCTTATGTAGCTTTAAAAGGAAGTTTTATTTTTAATTAGGGTTGACTTTTTTTCCCCTCTTCAGCAGATTTTCAGAAGTACCACTTTGATGATAAATGCGATGAAATCCTGACTTGTTTCTATGGCAAGCTAACAGATTGTCATGGAAAGTCAAGTTAACCTCCAATCACGTTTTGTGCTGCAAGAAAATAATAAGATAGCGGCTGCGGAAACCCTATTTATATCTAAAATTATGTAGTCGAATCAGGAAGTGTAAGTTGGAGTTGTTGACGGACTTTCAGCTAAAATTATTATTACTAGCAAACCTATAGGCAGAAATAACTACAAATAAAATATGGATTTTCCAATTTTAAGACACTTTATTTGAGCACGTGTTTACTTTCTTTATAAGTAACATTCTTTGTAAAATATCTATCTGTTGTCTTTATTATTATGTCTAAACGCGGATGAAGTATCAAAAAGTCCTAGTGAATGTTCGTTATAACTGATAGTCAATCAGTCTGTCAACCAACTTGAAAAGCTAGACAAAGGCAGGGGTTGTACCTACCCAGGCACCTTTTCCCTGGATACCTAATGACTCTAAAACTGACAAATATATTGCCAAGATCGCTCCCAATGCTTCCATAAATTAAATAAATCTTTTTCTATTTGCCCCAATGACAAAATAGTAACTTGCCATCGGAAACCAAATGAATTTCAAAATAACGTTACTCCATAGTTGATTGCGCCGAACGCTGGCCGATTGGTTAGGGCGCTGATCGTCGGTACCGGAGTTCGTGGGTTCGAATCCCACTATGGCATGGATGTTCGTAGCCGTTCGGAATCGGCTTTAAGCAATAGGTCCCGGTCTCATTAGCTTTCGTGTGCAAAACAGTATACTGTAGCGCTCCAAACCAAACCAAACCATAGTTGATTGCTCCTAATCGCCGATTAAGTATAAGAGTGCAAGTAAACGCTGGTTATAAAAGACAAAAATATTGCCGATTTCATTGTCTAGTGCTTCCATAATATACAACAGAGCAAGCTAAATAAATCTTTTTGAAATTTCCCTAATGGCAAGTTAGTAACTTGCCATCAGAAGCCAAATGAATCTCCAAAAATAATTAATCCATCAGGAAAATGGTTAGCTGGCAGCATTAGAAAGCAATATTAATCTCCGAAAGCATTTGGTTGAACAGGAAAATGTAAGTGAACAGGAGAAGCTTAAGAAAAAATTATAATTGGGTAAAAATATTAGAGATCACTGTCTATTCTGCCATAAATTAAATATCTAATGAAGCAAGCTAAATAGTAAAACATTCCTCACTACTTGTCTAAATAATCTGTTTGTGCTGTCAGTATCATTCTGTATTTATTAAAAGACGATCATCTGTGTCATAGCTGATTGAAACAATGTTATCTCTCCTGGATTTAAGCATTTGATAAAAGCGAACACCCTTCAGTTCCTTATTCGAATGCAGTTATTTTTTCATTCAATTCTTTACCGAGTCACGTTCTGTTATTGTTAAAAGACAAGAATATAAATAAAACAAAATCACCTTTCGCCTGTGTTTTTCTTGTCATCTGACATCGGGTCTTTGGTGTAATCTAGGAACTTGTTGCTAAGTTTTAACACGTATACCGGACATTTGCCTACACATAATGTAGAATAAACTGTAGATGGGAAAACAACAAGAATAGAAGCATATATAACTACAATTAAACATATATCTCTATGTACAATGTATACATACACAAAAACGTGTGAATACACATATGTACTAATAATTTAACCGAATTAACCAACTTAGTTATAATTGTATTCTAATATGATTAACTAATTATATTCTAAAATAGATTTCTATCTATAAAATTACAATCTTTGGAGAGATGGCTTTCTTTAAGTTATGTATTACCTTTAAGTGTGGTGACTTTTGCCGACTTTGAGAACTCCCAAATTAATTTCTTCTTAACTCACTAATCTTACATAACTCTTTTACGTAACTTAGTTTCACTTCTAGCATCATCATGTGATTAATCTTAACACTGTGATTGGCTGGCTCTTTTGCACTCTCACAGAACTGTATAAACGAATATAAAATGTTTACGAAGGAGAACTGCAAAGATGGAATAGACTGTCTGAATAAACTCAACATTTTAATTTCCAAATTTTCACGCTTTCTTTCGTACGATTGCGTTGTATCCAGCAAGGATAGCATTCTAAGTTTGTAGGGGGTAACACCCACTACATACACACACATATATATATATATATATATATATATATATATATATATATATATATATATATATATATATATATCGGAAAAAATAAATTAAATCGGCTAACTAATGTAAAGTTTAAGACGGCCCCTTAAGTAATATATTGTCAGAAAACTTCTCGTTATATGGTAATTTAACCATGCAGAAGAAAATTTATAGCGGATGGTCCTCATTACGGACTGAGAAAATTCTCAGGGGTTTTCAAATCTAAAGTCAAAGGCGAAAATCTCTCGTCTCTTTGTTTTTCCCCTTTTCCCCCCCTTATCTATGTTGACCACTGGGACTACAGTACACGCCCTCGGGGAAGGGGTAAAACTTTAAACAGAAATCAAAATTAAATATAACCAAAACCAATTAAAATTTTACAGTACCCTTTGCGTCCATTTCAGTACTAAACCAAAAGAAGATACACGCTATGGAAGACAGATTTTTACCCAGATTTTTACTTAGAGTTTTCATGTTAGCCGACCTTTCAGTTTGGCCCGTCCCTATAATGAAAGGGCAACCCTTTACCCGACACTTTGGGAACAAAGGTCTTTCATGACTAAAACAAAGAGAAAACCAATTGTATATACTGTCTTACGATATATATATATATATATATATATATATATATATATATATATATATAAATACTATGTACCCACATATGTGTATTCATGTACATTGTGTGTGTGTGCATAAGAGACAGTGCGGCTACATTAGTGGGTAAAAAAATCCCGGAGGAGTTTGTTTAGACTCGGATACTGCGTTTACATTATCTGATCTTAGATATTATATTATTAGACTATTTTATCCTATCAGGAAATGGTTGAATGTAGATGACATGTTGTCTTTCGCTTTAGCTAAATCAAATCTTTTAATGGCATGTTTTCCTTCTTGCCAGGAGATTCAATTATTGAACTTCTTACAGAATGGGGAATAAATATGTGACGATGACAGATTGTTTTTGTGAGTAGACAGGAAGCTGTAGCGATATTGACAGAATAAGTACAGAGTGATAGTAGAAAAAAAAACTGAGTTATACCAAAAATAGTGAGTTAACTATTGTTCTACTTGTAAGAACACAATGATACGTCTCAAAATTGTGTACAGCTTACCAAACCCAGTTGTAAAAATATTCTATCAAAGAGCCGTTACCTACTTTACAGATATTTTCCGAAATCTTATTCAGAAATAAACCAAGGAAGAAAAATATTTTTTTTTCAGTGACTGAATTAGAATTTTAGCTTTTAAAACATTATTTAATCTACGTAGCACTATATACTGACAAAAAAAAGAAAAAAAAAACAGAAAACGATTAAAATGAAATGATTTTACTTAAATATTTGAAAGATAGGCAGAAAATACTAGCCATTCATTTGTTAGTATTCATAATCATTTAATATTGAGCAATTTGTTACTGCTTCAATTACAATACCAAAGACTTTTATTCTACAATTCTGTCGATGTGTATCATTTGTTCTTCATAGGTAGTTATTACTCAGTTCCATTCATAGTTAGCAGATACCGAATGTATTACATAAAAGTTACATCCGCTTAAAAATTGTGTCAACTTTTTGATGTCTTTTACTACATATCTGGGCATTTAGTTTGTATAATTTCTAATAACAACAACAAAAAGAAAAAGAATTCATAATAAATAATGCATATATATCGCTTTTAATTGACTATTTATTCAATTTGATATGATACTCACTTTTATTATTTTTTAATTTGATAATTCAATTTGATAATCAAATAAATCGTTATAAAACAAAAAAAAATTAAGTCATTTTTTCACATTATAATAATCTCTCGAGTTTTAATGTTAAAAACAGTAGAATATATATAATTTCTATATTGTTAATGCTGAGCTTTCATTAGAATGCTATTCATTGAAATAATACCATTGTTATCATCACAAACCGGAAAAATTGGTAGCTCATCATGTAAGAGCAAAGAGCCTGTAAAAAAGAACTTTTTGTATAAATTATTTTTAAATATAATTTAAATTGTACTTTTCGTACGTAATCTCTAAATGAGTTTTAATTTTTTTTTAAATTAAAAATGTATTTTTTTGTGAAAGGCTGTGATTTTATTGGAAAGCTAACATTGAAGTAATATTGTTATCACAAACCTGAAAAATTGGTAGTTCATCATGTAAGAGCAAAGAGCCTGTAAAAAAGAACTTTTTGTATAAATTATTTTTAAATATAATTTAAATTGTACTTTTCGTACGTAATCTATAACTGAGTTTTAATTTTTAAGAAAAGTAAAAATGTATTTTTTTTTCAAAAAATGTTGTGATTTTATTGGAGCGCTGACATTGAAGTAATATTATTATCATCACAAACCGGAAATATTGTTAGCTCAGGATGCAAAAGTGATGAACCTGAAAAAAAATTTTTTTTTGTTTAAATCCTTATTTAAATCTAATTTAATTTGTACTTTTCTTACGTAAGATATAAATGGGTTTTAATTTATAAATGAATGTTAAATATATATTTATTGAAATTTTGCGATTTCATAGAAGTACTTGTACTCAAGTAATAAAATTGTTATCATCACAAATCCCAAGAAAATGTTAGCTGAATTGGTAATAGTGATAATCCCGTAAAAAGAAAGCTTATTATGTTTAAAATATTTTTAAATTTTATTTAGATTGTACTTTTAGTACGTAATATATAAATGGATTTTAATCAATAAAATAAATGTTAAATGTGTTTTTAAACTGAGATGTTGTGATTTCATTAGAATATATTGAAAGAATAACATTGTTATCATCATAAGAAAGTGTTAGCTTAGTTTGTAAAAGTGATAAGCCCGAAAACACCAAAAACTTTTTTTTTTCAAAATATGAAATTTATTATTTAATTTGTACTTTCCGTACTCAATATATAACTGGGCTTTAACGCTACTATTTTACTATTAACCGTTTACATTGAAAATTAATTTCCTTTTGTAAACTCTTCTCGTCTGAATAAACAAAATCTTTATTTTCTTTTCACTCAATATTTTAAGAATGGATCATATATTCAAACATTGTCGGCAATGTTTAGAAAGGGGGAAAAAACGTAAATAACAAGAAAGAAATCTGGCAACCGGAACTTTTACCATTAAACTGTCTCAAATGACTTTTTTTCTGAGCGAAAATAAAGTAAAAGAAAAAAAGAAAGGAAAATGGCATGAACTATAGAAGTTTAAGTACTCAAAGTGGTTAGCCTCTGTAGATGTAGTCTGATGGCATTTTCCCTTTTTTTCCCCCGCTAAATGGCGTTCATTTATTTTTTCAGTCATTTTCCTTTTTTTTATTAACCTTACAATTTTTTTTAATAGAGATTCCATTCGCCTTAGCGAACATTTAGTTACTTCTAATGCCGTCGTATAGCTCAAGAAAAGGGGTAAAAGATTTAAAAAAAAATTGTATGGGGTAATTTAACAATCGTAGATCAGAGGAGTTACCGAAACGTAGATGTTTAACATTTTCTCGGCGCCTTCGAAATGAGATTTTTTTTTCTTCTCGGTATTTCTTTACAAAATCACCTGACTTTTTTGAATTGTTAGATTTTCACAGGTCAAGGCTGATCTATGGAGCTGAGCTCTTTTTCTTTCTCTTTTCTTATCTTGTATTTAATTATTTAATCTCTTTTTATAAGGATTTTTGTTTTTTTTGGCAACTAAAAAGCACTGTTACGGAAACTCAACAATTGCCTTTAATTATTACTCACAATTTTTCAATGTGATTTAGGAAATAACCAGCAACTAGCCCTAGAAATTGCTTTGAATACACCAGAGGTTCCCAAACTTTTTTGGATCTCCATGGAATAAAATATATCCGAACGCCTCCTCTTTCATAATAATTAATTATATCAAATATTAAAACATTGTTGTATGTTATCTAGACCTATTTAATTTTTAATATATATGTATATATATGTATCTATGTATATGTATGTATATATATGTATGTATATATATATGTATATATATGTATGTATATATATGTATATATATGTATATGTATGTATATATATGTATATATATGTATATGTATATATATATGTATATGTATGTATCTATGTATGTGTATGTATGTATATGTATGTATATGTATGTATATATATGTATATGTATGTATATGTATGTATATATATGTATATGTATGTATATGTATATATATATATATATATGTATGTATATGTATGTATATATATGTATGTATATATATGTATATATATGTATATGTATATATATATGTATATGTATATATATATGTATATATATATGTATGTATATATATATATATATATATATATATGTATATGTATGTATATATATATATGTATATATATATATATATATATATATATATGTATATGTATGTATATATATATATATATATGTATATGTATGTATATATATATATGTATATGTATGTATATATATATATGTATATGTATGTATATGTATATATATATATATATATGTATATATATGTGTGTATATGTATATGTATATGTATATATATATATATATATATATGTACATATATGTACATATATATATATATATATATGTATGTGTATATGTATGTACATATATATGTATATGTATGTATATGTATGTATATACGTGTATATATGTGTATATATATATGTGTGTGTATATTTGTATGTATATATATGTACATACATGTATATATATATGTATATGTATCTATCTATATATAGATAGATACATATAGGTAGATATAGATATAGATATACATATATATTAATGCAATATGATTAATTTATATTAAATAATATTTTACATTTATAATTATAATCAAAATTCAATTAGTAATAAACGTCTAAGGCTTACTGCTATTATTTCTTTAGGTGGAGGGGGATTTTTGAAATATTTTTAAATTCATATTTATTATTGGGGAGGTTAATAAGTTTAAGAATAGCTGCAATAGACTGCTGATTTATGGTAAATAGCTCTACATTTGCTGATTTATCCTGCAATCAAATTGACCTTTTAAAAGAGACTTATTTCGACTTCTCACCTTCTGATGAAGTCTTTGTTCATGCTGATATATATATATATATATATATATATATATATATATATATATATATATATGTATGTGTGTATACATATGTGTATGTGTGTATATAAATATGCATGTATGTGTGTATATGCATACACATAGATACATATTAACTTAATCATTTACACATATATGTATATGTTTATTTATTCATATACTTAACCCATCAATTAATATTGGTGGAATCTGACGAAGAAGCGAGCGTACATGTGCAGTATGCTTCATGTTTTGCAATCATATCGCATCTTAAAGAAAAATAAGATGGAATAAACGAAATGGAAATATCTGGGAATCTTTTCTTCTGGTTTCGTCGGGGGTACGCGTAAAAGAGAGCCAAGTGGCACTGCCAAAAGAAGGTCGAGAGCATTGTTCCATTGTTCTTCGCCGAGATGTAATAGAAAATCGGGGGAACCCCGATTTATGGTGCCTTTGTTTTCCGAAGAATGACAACGCCCCAGGAAAACGAGACTGCCGCAAAATTAAAAAAAAACGGGGACGAAGAAAGAAAGAAATCGGGGATACGTCGCGTTTCCTGCGACGCTTATCACGCGGAAGCATTTGACCACACTTTGAGGATGCTCCGGAGACGAGATTCGGTTTGTCAGGCGATTATAATGTGATTGCCCAACGAACTATTTTAATGTACTTTCAATGGGTGGTTTCTAGCGTCAGATTGTGTATCGATACATTTCCAAATATTGATATTCTTCAAGCATCGTCATAACTTTACTTACCATTCTGCTCTGCCAATATATCCCTTGTCAACAATACTTCTTTTCTCCTCACGCGATATCGTGGATTGCCGAAGATCCATCCTGAATACTCCGCATGTATCAATATATACAGCGATATTTCTTCCATTTTCTACGTTTGTTTGACGTCGGCTTCGCTCATTTATCCGCGAACTTGATGAAAAGACCAGCCAGAAATCTTACCTTTGAAATTATCACATCTCTGTCAAGATCTTTGGGGGCATATCTCAATATATCCCGATATATTCATACGATGCTATTGGGAAAAATGGGAAGTTCGTTAGAGCCCTGTTTCCACTTCTGCTACTGGCTTATATCTGTTGTGATATATCAAAGATGTTGATATTCGATGCTTGATCTCGCTGACCAGTTATATGTACCTGTATTGATATTTCTGGATAGCTTGACCGCAATAACCAGTGATATAAGCACGTGATATATCACGATAGCCTACTCTTGCTCATTTAGATCTTCTGTCTTCTTTAAGTAAATACAATTTTCAAATTCAAAACACTCCTCTGCACTTTTTTATAAGTTTTTTTTTAAATTTTATTTGTAAATCTGTACTTTAAACTACTTTTTAATAATATTTCCACCAATTACCAAGGTGCTTGTTGTATTCCATCCCATTAAACCTGCCTCGAGGCTGTCACTATTTTCGTGATCATTCAAATTTTTATTTACTTTTTTACCGGTAAATGAAAAAGTTAGTAAATTTACACAACTTGTGATTTACTGTAAGCAGTGTAGAAAATGAGCTGTCCTACTCTGCTATTGTAACAGTGATAGTGACGTGAAAGAGTCCTTGAGGCACATCACAAGTGATGCGTGCTTTCTGATTTATTTATTTTAAGCTATTGCAGCTATCCATAAATGAGTGGCAACGGTCCATTTATACAGTTTCTCTCTCCGTAATTGTGAAATGTCACACATACCCATAGATCTATGGAATTTGCTAGAAATATTTGTTCTTATGGACTAAATTTAGCTTGATGAAATAGGTGAACAAATTGGATGGGTTATATATTATAGAATCCAGGCACCGTTGTTATCCAGGAACATTAAAACTTCGTTTATATTTCATGTTTCGTTCTGGGAATCGATTTATCAAAATAAAATTATTTGAATTAAATCCCTATGTATTTTTTTCTATTTCAAGCAGTTCTAAATGAATTAATAATTATCTTTTTTTTTTCTGTCAAAATTTGTTTCTTCGATGGCATCAAAAAAAGTATTTTTTAACTGGATTTATTTCTTTTCATACTTTTATTTGACTTATAAGTGTCTTAACATTCAAAACATAATTAGTTTTTCCTCGATCTAACAATCCCGCATTATTCGTTTTTCCCCACTTATTGTTCGATTCAACTAATCCTTAATTAAAGCTTATAGAATCATCTTTATTTTTCGTTTATTCGTCTTTTTCAGGTTCTTTTTATCAATAGTTGAAAAATAAATTCAGTCGATTTGTTTTTCCAAAAGTATCGTTTTTGTAAGAATTATATATAAAAAAAAAGTTTTATATCTAAGTTTGATGATCAAATAATCTTAACAGGTATAATTAAAGTTTGCAGAAGTTGAATAGAGGGGGGGAGGAGTTTTAGCTTATTTGATGTTTTAATTATGCAATAATGCATTTATTTTTAATAGCAAAATAAATGTATGAAAAAATGTATATGGTTAACACATTGTGGCTAAGTACAGATATTTCTTAGTAAATTTTTAATATTTTACACTACTAGATTATTAATTTTATGTTATACATATTTCTTTCTAAACTAGGGGAAAAGAATATAAAAGACTAAACAATTGACGTAATAGACAAATAAAAAATATTTATTTAAGTATATTATTTTTATTTTATTAAAATTTCTAGTTCAAGTTGTATAACCCAAAACAATATTTCCTTACTGATTTACAGAAGTTAAAATTAATTTTTGTTACCTCTATATGTCTGTACACAGTACAAAAATGTAAATAAGAAAATTAACATGGCCCATGGGGGGATCGAACCACGACCTTCGCGTTATTAGCACGACGCTCTAAAAACTGAGCTAAAAAAAGAACTTATATTGTGTTACTTGATTGTTTCTAAACTAGATTGTTAAAATAGACTAGAATATTGGGGGGAATAAACAAAACTATATTATAATATATTAATGCAATAGTTATGTTATTAACCTGTATAGTTTGAGAGTATAAAACCTGACTAAAATATTCTTTATTGATTTCTAGAAATCAAAATTAATCTTAATTAACACTATATTTATATGCACAATACAAAAACAGAAATTAAAAAAACTAATTTGGTTCATTAGTGTTCATTGATGACCATCGCGTTATTAGTGCAACGCTTTTAAATTTATGTAATATTTGATGTTTATCATTTGAAGTAATTTGCCGTAGAAGCAAGATAAAGTTAAAATTAATCTTAATTATCACTATATTTTAAATACACAATTTTAAAAATAGAAATAAAAATTATTTTGGATTATGGGATATCGAGCCTACAACTTCACGTTATTAATACAATTATTTAACCGGTATACTTTACTGTGAAAGAAAGAAACTAATGTCCATTTCATTTACCACTATATTTATAGTCATCAGTTTAAAAAAAACGGAAGTAAGAAAATTATCCTGGCCCATGGGGGGATCGAACCCACGACCTTCGCGTTATTAGCACGACGCTCTAACCAACTGAGCTAATGGGCCGCGAAAGATATTTCCTGTAGTATGTGATGGTTTCTAAACTAGCCTGTTAAAACAGATTAGAATATTAATAGAATAAGTAAATAAAAATATATTTATTACAATATATTAATGCAATAGTTATGTTATTAACCTCTATAATTCGAGAATATAAAACCAGACTAAAATATTCTTGAATTCTAGAAATTCTATTGATTGAGATTCTAAAATTGATTTCTAGAAATCAAAATTAATCTTATTCAGTACTACACTTATACATAATGTAAAAATAGAATTAAAAAAATAATTTGGTTCATTTGTGTTCATTGATGACCTTAGAGTTATTATCACGACGCTGTAACGGATGTAATGTGCCTTAAAAGAAAGAGAAAATTATAATTAATTTCAATTATCACTATATTTAAATACAGAATTTTAAAAATAGAAATAAAAAATTACTTTGCTCTATGGGATATCAAATCTACAACCCTCGCGTGATTAATACAACTCTGTAACTGGGATACATTTCTGTGGAAGAAAGAAAACTAATGTCCATTTCAGTTATCACTATATTTACAGTCATAATATTAAGAACGGAAGTAATAAAATGAAATTGGCCCATGGGGGGATCGAACCCACGACCTTCGCGTTATTAGCACGACGCTCTAACCAACTGAGCTAATGGGCCACGAGAGAGGTGGAGAAAAGACTGTACTTCAGGTGCTTTGAAAAGACAGAAAGGCGTATGGTGTTGGAGTTTTTTTAATCTTTAAATTCTCTTGATACACAACAGAAAGAATGTTAAAAAAATATTAAATTTAATAAATACTAAAATATTATCTTTATGAATTCCAAAAACTCTTACTGATTCGATAAGAGAAATTGTTGTTAAAAATGTAATCAAATTAGCATTAAATAAAGTAAATAATTAAAAAACAATTTAAAACTCAAAACAGGGTTTCAAGTTTTTACGGTGTCACGGAGAACCCTTGTAGCACATTTCATAAGTCTAGACTATAACTTTTACACGCCATCTTGTTTAGGTACATACATAAAATGTATTACATACATTAAATATATATGTTATCCTAATTTTAAACAATTTGGTCTTTATGTTATACTCAAAATATATATATTTAAATTTGTGTAATATGTATATGTAAATTTTTGTAAGGAATGATAAAATAACTGCCAGAGCGGGCTTTGTTTTCTAATTTAACGTTTATCATGTGGGCTGATGGTAGACAATATAAGCAATAAAATTTAGGAGCGACAAAATCGACTGAAATAGTCAACAAAAATTATTAGATTAAAAAAAAATTTAGTATAGAGAGGGCACTAGAGGGAGGCGTTTCCTACAGCAGGAAAACGCTAGGGACGGTTCTGTTTATTATTTTATTCTTAAAAAAAATGGTGTTTTTAATAAACGAATTTATAAGCAATAAATATATATATATATATTCAATTAATTTGAACGTGCTAAGAAAAAAATCAATATTTTTAGTGTTTATTACAGAGAGTCCACTAAGTTATGAAATACATCCCTAACACTTAAGAAATAAAGGACGCTTCTTGAGAGGAATTCCAGAGTCAAGGTCAGTGAGAAGTTTCGACTTGATTCCCTAGATGGCAGCACCGGAGGTGACATCTCGAGTTCATCTGCCCGCACGAATCAGCTGTTTCGCTAGATGTGTCGGCCGCTGACCTTGTCGTTTCTTTCTCTGTAGGTCACGTCATAACGGTTGGCTAACATAACAATTAAATATTAGGACGCAATATTAAAAATAACGTTTTATGACTTTTTCATCACGTTTGTCGACGTGATAGCACGCCCAAGTCGGAGAGCCTCATTTCCTGCTTTCTCCACTAATTGTCATCAAAGGAATGTTGCACTTTGAATTAGAAAGTAGATGAAACCAAGTTAATAACTGTTTTTCTTCTTCTTGGTGGTGTTTGCGTAAATCTTATAAATATTTATAAACGTTTTTTAACACTATTGTCACTCAAAATAGTCACTTAATATTGTTTTATACGAATATACTCAAATGTGGTTTTAACCTATTAATGCCTAGCGTTTCTTTTATAGTTGCTTTTAAATAACTTAGGACCAGCTAGAAAAGGACTGTAGTTTTTTTATGGTTTTTCGGAACGAGTTTTCTTTTTCAGCGTAGACAGATGGCAATCCAATAAACAATCGGCCAAATTTTCGAGTATCGGCTATTCTTTATAATTTTATCTCTGTATAAGAATTTTTTTTTTCTTTTCCTTAAGTCTCGCATGCAAATTTCCCCTTTTCCTTGGTATATCGGTTTCAGAATGAGTTTTCTTTTACAGCAAAGGTAAAGGGCAATCGTATAAACAATCTGCCAAACTTTCGAGTATCTTCCATTATTTATAATTTTATCTCAGGATCAATTTTTAAATTTTATTTTTTTATTTTTTAGTCTTGCACATCAATTTCAATTTCAATTCATCAATTACAGTACTGTGCTTAAGGGCATACATCAATTTTAAGAAACCTTAAGCAGAACATTTTGTTATTTTTAGCTTTTTCCTGCCTTTTATAGTTATTATTGTAAATACATGGAATTTTCAGTATTTGTTCTATTTACTTAATTAGTTTTGTTGACTTTACGCTGTTTCTTTTTTTTAAACAGCGTAATGTCAGACCAGATCTATAAATCCGTTGATGAGTAAAATGTCGGAAAAGAGGATGAGAGGTGTAAATTTCCTTCCAAAGAAGTGCCAAATAGCTTAAAATATGTTCAACTGAAGCCTGATGCTGTCTGTATTTTGGGAAAAGAGGATAGGATTTTATACCTTGAGAAAAAATAAGAAATTCTAAATTTCCACAGGCTACTACTAACTAAAATGCAACTGAATTTAGTTGGTTGATTTGGAAGCTACTGTCCACTGTTTTGCTCTGACGAGAGATATTGAGACCTATTGTTTAAAGCCGATTTCGCACGGCTACGAACATCCCTGACAGCAATAAGGTAGTACCCGCGTTCTACGGTACCGAAAAGTAATGACCTACCCATTCGCCTTTGGTAAGAGAAGCCCTGAATCCCATACAATTAATATGTTAACCGGGGATTATGTAATAAAGCGAGCGAAGTAATAATAATAGTAACAATTTGTAGCACTTTTCATTCAGTATCTTTAGTCTTTGGATTCGAATTCTTCCGTCCATTATCTTTGTAGTCATTCGAAATTGACTTTTCTCAATAGGTGCCGTTCTAATTAGACCTCGTGAGAATTGACCGTGACGTGCCAACAAACCAAAACACGGATTAATTAAAAAAAGCAAAAATTAAAAGGCGTCCAAGGTTGTTGCTTTATTGATTTTTCTTCTCAAAGTTAAGATGTTTGCTCTCGAGGAACACTAACGCCGAGGCGGAAGTAAATACCTTTTGTGTCCAGTGGCGTAGAAAAGGACGGGTAAGGAGGTCTATTGCACCCCTCAAGGAGGGGTGCAAATCGTATATTCTATGTATATGTTTTTCGGGAGGGGGAGGGTCGAAAGTTATTCTTTCTAAGTTACTACTAATGCCAATTTATCCTGATATAAAATTTGTGTATTAAGAATAACTTCAGTTATTATTTATTTTACTTTATTTTATTTTATTTCATTTTATTTTATTTTTGATAATCAACATATCGAAGGCTTTTTCGAAAATTGAATTCCCCCGGCTTAACCCATTAATACCCAGCGTCCTCATTTGAGGACAGTCAAAAAATGGTTTGTAGAGTTTTTGTTTTCTTGAAACGATTCTTTCTTTTTAATGGAAATAGATATTAATCTTATGAATAATCTCCCAAGTTAAATATGATCTTATCTATAATTTTGTCATTTTGATCGGCATTTTATGATTTTCAAGCTTAGAATAGGAGCGTATTATGACCGGTGTTCTGAACGTATACCGGTCAAAATCATGGCGAATAGCCACATCTGTAATAACTCATCTCTTTTCAGTACTTTTCTCATATATGATAGCAAATAAATCTCTTATCACGAAGTTTTCCTTTTTTTTTAAAAGATATCTTATTATGTTTTAAAATGACACCTCCTCACTAATGATGACATGATGTCATATTTAAAGGTGTTTAAATTTCATATTTTGTGTTACTTCCAGGTATCTATAATAGCTTCTATGTTAGGTATTTACTAATATATAGTCATCAGATAAATCCGGACGTTAATGGGTTAATATTTCTGATACTTTTTAAAAAATTAAATAGGTGGATAATTATGTCTAATAATTGTTTACAAAAAAGCAAATATTATTAATGAAATTCACTTAGTGGTGTTAGTCTACGCACAATGGGTTAGACAAGTTTTAAAATTTTTTAAACAAATTCTCACTTTTCAGCTCATATAAAAAGTTAAAATATTTTAGAAGAAAAGTAATTTCATCAAAACTAATTAAATATAAATAGAGAAGAAATGCCGAAAATTTTTTCTATTTACGAGAATAATTAAAAAAGTTATGTTAACGTGTTATAAGTTAAAAGTTACATTTTAAAAGTTAAAATTTAAATTAGTAAGTTATGATAAAAGTCATGTTAAAGTTATGTTAAGGCGATAAATGAGAAAAAAAAAACTTCCACTTAAAGAGATGTTTCCGTAACCGATGATAAATCCGACTTTAATTTGATGCGAATTTCTTCCGGGAGATCCTCGGAGCGTCGATTATACCACGTGTTTTGGTCTTAGCCAGGTGTTTCGGTGACTGAAGAGATAGCAGTTAAATCTTCAGCACACAATACGGCACAACTCCCAAAACATCCTCCGCAGTCAATCGGGACAACGCACTCCAGCTCGTTTTGTGCCATATGACGTTTTCGGATTTCTGAGCCCTCCCTACTTCACAGATGCCTCCCTTTACAGATGGTGCTCCCAGGTGTTATATACAGAATAGAACTACATCGTTGGAGGTAGAATGTCCATGATTTATAAGTAGGGGGAGGATTGTAGGATTTAAAATATGTTCGTTAACAGAAGTTTTTTTTATATATACTCTCTGTTCTGAGGATTTTTTTTTGGGATAGCATATGCCGAATACCCCCTGGACAGCAGATGCATAGTGACTGATATATAATTCAGATTATAAAGAAAGTATGATTTTGAAAAAATGTCCTAGGCTTGATCTACTTGATAGAACCCTTTACCGATTGCATAGTCTACGGAAATTACGCGTTCTTTATAATTACATATTGCTGTGTACTAGTAATTTATAAACTTTTCTCATTTCCGACCCCACTTATAGATATTAATCTTATGAATAATCTCCCAAGTTAAATATGATCTTATCTATAATTTTGTCATTTTGATCGGCATTTTATGATTTTCAAGCTTAGAATAGGAGCGTATTATAACCGGTGTTCTGAACGTATACCGGTCAAAATCATGGCGAATAGCCACATCTGTAATAACTCATCTCTTTTCAGTACTTTTCTCATATATGATAGCAAATAAATCTCTTATCACGAAGTTTTCCTTTTTTTTTTTTAAAGATATCTTATTATGTTTTAAAATGACACCTCCTCACTAATGATGATATGATGTCATATTTAAAGGTGTTTAAATTTCATATTTTGTTTTACTTTCAGGTGTCTATAATAGCTTCTATGTTAGGTATTTACTAATATATAGTCATCAGATAAATCCGGGCGTTAATGGGTTAATATTTCTGATACTTTTTAAAAAATTAAATAGGTGGATAATTATATCTAATAATTGTTTACAAAAAAGCAAATATTATTAATGAAATTCACTTAGTGGTGTTAGTCTACGCACAATGTGTTAGACATATTTTAAAATTTTTGAAACAAATTCTCACTTTTCAGCTCATATAAAAAGTTAAAATATTTTAGAAGAAAAGTAATTTCATCAAAACTAATTAAATATAAATAGAGAAGAAATGCCGAAAATTTTTTCTATTTACGAGAATAATTAAAAAAGTTATGTTAACGTGTTATAAGTTAAAAGTTACATTTTAAAAGTTAAAATTTAAATTAGTAAGTTATGATAAAAATCATGTTAAAGTTAGGTTAAGATGATAAATGAGAAAAAAAACTTTCACTTAAAGTGATGTTTCCATAACCGATGATAAATCAGACTTTAATTTTTTCCGGGAGATCCTCGGAGCGTCGATTATACCACGTGTTTTGGTCTTAGCCAGGTGTTTCGGTGACTGAATAGATGGCAGTTAAATCTTCAGCACACAATACGGCACAACTCCCAAAACATCCTCCGCAGTAAATCGGGACAACGCACTCCAGCTCGATTTGTGCCATATGACGTTTTCGGATTTCTGAGCCCTCCCCACTTCACAGATGCCTCCCTTTACAGATGGTGCTTGCTCCCAGGTGTTATATACAGAATGGAACTACATCGTTGGAGGTAGAATGTCCATGATTTATAAGTAGGGGGAGGATTGTAGGATTTAAAATATGTTCGTTAACAGAAGTTTTTTATATATACTCTCTGTTCTAATGAGGATTTTTTTGGGATAGCATATGTCGAATACCCCCTGGACAGCAGATGCCTATTGACTGATATATAATTCAGATTATAAAGAAAGTATGATTTTTAAAAAAATGACCTAGGCTTGAATATACTTGATAGAACCCTTTACCGATTGCATAGTTTACGGAAATCATGCGTTCTTTATGATTGAATATTGCTGTGTACTAGTAATTTATAAACTTTTCTCATTTCCGACCCCACTTTTTCCACGAAACCTAATATTAAATGCTCAATAAAGATACAACAAGATATTTGTTTTCATAAATACTTTTTGCTATCGTAGACTATGTACATATAAAGGTCTTATCACACTTCACCATGTACGTGTTAGTTTGATTCCTTTTACTGGTGAGGAAGGAACAAATTTCTTGTGTTACAGAGGGAAATTTTCAATAGATTCATTTTAGTTCAGGTTAACTTTCATATAAAGCCTTTAATTGGTCGAAAAATTTCCGTTTTCACACGAGAAATTGTATTCTTCAACGGGAAAAGGGATTCTTAACTGATCTGTTGCTTTTCTAACACGTACACATTGTGTGATAAGACCTTAAAGGAGTTGTTTCAAGATTTGTCTCGGGTATATAGAAATTAATAATTGGAAAGTGCAGTTTGACGGGATGGATGGTCATTTACACCACACTTTTGGACTAAAATAGCTGCATAGCAAAATAGTGCAACATTTGACTCTCCGGGGTATATTCAGCGTTGAGCGAAGTTTGGATCTGAGTTCATTATTGTAGGCTGAGACACGTGAAATAAGTTCTTGCTCGGAATGTCCTGTAAGTTCTCAAACACTGTCTTTGGAGGTGGCAGCCCAAACCTTGGAGTTTTCTACTTAGTTCTTGCTTCTAAACTATGTAGACCTAATTTGTTTATTGTGTTGTCTTAAAGAGATATGTTGACCACGCGTATAGTGCTCCCTTAATAAAGTGACATGCAAATATCTGCGGCTTGGTAGTGGCGAATGCTATAAGAAACTACCTCCGCATTTGAAGTAATAGTAAAAAGCATTAAAACTGAAAAAGTCGATTGTTAGACCCCATGGTCTTATCTCTTGCAGTATCTCTTCCCCGAAGCGTCATTCCGGGACATTCCTCGTTTGTTTTAATACAGTGTTTTGTTTGCTTAGCTTACTGGGTGGCTTATTCGATTGACTATCTTGGAGGTAGTATTACTTTTGTCTCTTGGCTGGCTCGTTGTTTTTAAGTAGATTTAAGTTTTGTTTCATTTCCTTATACTTATGTTTGCTAAATTTAATATCTTAGTTTATGGCTTATGTTAGTAATAATTAAATTGAGTTGTATACTTTTAGGCCGTGGTTTGTTTTTTTGTTGTCATCACGAGCCATTTTTATTTTCCATTACATTTGCGTTAACATATTAGAGTACTATCTTCCGGGAAGTAACATCGATTCTCATGAGTATGGCGTGATGAATGTCCAAAGGTATTCTAACTAATGTTACTTTAAATTTGACATCTAATGTTTATGAAACCAATTTTTCGTTTAACAGCACCGTTTGTGGTCAAAATCCATAATTTACGATGCGCTGCTGTTATTCAGTCGAAAAGAAGTAAAAATTTAAAAATATATATCACGAGAAATACTTATGCAAAATTAATGCATTTATTCTGAGACCTTTCTTCATAAAGAAAAAATGTATGTTCTGTTTCATTACTTTTTTTAGTTATGAAGGCTATGAAACAGTGAGCAAAATGCCTGTTATATCATGGCCTAATCTCGCATCTGGATCAGAGGATTTGTTTTGGAAACGCATGGAACCGTTGCTTCTGGCAATGCAAGTTGTCGTAGAAACATGTAGTTTGCATTGTTTTATTCTAAACTTTCTATAGATCTTTCACATATTTGTAGAAATTTTGACCCAGTTATATAAATAGAACCCACATATGCAATTTCATATAACAATTTAAAAAAAAAATTCAATTGTCGTAAGATTACATTTTTCATTCGATTAATGTTCATTTGCATATATTACATAATATATGGACAAGATAAATGTTTTAACTATTCTATTACGATTTGTAAAGATTTAAAAGAAAGGGAGGGATGATAATTCAACAATTTCCCCTGAAGAGGGTAAAAATAATTATAATTAATGTAAATTTCCATTTAGATAAAAGAAATGTTATTTAATTTTGAAAGTTATTTAAATGAAAGCTGTCTTTGCTTTATTTTGTCTTATGACAATATATTGATTATGTAATGTACACATAATTATCGACTTTAAATATTATTTTAAAATGCATTTTTTAAGTGTAAAATGGGGTTCATTCAAAAAGCCTTATAATTGTAAGTGTTTAGAAACTCAACAAAATTTGAAGACCACTGACTTATGTCATTATTCAAAAATACATACAATTCGTGTCATATATCTGCCATACTTTCTCTCTTTTGGACTTTAAATGAAAGAATTACAGTCATTCAAACTTTTTAAGGGAACATGTTGAAAGCTTTTCTTTAAAATATTTTGGTACGGATTGCACTGATAATACCTTTTGTCCCGAAAATCTAACGGAAATAGAGCAGTTGTGTATTATATCTGAAGTATCGAGTATCTAATTTTTCAAAATTAACTTTTACATTGATGCATTGCGAGATTAAATAAAACTTTTACGCATTTCTATGGAAAGAAGTACGAAAAAGGTTCCTATACCTTGCTTTATATACAGCATTAAAAACGTAACTAAAAGTCGATCGTTGACCAGAATGGTAAGATTCTAAATGTGCACGTGACTGACGTGCTCGTGATATTGAACTCAGTCAGGGTTCAGTGATCGAATTCGGAACCGTCTCATTCCGTTTCCATCTTGTTCACGTGCTTATCCCTCCGCACGTATGGCCGTGTTTGCTTAATCTCTTTGTGGGGGTTCGAGAATTGGTTCTTTTTCTTTTCCTAAAGCTGTTTCGATTAAGGACCGTCAGTGCAAATTGTGCGCTGATCGACAGATGGCGCCAGTAGAGCGTGGAGGTTATGCCACTCGGAGGGAAGAAAACTATTCAATTTATGGCAGCCTGATGGATATGTCTGTGTGTATTTACACGCTCCAAAGAACTCAAACGCGGTTCGAAACTGGTTCGATTCCGAGGATGGCCTGAAACTGGAACGCGATCATATGGTGCCTCCTCAAAACAAACATTTGCTCCAACTTTAAGATGAACCCGAAGACTAACGTCTATGGGTGCGTTTATGTATGTGTGTGTGTATGTATGTATGTATGTATGTATGTATGTATGTATGTATGAGCCTGTACACATAAAAATAGTATATATGTGTCTGCGTATGTATAAATATAAGAAAAAGTAAACTAAATCTGCAAACGAATGTAGGTGGTATTTCCTATAAAACAACTTAAGACAGCCTCTTACGGAATTTAGTGTAGGCGACCCCCAGTAACCTGATATATAAAAGATACCGAAGTAAATTTATAGACAAAAGCCATTATTGCAGCTTCAGAAAATTCTCAGTTTGCTTTCAAATTTACGATTGGGCCGAACGATGGCCGAAAGGCTAGGGTGTACCGGAGTTCGTAGATTCGAATCCCACATAGGCATGGATGTTCGTAGCTCTTTGGAATCGGCTTTAAGCAGTAAACCCCTAGCTGATTTTCTCTTCAGTTGAAAAGAAAATTAGACCTTAGAGCTCCAAACCAAACTAAACCAAATGTACGATCAATTGCTTACGAGTAGGAGTGGTTATAAAACCCTTTAAGACAGTCCCTAACTGAATATAATGTCTGGAAGCATCCGGTAACCTGGTACACAAAATATACCAAAGTAAATTTATAGATAAATGCTCTCATAACGTTCCAGAAAATTCCCCAGTTAGTTTTCAAAACTGAGATCAGGGACAAAATCCCCGTGTGTCTTTGCTTTTATCCCTTTTAAACTTTTACTCTAAACTGACCACTGTGGTCGCGGGAAGAAGCGACAGTGAATTATATTAAAAAAGGCTGAAGTCGGCAGGAATTAAATTTTGGTGTTACCTGTTATCGCCAACCCTAAATAAAGAACTGAAGATAGTCGCCAAGTTTTAATATTATAGGATAGAATCGTCCGAAAATTATTTTGAAATACACTTATTACGTTGCTTAATTTTTAGGTTAAAAATTTCATTATATGTATAATTACATATGATATAGATATTTATAACTGTCATAATCAAAATTTACATAAACACATGTTGTTAGTAATTTGTGGTATATAAAATCTTTCATGTATTATACACTTGTGTTTGTATCTGTTTATTTGTACCTATAATTTCTGCTTGTGATTTACATATACACATATACCCACATATAACTACAAGCAACTAACCGTGTGTTTTTTAAATTGTAACTTTTTTTAAACATTTTTTTTTTGTACTGAGGTTACTTTGTACAGTGTTTTGTAGAGCAACAAATGTGAATTCTGCATGTGACATTTATTTGTGTTTTCTTTTCTCAGGCGTGGGTATCGTGCTGATCACGGTGAGCGGGATCGCGTGGCGTCTCACCTCCCACGACGCCCCTTCCTGTCGTGCCATGCTGGGGCTGCAGCAGCATTCGGAGCAGGAGCCCAACAGGAGGTTCGTGCCCAGGGTACCGCCCTATGGAAGGCCCCATCACCCCTACGCCGGTAAGTGAATCTCTCAACACTGCCGACACATGCTTTCAAAAAATCAACTCCCGCAAAACGCCGTGATACTGAATCTAAATTCCCTTTGGACGTTTTCTGCTCTCTCATTGGCTAATAGAAAACGACGCCGGATCCGAGGCAATTAATCACCCAAATTATGATCAGCTTACTGTGTGCCTGCTATCAATGTAACTAAATAAATTGAATAATCAATAAATAATTCTATTTACCCAATGCAGCTGTCAATACAGACAGATATCTTTATGCTAGGGATACAAGTTATCCGGCCAACATACTGCATCCTGTATATCCGACCACTATATGGATATTACAATTATCCGGCAGTACATTTGGCCCAAAAATATATACCGAGAAATAAGATAAATATAACAAAGAAATGCAAAATGTTAAATAATATACTCTATGAGACAATGCGTATAACTATTTTGGAGCATTATGTAAAACTAAATAAATAAATAAAGCTTTATGGAAAAAAATTAGGTTTATTTATACATACCATTACAAAAAATCATAAATTATTCTTTTTTCAGTATTAATTGCAAATCTGTGTTCTTGCATTTGAGAATACTAAAGACAAAACTTACTTTTTTGGAGGATAGAAGAATAAAGGCAATTTACTAAAAAAAAAAAAAAAAAAAAAAATAGTGGTAATATGTTCTTGAAATTTTTCACACACAAACGCAAGAACCTCTAACGAAGGAAGGTAAAGGACTATTAAAAATACTTTTATTCAGATTTGGTTTGGAGTGCTACGGTCTACTTTTTGCAACACGAGGGCAAATGACACCGGGACCTACAACTTAAAGCCGATTCCGAACGGCTACGCAGATCCATGCCACAGCTGGATTCGAACTCACGAACTCCGGTATCGAAAACCAATCGGCCATCGTTCGGCTTATATTCAGATTTGAGTTTTCTAATTAAATTATGTCGAATTGAGATATTGAGTACTGAAACTTAAAATGAAGAAAAAAAATTTAAATTAAATTATACTACAAATAGTTGATTAATTAAAAATATAAATGGTAAGAAAAATACTACAATTTGGTTGCAAAAATAAAGTACATGAAGCTGATTTATTTAAAGTAAATTTAAAAAGAAAAAGGGTAAAGCATACTGACATTCGGCCAGATATCGGGCTGAAACTCTGGTCAGATATCCGTTATTCCGGTCAAAGTGACATTAGCTGCATCTCTAC
>CM063506.1:152531831-152564331 GCA_032207245.1 Pardosa pseudoannulata | reverse complement strand
AAGATTTAACTCTATTATTTTAAATATTAAAACTTCTCAGTGATTGCAGTTTCTAAATGCATGGAATTCAAAGTAAAACAAACATGAAGGAAAATCCATTTATAGTTTTAGTTAGTTAAAAATTATAGCCATATAAGTGAAACAAAGTTCGTAAAAAAATGTAGAAATTTGCTTCAATGAAAAAATGCCGTACAAATAAAATGCATTCGTTTTTAATCTACTATGATAAGGCTCCAATAAATAAATGCAAGGGGTCTACTTAAGAATTGGGTTCCCCTTGGCTATTGGGCGAAAATATTGGCGATATTTACTAAAGCACAAAGGTAATCCATCCAAACATTGTATTTTTTGCTTATTCTGGTGACTTAAATTAATGCAAAGTAGCATAATAATAGAACTATATACTCTTACTTAATTAAAGAATACGACTTGAAAACCGAACATTTATATTTATAGGCAATTAATGGCTTAACAGTTTACAAACGCAACAGCTCCAAATTATTACAAATCAGCCATAGTGAACCACTAATGGTTTGTTATATCCAATTTTTTTTAACCATTGCACACTTTTAATATATAAGAAAAGAGTTACACAAGGAGAGTTGGATGCAATTTTCATATAAATTGTAATATACATACAGATCGTTCAAACAGGTGAGATCAGGAGAAAATGTTAGGCGACCATATATAAATCATTATCGCTAAATTGACGGGGGAACCCAGTTCTTTATGTCCAAATGCAAGTTCTAAGTGTATTTCTTTCTTACTCAATCATGATTAGGCTACGATGAATAAATGCATGTTCTAATAAAATGTATTTCCTTTTTACTCAACCCAGATCAGTCTCCAATGAATAAATGCACGTTCTTTACAAATGTATTTCTTTTTTATTTAACCATAATTAGGCTCCAGTGAATGAATGTACGTTCTTTTATGATGTATTTCTTTTTTTATTTAACCATAACTAGGCTCCAATGAATAAATGCACGTTCTTTACAAATGTATTTCTTTTTTATTTAACCATAATTAGGCTCCGATGAATAAATGTACGTTCTTTTAATATGTATTTCTTTAGTGACTTGTTTTGTTGTTTTCAGCGATGATGTATCCGGAGTTCCAGTATCGTCCTCCGCCTCCTTCGTACCAGGCCTCTATGCAGGAGTACAGGTTGCGGTTGCTGTTGTTGGACCGGCAGCAGGGATCAGCCCCTAGCACGGGTTCGGCCCTTTCTCCTGTTTCACCGCCGCCCACCTACAGGTCGCACACTACAGCTACATCGGGAACGCTGCACTCAAGGTACTCACCCTCTGCCCATATCGGCTCAACAATTTCTTTTTAATCGTTTGGAAGAACATCTGATTGTTTCTCTATGTGTATGTGATGTACCTGTATGTATACTTTAACATTAAGATTGGATTAAACATTAAAGTGGGTTAGTAACCTGTCCTTAGGATTCCTTTTGCTCAATTTAAACCTATGGGGGAGGGAGGAATAAAATATCCTCTAGCCGGCTCCATTAAGAATTTCAAGAATTCTTTAAGCAATGCATACAACATAATTCCTTTTTATAAAAAAATCGAGAAAATTATATTTAGTTTTATATTGTTTGCGGGAAATTTTAATGTGTTCTCTCTCAAACGCAAATAACAAAAATTGCTTAGGGCCTCTAAGGATCTCTTTTCGGCTCAAATAAACATACTTACGTATTGTATGTAATGGTTTTAGTTTAGTTTTACATGGTAAACCTAAAGATTACTGCCAAACGAAGATAAGTAGCAAGTCTCTGAAGTTTTATCCCTCTTGAGAAGTCTCTCAAAACTAAGATGAACCGACGTTCTCGCGTCTCCAAGAACTCACCGTCCTCCCTCCCTTTTGTTCATTCCTAATTAGAGCTTAACGACGTTAAGCACTCCAATTTTTCTTCACTCCTAACGTCAGTTTTCTCTTGGGGGTACCAGGTGCATCCTTGTGGGCTGTTCGGTGCATCTTGGATCTCTCCGATACAGTCGTAGTGTCTGTTGTTGGAAAACACCAGGGTTTTTCCCTATTGTCTTTCTAACGTTAGCTCTCCAGCTTTTCAGACGTGTACCTATCGTTCAATTTGTTGTGCATTTAAAAACTGCAACTGGCGAACCACACAGGGGACAAGGAAATTGCTACTGCCCAGTTGCCACTGATGGTATTCGTTGCAGGAATTAGGGTCTACCCCTTGACGCAAGAAAAAATATGAAAACACCTATTTTGTTACCAGTTGATTTATTTTAATATATTATAATTGTACTTCCAAGACTTATTTGATCCCGAATTTAAACTTTATGAAATTAAACTAGTATATGCTAGAAATAGAGAGGCTAAATTCAAGAACTGGATGGCTTTCTTCTTGTATCTTTGGTTATTAATAAGATTTACTTTATGTTTTACATAGTAACAACGTATACTTAATCTGAATTGCTAAGTTCTTTGAAAGATGTTTGGTTACCATTAAGTGATTTTTTTTCTGTCTTGTTTTCAGGCCACCTCTGACGCTAACTGAAAGGGAATACAGTCGACCCCCAAGTTACAGGTCACGTGCCAGTTCTGCTGGGGTTTTGAGGCCAAGCACAGAGACACTCTGTTCGCTCTCGACTCAGCAGCAGTCCCAGCAACAGCCAGTTATGGCCTCTAGTCATAGTCGAAACCCATCTCTCAGCCTCAGCTTTTTATCACACGAGTCCCTGTTCCTGGACTCGGGACACTCACGACCTACCCAGGCGGACAATGTCCATTTCACAAGTCCCAGTGGTGAGTCTCAGAACTCGGTGGTGGGTGGACTCAGTGATGAGAGCCCTGCCTCAAGGGAGGGATGCGGTGCCTCGTCGTGGGGGAGGAGCGGCTCGTGGAAGCCCCACCCGCACGACGTGAATGCTGTCACGATCGTCCAGACCACAGACTCTTCACAGGTGCTCAACAGGGACACTGTCATTCTCTCGGTCCCTGGCAGGGAGATAGACTGCTCGTCTTCGGCAGCGGGCGAGGTGAGGATACTCGCTCACGTTTGATGGAGAGGCTGTTCATCGTAGCCAATTAACAAAGCCTACTTTGTAACAAAAAGAAGAGCTCGTTCTCTCTCCTCTTATTATCATGCAGACTATACGATAAACGAAAGGATGAATGCAAATCGCACGTCATTAGCGAATTTATGTGTAGCGACACGTTAACTCGAAATTGTTTTTGTTGATTTAAAACTGTGTAGAGTTAGAGAAAAAAAGAAATAATATTAACGCGAGCTTTCAGATAAGTGAGTTAATGTCTTCCAGGCTAGGTATAGAGAAAAATTTGTAGGGTATTTACCAAAGTTGGAGATGAATATAAAAATCATCAATTAAAGTTTTTCCATTGCTTTAACTATTGGTTTGAGAGTATTAATAGCTGAATATTCAACGAAAATTGGAAAATGTTTTGTCGAACAGTGGTTTTGCATTCATCCTTTTATAAAACTATGCCTTGCAGTTGCCAAAACCTTAGATTTTTATGAATATCTCTTTCGAGTTTCCAGATTTTATCGGAGTTAGTTTGTAAAACGGCCACTCATTTCTGAGTACTGAGGTATAACGAAGGAAACGGAAAGTGACGGATGGAATTTTTCGACATTTTGAAAGCTAAATTTAAGTCAATTATTTATCAGTTAAGACATTACATTAAAGTGTACTTCTTTTAATTAATTTTTTTTACCAAAGAATGTTTGAGGACCAAAAAAGAAATTAAAGAGATGACATCTTTCTATTTAACGGTTTCGTGTTCTACTTTTGTTTCCGTCATACTTATTTAAAAAGTACTAAAATGAACGAAAGCAATTATAAAATATACTCTGTGAATTTGCTAAATCTTGTTTCAGCTCTTTTAAAGAAAAGTAGTCATTATGATTATATGAGTTTTCCTATAATTTTTTTTATATTTGTGTTTAATGATATAGTTTGTTTATTTCATATTATTTATAAGGTATATTCATAAAAATTATATAAGTTGTGCAATGTTCTCTGATTCTATATTTTTCAATTCCTGAAAGAATTACTAGTCATTGATTATATTTTGGCAATGGTTTTTCTCCTAGAGTTTTGTTTATGTACTTTTATTATTTCTTAGTTAAAACTGCTGTTCTTGTAACAACTGAATGATTTATTTTGAAAATAATATTACTATTTGAAGCTCTCGTGTTATACAATATTTTAAATTCTGCTTTTGGATTTCTGTATGAAAAAAAGTTTAAATTCTGTTCTCGAATTTAAACGAGTTTAATTTTTGAGTATTTCACTAAGAGGGAGGGCAAAATGTTTTTAAATAAACCGTTTAAGATAAAAAAATTTAATTTAAGGTAAATGGATTTTGTCTAATCAAACATTCTCCGCTGTAAGTAAGGTAAAATATTTTGCTGCCTTATTTAGAGAAAAGTGTTATATCCGAATGGAAGCAAGCAGAAAAATATCATCTGTACTAATATAAAATATATTAATATTCATTAATTCTCGCACATGATCACTGTAATAATGAAATGTACTTCTTCCATCTTTTTTCTGTACTGTTATATAAACCAAGACAACAGATTCTTTATGAACTCTTGCTATGCAAGAACCTGCAAACTTTTAATGGTTTGTTGGAATCAGTTTTTTCATTTGTTTATTGAACAAGAACTAAATTAATTTAACTAAAGGCCACGTATTTATATTTTATTGTCAACAAGGTCATCCATTATTCCAGTTTTTAAACAGTTTGTACATTGGAAATAAAGAGCACTATGTTCTTTTTTTTAAATTCATATTTATCTATATTTATATATAATTTGTTCTTTTATTATGTGATAAAAGCATTACTTTCGTTTTCAAAAATTGAGGTTTACTGAATTGGAAAAATAAATCTATGAACCAACATGGCTTCATAAAGACCTAAACTTTACCATTACCTTTACTTTAGGTCTTTACCTTTGGTAAAGACCTAAGAAAAGACATAAAACTTCTTATTTCTAGTTTTTTTTTTCGTATTTATGGGCAATAAATCTTCCCTATTATCTTCAAGACTTTTATAAAGCTTTTTACTTTGCTTTTGATAAAATCTAATAAGCTTTTGATAAAATACCAAATTCAGTCAAAGTTTTTTAATGTTCTATTTTCTGTGTAGTACGTTTTTAGTTCTATTATGAAAAAAAAATTAATGTCGCTTTTTGTTAATATAGTGTGATTTCATTTTTCTGTCTTTTATTTCGTGTAGTAAACGGATACTTCAAATTTATAGTTTCGGGAAATATCTATAAATGTATATGCATATATACATATTTATATATGTTTGTATGTGTATATATATGTATATATATGTATATATATACATATATATATACATATATATATATATATATATATATATATATATATATATATATATACAAATATATATATATATATATATATATATATATATATATATATATGCACACACACAAATATATATACACATATATACATACAAATACAATCAGTTTTGCTCTACTCAAACAAATCTGCAAAAAATCTTTATTTTGCTCTGCTGTAAAATTTGAAATTTGTGACATACTGCATTTTATTTCCGATGTACAGAAATATATGGCTTGTATTTTTTAAAAATTATTTTGTATTATTATAACTTTACATTTAAAAAGCTATAGAAAGTTAAAATATGAAGTTAAATAATAAAAAATAAGTTAAAATAGAAAGGAAAATATCACCTCCTGGTAAGGACTCGAACCTTCTGAGTTGGCCCTTTGACTGCTTCACTGGGTAGCCTTTAAAAATAGCACATTTACTGTTAACTGTATAGAAAAAATGCTTTTCGCCTTCTGCTCAAAAACTGATAGAATACAAAGCATTAAAAATGAAGAAGTATTTAGCATGAAATGCAAAATTAAATTAATTTACATACAAATTTATTTTCGAGAGAAAATTTGGAAGTATGAAGTGTTAATTTGTATTATTTCCATATATGATATATTAACAAATAACAAAATTGAATAAAGATTAAACTGGCAATTTCACATTTAATTTCAGTAATTATGAACACAAGTTTAAACACTGTGCTTGTGCATTGTTGGTATTACAAATATGTGCTCTTTAAAATGTTTTAAAACATGCAATATTATTAAACACTGTTTGTATTTGTATATTATATAGTGTTCGAAAATTATTTTGTATGATAGAGTTTGATATTTTAACTATTTTTTAATTATTTTCTACTTTTATTTTATACATGAACCGAATGTATTCGAATGTTACAAATTGTTGTTAATGTCTTTTCTTTATAAATGATTTTAATTTTTTGTTGAAATTATATTTTGTATGTATATATAGCAGAATATTGCCTGAACTGATGTGCAAAAATACCTTTAAATTTAAGATCAAAAGACTGTATGAAATATTTTCCTGATTTGTCATTAAACCAGACTTTGTTCCTTTTTACCATAGTCAATTTGATAAATGTTTACTTTCTGGCTATGATTTCGTCTTTTTAAAAAATATCCAGTCTGCCAAACTTTCTTTCAGCTCGGATATTTCATTAAAACTTTTGAAGGGGTTAGATATCTTTGTGGAAATTTCATGTTTTAATTAGCCATTTCTGAGAAATCGTGCATGGCGTTCGGAATAATAATATTGCAAAATTCTCGCGTAAAGTTCGTTGGATTGAATAGACTTTGGCTAAGACAAAACAATAACAATTTATTAACAAGCCAAATGAATCATAATTACAGCGGATGGCGATAAAACTTGGCAGCCTTTTGGCGAACTTTTTCAGAGCATTAACACAGGTCCTACTTTCACCAAACCTGAGCGTGAACTAACTCTTATGACTCAGTGACTCAGTGAAAATGGTGCACAGAACTTCTTGGGCCGAGCCCTCTAGTTCTGACCTACATGGGAGATTACACAAACAACTAAAGATTACAATTTGACTACGACTGGGGACTAGAAATAAAATAGGCAATGGATGTTTGAGTTTTGGCAAGAAAAAGTAAAAATATACTGAAGTTAGAACATTTTAAAAATAAGAGGTTAATAAACATACACACACTCTTATGAGAACTCACATGAGACTCACTCACTCACATGAGAACTCACATGAGACTTATGAACTCACACTCTTATGAGACGCATAACTCTTATGAGAACTCTCTGCCCTTTTATATAACTTTCAGGTTTCTGGAAATTTCCACAAGCTTCTAGTAAAATCCAGAGAAAGGGGGACCGGCAATAAATGTCGCCAAATTCCATAATAATCTATATTATTTCATAATAATCCATATAATGGCGATATATTGCCAAACTTAACGCTAAAATGAGTCTACCAAAACTTCGCCAAGGAGCCAATATCTCGCCAATTTGGCGAGATACAATACAAATTACATCTTTACAACATTCTTAACAACAACAACAATAATAATAAAACAGTTTTGGGAAAATCTCAATTGAATATACGATTGTGAAATCTGTAAAGAAAACATTGTGAGAGAGTCTCAAAGGAAAAATTGTTTTTGAATCGTATTTAAAAGTTTCAAACAATTTTAAGTATAACTCCAGTTCCAGAGCGAATTTCTATACAGGGATTTGTTTTAAGATGTTACTACTAAGTCAAATTTTGAAATAACACAATTTTTCCCCTTTTTTTTCGAACGGTATAAAGGTATCTAACCCCTTAAAATATCTCTGTAGGTTTTTTCTACTTATAATTTATAGAATCAATCTTTCAAATTCTCTGAGTGAAAATTTCACCGAAAGTAAATTAAAATCGAATATTGTGAAATTGGCAACAGATTTGGCGAACTGTATAGTGGTGACTCGTTTGTAAATTGTATATACTTTGTACATATAATCTTTTTCAAATGCTGGACAAAGTGTATAAGATATGTACAGAACAGTGAGTTTTCGAACGTTTAGCTAAGATGTTCTATTTAGACAAGTTTTGCACGAATAACATTTATAATAGTCCATTTGAAACGTTTTTAAAATGCCTTGTAATGAGTTACTTCATATTTTAAATGAAATACGACAAAAATTTAATTTTCATTCGTATAATGAAAATGACTTATTTATTTATTTATTTTGATAAATACGTGACGATCTGTAAGCAAGTTTTGAAAAAGCGAGTGAAAAATATTTTTAATTAAATGGTATGTTTTTAAAGTGGAGCAAAACAAATACAAAGAGGTAAAATGAGTTAATCTTATATTAAAAATAAGTGATAAAATACCAAATTCAGTCAAAGTTTTTTTAATGTTCTATTTTCTGTGTAGTACGTTTTTAGTTCTATTATGAAAAAAAATAATGTCGCTTTTTATATAATATAGTGCGATTTCATATCCTGTCTTTATTTTCTGTAGTTAAACGGATACATCAAATTTACAGTTTCGGGAAATATATATAAATGTATATGCATATATACATATTTTATATATGTTATATACATATATAAATTGTATATATATATATATATATATATATATATATATATATATACAAACATATATATACATATATATATACATATACATATATATATACATATATATATATATATACATATATATACATATATATACATATATATACATATATATACATATATATATATATATATATACATTCATATACATATATATACATATATATACATATATATACATATATACACACATATATACACATATATATATATACACATATATATATATACATATATACACATATATATATATATAACTTAAATTTATTTTTCTTGAAAAAATAGATGATTTTCTTTTATTCATTATTAAGAAATTCTTTTTTGTATTTGCTTTATTGTTACCTATATCTTTATTATTGTTTGATGGCTACTAATCAAAATGATTTTAAACAAATACCTTAAATTTATAGTTTTGGAAATATATATTTTTGTAAATATTGTGTTCGCTCAAATACAGTAGATTCTCCATTTTCAATATTCTTCTTTTTCTCACATGCTTTGTTTATTATTACCGATGTTTTATTTTTATTTCACTACTATTATAAAACAAGCTGCAGTTCTACTTCAATCAGCTTGCTTATTATCTTCTAGAAAATATCATAGCATACATGCATTCTAAGAATTAATGTAAAGGGCACATGCAATCCAGACTGTTTGTTTTTTAAATTTTGAAGAGATGGTATTTCTCTATAATGATATCACTCTTTGCCCATCTACTGGAAAATGCTTTCCATTTATATCTTGCCGGTATTTTTGCAACTGACTGGTTACAACTGAGATATGCAATCAAGTTTTAGCTGACTTTCCAAAAAAAACTAGATATCGTTTATATAATGAAAAGGATGAATGGGGAAATATCATGAACAAAATTTACTTTTAAATAGCTTATTAAACTTCTTTTGCTCAGAGTTTCAAAAATTCTATTCAACAGTTTGTATTACAGACCAATAACATATCACTGTGATTTCAAGCGTAAAATTATTCAAAACTGCATGAATTAAAAAAAGAATTAAAAAAAATGAACTAGAAATTCGTTTGATATGCATTCAAAACTGACTATGTACAATCGTATGTTTACTAAGGAAGAATTGCATTGGATGTGTATATTTCATGAATTGAGCTTCATAGTATATTTTAATGTATCATACACTTTATTTGTGCTCGATCATTTGTCTGTATATTCAGCTCGTGATCTGTAAAAAAAGTCAATAAAGTCATTTTATTGTTTATATTCGATATTGTATTCATTTATTGCATTGTACTGATTTACTCTATTCATTCCCTTCAATATGCACTCAAGAACCAAAACAATATGACCACCTGACAATAACGAGTTGGCCCACCTTTGGCGTGCAACACAGCTTCAACCCGCCTTGGCATGGATGCCACAAGTCCTTGGTAGATATTTACAAACCTCTACAATATAACAATATTTTTTTTTAATTTTCTGATTACTGATGAAAAATGTAAAACAAAAGGATTTTGTTTGACTAGTAAAGGTTACTAGTACAAAAAATAAACAAACCCTAACTGCATTCCGCACATCCTTTAAACCACTAAAAGTTCGATTTTTTGATTTTTACGTCTTCAAAATCTCTAAAAATTTCTAAACTCTCACGAGGACTCTAAGGCCAGAGCATTATAAAAACATTCCACACAAAATCACCCAATAATAAATAAACTTACCAAATTTTCAGTAGCTGTCTTGTAGGTTTTCTAGATCCCAATAACATACATTTCCGCTATTTTCTCTGAATATGTTTCTCAGAAAGTGATACTTTTAATTTATTCGGGCAACAGAAACCCAGTGCTTGCGCATACACTTTTGCATTTTTATTTAGCGTCTGTGGTCGGAGAAGAGAACCTATCAAAAATACATCGTTATTTGATTAAAATAATGAAATATAAAGATATAATTTAAGTTTTTAACTGCTGTGTGTCTTACACTTGTGCTTTCGAAATGCTTATAAAAAAATCTACAGTCCAAAATACTCTTAAAAATTCATCTTTCAAATAATCTGAAATAGATTTTAACCGCTTGCCTGATTATCCCGAGTTATCTCGGGTTTGTATATATACTGCAGTTAATTATTATCCCGAGAAAACTCGGGCGAATAGCATAATTTGTCAGTACGATTTGTTTTATCACGGTTTTGCTCAGCCTGGAGAAAATTAAAGGAAATATTCAGCTTTGATAGGTAGTTGTCCAAGTTTTGGTGGTTTCGTGGTCCTTTTGGCGGAACTGGTCACGTGTTTTACCCTGATTAGAAAACTTATTTTAAAAAATCATCGTGACGAGTTTTCTGCACATCTGGAAGACCAAGTATTAGTCCTTTACCACTCAGGTTAACCTCAAGGCATTTTCCAGATGTACTAAAGAAACATCAAATCCAACAAGACAGTGTACTCTGTGCTCCTGTAAAACATATTGCAGAGGTAAGTCAGTAAGAAAAGAGACCAGATACCAGTGTACATAACGTCAGGTATCCCTTTGTGTTGTCCCTTATTTCAAAAAATATCATACATAGATTTATATTTAACTTTTTTCCATTTGCCCGAGATAACTCGGGATAATAAACTAACATTAAAACTAAATGCATTTACACCTGTAAAAAATTAAAAATTCAAATTAAAAACGACTCTGTTTTTTTGTTTCATTTCCTCGTATTTGATAATAAAATAAAATATGTGATGATTTCTTGCAATTTTTTTCAAAAAAAAAAAAAAAGTAAGGGAAGCGGTTAACACATTGACGGACAGCAGGAACAAGTGAAGTTCGAAAATTAATTCTATATATTTTTAGAATATTAGAAGTATAGTTTTACTCTTTCTACTTAAATAAACTTAATTTTAATAAATTCAGCATCTTTAATTAAGTTGCGGCTATAACCGTTATGGCGCCAGCGGACTCTAGACACTAAGAAATGGGACGATGTCGGCTATAACAGCAAAAATTTAAAAACGTAAATGACAGGTTTGTTGACTCAAATAAGCAATTTTTTATCTGCAACAAAGTATTTTTGGGAGTTTTACACAAAATGTTAGTTCATAATCAAACAAAAATAAATAAATAACAAAAAAAATTATTATAATTTTATAATTATTACACATTAGTTTCGGTGTGGAAAACGAAATTAAACCTAAAAAATGGTTTCCAAAACATGACACTAGGCTTCTACTTGTACGCCGGTAAATACACATTTGTGCCGCTATAGCCGTAGTGTCTAAAAACGACCGTTTCGTTTTGGACGGCTGTTGCCGTCATGCCACATAGTGAACTTCGCTTTAACTGCTATAGACGCAAGTGTCCGTCAACCTGTTAAACTTTAAAGTGTATTTAGCAAATCAAATCACCAAAAGCATTTTATTGGTATTTTGCTCAGAAAAGTTGCACCAGACCTCCGATACCCGGCGCGAGTCCTAGCGGGTAAAAACAAACTTGATTGAAAAAATCGAATGAGAAATATTTAACAGTATGATAGGAAAATGTCAAATAAGTGTCGCATTACATTAAATATTCTAGATGTGCGTCTTTATTGCTACAGCTGACGGTTCCGAAAACAAAAATGCTATGATAGTTGAAATATTTATAAATTATGAATCCTGGTAGCTTCTCATCCAGTCACATTCATTCCGTATCGTACGTAACACAGAAAAATATTACTCAGTATGTCGGCGATAGCACCTTCTATCGACACTCAATGGACTCTTAAAAAATAAAGTGGGAGAACATTTAAAACTTCAATATATTTAGAGTCATCATCTCCTTTTATCGAAACATTCAATAGTGTTGAATGTCACACACAAATACCCCAGTTGATAAACATTCGTTTATTTTAATGCACATTTATAATCAATTTGACTGTTTCAGTTTAGGACACCATTACCCTCGGGTGCCACTTCTGACACAATTCTTTTTTTTTTTTTTTATCATAGAACATGACAAAAACGCCACCTATCGGCGTGAACCTCAACAAATGGTATGATACAAAAATGTGAAACAAATTTCACATTATATCGAAAGTATCACGTATTCCGCGGTAGCTTAGTCGGCAAAGGCAGCGATCTCGTAATTGAAAGGTTGCGGGTTCGGAACCAGAGTCGACCTCAGATTATCCGTGTTCGTTAAAGGTGACTGGGGCATTTAAATTAAGTTCGTGGTCTCAATGTCCTCCAAGTTCTCAATCAATACCTCTGGGGTGGCAGGCCACGTCTATGGGTCTGCTTGGTCCCTGCATCAAAATTACAAGAGCACTTTAGTTCTTTCACTTTAACGGTGCTCATTAAAACGAAAGGCGCATCCATTTGCTGTAATATAAATAACATGTGGCTCCACCGTGCTTGGTTACTTCAAGCGGCATCAGAAACATCAACGTATTCTCTGCGATGTCCTTCTTTTTGGCTGCGGCCGATGGCTAAAAAAAGTGGCAACATGTGAAATGTTTATAAAATATTTTTTTCCTAGTAAATTCTGGTAAACGTCTGTTTTCGTAACTTTCATTAGTATCGTATGAAAAACAAAAAAAAGTTATTCGGTTTAAAGGCGCGTATTTTTCCGAATATCGTATCCATATTGCGACCTCCGATGAACCCCTCAGAAACTATGCATATATTGCAGATTTTAATATAGTTTGAATCATTATCGACTCCCTTTTTTCGATAGATTTCGGATAGTATGATAAAAAATATATGATACAAATTTCGGATTTTATCGGCAGTTTAGCTTAATTCTAGAGCAGCGCCGTAGCTAAGTCTGTTAGCACACGTTGCAAAAAAACTGGCATGAGCCTGCTACCACTAAATGTATGAAAAATCTGTAAACAAATTTTCTCTTCATAGCATATATTCAGAATGAACTCATAACTTACAAAACTAAAACCAACTTTATACTCATGTTTTTGTATAAACAGGAAAACAAATTTATAACATTACTTTCCAGTGCCTGTTCCACACTATGGTTCATTATTAATCTCTACAGTGCTGGCCTGGTGGCCACTTTGGTACGATGGTTCAAGGATTGCATCCATACACTTGGCCGTTAAATGAGCCGAGCCACGTGGATGCATCCTCTATCTACTGCTCTGTGCATGCTATCTGTCATTGATGTTGGGAGAAAAGCCTCCCAAGCTATCCTCTGATGAAGCCATTTTATCATTTGCCACCGTCGACCAAGATAAGCCATATCCCTTCCATATAGTGGTAACGGCTTGTAGTAGACCATAGTATGAAAGGGCTTCAAGTTTAACGTCCACGAATAAGTCGATGAACTCATCTTCGTTCAGTTTCTTTTTTTAGTGCACAGTGTAATGTATCCGGGTTCCTCAATTCTGGTAGCGCTCTGGATGTTGTGCAGTAGTAGAAGACACGGCGTACTGCTGTAGCAATAACAAACGATTTATTCTGGAATAAATAAAAATATTTACAGGGTTTCCAAAGGAAAACCAAAGGTAATGGTAACTTAAAGGTCCCTGGTCCGTGGAGAACCTAGAAGTATATAGGCGGTCAGGTGTCCGCCAGATATGTGGTTGTACAGAGCGTATAACCTCGACTCCCTTCAGTCTATCAAAAAAAAAAAAAAAAAAAAAAAAAAACAACTGGAGATAGATTTTCCCCTAAAAAAAAAAAAAGAAGCACCTTCCCATTTCTTTCGCTGACCTTCTCCTCCCGTCTTTTATTATCACTGCGGATCTAGCGCCGCCGGAAGTCACCGTTCGCCTGTTCTGATTCGCTTTCTTCATCACAATTTCCCAGACTAGCTGGCGTCTAAGTCTAGATCTTAACACAAACACTTTTGTGACGCTCCTGGGGTGTCACGACGTCACAACAGTATGAAGGTATTCACTAGCCATTCTTACACCAACGAGGATTGCAGATATAATTTTGTAATTTTCACCTTATTGAAAGAACGTTCATCCAAAGCTGTCGTTTCCGTTAGGCAATTTCTCGGTCAGGTTGCTAAATTTGGAAACATATTTTCTAGTTATAGTGATTAATTACCTCTGAAACTTCCTCTTTGATTTGCTGTTTTGCCCATCTAATTCTCTTTTTTTTTGTGCTTGTTGGATCCTTAACTCTCCAACTGCAAGGCGGACAACGGTGACATTTGCCATGGGCGCATCAGTCTTAGGAACGCCACACCATGATGGAAATGGGGTGTGAAAGAGGACGATTCGCTTCCGCGTAGTAATAAGGAAATCTTAAAAACTTTTTTGAATTCCTTTAAAAAAAGTGTAATCTATATAGCAATACAGGTTTATATAGTAAAAATATACAAAAACTGGGCATTGCTCAAAGACAAAATTGGCTTGAAAGATAAGATAAATGGGCACATGCACATAGGTTTCATTCATTAGGTATAAAATTGATTAAAAACCATTTACGCAAAATAGCTAACCTTGTCTTGTATCGATCCTTTCTCTTGCACATCTGGTCGGCATAAACATCGTAACCTAAAGCTCTATTATTCTTGGAATCATTTGCAAGACGGGGCTAGGTATTTTAACTAAGTCATTAAATAAACGTCATATAATCTTAAACAGGGAAGGAATGATTCAAAAGTCTTAAGTATAGAGAACTCGTACAAATCTCCAAGTGTACCTTACAGCTGTAGCTCATTTTCGGCCTAATGAGCAATTTATATAACAAAATTTTAAGTGACTGATTTAACTAAACAAAAGGCCAGGGAGTCCAATAGAGAGTGATGATGACGGTACCGGTTCAGCTAAACTATCATTAGATTAAGTAACATTGAAAAGATACTAGCAAAAAAAAGTAACATCACCTTTAAATTTTATTCCAATACAAATATATTATTGTTTAGTCTCTGTTGAGCACGGACGTACAAATTTTGTTTTAGATATATAAAAATAAAAACATTAATTTACATGTAAAAAAAACTTTTGATTCTTGTTTCATTTGGAGCACTACATTTTGCAACATCTCCTGCTTTAATACCCATACACACATTTCATTAAAATATTGGCCTATAAAAAGAATCGGCCATAAACAATTTTAATAAATTTTCTGTCATATATAACAGGATTAGTTTCCTAAATAACTGAAACTTCACTCGTCAAAGTTATTGAACATCATTTCGGCTTTTCAGTATATTAAAAACTTATGATATAGAAACATAAAACCCTCTCGTACTTCATCAAATATGTGTTCACGTTAAAGTGTTGGAGTACCGGCTATATTGGATTCTCTAGCTTAGTATTAATCTATTCTGAACGATGGCCGAATGGTAGGGTGCTGCTATTCGATACCTGAGTTCGAGGGTTCAAATCCCGCTGCTGACATGGATGTTCGGAATCGACTTTAAGCAGTAGGTCCTGATCTCGTGTAGTAAAATTTTAGACATCGGTCTCACAAACCAAACTATCGTGTTAATCTATGGGGGAAATCGTACATCTGGGAGGTTTGTATTGAAAGATTTATTTAAATATTTTCTATGCAGCGGAAAATTCTGTAAGTTGTTCTGTAATTTTTAATAAGAATGCGAAAAATGATTTAATTTTTTACTTTTTTTGTGAAAGTTTTTCATGTAATTGTCTCATTTTTTGCTTGTCATTATTAGCAAATGTAAAAATTATAAAAACAAAAAGAAAACGTGTACCTTTTTATAAAACTATAAACACGAGAATGGATCTACTTAATAAATTATAAATTTATTTTTATCCTAATGATGCCATCTCTTCTTATAACAAAAAAGTAAGTGTGACAAATCAAGGAGGCATTGCATAACAGTTGATTAGAAATAACCGTAGATTAAACGCTATGCGACTGTATTACTTGAGACCTTATTTTGATTTTAAGATTACCTATTAACGATTTCGTTATAACTAAAGGAGCCTTTGTTCTATTTTTAAAAGATAACAATGTTTTTTTATAAAGAAATTTATACTTTAGTTGAAATTAGTTATCTCTAAATTTTGTTAAAAAGGAGAATAAACTTTTGTGCAAGCTCTAAAAAATTCATTTATTTCCACACCTCTCGAGTTTCTAAAGGCCGGTCTCACCAAAGTCGTTTAAGTGCTAACCGCGATTAACCCATGGAGCCACCTAATGGTGGGACGCAACTCTCCATTTAAACAGAGGTTAATCGTAGTTAGCCGTTAAACGACTTTGGTGAGACAGGCCCTAAATCTGTTCGCAACTTTGCAGAAATGACCAGAAAGTGGTACAGAAAAGTGGGACATTAAAAGTTGTTTTAAATAGATTTTAACAGTTAGAAGATTTAATTTGATGTTTTATTATCTAATGGTAATGCAGTTTATAGATAGTGCCTGGCATCAGTTTTTTCTGCACTCATCAGTTCGTCGGGTGTCATTCAGTCGCTTCTCGACTTTTTCTAGACTCAGCAGTGAAGTGATACAGAAAAATATAATTTTTGTGGCATTAACTGTTGAAAAAAACATTAAATTTGAAGTTTAATTCTTTAATGGTTGGTTGAGCGAGTGTTTCTTGATAATCTACTACATTGGGATTTTTCTGCCGCAATCACTTATTAAAAACTTCTAGAGCTTCAGCAGAGTCATAGCTAGGGTTCTACTTATATAGAAGCACGGCGTTATCAATGGTCAACTATCAGACGGACATTTAAGGTAAATAATTATTTTTGTAACGTGTGTGAATTATTTTACTGTTTTACAATTTAACATGACGAAGTCAATTGAACAGGCTTGAAGATATCGAATTGTTTCAACAGGGTCATAATGTTCTCACATTTTTAAACATGTATGAAAAAATATGTCGGTTTTTCACTATTTTGAAAGTTATTAGTGCATTTAATTTATAGCATTTCTTAGCAAATGAAAACTGCAAATGTTTGTTTCTCGTGTTTCTTCAAATTCTAAACATTACAAACTTCGACTTATTTTGTGTTGAACATGCAAGCGTTAAATTATGTTTAAGAAATTTCTATATGTATAGGATAAAACTGTGAATGAAATAAGTAAAAAATTTGACTCACTATTTTGTTATACACAAATGTATTTAAAAAACTGTTAAGATGCATTGTATTTAACTTTCAATGTTTTTTTTCCCTATAAAATACAATTATAGAGGTATCGATAAATTCCTGCACAGATTTGCGTAGAGAGCATTTATTAGAACACATGTAGACTTGAGGGGTAAAGATTATAAAAGCTTTTTACAAGATTTAAAAAGATTAAATGACTTTATTAGACTTCATTATCCTAAACTGATTTAAATTGGATTCTAAATTACAAAACAATTCGAATATTTAGTATGATAAAGGATTTGTTTTGAACGGTGTTTAGATCCATTTTGCTGTTTTTCAAACGAGTTTACTCGAGCAATTATATATTAAATTGCTTTAAGCGTATTTGCGAATGCATTCTAATTTGACTACGAGGTAAAATGTTTGAATTCTACACATAAGTATATATTAATACGTTTACAGTCTGAATTTGAGTAATTATACGAGTATAAATGCTTTTAATAAAAAGCTTTTATTTGCAGTTTTAACAGATTCAAGACGGATTGTGCTTTATATTTGTGTTAACAAAAGTCATGTTATTGAGTCTCGTTACATTTTAGCCATTTTATTTTATATAAACCAATAGCCATTCAAAAACATTTCAGATTTTTTCAGCATATTATCATTTCAAAATTAAGAAACGTTTTAAATAAAAAGAACGTTAAAATTAAGCTTTAACAGATTTAGTTGTTAACGCTTTGTTCCATTTTTACTAATAAGATGACAATCGGAATGAAGCATCCTATTTATTCTCATAGAATTTGGTTAAAAATAACTAATTCCACCTTTCATTTTACATTTTTTTTTCGCCGAACAATGGCCGATTGGTTAGGGTGTACCGGAGTTCGTGGGTTCGAATCCCACAGTGGCATGGATGTTCGTAGCCGTTCGGAATCGGCTTTAAACTGTAGGTCCCGGTCTCATTAGCCCTCGTGTTGCAAAATGTAGACCGTAGCACTCCAAACCAAACCATTTTAAATTTTCTTCATATACATTACGATTTATTTGGAGATATATCTTTTTATTTGGCTAATTTCTTGTGTGTTTGTAAAAGTTATCGGTAGGAATATTAATGATTATTCAATTTCCTTAATATACGATTGAATCCATTGTCGTTATTTTGAAATATATATTTTTTTATTAGTAATGACATCCGTTGGTAGTTACCTACTTGCTTATTGTATGGTTTTTAGAAGTGATTGGCCATCTGAAAGCTTCCATATCCTTTTCAAATGGTCTTTTTTAAATACAGATTTCAATAACTTTCTAATGTATTTTACTCGTTGGGACAACCCTAAAAGTATTAGAAATTTTTGGTTTGTCAATTGCATGAACACTAAAAAATTAGAATTCTATTTTCCCTTTTATATGAATCTGGTATGAAGTTATCTTTTTTAATTATAATTTTTTAGAAGCCATTTTTTACTAAACTACTACTTAATACTTTTTCTATCGACTGTATGTTATTAATGGGAGAAATAATCGTTAGAAAATTCCTATAGTCATAATTGCTATTGAATGTGTTTATAATTGTTCTAATGTTAAATTTATTTCACTTCCAATTGTACCCAATGGAGACTTATTAGTATATGTGTCTGCTCCAAATGCACATATCTAACGAATCTCTTTTCGGTTGGATCCCTTTTCTGTATTTTGAAAGGTAAGTATGAAACTTATTAATTACAAAGCATTCTATTTTTATTTTCATTTTATATTTTTATTTATTTATTTTATTTATTTATTTTATTTATTTATTTTTATTTTATTTAATTTTATATTTATTTATTATTTATTTATTTATTTATTTATTTTTTATTTTTTTTTTTTATTTTTGTGTGTGTGTGTGTGTGTGTGTGTGTGTGTGTGTGTGTGTGTGTGTGTGTGTGTGTGTGTGTGTGTGTGTGTGTGTGTGTGTGTGTGTGTGTGTGTGTGTGTGTGTGTGTGTGTGTGTGTGTGTGTGTGTGTGTGTGTGTGTGTGTGTGTGTGTGTGTGTGTGTGTGTGTGTGTGTGTGTGTGTGTGTGTGTGTGTGAGAGAGAGAGAGAGAGAGAGAGAGAGAGAGAGAGAGAGTGAATTTAGAAAATGTCTTTCAAACGAAGTATGTTATATACCCTTCTCTCCAAAGACAATTGTCTCTTGTCCCAAAACAGTCGACTGTTGCATAAAACTCAGAGGTTTGCATGACAGCGACGAGATTCCAACTCCCAAAAGACCATCATACTCTGCAAAATGAATGTTGCGTTACCTTTGTTTTTTTAAATCTTAAAATTTTAATTGAAAACCTAGAAAGCAAGGACTGTGTTCGATCTTCTGAACTGTGGTAAATGTATATATATATTATACTCGGAAATAATTCTGTAGTATTTTTGAAACAAATTCTCACATTCTAAGATTTGAATACATATTTCATTGTATTTGTATCAATGTGTATTATTTCCCCACTTCTGTGTGGACGGCCATATTGTATTTCTTTCGTGCAAATATGGCGAACATATCATCGTCTATACAGACTGCCATCTTAAGTCACAATAACAAAAATTAAAACTTTTATTGACAACCATTAAATTGTTTACCCTATTGAGAAGGAGGAAGTGGTCCGTCCCTTAGTAAGCCTCTTGTAATCAGTATTCCAATTAACCATACACTTCAGCGCCCTCTTCAATAGTTGTCTTTTAATGTGAGAATGTATGAATGAGATATATAAAATCCTAAGTACAGCCCGTGCAATGATGTAAGCTTGAATGGAACTAGAAAGTTCAAGCAAATCGGCACCAGAATAGTACTCAACTCGCCCTCTCTACTAGGTGTAGATACTTTTATAGATTTCTCTGTCTCTCTTAGCCCTCTAGCGGGCATCAAAAAACCAGAAACAACGCCACCTATCGGTTGCATAGAAAGCAAGCTATCAAAGAAATTTGAAGCAACTGGGTACCAGGAAAGTTCCCAACCCACCCACCCTCCCTTCCAGGTGTAGTTTCTTTTATAGATTTCTCTGTCTCTCTTAGCCCTCTAGCGGGCATCAAAAAACCAGAAACAACGCCACCTATCGGTTGCATAGAAAGCAAGCTATCAAAGAAATTTGAAGCAACTGGGTACCAGGAAAGTTCCCAACCCGCCCTCCCTTCCAGATGTAGTTTCTTTTATAGATTTTTTTTATGCCACAACGCCCTCTACCGACCACTAAAATATTAGAAACAGCGCCATCTATCGGTTTCATTTAAAACTAGAGACTGAGAACCAATAAACACAGTAAAACTAAGCTAGAAAGCTGAAACAACTGAGTACCAAGAATGTTCCCAACCCGCCCTCCCTTCCAGGTGCAGTTTCTTTTATAGATTTTCTGTGTCTCTGAAGCCCTCTAGCGGACACTAAAAAACCAGAAACAACGCCACCTATCGGTTTCATAAAAACTAAGAAAGCTAGAGAATGCTGAAGCAACAGGGTATCTTCCAGGTGTAGTTACTTTTATACATTTTGTATGTCTAAAAGCCCTCTAGCGGTCTCTTCAAAATCCAAAACAGTGCCACCTATCGGTTGTCATAGCAAACTATAAAATCTGTCAACGGCAGGCAACCGGACATGGGTACCAGGAAAGTTCCGAACCAACCCTCCCTTCCAGGGGTAGTTAGTTTTATACATTTTTTACGTCAAAATCCCTCTAGCGGTCACTTCAAAATCCGAAACAGTGCCACCTATCGGTTATGAATTTGGTTGAAATATTTTGTAACACGTCTTTTAGATAATAGGGGAAGAAGAGTTCCCAACCCGCCCTCACCTTCTAGATGCAGTTTCTTTTTTATAGCTTTTTGATGTTAAATTCCCCCTACCAACCGAAGACAAATCGATGACAACGCCATCTATCGGTCTTATATTACATAATTTGTAGGAACGACTACTTTTAGTGGGGCAGTGCGGTTTTCCCCTATTATAGCAGAGCTTATTTTATCAAATAAGATCTTGGAGAGAACCTATCAACGTGGTAAGCTCCCAATCTTCCATTGGCAGTCCATTTTTATAGTTTCTTTCCCCTAGCGGCCGACAGGGAAACTCACTATAGTAATGCGATGCTAGTTTTCCTATTAGTTAGCGGAACTAAGTCGGCGAAGGCTCCGATCTCAAAACCAAAGGATTACGAGTTCGAGACAAAGATCCGCTATGTTCATCATTTAATGGCATATAAATTGATTCGTGGTTGGTTTCAATATCCTATGGAGTTGGGGGTCAGTCCTTAAGCTACACATGCTCGCCGGGTGGTACTATAAGAGTAACAGCTTTCCAGTCGTGTTCGACACTAAGCTATCCGTGTGCATTGCTGGATGCAGTGAAAAAAATGACAAAATAGTTGTCACCAGAAAAGTATAAAATTTTATTTAGCCTGTCTTCTACAGATTTTGTTGGTCTTTATGGGAGTGGACAATATTATTCCCTATTAGGGGACGGCAAAGATACATCAAATCCTTACTAGGAAATCGAACCCGAGCACAATATGCTAACCACTACACAATCCTGATCTTCGACAGTATAAAATAAGTATCCTAGCAAGGGGAAAATTCTCATACCGATTTTTCTGGATTTTACAGAATAGATTTGATTCGTACTTGCTATATTGAAATAACTGTGGGAGTTTTCACACAATATTGTAAACAGGTAAATATCTCAAAAGCGGTACTTTAATGCTGTCTGCAGGACGTTTACGTAGACTTCGTAAGTCGAAGTCGATAGACAAGAGAGTTCGGTATTCTATTCCATAAACAGTCACTTAATCGATCAGTCCAGATAACATTTGCAATAAGGCGTATATAAAAACAAAATCAAATTGTGAAGAAATCAGTATTGAAATATCTCATACTTACCTTTCGAAATACATCAGTTCTGAAAGTGATCCAACCGAAAAGAGATTGGTTAGATATGTGCATTTGAAGTAGACACATATACTAATAAATCTCCATTGGGTACACAATTGTGCAAGAAATTTTTTCAAAAGCTTCGAAATAAATCACAATTCTCAGATATAAAAGAAAATTGGTTTAGTTCTCCTAAACATGAAATTGACAAATAACATGAAATTTCTAAATGCATAAAAAATTTAAGGGTTATTTTAACGAGTGAAATGTATTCGAAAGTAATTGAAATTTCAGTTTTCTATTATAAAAATTTTGGCTCACACATATTAAGGATATGGCCAATCATTTATAAAAATCATACAATTAGCAAATGATCACTACCAACGGATATCATTACTAATAAATAAAAATATATTTCAAAATAACTACATAATGAATTTAATCAGTTGATTAAGGAAAGCCAAATTATGGCGATTTTGGCTTTAACCCTTTGTCTTAAAACAACGTATGGGAGACATGATCGTACTGCTGTGCCTAAAATGAGAACCTCGTATCACACGTGATGATTCTGTCAGGCCAAAAGTGAAAAGCTCGTATCAGTAATAAAACAATACCCTTTACAAAATTTTGACTAATATTACACATTATTCACTTATAGGTCATTCACGCAATTCTACATAGAAAATATTTAAACGACAGAAAATTTTTACCTTTGTTATATAACCAAAAACAGAAATATGTGAAATAAAAACATTAATAATTTTTAATAAAAATAAAATGAACTATAATTATCAAATTCTGTGGTTTTATTAAATAGTAAATGCAGTAGGGGAGACCGGGGCACCTTGGGACACTTCAGTTAAACACTTTTATGAATTTTTTTTAAAGCTAATTGAAAAAAATAAGTATGCATCCATATATTGTCATCATATCTGCTTCTTATAAACGTTAAACCTACTTAATATCTCATAGTTAAAGAGTAATAAAAGAAATAATATACCTTTCCAATGTCCCAACCTGCCCCACTGTATGGGGTAGGTTGGGACACTAAACAACAAATACAAAATACTGTTCAAATCATTTTTATTAACTGTTATAAAAGAGAAATGGCTGAAAATTGTTCAAGTTAATATATTTTTTAACAAATCTTATATTTGCAGCTGATTTAAGCATAATAGCATTTACAGCAGAATACTTTTTCTTATTCTCATCTTTTTCTGAAAAAAAAAAGATTAATAAATTAATATTTTGACATGTTGAAGCAATTAAAAATTAGGCACCAAAATATTAATTATTTTGCTTGTATGGATATTTGTTTACACTTTTTAAAATGTCCCAACCTGCCCCCATTTCACATAGTATCTTTTGGTAACTACTATACAGTTAAGCTTAACAATACAATTTATTAGCATAGAAATAATAATAAATGAATTTTCTTTCATAACAATACACTTTAAATATTTGAATTTTTTTTTAATTATTTTAAAATGCACATTGATGTAATTTTGGGTTATTCATAACCTATAAGCACTATTTTTATCAAAATACTTTGAGAAGTGAAGAGGAAGGCCATCTATCAATACACGTGAGAACTAATTCCTGGTTGCAAATTAAAGTCTGAAAATAAAGGTGTCCCAAGGTGGGACATGTCCCAAGGTGCCCCACACTCCCCTACTATTAATGTCCACTGGTTTGCTCACAATTCAGCCCGTGATGAAACTGCTTCTGGTCACGACGTCTGAGAAAAGTTTTCATCGAAAGTGGCACACACAATCGCCGCTCGATACACAAGGCAACGGAATTACGGTGAAGAGGTAACGGTAAGGCAAGAGCAAACGGAAGGGCAGCATATTTGTTGCATATTGATATCGTAAACATGAAAATAAATGGGAAGGGCATTAAAGCATTCATGACGTTGCATGAAATAGTTCTATAGTTACTGTAAGAAGATAAATTGCCAAAAATAAAAAAAAAATTCAGAAAATGTGCAATTTGTTATTTATTAACAAATTTTATATGACTAGAAATGACGCTGAACAATGTCGAAAAGTCATTAGTACCCTTAAACAGCATGTGTCGATTCGATTAGCGAAAACTCGATTAAAGTGTTATCAAATTTTCTTGCTAAATCTTAAATCGTAGTTTTAAAGTGATATCTCACCTTAAATTTGGAATGGGGTCTACTTAAGAATTGGGTTCCCCTTGGCAAGTTTGGCGAAATTATTGGCGATATTTACTATAACTCAATGGTAATCCATCGGAATGTTCTATTTCTTGCTTTTTCTGTCTTCACAGTACTCCATCGTATTAGAATTATATACTCTTAATTAAAGCAAACGTCTTGAAAACCGGACAGTTATATTTATGGGTAATTAATCCCTTAATAGTTTATAAATGCAACAGCTTCTATTTATTAAAACTCAGCCATAGTGGTCCATTATTGGTTTGTTATATCTAATTTTTTTAAGCATTGCGCACTTTTAATATATAAAGTGCGCAAGAAAAGTGACACAAGGAAAGTTGGATGCAAATATAAATTATACTATAGATACAAATTGCTTGGACACGGTGAAATCGGGAGAAAATGTTAGGCGACCATACTTAAACCATTATCGCCAAGTTGGCGGGAAAACTCACTTCTTTAGTCAAGCAATATAAACATAGGAAGTCTAATTTGTTAATACACAACATAAAAATCTTGTTACATGCATTTATACCCATTAAATACTTAAAATACTCAAACTGAAAACCTATTAATACATATTTATCTATAGAATACAAAAATTTACCCTTGTAATAAAGATAAAATGCGTCGTATAAATACGAAATCCCTATTACATTCAACTAAAATCATTTATGCATAGCTGGATATATTTATAAAAGCTTCCAACACACAGAGCATTTTAAAACTGAATTTTTATTAAGGGAAAGGGGAATTACATGAAGAATATACAGTTTCCAATCTCTTGGTGGAATTTAAGAAAATCAAACATAGAATAAAAATTTTAATAAATCCGCACTTTAATTTTTTTAAGAAAAGAAATTACTTGCATGAAACGAAAGATAAATATGCAATAAATTAGTGTTCCCAATGCCACATTGACAACATTGCATACTTACATACTTTTGTATTTCCAGTAAAATGAACTCATTGAAATAAAGCCTTTTCAAATGAGCGTGATAGACTGTAAAAGCATAAAAAAAACATTACGAATATTTCATTTACAGACACTGGTGTACGAATTGTTTTATTTAACTAATTCGGACCAAAAAAATAATGTACATGCTATCCATTGCGCATAGAATTTTATGCACCCGACATCCGTTCAATTTTAATGAACCATCATAATCTTTTAAAAGAAAACAAGTTTATTCAAAGTATTATAGTAAATATTGAAATCGTCTTGTATTTTAGGATCTAATTGAAAACAGTTAAAAATTTAATAAATAAAATAAAGTATTGAATTAAGATTTTTTTAATCTGTAAAATGTTTTTAAAATCTCAAGTATTAATAATTTTGCTCCAAAATCCTCTTTGAGGTCTATTAAAGTACCTTACATTCAGTCTGTAAGTAAATTGTTAGATATCTCTAGATTTAAATTTTATAAAAAAAAAATTGATACAGTGAAACAAAGCATTGACATTTTTTTTAACTTCATATCAGTGTATAACATAATGAAGCAACTTTTTGCTTTTTCATGATGTTATCTTATAAAAGCTCTATACAAAATTAACGCTGGTATTTTAAACACAAAATAAGTAGACTATCTATAGAATTATGAATGCATGAAATTTGGAGGAAAATGGGATGGAAATTTGGATGAAAAAAAAGCCATTTATAGTACACATTAATTAAATAAAAGGTCCGTATAAATGAAATTACTTGTATAAATTTAAAAACATTGAAGATAACGATTTCAAATTTTTCATCCATGTCTATAACACGAGGCAATTTAAACAATTCGATATTTTTATAGTTAAAATCCTCTTAAATTGACTCAGTTATGCGTAATTGGGTAACAGTACAAAAATTTATCAATATTTAAAAAAGAATTAGTGTGTATTTACCTCAGATGTCCGTTTGATAGATGGCCATCAGAAACATCGTGTATCAAAGTAAGAGAACCCCGTAGCTCTGACTGACACTCTACGAACTGATGAGTGAAGAAAAAATCTGATGCCATCGACTGTCAACAAACTTTATTGCCATTAAATAATAAAACATCAAATTAAATCTTCTTAAATTGTTAAAAAAATCTATTTCAAACTGTTAATGTCACACTTTTCTGTACCATTTTCCGTTCATTGCTGCAAGGTTGAGAACAGATTTCACAAGTCAAGAGGTGTAGCAACAAATTAGTTGTTTTTAACTTGCACATAAGTATATTCTCCTTTTCAACAAAATTTAGAGATAATCAAAATTAAAAGAAGTGCAAAGAACTTGTTAAAAACTATTCTCATGTTATAAATATATAGAACAAAGAACTGGGAACATTATAACTAATCAGAGATTAACTACGCATTTAATTATAATGAATTAGAACCTGTTTCACCAAAATCATTTAACAGCTAACTGCGATTAATCTCTGTTTAAACGGAGAACTGCGTCCCACCATTTGTTGGCGCCATGGGTTAATCGGGGTTAACTGTTAAACTACTTTGGTGAGACCGGTACTTAGAGGTAATCATAAAATCAATGTTGTCTCCCGGAGATTAACTCTCTAGTTCAATTACAAAGCGTTTAAACTCCGATTAGCTATAATTGCTAATTAAGCAATGCAGCCTTAATTTGATACACGTACTTTGAAGTAGAATCCTTAGGTTTAAACTTAGAATAAGAATAAATTTAGAATTTTTTAATAGGTTAATAATTTTTCTATTCTCGTGTTAAAAGTTCTCTAAAAAGGTTCACGCTTCCTTTTTGTGTTATAATTCTTAGGGCCGGTCTCACCAAAGTCGTTTAACTGCTAACCGCGATTAATCTCTGTTTAAACGGAGAATTCAACCACCATTGCTTGGAGCCATGGATTAATCGTGATTAGTTGTAAAACGACTTTGGTGAGACCGGCCCTTACTTAGTTTAATTTTAGTTATTAGAAAACTTTTGTATTGTAATTGTGTTTTTGCAGTATCTTGTACCAAAAAAAGTGGTATTAAAGTTGAAATTTTAATTTTACAGCAATTCATAAGAGGTACTTTGCTGACTGCAGAAATAACTTGTTTATATAAAGATTTTGTTTCCATAAATAAGAATATTAAATTCAGGATACAATGCAAAAAATGATCTCATATCTTTAGCATGTATAGAATATTAAAGTGGTATATTTGAATCAAATCGTATTTGAGTAATGAATAATAATTTCTGAGTTCAAGAAGATTTTGAAAGCAATAAATTAAAAAAAAAAAAACATTTTCGCTTAAAAGAGACTATGTAAAAATTAAGTTGAAACGTTACGATCAAATAAAATTTTGAGAAATGTAGACTTCCAATATCTAGAATGTAGGAGAGAGCTTCATATTCCTCAGATCTCTTCACAAATTGCGGAAATAAAGAACAGTCGTGAAAGGAAACCTTACCAATTCCTTTATCATACAGGACCTTCTATTTCAAATTTTGCTAATATAAATAATCGGAAAGTCATAGCCATTTCACAGATGTAAAGTTTCAAATTTCAGTACTGAAATACTTAAAAAAATGAGTTCATTCGAAGTTTTAGAAGGATTTTATCAGCTAGAACTAAAGAATTAGAGAGCATATACACATATCTAGTAATTGCATTGAGAAACTTTCTATATCTATTTGTAACGACAGTTTAATGTGTAATTTTCTTCTAGAATGTTGAAACTGATAAAATCATATCTACGCTTCTAGTGGATACAGGAACGCCCAGGGAATATAACTTCACTGCGTATTGAAAAAGATACTAAAAACAGCTTGTACTACGATGAAAACATCTTCTCTAAACCAAAGAAAATAATATTATGAATACTTTTGCTCCTTATGTAATACATAGGGATAAAGTTGGTCATTTTTTATTTTGGAAATTGGGTGCATTATGAATACGAGGGTCACTTCGAAATTTTTGAGATACAACAAGGCTTTTAAAGTTTACAAAATTTTAGGTGTGTTCAAAGTAGTCTCCTCCAACATCGATGCACTTTTGTAGACGAATTTTCCAGATTCAATGCCATTCATTTCTTGGAATAGATGAAAAAATGCATTTATAGCCACATCAATCTCTTCTTCTGAATGAAAACGACGTCCACGTAAGTTTTTTTAGATTAAAGAATAACCAAAAGTCACACATAGCTAGATGAGGCGAATACGGAGGATATTATATCACTTTAATTTGTTTTTTGTTTAAGAAACTCAACTGTTAATCCGGCTATATGTGAAGATGCATTGTCATGGTGAAGCATTAGTCCCCTAACATTCACTTCTTGTAGAATTTGTGAAAGACATTTAGTGGTATACCAGTTTGCTGTTACTGTCTTTTGTCCTTCCAACTTGATGGCTTTGACCAATCCCGTACTTCTAAAGAAAGCGGCGTACATAACTTTTTTCAGTGAGCATTGTCGTTTTACCATTGTCGGAATGGGATCATTTCAAAGACCCATACTTTGCTTTCTTGAAGTGTTGGAACGTCAAAAAACGGTATGTACGTTTCATCACCTGTTACAATTTTAGAAATAATTCGGCGGCCACCATCAGTTAGCAATTTAAGAGTTTCTTTACTGATTCTGACGCGCTCCCCTTTTTGGTGCTCAGTTAGATTATGGGGAAGCCAACGGCAAACTACTTTTTTCATACGTAGTAATTCTTCATTAATAATTTTGTGTATGGCTGCGGATCCAATGTTAAGTTCCTTCTGTATAATTTGATAGGTACAGCGATTATCATCCATTAACATTTTTCGTATGGCAGACACATTTTCCGAGATGACTGCCGAAGGCGGCCTTCCTGTGTGTTCTTCATCCTGAAGAAAATTGCGACCTCTGCTAAATTCTTTAAACCATCTGAATACAGTAGCACGAGCTGGAGATTCATCACCAAATGCGAATTGCAACCGTTGAAAGCATTCTTCTTGATTTAATCCTGCTTTAAAATCGTGGAAAATCATAGCTCAAAAATGTTCTCGAGTCAACTTTATTTTCTCTTTTGTTTAAATTTTTTTCTACACTAAACAAGTTGGAGTAAGTCAGTATAATATCGTCTCCTGTGTTAAAATACTTTGTATTTTAAAATTAAACCGTTATTTTTTTCTGTAAATTTTCGTCTGCGCGTATCTAAAAAATTTCAGAGTAACTCTCGTATATGCTACAGGGATAAACTTAAACATAATTTTTCCACTATATTTGGTAATTAGGGGTGCGTCAGTTTATGTCATTCTTTCTGTAATATTAAATAGTACCGTACGAAAAAGAAAAATGTTACTCAGTATATCAGCGGTAGCGCATATTTTTTCCGAATTTCGAGTCGATATTGCAGTTTTCAGTGTACCAGAAACAAGTGTGTGTAGACGAATATTTCAAACTAGAATATAGCTCGTCATAAGACGGATCAGTAAAATTGTTAATTTTCCAGAATTGTAAAGAGGAAGGTAAAAAAATGGTTTGTTTTTTGGCGGAGAATTATCTGGTACACGCTCAATAAATTGTTCTGTACTCAATATGTTCCGATACTGTGAATGCAGTTTAGAATCAAGTTCAATTCATTTAGTCAAACCGTGTGGTTATGTATAAAAAACAAATACACAAACTTTTTTAATTTTCAAACATATATAAATTAAACTCTAGATATTTATTAGTTCGTAAATAGGCTCCTAGATTTTTATGAAAAGAATTTTTTTGTTAATACAGGTGAGTCAAATATAAAAGAAAATAATTTACGTAATATCTCAGTTCAGTAATAAAACGTATGCAAATAATGCAAAAGATATTTAAATAATTTAAAATAAGAAATGATTAAATGAGATGGTTAAAGAAATGACGTCATAATGCTAGAAAAATGTTATTTTTACCTATTTATTATGTGATAAATTGATAAATTTAATCGCCTGCTCTTAACCGGGAAAATAGAGCTTGAAATAATGGCATTAAACGCTCGAAAAGGGGGGAAGGGGTGGATTTCGAACGTTTTAAAGAAGACAGTATTTTTCACTGTGATATGAAGCATATTTATACCAATTTATTTTAGAATCAGATCTATAGTTTAGGAGAAGATAAACTTTACTCGCTTTGAATTTTGCTAACCCTAACTCATCAAGAATCCAATATGGATGCCTCTATCCATTCCAGGTCCAATCGCTTCATAAATTCGAGGACAGATGGACAGATAACTTAGGCTATTATTATATAGGGGATTCTAGAATTTTGAATCAACGTCAACTCTTTTTTTCCTGAAACATTCACCGGTATCATACGAAAATATGAAATAAATTTATTGTATCATTAGAATTGTGTGGATTGTGGATTTTATTGCGTCGGAAGATGGTTACAAAAAAAAAAAAAAAAAAAAAAAAAAAAAAAAAAAAAAAAAAAAATGCGAAGATATTTTTTGAAATGGTTACGGAATATGAATTCTGGTGAACTTCTCTTACAGTAACATTCATTAGTATTGTTCAAAAAGGAGAAAAAAAAGTTACCCGGTATACCGATGATAGCGCTTTATTGTTCAGAATTTTGTAGTCCTTTTGCAACCTCCAATCGACCTCAATAAAGCGCTCGTATATTTCAAAAATTTTTATATATTTTGAATCATCGTCGTTTTTGAAACATTCAAGAGTAAAATTAGTAAATGTGAAAAAAAAATGAAAGTTTTATATGATTTTTTAATCGCGTATTCGAGTTTTAAGTCTTAAATGTTAATTTAAAATGTTAATTGCAACGTCCGACAATTGCTAAAAAACTGTGAGAATTTTTGAAACATTTATAAATTATGAATTCCGGCGAATTTCTCTTTTAGTAACATACACAGGTGCCGTACGAAAAACAGAAAAATATTACTTAATATACCTGTGGTAGGAGGTATGTTTCCACATATTGTGTCCATGTTGCGATCCCCGATGAACCCATAAAAAGTGTCTGTATATTGCAAATTTTAATTTATTTTGAACTATCGCCAACTTAAAAAACTTTCACGGTATGATAATAGAGCATGAGGGTTTACACAGTGTCTAATGAGATGGAGAACAGTATCGAAAGGCTGCACCCTACCACTTTGGCTACCATGAAACTGAAAATAATATAATAATCAAAATAAGTACTAAAACAAGAATCATAAACAAAAATAAATTAATGTGTTTTTGCAACATCACTCCTAAATTAATTTATATCTTAAATTAGCAAACTTTAAGTACATGTTATGGGTGGATAACACCAAAAACTTCTTTATAGGTTTAGTTAGAACGTGACGCTCCCGTAATGAGTCCGAGGGTTCGATTTCTTCACAGTCGCAGAAAGCGGATAAGTTCGAAATTTATGTGTCCTGTGGGAAAATTAGACATCTGATATAGGTGCTTAATCTATTTTACTTTGGAAGTTGTGTGTACGCTACATTGTGTGTAAGCTACATTATTTTTGTCAATTTCACATCCGTCTCCAATTAGAAAAATTTTAGTTTTAACGTTTATTAAATATATCTAATAAGACTCCTAAGTCGTGGTGTTTGGCTTGTAGGTTGCAAACGATGAGTCTGCAGGTTCGTTACGACGGGTTAGAAAAATATATAAATCTCTGGATCGAGGAAAAATAAAAATTAAGTTTAGCCACTTTACTAGATGAAGCATTTTAGTTTGAACTTCCCCACCGTCATATGTGTAAGCTAAAGTTTCATACCCTTTCAAAACAAGAAGTTTTTGTTTAAATATTGATTTAGAAAGTTTCAAATAGAACTAGCAGTACCACATTGCTACAATCTCCTTTGGTTAAATGGTTAGAGCAAAAAGCTCAAAACATCGATTCTACAAGTTCTATTCTCAGCAGTTGCATGAAAGAATTAAGTTCTTAGATCAAGGGCAGCAAAGAATCTCTTGTTTCGAATCCCTTCTTTGAAATTCGATTAATTTTACTGGAATGGTTACTTCACCGTGTTAGGGTTTCATAGTCCCCTTTTAAATACAAAAGTTTTCATTTGGACGTTGATTAAGAAAACTTCAAAT
>CM063506.1:152509331-152524331 GCA_032207245.1 Pardosa pseudoannulata | reverse complement strand
AAAGCTTATAAATTAGTTTTCCTAAAATATTTCATATATTCAAATCCTTTATTCTTACAATACTTAATTTTTTTAAGCAGAAAATTAAAATTTATGATAATCATATGACAAATTTTTAATTATATAACTAAGATTTTTAATTCGCAGAAATTTTTAAAGAACTGAAACATATAGTGCAAAGAGCTTGAAGCTACTTAACTGAAAAATGAGATAACTTACAATGCAATTATTTCTATTTACCAATTCATATTTACGGTCAATACTAAAATTAAAGAATTTTTTTAGACCTATTATTAAGATTTTTAGAAAATGCCTTATGAAAAACAATTTTTTAGAGATATTTTCAATGGATTTCAAAATTTGTGTAATATCCAAAAAGAAAGTGAGAGATAAATTATCTTAAGTACATATCCGCAAAATTCATCTTACGAGAGAGTTTTATATAACAAGGGAACCTGTTAATATTCACAGTAGAGAAATGCATGTCATTTGAAGTATATATTTTGAGGAGTAAATAAGTACATGGATTGGACAAAAAAAATATACATATAAATCATCATTTCGATGACATTTGTACTAATAATAATCAGTTGTATATTACAAACCACCTTAGTGAACAAACACCCTTTCTTATCGTACAAAAGTGCCACTTTTGTTCTACAAAAGATATGTGTGTCCAGACACTGAAAATGAGTGAATATGAAACCCTGAGTTAAAATGAGATGAATAAATTGTGAAAATATTCATTCTTGAGCATACTTGTAAGCATGAGTTACAGTAGTCATCACACACTATATTACCCGAATTTGTTTTTAATATTTTACGTTCTAATGCAAATATTACCATAAATGCTTATACGATTACCAACGTATCCATACATTCTACAGAATAATTAAATATTAGATGCACTTGTAAACAAAGGGTAAAATTGTACTAGTTATACACAGACTTTGGTAGAGTAAGTTACAAATTAATATATCTTAAACTTCCTTTAAGGGGACAAGAAACCTTTGAACAGACAAATTTTGACTAAAAATACGAAAGGAAGTTTTGTTCTGAAAAATTCTAGTTAGGTAAATCCTTTATTATTAAAAGTCATATTTTAAATAACATTAGTATTTTACTGCACTGAAATCTGTTTTCTACCATAAGCTCTTATTTTAATTTTTTAATGCCTGGCGTATCTTTTTAGATACCGTTAAAAATAGCTTGTAGAATTTTTGTTTTTTAGAACGAGTTTTCCTTTTGAGAGTAGGTAGATGGCAATCTTATAAATATCCTACAAAATTTTTTAAGTGATTTTTATTATTTATAAATTTTTCATTTAGTTCAACACTACATGATTTTTTGGAAAACGCACATCAATTTACTTCTTCGATAGGTATATAGACTGAAATCACGAAAAATCGCTTTATCTATCATAAAACTCTATTTTCTAGTACTAATTATGCATGTGTACCGAATAAATCTTTTTAGCTGATCACTAACGTGACTTGCTGTAGTATTCAGAATTGTTTACACTTCGTATTTATTTTATTCTGTACAGTTCATATGCATCGATATGGAATAGGTAGAAATGACTCAAGCATTAAAGGATTAAGCTTTTAAAAATAACATTTTCTAGTTTCACAATTTTTGTAACAAATTAGTAATTTCGAAATGTTCCTTTTGCATTATTATTATGTATTTATTATTCAGAATTTTGGAGATTCTTTATAAATATGTTTGTCATTAAACAAGCTACGCTTTTGAAAATCGCAAGGTATTTTTTCGAGTTACACGGGATAAACGGTGAAAATAATTCCTAAAACAGTGCAAGTCTTTAAATAATTGTTGTATATAAGTAGTATTTAACCCCTCGACATACAATGACGTCAGTCATCTCATGAGCCAAAGTAGACTTTGACGATTCAGAAACGACAATAGCTGTGTCCGAAAGACGTCGTGCATCATTATATTAATTCATAATTTTTTACTGTAATTATTGGACATTAACATCATATAATAAACTTCATTAAATGTTACATAGCAATATCAATTTCAAAATAAAACATTCTCTTTCTAGATTTGCACAAAATTGTTCAGAAGAATGATGAGATGACGTTCGTTCTATGAGCCAGAACTAAATAATATTTTTCGGACACATCAAATTCCATTTTTTTTTAATATGTCAAGGGGTTAACGTAGTTAAAAATCGATATTCAGTTATGTTTCTACAAAAATTCTAAAGAGATAAAATAAAATAATAAAAGCAATTGGTTAGTTTGCTGTGCATTAGGAGCAGTTTTAAAATATATTGTTAGGTGACTCAATTTTTATCTCATAGTCTCGTATGTTAACCAGGAATTCTTTTCTGGTAAAGTTTTGTTTTATATTCTTCATGCATCAACGTCATATATTCTAATATCGGTAAAAATTGAAATTCAAAGTCCCTTTTTCTCTTAATATTGTTTTCCGATGTTAAGAATAAAATTATCCAGTTGTTTACGAGCAAACATTACAATACCATATAAAAGTTTCATTCTTGCGAAATTGTCCTGGTTTTGAAATTATTGTGATAGAAAGGAAGATGTAATTGCTCGAAGCAGGCTTGTCATGTACCCCGTAAATTGTATTTAACTAAAACAATAAGTATAGGAACTGTTTTCGTAATTAAATAACACCACACGTGTCTGTTTTTAGAAAGAATTTTGTAAGATACGTTTTAAATAAATATAAAGAGTGCGGATACTTTGCTAATTGAACTCATGCTTACGTCTGCTCAATCATGATGCATTCATTGATAATTAGCTGCATAAGTGATAAACAGTCTTTTGAGCATGGGCATGGTTCATATGTTGACCCCTTCCGAAGGCTTGAGCTCTAAGAATTGGTAAGGCACGTGTATGGTATGGTTTTTGTGTTCCACCACTAAATGACCTCTTCTTGGGGACGCTCGAACCACCATCACTGTCTCGCCTTTCAGTAGAGTTACCTCTCCACTGTTGTCCTCTGAAAGAAACGAACAAACACATATTCAGCATTAAAATTGTAAAATTGCCAAGTGTACTTTTGAAGGGAATCTTTGCATACGTAAAAATTTCCTTTTAAATTAAAATACCCTATTTTTGAATACGCAACGTTCTTTTTATTAATGCCTAACTCACGCGGTAATTCATTTATTGCTCCAGTCTTCGAGTTCAAATTCCATAGAGAAAGTGCATGTTTGTAAACAAATGCGAGTGCTGGCTACAACTCAACTTTTCGTTGACAAAACATTGTTTTCATTGTATCTTATGAGCTTCGATACGGGGAAGGAAACACCAGAAACTGGCCAAGTAATTCTAAAGATTTTTTTAGCATATATATATATATATATATATATATATATATATATATATATATATATATATATATTAAAAAATTAAACATTTTACACAGTACTATTAAGCATCATAATCAAAGTGTAACTACTTTGATTATGTTAACAGGCTCAATAAACTATTACATAAGTAAGAATCTAATAAAACTGTACAAAACCTGATCGTTTTAAGGACAAAAAATAATTACATTTATAGATACAGTACTTCTCACAAAAGCATAGAAAATACATTAGAAATATAAAAAAAACTTAGTAATAATAAAAAAATTCTTCGAGCATAATAACTTTATATAATCTATTACATTACAGTAAGGTTAAAGTTTTATTACTATTCTTAAAATATTGGCAGCAAATTCTTGAAGAACTTGGAGTTCAGTCTTGCCTTTCTAAAGCTTTTATTCAAAGCATTCTCAATGTAGAATCTTTAGGAAAGCCAATAAAATCCAATATTTTTACCTTTTTTGAAACGCTTAATACAGCCATACATACAACAGCTTTATACCATTTTCAGATAATGGACAAAATTAAAACTCCGATAACAAGAACAATCCGTAAGAAATTCAAATGCTTTGCCAACGGGAGAGTTGAGCTGCAATTTTTGCTACACCTGAGGTCATGCGCACATTCTCTATTGCTAACATTCGGATGTTGCCAATTCGAACAATGTAATAAAAATCTGGTTTAAGAAGAATATAATTCCTGTCTCATTATTCCTCAAAATAGAAAAAAAAACTGACCATAGTCTTCTCTAGCAAACAACCTACGAAACTTTAAGATGCAAACTCATATTTCTTTTTAGCGTGAAATAAAAACGAAGGGATTTTGATTTATGCCTGCTCTGCGCATCACAGAATTGCCGACCTGGGTCAAAATATAATCGTGAAAATTATAACAACTCCATTCTAGTAGCGGAATATTGTTAACAGAGGCTCTCTTTTTTTGGCATCCCCCGTGTGCTCTTCTGAAAGAATTTTGTTTTATTGGCAGCGTGATGGTGGAACTGACCTGACATTTTATTCGGCTTCCACGTTTATTGGAAGATCGTGCAGTAGACTGACACGCGGTTCGAAGAGAAAATCGTATGTGCTGAGTAATACTGAAAGGAATAAATCATAGAAAAGCGTGAACCGAAAACGTTCATGAATGCGCGCTATCATGCTATGGGAATATAAAGATTCTAATAAATACTTTACTGCAGATCATAAATGGAAAATAAAATAGTCTGATTACAATATTTTATTTATAAAAGCGAATTATATGAATATGCTTATAAATCAGGAAATACTTTAAGGCAATATTTGAGACGAATGGATTCGATGCGAATATTTCTTCTTGTTAACAAAGTTAATATTACTAATTTTTCTCGTCAAAATGTAAACAAGATGCTAATAAGGTATGGTCATGTTGCTGGCTAAATGGTACTTTTGGCAGAATAGAAGCAAAAACTGGAAAACCTGGTGAAAACTGGAAAAAAATGGTGCAAACTCGGAAAATTGGCTGAGTTAAAAAATTTACAATTACATATACATACATATACATACATATATATATATATATATATATATATATATATATATATATATATATATATATATATATATATATACATATACATACATATATATATACATACATATATATATATATATATATACACACACACACAGATATATATATATATATATATAGATATATATATATATATATATATATATATATAAGGAGAAGTAAACTGGATCGGGAAACTAATGTAGGCATTTTGTATAAAACCCCTAAGACAGCCCGAGAGAATTCTCAGGGGTTTTCAAAGCATCTTTCAAAAAGCCGCAGGTCGGCCACCCCTGTTATAATGTTTAAAATTTCAAAATAAGAAGCGAAAATCCATAGTGCTGTCTTGAATGAGTGTAAGTAGGCATTCAGTTTCCACCCTATTCATTAGGTGGAAGATTATCTTACAAAGTAACAGAAACAAATATGGATGAATGAAGTGTATTTGTTCCATTTCACCATACATAAAAAGTAAAAGATAACTTTCAAAATTATCCTGAAACCCTATTGAGTTAAATGATGCCACTTACCTGGATAGTTCATTTTCATCACTCTTGCTTGAGGATATCCCATCTTTGTATTTCCCGTAACCGTGTACGATCTACTAGGGGGTACTGGCGGCGGTCTCTCCAAATCTAGTCCAAACAACGAACACGTTTGCTGAATCGTTTTCTGATCACAACGTTCCAAATCAGGTGGAGGGGTGCCAGCTATCGGCTGGGGTCGAGGCCTACAGAAAAAGACACAAATAAATAAGCATTTCCTTTAAAAGCAAAAATAATATTAATGCAGCTGTTTCAAATAGTTGGTTTTGTTTGGAGAGCTATGGTCTGCTTTTTTGTAACACAAGGGCTAATGAGACCGGGACCTACTGCATAAAGCCGATTCAGAACGGCTTCGAACATCCATACTACAGTGGGATTCGAACTTACGAACTCTGGTACCGAAGATCAGCATCCTAGCCATTCGGGCATCGTATGGCTTGAAATAGTTGTATAGTTAAAGAATTCATAGTTGTATATGATTTAAAGATTACATTGACAAGGTTTGCGTGTCAGTACTGCACGATCTTCCAATAACGTGGAAGAATAAAATGTCAGGTCAGTTTGTGTGACAAGGTTTCCGTGTGTGTGTGTGTGTGTGTGTGTGGCATGTATGTAACCGGTAAAAATATTTACCACCGATTACATGAGAGAAATACCAATAGTTCAAATTGCTTTGCTTTCTTAGCAATGTAACTGAAATGCAGTCTTTGTGACGAGAAAGGTTCTTGCTGAGAATTCAAGATCGACGAAATACTTAAATCCTCTATTTTTATATTAACCCCTTAACGTGCACGCTCGAGTTAACTCAATCACGCTAAACTGGCCAAACTGTGCACACTCGAGATAATTCGAGCAGCGTTGTACTTTATGTTGCTATAATTTTTCACACTCGAATGCCATCGAGAATTGAAAATAACAGTGTGAAAGAAAAAAAAATCGTTTTATTGATATTTATCAATTACATGGGTTTGTAAGCTATAATACTTATTTATTCAAGTATAAAATATATATATATATATATATATATATATATATATACATATTCTAAAGTAAACGTTCTAAATTGTGTTTTTTACATGAAAAAAATTGATTTTTTTTTGGACCGGCCTTTTTCAAAAGAAAAAAAAAAACAAAAAAAAAACAAAAACTGTGCATTAAGGGGTTAATGACGGGGAACTGACGGACGCGTCTTACACAGATAAGAAACACACGTGCATATGTTTAATCTGTGAAAAGGCTCTTTCTAGGAGAAGAAAATTAGGTGGTGGACGTTTCATGATTCAGCAGGATTCTCTGCGGTTGGCCCTCTAATTTAGATTTCAAACAGTAGGCACAAAATTGAGAAATAGTTAAGAGATAACAACTAAAAAGAATAAAAAGATAGAATGGTGGATTCGTGAGTTCAAAACACAAGGGAACTAAAAAAAAATTCTGGACAGGATAAACAACTTTTTTTGTGGCCAGACAGCCATTTAAGCGAATTTTTAATTTTTTCTTACCTTTATAGAAATTTTTTTATAGCTTTTTCTATTTTTTAAAAGACAAACACACAAAGTTAAAGCCAAAAACAAAGTAAAGGCCAAAAATGGCCTCAGGCAGACGTCTGAGAGTTATAGATTAGCAATTGTTTTGCGGCTAGTTAAAACATTATTGGCGATATTGGCATTAAAATTGCAAAGAAAGAAAAATTGATCACTGGGCTAGAAAAGGAAAAAAAAAAAAAAAGGAGGGGGGGGGGGCGTCTCAAGCAGCAAGCTTTAATTTCATTTTTAATTTTGGGAAGTATGCGAGTAATGCCAACCTTAATGATAAATATCCCTATTTTGGGTGACTAGGAAAGTGAAGATTAAGAAAAATAGAATGTGGATGGGAGGGGAGATTTTGAAGAATTTTAGTAACAATAACTTTTAATGTATTTCATAAATTAATAAACATTTCCCGTGCAAGCAAAATTAATTATAACGAAATAATTTTATAATTAAAGAACATTGACAAGACTATTTGTGTATGAGTAGAGATTATTTATATATGTATGTCTAATTTATATGAAAAGTTATTCCTTGTCAAGTGTTTAATCCGAGAGCTTTAACTTTTTACACCTCGGACACGTTTTGTTATTAAATCAAACTGCTAGAAGTTAAAAATAACTTTAATGTATAATAAACCCTTTTTTAAATTAAAGTATGTATAAATTGTTTATTTTTGCTTTATTCCTTTAATGCCGAATATATATTAATGAATATGATAAATCTAATTTATAATGGACTGCATAGAGTCATAGCAAATATGAAATTTAAACACATTTGAATGTTACAAAGCATTTTAATTAGTGGCAGCTGTCATTTTAAACATGATATAATGACATTTATATATATATATATATATATATATATATATATATATATATATATATTAAGAAAAATTGCGTGATAAGAGATTTATTTGATATCACTTGTAAACACCGCTTCTTAAGCTCTACAGCCGATTACCGCCTAAGGCTCTCTGAGTTTAAACTATCTAGATGTATCCAATGCCATTGGCCTTCAGCGGTTAAGCCACATTGTCAAGCCATCTTGTTTGGAGTATATTACTCTTTTTTTTTTTCAACAGATTATGAAGCGATAATTTTTTTACAGGATTTCCATCTTTTTATCTCTGTATAAGTCTAGATCCTCTTTAAGAAATCTTAATAATCTTTACTACCTTAGGTTCTGCGTATTTTTATTGTATTTATATATAATTCTTAATCTACATTTCGTTTAATTTTACTGCTCGGAAAATTTTTCTCAGTATATTTCTCACTTGTAAATACCGCACTATAAAATGAAGGTATATAACGAATAAAGCTATTCGCCATACTTTCAGACGATATACGTATCAAAAAAGTAAATTTATGGGTAAGATTAAAAAAAAATCGTAAATCCAGACTAGAAAATTATGAAAAATAGCAGACACAATGAAAATTTGGTGGATGGACTATAAGATTGCCTTCTACTTTCGCTGAAATAGAAAAATTGTTCCGAGAAATTACAAAAATTCAATAATACGTGTTATAATAAATTATTTTATCACTGTCCCTATAACGAGTCGATAGGCAGTAATGGGTTAAAAAATATGCGATTACATTCACGTAAAACAATATCGAGTAATATTAAGTGAAAATAATGTTAAAAATGTCTATAAACTTTTATAAGATATGATCATACAAAAGCAAGAAGAAAAACAATTAACTCGTTTCACGGACTTTGAATTTGAAAGTGCGAAGTACACCATTCCTTTGATGACAATTAGAGGAGAAATCGGGAAATGAGATACTCCGGCTTGGGCGTGCTATCATGACAACAAAACGCGATGAAAAAGTCATAAAACGTTTTTAGTCTTGCGTCGTAATATTTAATTTTTATGTTAACCTTTTATAGGCGAGTGGTTGACATTTTAACCAAGAAGTTACAGTCTTTAAAGTGCGGACTTGGTAAAAATAAGCACCAGAGACCTATTTCCCAAATTGTCCATTCTTTGACTGTCATAAGGCGAGTCAGATCCATTCTACTCAATCGTTTTTACTAACAATCCTATTAGTGTTAATTATCACCTCATTCTGAAAATATCTTCTTTTATTTCTTCCCATCAGTTTACTGCTGTACAATGTGATAATATCTAAAAAGTTGCTCACAGGGTTAAAGACTGAATCTAAGACTCCCGTCTTTATCTATGGGTATATAACATCTCACCGTAGAAATGTTAACTAACCGTTACGATGAGACCCACAGAGAAAGAAACGGACGCTGGAATTGTATGGGTTGAAATATATTTTTAAACAGTTGCCTTGCAGACTAAAATTTGTAACAAAACCTAACAACAGGATAGCATTCTAAACATTGTCTTGCAGCATACCTTAGGACGGGTCAATATGCTGCAAAATTAATTTAATGTTTTAATGTTTGCAACATACCTGCCATATATTTATATATGTGTTATAATAAAAGCAAAATTTTAGATATAAAAGAATTTCATAGTAAAATTGTTCACCAACCTATTGATTCTTGTCCTAGCCTGCATATGCAAGTTCCTTTTGAGCGTTGGCCATCTTTTCCGCCTGAAATTCCAGCCTCTCCATACTGCCTGAACCAGAACTGCAGCATTGTGGCGCCTCTCGACCCTCAGCAACTCAAGCTGTTGCCGGGAGCCCTCACTACAAATATCAAATGGATAGGACACACATTAATTCTGCTAAAAACACAACTAGACATGCATCAAAATAAGGAAAGCAAGTTGCTTGGTGGGATTTTGTGATTTAAAATTCCAGTCTCTCCATACTGACTGAACCAGAACTGAAGCCTTAGTAATTCAAGATGTTGCCAGGAACCCTCGTTAGACATAATTAATCATATAAATTTACTAAAAACAAACTAGACATACATCAAAACAATGAATGCGTGTAGCGATTATATGGTTTAAAATTTTAGCTTCTTCATACTGCCTAAACGAGAACTGCAGTTTTATGGGGCCTCTAAACCCTTAGCAACTCAAGATGTTGCCAGGAACACTCACTATAAACATATAATTGAACACAAATTATGCTAAAAGCACTACTAGACATAAATCAAAATAATGAAAACGAGTAACTTGGCTTGATTATGATTTAAAAATCAGCTTCTCCATAGAGCCTGAATGAGAATTGCAGCAATGTGTACATTCTCATCCCTTTGCAACACAGGCTGTTACCAAGAACACTCACTATAGAAATATAATTAATGTCACCTTATACTAAAAGCACTACTAGACATAAATCAAAATAATGAAAACGAGTAACTTGGCTTGATTATGATTTAAAAATCTATCCTCTCCATGCTGCCTGAACCAGAACTAAAGCAATATGGTGCCTTCTAAACCCTTAGCAACAACTCAAACTACTACCGGGAAATCTCACTATAAACATAATGAATAAGGCACAAAATACATTAAAAACAAAACTAGAGATAAAATAATGAAAGCGGGTAGCTTGGCTTAGATTTAAAATTCTATCCTCTCCATACTGCCTGAACCAGAACTGAAACAATATGGTGCCTCTAAACCCTTAGCAACTCAAGCTGTTGCCGGGAAGACTCACTATAAATATATAATTGACAGGGCAAAAAATATATTAAAAACTAGACATAAATCAAAGTAATGAAAGCGAGTAAGTTGTCGTGATTATATGATTTAAGACCGTTTCGTTTACTGCGTTGAAATTCCTAAATGATCTCTTTGAGAAATATGATAGAGTGAATAAGAAAAATAACGATCGATACATACCTCAAGAAAATATGTCTCTTGCCCATGGCCCAAGCTGTCGATGCATTAGACACGCGACAGTTCTCTGTCACAGCCATGAAGCACTCCAAGATCAACTACAATGAAAGAAAATACAATAAACATTAAAAATGTAAAAGGTGTCACAAAAGAAATTTAACATTACGATATTAACAGAAGTCTCTCACCCATGTAATATTAACTACTAAAGTACACACTTTAATAACTGTAATACGTTTGCAAATACATACCTTGCAGTCCTCGATGGCTTTGTCGTCTGTCCTTTTTAACTTTTTGAAAGGAGCTATTAATCGGTAGCGTATGTTAAAAGCCTTGAACCTCATGCGGTGAGGGAAACCTAGTTTGATATAAAATACATATTAGTGTAATTATAGATTACTAGGAGAAAAATGTATTGCATAAGAAAATGAGAAATATTTAGGACTTATTTTTCCAAATGAAGCCTAAAGCCTCAAATTTTATAATTGTATGTATGTGAATATTCTAAAAACCCAAACTTACCACCTGCCATTAAGTTCACCGTTTCCAAGACCTGAAGAGCTCGTATTTGTTGAACAACTGCCCCTCGATCAAAATGACTCGGTTGCTCGCTGTTATTAGCCTAAATATAAAAATGAACAGAAATTACATTTCGGACGAATATAATTATAAATTTCCCTTTATAAATTTATACGTGCACCATCAGATTGTTGATGAATGACATGTACCAGTGTTACGTATTTGTTTTATGCCTTAAGTGAAAGTGCAGCTACTCTAAATATTTACCATAAATTTGGATTAAAATAAATTTGAACGTGTATGCTACATTTCCCAAAACAGAATTATATTCTTTTACAAGATTTAACGGAGTTTTTATGTAATTTACCAATTTTTCAGTCATTGTTTCAAACAACTTGTGAATTAATTTGCTTTAATTTTAAGAAGTACCTCTCGGTAAACAGAATTTTTTTACTTGTTTCTGCCGACTAAAAATTACATATTAGTTAAATCAAATTCTTTAATTTGCATCACTCAGAACTGAAAACAACTCTTTACTCTTCGTTAATACGCATTAATACACGTTTCATACATTCATACAATTTTTAACCTCTTTTCTCTCCACGCACACACACTCACACGTATGTATGTATATGAAGATAAAGAGACGGCTATGACACTTTTCTGGTATTTGATTACTATTTATGTTTATAATCATAAATTATTCGCCTCAGTTACAGCTTTAATTATTTTTTAAAGAAGGATTAAATATCGTGTCTGATTTCGAATATATTTCACCTTCGTTCGTTGTCTTACCTTTATGCACCTTATAAAGTGGGGTTTGGCATGCACCAGGGTCCGCAATAAATTGTCTAGTCTGCTATGGAAGTCCTGAGTAAGCGTAGATACTGGTTCATCCCCGTTTTGTCTAGGAAGAAGAAAATATTATTTTTATTTAAAATGTGGTAATAACGCATACTCTGCAAACACTATTTATAGAATAAAGTAATGTTAGAATTAAAACAGTTAAAATAGAGTTAGCCTGTGGCCCTCCGCTAGATGCCCGAAGTTTATAATTTGATATAACTTTGACGTCAGCCTCGGTAGTTCAGTCGGCAAAGAGCCTTAAGGTCCAGCTGGCCTTAAATTCACCGTGTTCGTTAATAGTAACCTGGGGCACGTAAAATATGTTCATGGTCGCAATGTCCACCAAGTTCTCAAACGATACCTTTGAGGGTGGAAGAATAAGCCTATGGTCCTGCTTGGTTCTCTGTTTCTAAATTACGACAATTTCACCCTAGCGGGGCACGTCAAACGAAGACGTATGTCAGCACCTTAATTCGCGTTGCGTTTGGTCTCGGGTTTGGCTCGTCTAAGTGGCAACAAAAACAACAACTTTGACGTGGTGAACTAATTAGTGGACTCGAAGTTATATGGTCTACTCTTTTGTTACAGAGCCAAACTATGAGGCCAGAACGTATTGGTTAAAACCAATTCCAAGCGGCTACGAACACCCATGTCAGTAATGGGATTCGAACCCATGAATTCTGGTACGGATGAGCAGCTCCCTACTTATTGGGCCATCGTTCAACTTCTGAACTAATTGATTTACAGTACAATGACAATTTGAAGGACTTGTTCAAATATGAGACACAAAATTTATTTTTATAACACACATGTAAAAAATTTTTGAGAAATCTCAAGAAGCAAAAATAGTCAGCGTAATTTAATCTCTACAAAAAATTTTAATAAAAACAATACAAATTTTCAAAAAATTAAAATACGAAATCAAAGAAAAAAAAGAGAAGATACAAAAGTGCATGGATACTAATTCAATTGATACAGATAAATTATTCATTAGGAAATTATCAAAAAGCCCCAAAAAATTTTTTAAAGCCTAAAAAATATCCTTTATACTTTAAAAAACTATAAGTTAAAAAAAAGTTACAAAAAAAACAAAAAAATGAATTTAATAGTAATACTAAACAAGAAAAACAAAAAAAAACCATCATAAACAAAAAAAAAAAAAAAAATTAAATTATAGCACTTAGAAAAGCCATACTAATTTATAATTCTTTAAGACTACCACTGCATGAGGGATAGTTAAACTACAAAATATTCAATGAAAATACACACTTTAATACAATTTCAATGATAATGTTATGCTTATATGAAAATTTTTTTAGCACGGTTACTGTTAAAAAAATATTCGAAAAAAGAAATTTGAATGGAACTTACAAATCTGTATGGGCAGTTGGCGATATCCTGAAGGATACTCCTCTCTGCAGAGTATAAATTCAATTAAAAATTCATTCATTTTCACAGTTTTTCACCTTTAAATTATTTTATTGACGTGAGAAATAAATGCATTGAATTCTTTAAATAATAAAATCACTAGAACGTAATAGAATAGAAAAAAAAATATAATTTAAAAAGAAACTATTTAATGAAATTTATTTTAAAATTTTTTATCTGATAAAACTAAAATCATGAAAAGCCATCTCATATAAAATAATATAAAAAATCAGAAAATTGCATTCTAATATATATAATATTTAAATAAATAAAAATAATATTTTTATAAAATTGGCTGTGAATATGGTTAATATGTTAAAAAAAATATAATAGAATATATTTACATAATAAATATATAGATAAGCCATTATGTCTTAAATATTAATATAAATATAATATATATATATTTTTTGTTATATATATAAATATTTTTTTAAAATATATTATACGTTTTTAAAAATGTTTACTCTATATCGTATTAATAAGTGTTATTCTCCAAGCCAAAAATAAAGGAGTTTCAAAGTACTTTCCAAATATTTTATGAATACCGTGAGAGTTTATAACAGCGGTGGCCAACCTGCGGCTCGAGAGCCACATGCAGCTCTTTGAAGGATTATTTGTGGATCTCGATAAATTTACCAGAGTTCCCTTTTCATTGTTGGGATATTATATTAAAAAAAATTGTTACAACTCATGGAGCTCCTGCAATGCTGGGTAAAAAAAAAATCGGTCTTATTGAGCTTTTAAGAGATGATTCTCACATTCTACAATTCATACCGATTCACTGCATAATTCACAGAGAACATCTCGTTACAAAATGTTTAAAATATCCTGATGTTATGAAAACAGTTTAACATATTTCAAATTACATTCGCCCAGAAGCAAGAAATCATCGACAATTCAAAAATTTCCTTGAAAAATTAAAGGACGAAGAACTTCCAAATGACATTCAGTAAATATAATTTCTGTTAAAAAAAATTAATACCTTCATTTCATATTTTTTAAATGCGTATTTAATTGAGGCTCGAGAAAAATTTCAAATTTTGAAAAATGACTTGGAACTATCAAGGAGCTTGGCCACCTGTGGTTTACAATATCTTCTGATTCATTTGATTTTCTTAAGAGAAGCAGAACAGCAATTGATGTGTATCATTTATGTATTATTATGTATGTGTTATCATTTGTGCGTCCTTTATGTACATATAATATCATTTTGAAGACAATAACCCTCTAATATTTTTTCAATAGGAACATTCACTTTTAAATCAAATAAAAAGATCAGATAAAAGTTCAATTTCTCGTCACTATAGAATTGTAAGGAAGATTACCGTGTGCATAGAGAGCCTTGAGTTCGCTACCAAAGAGGTGAGTGGCAAATCCAAAATTGCAGGTGCTTTTGTGGAAGACGCTGACTATGTCATCGGGAACGACATCTCGATTTGTCTCCAGGAAGTGGGTTGT
>CM063506.1:152494331-152501831 GCA_032207245.1 Pardosa pseudoannulata | reverse complement strand
TTTCTCTATTCATTTGTATATTAAAATTATTACTTTATATGATCGTTACATCGGTTAATGTTATCAGTTATCGAACCTCATTTTAACTGGCAAAGGAATATTCACAATATATTCAGAAGGAACCCATTCTTTTCTTTAGATTCGCTGTTGTTTGAATTTCCGAGACTTCTCCTCTTCAACCTAGGGAAATTGGGAATGGGAATTTACACGTTTCTGGAATTTTTCAGAAATACACACACCCTGCTGGTGGTCAATGGTTGTTAGAAAAGTAGAAGGCAACCCATTATTATCAGAACTGAGAAGGAGCGTATGTACATTTGATGCCTTGCTCGCTTATACGCAGCTTGTCGATATGGAACCCAGAAAGCGAAATGATTTAACATTAAAACAAAAGATCGAAATTTTAAATACTTATAACAAGTCGATTATGATTACGAATAATGTATCAATGAGCTTATTAGAAAAAGTTGTAGACAGTCAACAACGGATCAATTATTTTAATTATGTATACTTATGTTTAGTTATGTATAATCCTTATGTTTTAAAGGATAATATACAGTACATAAATATAAGGTGTGTTTTTTCATTTTGTTTTGGAATTTAGTACGTGCGATTTTAAGGGGGGGGATATTTATCTAATTTTGATTATCGTTTATTGTTAGCAAAATCTCGGTGTCCCAAATTGATCAGCTTAAGCCGAGTCCATTGTAGTTTATTTTAAAAAGAAAACTTAATTTCTTTCATATTTATGAATCCAGAATTTCAGAATTGCGAAATTCCCTGATAATTCTCGGTTGCTGGACACCTGATGTTCCAATATTCATCGTTACATTAGATTAGGTGATTAACATACAAATGACAAGCAAGAAGTAAATATAAATGCATTTGTACTTACTTTGCTGGCCTCAAATCCGAACATATCCAGGATACCTATAAACCCGTCAGTGGCGTGCCTGACCGCAGAATTAAGTACCGTCATAGATTTGGAAGCTTTGACACCGCCAGAACCCATGGTGGAAGCATGCTGACTGCTGTTCTCTATTTGAAAAAAGGTCAAATTGTTAGATATACGGACAAGCATTTATCGCGAAATATTATTCCATTTAAATTCAACAATTATTTATAATTCATTCAGGCTTAGAAACCGAATCAGACTGTAAATGAATGAAAAAGAAAATCAACGATACACACATGCTAAAAATCATTAAACCACAAACTATAGTTAGTTTGTAAAATTACTCATATTTCCTGTGCATAGTTTTTCCTGTTAGATAACATTGATTATTCCACGAAATACTTATTCATATTAAATAAACGAATTAGATGATCAGTGACAGTTATTATGATTGATTGAACATGTGGTTTGAAATGAGGAGGGCATTTATTTTTGATAACTTCTTAATTGACCGTTCATTCGACCATTTAATTGACATTGCGTGACTGAATGCAAAATTTAAAAGCATAAACAAAGTGGAAATGCATTTTAACCTATAATATTTTGCATTACATAGACGTAAAACTTCACTACCCATGAAAGTACGAATGAACTTGTCTTATCCCTTTAAATACATTCACATACTTCCTATAAAAGCGCTTTAATATCCTGTTGTTTTTAAACTCAAAAATAGAAAACGAAAAGATTCATTTAACAAATAAAATATGTATCCTTTTGAAAATTCAGTCATAGAATGTATGCAGTTTTAACCAAGTAAATCTTTTATTTAGGAAAAGCCAATACTTTTCAAATTGTCATTTGCTCCTCTTCCACGTTATTATCTACCAATCGTCCAGCTAATCATCTGACTAATGATGTTTCTAATTATAAACAAAGTATCTGCGAGGACACCGAATGTGTATACCTGTTTGGTTGTGTACGGACTCGTTGCTGTCTGAACTCAGAGTGCCGGAGGTAGATCCTAGTCGCTTCAGACTATTGGCTCGTCGGACGATGGTAGCCACTGTGCGACAATACAGAGCTTTCGACAGAGCATCTCGTGTTGTTGTAGCCTGTAATTAGGAAAAACATTAATGATAAAGAAGAGAACGTTTTTACCTATCAGCATACAGAACATTTACTATACAAATATAAGCTTTCTTCTCTTCATACTTTTTAGCATAAGTTTGGACATTTAGAGATTATATAGTTTTAAATATGAAAACGAAGGAGATATTCCAATCTGAGTCATTCAATATCTTTCCAGAGAAGGCAAGAACTCTGAAAAGTTCTTCTGATCTTTATTCCCATCTCACCTTTTGTATCTGTTTGGTTGTGTACAGGTATTTGTCAGATTGTTATCACCATCTTACCTTTTGTAATTAGTCATCTAAATTTATTTGTGTTCCCACCATTTTCTAGTTGGCAGGAAAAAGGTCCATCTTGAAAATCTTATCAGTATCTTTGCAGAGAAGGCAAGAGCTCTGAATATTTCTTCTGATCCTTATTCCCATCTCACCTTTTGAAACTTATTGGCCGTGTAAGGAAACTAATCAAATCGTTATCACCATCATCCTTTTACAACTAGTCACATAAATAAGTGTTCCAACCGTTTTCTGTTTGGCAGGAAAAAGATACCTTCTAAAAAAAAGTACCTAATCCGTAGTATTCAGCATATTATAAAAAAAAAAAAATTAGACCTACATCCTTTCTGATTTCTTCAAAATAATTTCTTGCGTATGAAATTTTCTGCACATAATTTTTTAAATGTAGCTTTTTGTAAGCCTTCTCTGTAATGGTGTCCCTAAAAAGGCTTCTTTCTTCTGTAAAAAGTTTATCATTTTTTTATACTTTCCTAATACTGAGCATAGTTAGATGTCGAAAAGTTTCCTTTAGATTACTTGGGAGTGATAATACACTTACGTTATAAGATTTAAAACACAAAATAAACAAAATAGCTTTCTCGAAGTATCCAAGCAAATGAATATGCAAATTTAATTTGAATAATCCGTTTCCAGCTTATGTACTAACCTTTGAAATGTTTACCCTCTATATGGAACATTTATGGTATAAACCAGAATTAAGTAAGATGGTTAAGAGGGTTAAGTAAGATAGTTCAGGATTAACGCTTACCAAATTTGCATCACCATGTGACTTGACCAGTTGACCCCTTACATTGTGCGTCCTAGTTGTTAAACCTCGAAATAAAGCAACACTGGATACACCTAGCAAGGTTGCTACAGCTTTCAACTCACCTACACAGAAAATTATAATCATTATGCCAGAATATAAAATTCTCTACATTCTCCAAAGTCTGACTCAAAAAGTTAACGATCAAGTTGCAGTTAAGTAAATGACTACGTGAAATACCGTTGCCTCCTTTGACATCGACTTCCATCCCAGCTCCGTCGACAAACTGAATGTTACCCAGTAGGAGTATTGCCGCTAGGACCCGTACAACATCCATCGAAGGGATTCCCAATACTGACAGGCAGGACTACAACGAAAAGCATCCATTAGGAAAAATAAAATTGACAGAATATTGAAGACGACGCGAAATGGTATTGAAAGAAAATATTACCTTCCACGCTTCGAACCTGGAAGCATCTTCGGTTTCGTTTTGACTGACATCCCCTTGATTCAAATAGCACAGGTTATGCAAGGAGTAACCCGCTAAACTGAGCTGCACTGTAAAAGAAAAAATTAAAAATTAATTTTGAAAAATGGGGAAGCATTTTAAAGCACCGATATACTTAAAAAGTGCTAAATTTTTTTTATTAAAAATTGGAATCAAAATTTCAATTAAGATTTTAAAATTATAATGTCATTTGAGAACAATCATTCATCCCAATTGTATCTGCTTAGTAGTCTGATAGTGAAAGCCTCAGGAAAGGTCCAGTTCTCTTAATAAAAATTTAAAATATTAATATTTCAAAACATTAATATTTGATAACTATACGTTTTGGGAAGTAGACTATCGAGCATGTTTGACGCTTCTCCCTATTGGGAACATAACTGGACAAGATAATTCTTGGGCAACCCCTTCCCCCAAGGAAAAACATATAGCAATATATTAATTATATAAAATATATCATTTGGTGCCCCTTTGAAAGAAGCACCCGGAGAGACCACTTTCCCACTTCTCTATGCCACTTATTTTATACAAGGCATCATTAAAACTATATAATAAAATACAGTAGTCCGTCGTTATATTGGGCTTATCAGGAGACAAGTAAAACGGGTAATATTACTTGTCTCCTGAATTGGGGCCTCTTTGCAAGAAGCCCTCGAAACATGATAGACTAATTGCCCCTTTCTCTATGCCACTGGTTTTAGACAAGACATTATTAAAACTATCCAATATAATGCAGTAGCCCATAGTTACATTGGGCTTATCAGGAAACAAGTAAAAGGAGAGATATTTTCAAAGAAGGGGGTGACGTGATATGTATTTTACTTTTATAAAATAATGCACTTAAAATACAGTGAGAAAATTAATAGTAAATGTACAGTAATAAAACAATCTTGCATATTTACCTCGTTCTTCCTGAGTTAGACCCGCCAACATTTGGTAAAATATGTGATAATTTTTTTCATTAGGAAGAAGTCTGATAACCCGAGTCTGAAATAAAAAATACTTTTTTTAGCACCTAAACTATAATAACATTAAAGAAGAAATAGATAATTCTTATTAATTTATAATATGGGATAAATATAGAAAAATGAATACACTTGATTAGATTCTGTTATGCAGAAAACAAGTGTTTAAAATTTAAGTGTAAAAAGTTACAAGTGTTTAAAAGCACGAAGAACTTAGATACAAACATATGATAATGAAAAGATAAAATGCTTGAACAGATTTTTAACTTCTTCAAATATTTTCAATAAAAAATTAAAGATAATAGATTTCGCATTCAAATTAAAATAGCTTTATACGTTTTGACTGATATTTTCAGCAACAATCACTCAAATTACTGGTAGATTTTGAATGATTACTATACAAAGAGCCAATTTATAACTTAGAGTCCATTCATAAAGCAGTAAGTATTGTAAAATTATGTTTAAAGGTTTAAAAAAGGGAAATATGTTAAAATATGTAACACGGCATGACAAACTGAAGATTTATCATGTACCTTTATGTTTTTTATACGCATTATATGTGGTTCTAGCTTGGAAATTTAACTAATCTCTAAAAAAATTAGTGATATTTTAAGCCGTTTGCTTCCCGGCATTTCCTTCTTGATGTGGTTTCTGTTCATTTTGAGCTCAACATGTCTCACGACGCTGAAGCCACCAAGTTATTGTCTACTAGATATGATGATCTACAACAGGCCCTTATCACCGCATAGTCAAATCTTTGCCCAGGACCCACAAATCACAGGATACTTCCAAAGCCAATTTTTCCAAACATTATATTTATAATTTTAATAATACAATTATTTTAATTAAAAAGGTGGGATTCTTTTTCTTTATTGGACAGCATTGAATCTTTTTGTTTTACTTTTTTTCGTAGAATTAAGTTTCCATTGATAAATGAGTACTTCAAACCCAACAAGGAATCAATGACTTCTAGTTGGTGCTTCTGTTTTAGCTAGATCTACGAAAATTTCTATGCCCAAATACGTGTTTACTGAAATAAAATTGGCAATACTAAATTTCAATTCTAAACTGAGAGCAAAACATTAGCATTTCGACCGTGGCTGTTTTACATTGCAATGTGCCCTCAAAGTCTATAAATGTAAGGCATACGTTGCAAACAAGAATGGTAGCAAAGTGATACCATATGTGAAGCTGTAGGCGGGAAAAGGTTAATGTAGTTAACGAATAATAGCCTTATTTAACAAAAGTGGATTTAAAGTATTAAAACGTTAAATGCTAACGTTAAAAGAAACTAACTGTATAATAAGAGTTAACCTATCATACCAATATCTTGAAGTATTGACTATACAATTATAACAATACTCAAGCTATTCCATTAGGTCAAATTCCATTAGGAAAACACTGACAAAGTCTCTCACAATGTCACAATTAAATTTTTTATTTTTTTATTTTTTATTTATTTATTTATTTTTTTTTTAGATTAATCCCTTTAGACCCTTTTAACAAGTGAGATAATTTTATAGCTTCAATAAACCGATCAAGATTTTATGTGGTTGCATGTTTAAGAAGTCAACTCCAATTCTGATAAATAAAAAGTAAATTAATTTGTTAAAGTTAGTTAAGTAATTTGGAGACATATGTCGATTAAAAGTATTCTTAAATAATGAAGTAACTGAATAAATATACCTGGACTCCCATTTTAGTACTGTATTAGGTACTTGATACAGTGCATTTAAAGTTTTAAAATTTTGCTAACGTTAAAAGAAAATAACGGTATAATAAAAGTTAACCTATCATACCAATATCTTGAAGTATTGACCATACAATGGTAAAAATACTCAAGTTATTCCATTACGTCAAATTCAGGTGATTGAAATGTTCAGAATTCTGAATTATTTAGCTAGACATTTTCTTCCTAGATTTATAAATTTTTCTTCTTGAACTTTCATTTACGGCTTAGCTGCACTGACTAGTTTATTATAAGAGAGCCTGATATATGATGAAACTTTACAAAGGGGCTATAATTTGAAAATAAGGTATAATATATTTAGATTAAGCAATGGCATGTTAAAACAAAATACTAAAATTAATATACGAAAAATACTTTAAATAAAAGAAAGTTGAAATAGAAACGTACTTGGTCTAAAAAATAACAGTGTATTTTGGTCCTGTAGAGTGCTCCATCAGTCACTTGCACTTCAATAAAGTGACCCTAAAAAGAAATATAAACAGATTAAAGACACAAAAACTTTATTATGTATTTATTGTATAACCACATACTATTTTAAATTTCCCATGAAGATATACTTTTTGCTCTTCCTTGTAAAGGGTTAAATAATTTATATCACTCTGATATATATCCTGATTTAAATCACAGTTTTAAAACCATTGACTAAAAGGTAGAAGACTTTTTTTTTCATAATTGGTGAATCTTTAGAGCATGATCGTTTCATTGCATGAATTGAGAGCTTCACATTTGAAGGGATAATAATGTTTTTGTGAAGGAAACATAAGGGAAAATAAGGTTTAAAATTTTGCGATTCAGTGCGCTAAACGGCAACTGTTTTCACAACGGTCGACTGGTATAGCATTTCCGTGCTGGTCCTCAAGGCAGGGATGGACAAACTTTTTCGGCTGAGGGCCAAAAATCGAAAGAAAATAAATTTCGCGAGCCGAGATAAATTTTTCTAAAATTTTAAAAACAACATGCAAATATAACGGTTTGTTGTCGTTTTATGCCACTTGGTCAAACGAAGCCCGATATGAGCCGGAGGGAAAGATCGAACGAGGCGAAGGGGTGCGCCTTTCGTTTCAACGAGCACCACAAGTGGGGAAGTACGACTTATGTTCGAGTAGGTCCTCATAATTTTGAATCAAGGACCAAGCAGAATGAATTATGTGTAATTATTTATAGTTTATTTAATTCCTCTTATTAAAATATAAGTAAAGAATTCACTTCAAGGAAA